>JAACJT020000007.1:10177837-10204929 GCA_009936485.2 Gymnarchus niloticus
CGGTCGGTCGGTCGGTCGGTCGGTCGGTCGGTCGGTCGGTCGGTCGGTCGGTCGGTCGGTCGGTCGGTCGGTCGGTCTTCATTTGATTGAGTCTGTTTCCACCACAAGATTAAACAAACACACACAAAACTGTATTACAGAGGTGTGTTGTGACTTTCCCGATTATAAAATTGCATCGACAATATCAAATTTCTTTTATTTATGACTGCATGCAACCTATATGAATGTCTCTGTTAAGTGGACATGTTCAGCTGCCAGTGTATGGGATGGCTCGTTGCTGAGGTTACGGCGTATGAAATGCCTTTCCGCTTCTCATTAAGCACTGCTTAGAGCACAGGAGTCCTCAGTGAATGAAGCAGGCTGACGTTCTGTGTGGTGGTTAATGGATCACACCCAGGCCGGCCGCAGGGCTTCGTTCTCTGGCAGCGGAGACCCATAATATAATGCGTCTAACTGGCTCAGTTGAGGCTAAGGGAGGTTAGGTCTGGTTGCCATGGAAATCCAGCTGTACAGCATGCAGAGTCCAAACAGTTGGGGCTCCCTGGTGTTTGGTGTGCTTGGGTCAGGCTTCAAAGCTCAGCTGAGGATCACGTTACTACAAAGACTGCAGCATTTTTTTGGTCAGAAGAAAAACATTCAAAAAATATATCCAGGATGACACACCTGTCAACTGTGATAGTACAGTCAACAGTGAGTTGACCATTAATGTGCGGGAAATAGGTTGTCAGTATTCTTATATTTCAGTTGTGGATTAAATCGTGGACTTGATATGCAGTTATGGAACATGGATGGGCAGATGAATAAAACTGCATAGTTGTCCTGCTTTATGGAAGCAGTACTTTGGATATTTGATGTTCAAATTTTTCAGTTACATAAAGTGAAGTACTGCTGTGCCTGCAGGCTTAATGCCTTTCACCACTAAGGTTTTCCATTAAGCAATGGCAAGTGCTGCGCATTTTGACTGCGTTAACTGAACGCAGAGCCAAAGTGCAAGGAAGAGTCCCCCCCCCCCCCCACCCACCCAAGACAACGCCTTCAGAAATGAGTTGTCATGAATACGTGTTGTTCAAGGAATCTCTCGTGAGCATGCAGTTATCAGACCAGCTATCTGTGTACATTATTTTTGGCTTTTGGCTGATAACTTGCAAAGTCATCTTTGTCATCCTGTCATCATCATCAACACCCAAACTACCATCTTGGTTTGACACTAGATAGGCAGAATTTTTATTTTTGATCTTCATTGAATATCTTTTCAAAATGAATAAATTAAACTATCGTAGCACCTCCATTCACAATAAAAAGCAAGTTTAAGATGAATCGAGACCCTACCATAAGAAGGTTGTCCAAAATGCTGAAGGGACGCAGAGGAGGGGAGATGATTTTTCTCCCAGAATCAACTCAGGCTACTTTGTTTAGCTGCATAAAAACAACACACCTCTGACTGCTGACAGAATCTGTTTTATTTAATCAGTGCCAACCAGTCCTTTCAGACGATCAATCGTGGGCAGTTTTCTTTGATCTATTATACGTTTTCTATCACCACCAGCATCAGTATCAAAAGGTAAAAACATGGTTGTGATTTGTTCTTGTGTGCCTGATTATTTAGCACTTGGCGGTAATTAAATGACATATTACATTGAAGTGTGGTGGACTGACTGTTAAATAGCTGATCTAAATGAGCCTGGCATAAAGCACCCTTGGTAGTGAGCCAAAATTCTACTGTAACATGGTTTCACGCTCCATAACAGGGTTACAGTGGTAGCCTGGATCGTATCCCAGGCAACACGGAGCAGGAGAACACCTTGGTGAGAACATCAGTACCTTGCAGAACCCAGGAACGTTCACACTCACTCTCTGTGGGCTGATTTGAAGGTGGCATTTCACCTAACTGCATGTGTTTGGACTGCGGGTGAAACCTGGAGAACCAGAGTAATATAGCGAGAACAGGCAGACTATGTACACTGAACGGGAGTAGGACTCGAACCCAGAACACTGGAAGCTGCTTGCCACAATAATACCAAATCTAAAACCTTGGTGGTGGAAGGCAAACAATGTTGAGTCCTACCACTCAAGTGTACGGGTTAAAACTTGGAAATATAAGGACTGCGATAGATGTAGTCAGCTCATTTTTGCTGGGCATGAGAAGATTAAAAACAGCTCAGGTTAAATTGCCACTTTTACACTTGGCAGTTATTAAATATAAAAAGTACTAGACACCAAAAATTAGACTTAAGCCCCAACAACACTAATCTTCCCGAACCCCCCAACGTTTTTCAGTTTTAGGCACAGTTGGAATTGTACGCAGGTCCGCCTCAGCTGGCAGGTTCACATGTAGATAGAGGTGTGTGTGTGTGTGTGTGTGTGTGTGTTTAAAAAGCGATCCTTAGGAGTGAAACATGTCAGAACGACACTGTGGAGGGTTCGAAATGGTGAACACTGTCCCAAAACATGAGTGCTGTATTGACAGAAAACGACATCTCATGCAACCGATGCAGAAGTAAATATGGTTTATGGGGCAGTTTGTTCAACTCCGTGTTAACGGTCTGAAGTCTCTGTATGCCACGTGATCAGCGCTGTTTGCGGGATTAATTTGAGTTTTGGATGGATCATCAGTTCTGTTTTATGGAGCTCCCCGTCGTCATATGAATACAGGCCATTGTCCAGGGCTACCTGGTGGCCATTGTGCCTTTTCTGCCACTGTACACAGTCTGGTTGTTGTGCTCAAAACAGCTGAGTCTGTAAAAAATCTAATTTCCCCCCCCCCCCCCCCCATGTGCAGTGGGCTCAGATCCTGAATTTGCCCGCTACGTGGCTGGAGTCAATCACGCCATGCAGCAAAAACGGCAGACACAGCATGTACGTCGCCCTAGCAATGCCCGTGCCAACTGGCCAATCACCGACGAGCCTCACAGAACATGGCCACACCCAGAGTACTACACCGAAGGGTGAGTCTCACACTAACAGATCATGGGATACCCATCCTGTTCTTTATCTTTTTGGTTAAAATACTGTTTACACACTAGTGAGAGGACAAATGGTTAGTGATAGCCAGTATTGTTGGTTAATTCTGGATACTCCCACCCACCATGGGCTTTGAAGCCTCATTTGTCACTTCACTAGTTTACGCTGTGCTGAATATGAGCAGCATATTGAGCTGGCTAGAAAGCCACTTCTGTTTCGCTGTTCTCTTGTGAATAGGGATGCCATGAGCGGCAGCTGGACAACCAATCAGGGGGATTCAGCCAGCTCCAGCGATGAGACCTCCTCAGCTAATGGGGACAGCCTATTCTCCATGTTCTCAGGACCTGACCTTGTAGCTGCAGTCAAACAAAGAAGGTCGGTCTTAGCCACTAACATACACCTAACAAGATGGCCTCTGTTTCCCTATTCAGGAATGAATCTATGTTGTTTGTTTAAAAATGTAGAGGCTTGGTAGGCCCTACTGTTCAGTCTATGGCAAACTACAGACATAGCATCCACCTTTAAAAGAGACAAGTTCTTGGATGATAGTTTTGGGGTATTAATCCATCTCTGCCTCAGCTGAAGGAGCTTCACTTGATCTACAGGATCTCCGTCTTCAGCCTTCCAACTTGGAAGCACATGTACGCTGACCTCATCTGTAGGAAAGATGTTCACAAAACACTGGTTTTTGTCTCTGCCCAGAAAACACAGCTGTGGTGAGCCAGAAGTGTGCACCCTGCCTTCACCACCAATTCATCATGCTGGAGACGATGGCAGCCAGGTAAGGAGCCTTTGTCTCAGAGGAGGGTGGTGGCATTGAGGGCTTGGGATCTCTTCAGTGGGGAGGAGGCAAATCTTCTACCTACACATCACTGTCAGTGTGGTGTCCATTTATCGCTCTGAGCCATCACTTACGGAGGGTCCCATTTGAACGTCTGGCTCTGCCTCCACAGGACAACAAGACGAAAACCTGGCCGCCCAAAGCCCCCTGGCAACACTCCTCCCCCCACACCAATACACTGCCCAATCTCAGCTCTTCCTTGTACCAGATGACCATCCCCTCCAGCCAATGGAACGACTCAATGCAGATGCTGCAGTCGCAGGTGTGGTCATCAGCAGGCGACTGCCCCGCCTCTGTGGGCCTCTCGCCTACCTTCCCATTTGCCCAGCAGCAGCAGCAGCAGCAGCCAACCACAGTGCAGCAGCAACAACAACAGGTCTCCCAGCACAAACCTATCAACAAGGGCTTCAAATCCTTCCCACTCAAACACGAGCACAGGCCCTCCTACCTGCCTCAGTACTGATTGTCACTTTAGTGTGTGCAGTCATTTGGCTAGATGGCATGCTGTGTCAAAATTGCCACGGGGGATTTTATGCTGATGTGTATATAGGCCTGTTGGATACCTGTAGTGGTCTCGTATTTTTTTCTATCTCTGCCCTTCTACCAAGCTAATTGTGACAATTCTCAGCTGCATCATTTTTTGAATCTAAAACCTGTATAATGAAAGTCTCCTTATATAGTTAGATTATTAATACTTTTTTTGCGTTGCATATGGTGAATTGAAGCATATTGACTATGTCCCATTCCATAAAACCTCTTCAGAAGCCTCCCCTGTTGTAGTGCTGGCAACAAACTGAGACTGGTACAGCTTCGCCTGACCAGTGGGAACGCCTTTTGTCGCCGAGACTGGGTTGTCCTGTGGCGTACGTTCACTGAGCTACCGCAGCTGACCATGATGGAGGGGGGCCCTCTTTGCAAGATCCCTCCCCAGTTCAGCTTTAATTATACTGTGTCAAGAAACTGTAACTGCCAAATCTTGGTCACACAGGACAGACCAGACTACACCTATTACCTACTGTTCCATAGCTTAATGACTTAAACTGAAATATATATAAAAATATATATAGAAATATATATCATTCTTTTTATTAAAGAGGCTTTGAGCTGGCTCAGCAGAAGTATAATCATTGCAGATGTGTAATTTTGAAAAACATACCCTACTTTTTTTTTGGAGAGAGAAATAGCAGTACCTTTGTGCCATGTTGATATTTATAACACTTTCATAATCTAAGTTTTCAACCAAAGCGTAGTTTGAAGATGGATGGTGCTTCAGAATAAATAAGAAAATGAAGTTATTAATCATGAAAATATAGTTAATCTACAATTTAGCAGCTTTGGGGGGGGGGGAAACTATATGGTCAAATATTTAAGTTTGCATTTTTGTTTGACAGGTTGTTTCTGAATGACTAATGTATAAAAATCAATACAATATTTTCTTGTACAAATATTGACAGTATTAATCTTATTTTTGTATTTTCCAAAATCTTATACCATTACTGTATGTTTATGTTGGATTAATATAGTCACACTGAGTATAAGGTTAGCCAGTCTCCCAGTTATATTGAAAAGCACATTTTTCTTTTCTACAGAGTTTAACTACATCATATCTTTGAAGATTACCAAAAACACACCATTATAAACACTAACATATTATTGTAATATTAGGGTGTTTTTAAGCCCACATTTCTTCAGTTTGTATGGTGATGGGCTGTATTTAAATGCCCGGAATGTCTTTTTTGTGAGGTTTGCAGATGCCAGTGTTGCCTGTATGTATGACAACGTTTCCAGAAAACTAACATACTTACCATGTTTACAGAGATTTGTTTGCTGTATATAACTTTTTTATAGTTCTGTGCTTTGCACAATCAGATGTAGGATTTGTTGCTTTTGTCTGTGTTAACTTCTCAAATGTTTATATGAACATGTATGTATGTATGTATAAGAACCTTAAAGACCTTGAACTGTAACTGTTAGCATTTCTGAGCTCTGTCACATGGTTTACCAGTTGCTTCGACTTCAAGTGAAACGGACCCCTGACAGTGAGAATAATGAAGGGGAAAGAATGCCTGGCTTATGTTGCTTGCTGTTCTCTTCAGCTGGTAACTGAATCTTCCATTTTGTTCCAGCAATGCAAAAAAAAAAAAGAATAAATAAAATTACTAGCAGTTTGGAACAACCATTACTTTTTGGTGAATATTTTAAGTATGCTCTGAGTTTTTCAAAAACAGTTTAAACTATAGTTTTGCTGCAGGGAACTGGCTTCTCTGTTTTGAGCTAAGGGTTTCTAGAGGAAGAAATCCTAACATGCTATTAAGTGACTTCTCTATTCAGCACAGTTAACCCAAAGGTAAAGATCATTCCTCTCCATATGCCCCTCGCTGATGGGTTTACATAGCTGTTCACGTTCTCTACACAGATTACTGGTCCATTTGAGGCATTTCGTTTTTCAAACTGGACCTATTTTTTTTGTATTTGCCTACTGGAACTTTTCTGTAAGCCTACAAATAAAAAAGCTTTTGAAAAATATTCTACAACCAAGTGACCATTTGGGAAGAAAGACAAAAAATGGTAATAGTTCAGGGTATAACCTCAAACAGTGGCACCCTCTGCTGGATCCAAAGAAAAATGCACTGTGCTCTCTAAACTAGACCTGCAGAGTGGGGGATACCCAATAGTTAGCCAATGCTTCACACCTTCAGTTCTCCCACGAAGCACAGGTTTCTTCCCACTTTCAGCACAAGCTCCACTGACTGGCAGGTCCCAGCCTCCAGGCTCACCTTGACCCAGGAATGGATAAGCAAATGGAAGACTAATGTACAGAATGCTTTTAAGAGCCCCAACCACAAAAAACCCCATGTCATGCTTTTATGACATTGAAGCTGGCACATCAAATGTGAATAAACGTCTTTAGTTTCAAGGGAACAATATGCAAAAAAACTGAGGTGAAATGTTAAGCAGGTTTAATGTGACTGCCAAACAGAAATGGCTTCATACCTTTAATGGAAATATAAATGAGCAGGTCATATTTACATCGTTCAAAAATCAGTAGTAGTGAACTTTTTTTAACCAAAAGAAGTCCTCGAATCCTTCAGTAGAGAGACGTTCATTGATGGTTTCTCTCCACTATCACACAGGCTCTAAAAATAAGCAATGAAACATTTACAAAATATATACACACATGCTTTATATTTTAGCCTTTGGTAATGTACGATATACAATTATAATAATGGAAGTATAATTGCAATACTGCAAGTTTGACACTATGAAGTCATGTTAAGCCTGGGTGATTCCCATTATATATAGCAACTTTCAATGTCATGTTGAAACTTACAGGGTTAGTTGGCTGTAGGTCAGGATCTGCAATAGTGGCATCTGCAATAGTTCCCAAATAAATTACGTTACGATGCAATATTTGTTGATATCTAAAAAGAGAAGGAAATGTCAGTAGACATCTGAATGTGCAATACTGTTGGCATTAGAGGTGTACAATGGATGTCAAACAGGAAATTAAACTTTTGAGCATCAGAATATTTGAACAGAATGTCCAAATTACCGCAACAAAAGTGTTTGTTTCAACTTGCAAGTAGTTTTATCACTGAGGACAAAGAAGAAGACCTGGACAGTATTAATCACTTGCTGTAACACTTGCTAACACGTCCTCTACCCATCTACATGCACCTCACGCCGTGCTGTTAGTACTTTCTCCCACTCTTCAGGATTCCTTTTTCCAACAGGAGATTTCAGGTCTTTCCGAAGGCTTTAATTTGGTTTGACAGCAGCATCATTTCGGGTGAGTTTAACACAGCGTTTCCTGTTTAAGCATTCCTTCGTGCTTTCGTGTATATTGTTGCACTGAGGACACGACCTTTGATTCAATACTTTGTTTCATTAAATTGGGTAGCCCATTGTGCTCGAAAATGCTTTGGTTATCATCTGATTTCGTAATTACCTTTATGGTATTCAAGGCCTCCAGTACCAGAGGCAGCAAAGCACCCCACAACACTATGGAAGATCCACCATATTTAACTAATTAGGGTGTGTTTTTCCTTACAAGTTTCATCTTGTTGCTGGTAAACTAATCACTGACAGTTTACAATCTTTGGTCACTTTATGAAATTGATGGTCAGTTTTCCTCTTCCCAGTGTAAAATTCCTGCTCAGTTGCAAGAGCATAAAGTTCTTTAATGACATCACAAACTATGGAAGACGGATGCCAAAGTCTCTCAATACAGCCCTGTATTCTCCTGAGCCTTTATGTTTGGTGACTATAGTTTTTACAATGGTCTTAGACATTTATTTGTTTTAATGTGTGCCAAAGACTCCATCATGGCTACTTCTGCTTTTATACATTTTCCTCTAATTCATTCTTTTTGGTTGATCCTGGGCTCCAATGCATAAAACACATAAGTTTATATAGGCTGAAGCTGTTTCATGTTTTTCCAAAAGATATTGTAGGTGATATGCCAAAAAGCATGGATGTCAATGTTGACCACAACTATATCCATCCATCCATCCATCTTCCCAACTGCTTAATCCCATGCAGGGTTGTGGGGCACCCGGAACCCATCTCAGGCAGAATTAGGGTACAAGGCGGGAGACACCCTGGATAGGGTGCCAACCCATTACAGGACACAGTCACACATGCACACCTTATTACAACCTATGTACAATTTAGTCAAGCAAATCAACTTACAACATGGAAGAAAACCTGCAAAGCACAGGGAGAACATGCCATCTCCACGCACACAGAGCCAGAGACGGGATCTGAACCCCCAACCTGGGGGTGTGAGGTAATAGTACCAACCACTGAATCACCGTGCCCCACCCCCCCAATTATATGTGCTATTAAATAAATATTATGAATTCACTTACTGGACACATTCAGTGGCTCTTCCTTTTTGCATGTATTCCGTTATACATCTTACCAACTGGTCGTTCTCATCCAGTAACTACACAGAAGAACAACTGAATATTAGTGTTTTAAAAGACATTGTAATCTATCCCAAATGATTAAAAAAAAAAAAAGCTCTGATCCATGAAACTGACACCATTTCTAATACTATATGACAAAGAGCTGCCACCAAAATCCAGGAGGAAGGATTTAACAAATAACGAGTATTTTCAAAATACATAGCCTCAATTTCTACATTAAAAAAGCGTTTCATAGCCAGTACTTACTCTTTGTATTATTTCCTGATTGATCTGGGCTTTCCCTCGCTGCTTTTTCGGTACAAAAACAACAGACATTTCAGCTTACATTTGTTCCGAGGAAATCAGCACAACAGAAAACGTCTATGCCAGGACGCAAGGAGAAACTACACAAACGCTAGATTAAGCAAACACTGTATTAATAACTAACTGTAGTAACGAAATAACTACAGGAGATCTTGTAAACCCGCGTATCCACCGGAAGTACGGTCGACTGTGCCCAAAAAGAACGAAGCCGTGTTTACCGAAATAGAAATGTTGTTTTCAATTACA
This sequence comes from Gymnarchus niloticus, assembly GCA_009936485.2. Classification (NCBI taxonomy): domain Eukaryota; kingdom Metazoa; phylum Chordata; class Actinopteri; order Osteoglossiformes; family Gymnarchidae; genus Gymnarchus; species Gymnarchus niloticus. Next base: position 10,187,120 of record JAACJT020000007.1, read on the forward strand.
TAAAACGCACCCCTTAACGTCATTATTAAAATTTAATAAGAGCTTGTGAATATATGCGTTTTCAGACTAGCGTTTCCATTCTAATCGTATTTAAATTCTATAGCGGATACTTAACATTATAGAAATCAGACAATGAACTAGAATGGAATTGCACACCCCAGTTTATTGTAGACGTACAGCAGGTATAACATTTACTGTACCGAGAAAATCGAGTTATTCTTCGCCTATGAGGATTTTTGCGTTTTTATAATTTCCTACACGTTTCTGTTATTTCAGTGTGATCTCTGTGGCTTTCATTATTGGACACAATCGGGATTTTACTCATATCAGATTTCTTTTAACTATAAAAATGTAACATTTGATCTCTTGTCTTCCAACAAACCAAATTATATCTAAAATCTATGATCCAAGAAAAAGCCCCTTAAAAGAGCACTGTGTCTGGACCAGTTATCAGGACTACCCTTGAAGTTATATCTGAGGGTGCTGTCCACTGACAAATGTCTGCCAGCCAGGCCACCCATGTAATCTGGCAACGCTCAGTCAAAAAGACTCGTGGAATCATCTACTAGTCACACTGCCTATAAAATTTGGCTAAAAGACACAAGTAGTAATGACCCAAAGAGATGAGACCTTGGCAATGGCTGCTGGCTTCAGGAACATGGAATGTTACTACTTTGGTGGGAAGGATCCTGAGTTAGTGTGGGAGAAAGGTGCCAACATGCATAGTGAGCTCTGGAACCAGACCAATTCATGAGAATTAGTCTCTCCTACTTTGGAGTTCCCCATGGTGAAAGACATTGAGTCTGAGGATATTTACCTCCTAGGTTGAAGTTAGTATTTGCAGTTCTTACCAGTGGGTAAGAGTCGCATTTATGTGACCAAGCTTCAGCAAGGAAAACTGATTGCTTTCTATGTTTAAGCACAAAGAAAAGTTCTGAATACCCAGGCTATTGGGTGCTGTGCCTGAATGTGCACATCCTAAACTATATGGTCCTTCAAGGTAATGTCAATGTACACATGGGGAATGATACAGATACACAGAAGAGCAGGACTAGGAAGGAGTACAGAATGTAGGTTGGCCAAACAGATCTAAAACAAGTGATAAATTTGACCGCTGCAGGAGTCAGTCATCTACAAGGAGGTCCATATTTGAACATAGGATGGTCATAAGTGTACTTAGTACCAGAACATCCCAGGTCTATGACTGACATGATTGCGGTTGTGTCATCTGAACTGAAGTTGTGTTTTGGACACTCAGGTCAAAAGAAAGGTATCAACTGGTCACCACATGGCAATGAGTTGAATTGGTGCATAGGGTGAAAGTAGGTTAGGCAAGGAAGACCTTGATGAGCAGTCAGAATTTCCTAAAAACTTATGGGTCAAACCTTCTTTGTGAGATGATTTTAATTTACAACTCCAGAATAACTTCACCCCTATGCCGATTGAGACAAGGGAGTCCAAACAGATTATGCTCAAGGTATCAGTTGTTGCAGCAGCTGCAAAAAGATGTGGCCAGTGGTGAGATGCTGCCATGCTGAAAACGGTGGCCTTCAGGGCAATGCTTGCATGAGGGTCTCTTGAGCCAAGTGAAAAGGGACTGCAGTCAAGTTAGTCAGAGAAGCAAAGGCTTATGCATGCACAGAGTTTGCAGAAGCCATGGACATAATGATTAAGGACTCAAAGACCTGCAACAGTTAGGATGGTGAACATAACTACATGAGACAGATGTAAGGAGTGAATGATGAAGGCACTTAGGGAAACAAACAATCTGATGTTAGGTCTTGGGAGAAGCACTATGGTGTGGGCAGGAACCTAGTTTTTATTATTGATAAATGGGCAGAGGTGACTGGGAGTGTGTCCTCAGCCTGATAATCTCAGCTGTATTTTATGAATTAGTATTACGGCATGGCGGCACACATTGGAGAACTGCCAAGCAAAGTAATCTTAGTACTGGCACATGGATTTCTGCTATTAAAGCATAGCGCAAGAGCAGAACAGACCACAAAGGATCAAAGCCAGACTACCACATAGCCTTAGTGAACTAACACACTCCCCTTTATGGGAATTCAGTCTTCCCTCAAGAGGGTGTGAATGCAAAAATTTAGATCTGACGCTGGAGGGCATTCTGCCATCACAGAACATGGACTACCACCTGAAGAATGGAACATACTGGATAGGTACCATTTTGCTAGGCATACGACACTGACTCACTTTCCCCTGGCTTTGAGAAATTAATACTTTTCAAAAACCCAAGTTAATCAAAATTACTCAATGGTTACAAATCCTCAAATTCCCTCAGACTGATTGAAATAAGTATTTTGAGTAGCTCTAACAGAACTGGAAATGGTCATCGCCAAGATAGTGTCTAGAAGCAACCATCTACTACATGGTGTAGAATGTTCAAATCAAAGTGCAGACAATAAGAGCTACCGAACAACAGTTTATTTCTCAATTTCAATAAAAATCCCATAGGTGGCACACAAAGTATACCATGCCAATACATTTCAAGACAAAACATATGGTTTTCCTGAAGTTTTATAGATCGATATTAAACTCTCTACAGCAAGTAGACACTTTCCATGGGGCACATTTTTGTTTTGCATGATCTAATTACCAAGAACATCCATGGTTCCTTTTCATGAATTTGACATATGCCTTGCTTTCTTACAAAGCAGTGACCAAAAAGTCACCCACGTGCTACCAATATGCACACGTTCACCATCTTGACCTACTGCAAGCTCCTGTAGCATGTGTCAGATCTGTAGTGCTCCAACGAAGGTCTGAAGTACAGAACACAGCTACCTGGCAATGTGAACTATTTTTGGAAAGTGACAAACCAATTGGATTTTTTTTTTTTTAATGTGTTCCGTCTCATTTAAAATTGAAACCACTCACATTTATCCCATGTACCAATACATGGCAAATATCTACATCATCTACACAGATTTCTATAAAATACATTACTATTCCAAACCATGAGATGCCTAGTAACAGCCTGATTAGGCCATCATGTCAAGCCTGGATATGAACAATTCTCTGCATTTTCAGAGCTTCATAAACAAGTGGCTATCAGGAGGGGGGGGGGGGACTCAACACATTTATAGGAAGGGGGGATATCACATCATATGACTGTGCAAAAGTCAAGCATTTAGACTGCACCCCTGAAGACAACCCACCACTTCAATGTACTGCTGTTCTCCAAGATTCTTTAAGGAAACAAGCTAACAAAACTGCGTCCCCCTTCAGTTCAGACATTAAAACAAAGCGGCGTACAAGTTCAAAGCGCAGTTAAACTACAACTCCAAAGCCCATTCATACAGAACAACAAAGCACCTAGCCGCAGAACCAGGTCTACGCAAAATAGTTTCTGGCTAGATTCTGAAATAACGTCTGACCTACCATTAAACATTTAAAGTGCAACAGAATACAAGTTTCTCAATATCCAATCTCATCCTTTAAGATTATTAGTTTCCTTACTACCACCAAAATACTAGCCTGTGCCCATTAACATTTTACAGAATTGACAAATTTCACCCAGAAGGCTATTAACATTGTAACACTCATGCTAACGCTCACTCCACCGAATGGCCCCAACTGGACAAACAAACGCATGTTCATACAGCTTAATAAAAATGGCAGTGCCCCTAGCAGTTATCTCCTAAAGCGGCCAACTAAAACTAAGCAGAGCGTTCCATTTTTCAGACAAACCACATCCTATAAAAGTGTAAAAAGGTTGGCACCACCATGACCCTCCGGGGACAAAAAAAAAAAAACTTGGGAAAAACAGCAAGAATAATGGTAGGCAAATACACTGAAGCAGTGCTATGCCTCTGGACCATGTATCTCTCCAAGAGCTTTTGGGAAGAGGACCATAGAAACACCATTAAAAAAAAAAAAAAAATACAAGGAGTTGGTGGAGGACCAACACCTGCTCCAAAACGACTCGCCTGGGTTTAACTGCTAGCATGGCCTATGCTGTCATCTCAACCTGCACACAATCACACTCAGGAACCACAAAATTCACCAAGCAGAACCGGGTCATTCTGATGGAGATAATCTGGCCAAACACAACAAGCGGTACGAATACGGGATTGGGGGCTGTCAGTATATGTGAAGTACAAAAAAAGAAAAATTAAGGTAAAAAGGTAAAAAGCTTCAACTTGAACCGGACTATATATACAATTGTGTTGCCTCTAAAGGTACATTACAGAATATATATATATAAAAAATAAAGCTATTTCAGTGATAAGTACTCACAGTATCAGTGGGCTTCTCCAAACATATTGTACACCTCACAGAACATTATCAAATACAATTTCAGAAAAAAAATGCAAAAATACTGAAGTTTCACTGAAATACGGTATTTATCAGTTACATTTTAAAACAACTGAAACATTTTCAAAGACTGCAAAAAAAAAAAACCTGCATTTACACTGCAGTCAAGCTATCTACCCCACTGCTGGTGACAGGTACACATCAAGTTAGAGTCTTCATTTTCCTTTTAATCGACGAGCTGAAACATCAAAGAACTATGAGTCTGGGATCCCGCTGCAGGAGCATCACGCCGTCACTTTGTTATCCTTCTGGGGGAGAGGAGGAAGAGAAAGCAGCCTTCTTCAGAATCACCACAACACCCACATGCCACAAGCTGCAACTGTTTCCCAAAGAAAAGGAGAAAACATGGCTGACCCTGAATTCCAGGTCTGAGAGTCGCACTCCACCTTGCCCGGCTTTGAAGCCACCTCTGCTGCTGTCGCCACCTCCGCGAGATGGGGCGAAGGACCCTCGACTGGCACCCCGCCCTCTGTTGCCACGGAAGCCTGTGCTGCCACGTCCCCGGAAACCACCGCGGCCACGGCGCAGCGGGATCCCGAACGTCTCGGCGTTCATGCGGCGCTCCTCGGCCCAGGTTGGCCTCCTCTCCCTGTCGATAGGCACAGTGAGAGTCACACACACACACACACACACACACACACACACACACACACACACACACACACACACACACACACACACACACACGTGCGTAGCCCCTGTGGTGTGACGGACATCGAATGTAAGCTAGCTGTGTGCTCATACTACACGCAAGATTTCTGAAGTTCAGAACACAACTGCAAATCCAAGATGTCAAGGATGGTGATGGAATGTACCTGGGAAATGCTGAGCTTCCCGCCTTTTCAGCTGCTTTCCTGGGGGAGAAAAAAAAAAAAAAACAGCAAAATAACTACCATGTGCACAGCACACACTAAACAGATATAGTCTAAGCTGCTCACTTTGGACTCATACCACCCAAAGTCATTCAGATGCGAACCACGACAGATTACCATAAACCCACCACTCGCATGATCAACATATTACAACATTTACAGGACAATACAATCTCCCCTGTATATGATCACTCCTTTGGGTTTGGCCTCCCCCTTCCAGGTGTTCTTGGAAAAGGCTGCTCTTAACGATTAGCTACTTTTAGAACATCAAAATTGTCAAAAACAATCTCAGATGCAAAATGCAAGTGACCTCCAGTACACAACAGGGTAAAAAATGCTTTTTCAGTCTTTGAAAACCTTAACCAGTTGGCTTTTACTCAAAAACTGACTGAAAAACAATCCCAAAAATGTTTGGTGTCCATTCCATGTATTGGTGAGGTTTGTTTTATGTGTAGTCTTGCGAAAACGAAAGATCATTAAAATAAAACCAGGGGCTGACAATTTTCATAACAATGGCAGCTGATAATGGTGTTTTCATACGTAGAAGTTACCAAAACATTAGGCAAAGAAATTGTGTGATGTTTTGAGAACAGCTGTAGTTATATTTTTTTTGTTCTGAGTCTATCACGATCCATATTTAAGTGGTTGAAATTCCCATGCATTTAAGGGTTAAAGTATTCTGCTAAAAATCCAATTGTAAACGGAACAGTTAAGCTGCTCCCAAGTGAAGTCAATCCACCCTGTAGCTCCGCCCTCTCCGCCATTTCACTGGCTTGCCCATCCCACTGCAGGGTCCTGCTCCAACCAGACACATACCTACTGTCATCACAAGAGATATTGTCGAAGAAACTCTTCGACTTGTCGTAATAGCAGTTGGGCCCCAGAGGGTCGTCCTCGCCGGTGTTCTCTTCACCGTTCTGTGTGTCGACCCCGGAGTCACCCTTGTCCTCGCCATTCAGCGCCTTTTCCGGTCGCTCATCTGCCGAGGCCAGAGGATGGAGTGAGAGGCACGGACCCCATATGAGCCAGCACCACGGTGACATACTGACCACTGACGGAAGAGGCCGACCGCAGCCAAAATGATTTCACAAGATTGGGACGAAAACCAATGGCTGCACATACAGAAACCAAACGCTTGGGAACGTGCAACACAGTGACTTGTTTTCAGAACTCTACAGCTGGATGTAAAGACAGTCATATTAGCAGGAAAAAACGTGCAATGGCTTCACTGGCCGGTGGCTGCTACTAAAATACAGCCCATCAAAACATTCACAATCATTCCAACATAGAAAATTCAAAGAACCATAATAGAGTTGCCAGCTCCACTGGACTTGCATAAAGCAAAATACAAAAACTCTAGTAGCCATGCTGTTCTGAGACTGGGCCCGTAAATCTGTCTGGTCAATGCAGTAGGACAAAATGACTCAGGACCTTTCAGCTTTAGCTTGCTGTGAAATTCTCTGTCGATCTCCTCTTTGTTGAATTGAGCGTTGGCGCTCTCAAAATCGAAATCCTTCTCGAACTTCACAGGGCCGTCCCTGCGCATGGCAAAACGGCCCCTGCCGCGGTGTCCACCGCCGCGCCGAGCCTGGGAAGGGCCTGCGCGATGACATGCCCGTCAAACAAACATTAGTGCGGCGGGACAGGACACAGTGACATGCAACATGGGTAACAGAGACATACCTTGGAAACCCATATTTACACGGGGACGGCTCCACACACAGTGCAAGGCAGGGTGCAAGAACTCAACTGAAAACCTTGGAGATTTTATGCGAGTGCAGCATGTATAAAACGGCTCTGTAATGGTTCTACCTGCTGGCTTTCTACTGCCCTCTCTGTTATCACCTCGGCCTTGCTCAGGATCGGGCTTCTGCAGTTTTAGGGTATCAGCACCTACACAAATAACATCCTTTAGAGAGGGGGGAAAAGGAAGACACATACCTCAAGCACCTGATGGATGCCTGAGATTACACCCGCTGATGATATGGAGGCCAGGCTAAGAATAACAGAGGCTGCCCCTTCAGCGTTATGCAATGCGAGACCAGCAGGGGGTGACAAAACAGCAAGTCTCACCCCTTCTCGGCTCCTGAATGTCAACTGGCTTAAGGCTGCTGGAGGTGGAGGGCCGAACCGGGCTCCTCTGCCCCAGGGGCGCAGGGGCAGCATGGATGGGGGCAGATGCTGGAGCCGTCTGCACTGCTGGCTCCAGGCTGGGGCTTTTTCTCCGGGAGTCTATCTGGGGACTGGTGCGACCTGCAGGAGACAATATGGCACTTAGAAAGCAGACTGAGATGCAGCACTCTGTTAGAGAGCATGGAACTCCAGGCACTCTGTGGCTATCTTCACAGGTACACCAATCAGCTTCTACGTAAACATCTTAATCCCAGCTACTCCAGGAATGACTGAATATTACAGCTTTGATTAGGTGTCAATTATGTGCTACAAACTCCTCCTCCTGCCTCAATCACGGGGACATACTGTATTTAAATGTCATTCACACTTTACTGTAGTATAACATTAGGGTCTACTCTGACGGAGCTAATGAACCAATTCTGAATATTTGTGGTCCTGAAAGTCAGCCATGACGATGGCAGCTCGATCTCTACTGATCCTTTAAGTCGAAAACTGGTTACCTTCTGGGAGGCGTGTGCTCTGTGAGCGCTCCTCCAAGGGGAAAACCGAGCTCATTCCACCACTCTGGGGCAATGGGGGCGCAGTGGCAGCAGCAGTGCCCGCGTCACTGCCGAAGGAGGGCGCTGAACTTCCTATGTGGAGAGGCACAGAGTCTTCAGAAGGAACCGCAACTGGCCAAGGACACAACCATCAACCTTACACACAAAATAGAAAGTCAAATCTGTATCGGAAAACATGCATCTTTAAAGCCTCCATTCCCAGCATCTGAACCTCATATTCTGGTCAGCAGAGAAACAGCGCTGTTGGACCATTAAACAAGACCTTTCAAATGCTGCAGGAGAGTTAGATGCTGGCTGACTGTTCCCTCAACCCAAGCTATCCTCACTTGCACGTCACTTTTGATGAATAAACAGTAAATATATCCCCTCACTACCAATAAAACTTAAACCCATTTTGACAGCCAAATAAATATGCTGAGTAACCCATAAAACCCTACCTGTGACAAGAACAAATAGGTTAGAGATCAGTGTTGGAAACCTACCAACGTTCCCAAACTGCTGGTTTACCAGGGGGCTGGAGCTGAATTGGCTGTAGGGGGCAGCAGAAGGCTGGGTGAATGACCTATAGGAAGCCATGGACTGGAATGATGAAGAAGGAGGGGTGGAGCCCAGAGATGACTGGAGAATGAGAGATCAGAGACTGACTGGTTATCAACACTTCACAACGGGTTGTAGACTGTAAGAAATGATTTAAAGTTAATCAAATAAACAAAAGCGTTCAGACATGACACATTTAACCAAACAACACACAAAGCCCATGACGGCTCATTGTCGTCTACAAAACGTCTCTTTACAGTCCACGCTTACCTGGACAATTGCGGGGTCCTGAGGGAGGGAACAGGTGGGCTTCGGGGGCTCACAGACAGTGAGGTCCTTGATATCGCTGCCGCGAAAGATGATGTACTCGAAAACCTCATCTCTGGGTAGGATGGGCCTGTCGGTGGGCCGGTCCTCGGTACCAAAAGAACGCACTGGAGGCCGTCGGGAAGAGACATTTAATGAGAAACAAACAAAAATCACCAGCTAAAACAAACAAATAAGCTAAACTGACCATCAGCCAGTTAACGCAAGTCTAGAAAACAAAACTGCTTACGTCTGGCAAGTCAAACTTCGAGTTTCACAATGTAAAAATGAACAAAAACTGCACTTAAATAGCAACACTGTGTGGCTTGGCTAATTAAGCAAAACAAAAGTAATCCTAATGACCTTATTTCAGTCACATGAAAGCAGACCCAGCATATACCAGCTGGCTAAATGTGGTTAGGAATGATACTGATAATACCATATTCATCTGTACTCAACGACATACACCAAATACTATCACACATGCAGCATCACATTCCAAGTCACATTTCAATTTACTACACTTGTCCTCTTCAACATTTAAATTACCTGCAAAAAGAACATGTTAGTAACCAACTGCTTTAAGATTCATGCCATATGTTTAACAAATAAAAAGACCCCACACTCACATCTCAAGATCCCCTGCATATCTTCTGAACTTCTAGTTTAAGAATAACCACAACTCATCTGGTTATGCAAACAATACATTGAATAGTATGACTTGCCTTCTGTCCTCTGGACCCTCGTTTGTGGGGTACTTGAGTCTGAGCCCAATTCTGACTGTGCATTAAACTGATTAGAGCAAAGCATACGGCAAGGGGGGACGGTCAGGTTAAGATAAGTGTATTTCCTATATACTTCCAATATAAACATCAAAAATCATGCATCTCGCTGACCTCAGAGGATGAATCTCTTCAGAAATCAAAGCTGAAGGTCACATTGCCAGTGGAGGTGACTTAATGTCCAGCAGATATCAAACATTACTTTGTCGTCACAAGATAACTTCAGGCACAGTTTTATTTGCAACTTGAGCCACATCTGCCCATTCGGCAGATGACCAGCTAATAAGACTACAGTTGTTTCACACAGCATGCATTCAAACAGTGCTCTCCAAGTCATTTAGTTAAAATTAACACTGAAAAGATTTCACGCCAGTGTCTAAACAGTCAAATGCTACTGAGCTGAATTTCCCCCCAATACTCAACCATTTATCACCTGTTCTGAGACTAGCAATAGTTAAAATGGAGCTGGACAATGTGAACACACACCAGTGGGTGAAGCAGAACAGCAGGATGCGGTGAGGACAGTGATCTGTCTGGCTGCCAACCTGCTTAGTGCAAAACAACTGAACAATGAGCAACCACATGAAAACTGGGAGAAAAGCCATCCCAATGATTTCCAGTGCATCATTTATAATGCTTCTGTCCGGACAAGGCAGTATCATGCCCATTTGCACATGCTCCTAAAGGTCACTAATTCAACTCCCAGGTAGGGTACATCTGAACTTCGTTACTTAATTTCGTTGTACTCGTTACAATGACAATAAAGATATTCTGAACAAGATACAGCTACATTTAAATGCAAACATATAGCAGAGAAAGGTTTTTCTATTTCAGTTAATGGTCAAATTAAAAAAAAAAAAACTTTCATTTAGCAGTTCAATTGACATTGATCTTCTTTAAAAGATGTGTCCAAATCATTTTCTTCCCCGCCCCCATGTGGATGCACAAATTAAACCCTGGCTATTGCAGAGGGAAAACCAGGATGGACTATTGCATCGCAACTTTAATCGACTAATGTATCAAACGACACTGGTATACATTTTCAAACCAATAACGAGTATATAAAACAGACTAATCTCAATAATTTACAACCGTTCATTTTGATACAGATGTGCAAGCTACAGTGTGAAAGTTAAGCCCGTGGGTTCAGTACCAGGGGAGGCTCCTGCTGCAGTACCCTTAAATACAATATTTAACCTGACATTCGACTGTAAACGTTTTAAAAGCAGCGTCGATCAGAGGAAAAGACAATGACTTCGGCCTTGATATCTACACCCCATAATCAACACGATAGACAACAAACCCAGGTGCTACTGCGAGGTTTAAAGCCAATTAACCCTACCGCCACATTAGCTTCGTCGACACGAAGAACGGCCTTAGGCATCATTAATATCCATTTACAGGAAGCATTTCAAGTAAGTAGCAGAGTCACAGCGGACCACAGACCACATCTGGGTGCAAATGTACAATCAGCCGCTTAATTAACAAAAAAGCACCGCATCCCAGTTGGTAACCTCGCATGTGTTTTAGTTTTACCGAGGCGTCACTCAGCCACAGCCCAACATAAGATACCTGGCCTAGTTAGAAGTAGCATAAGCCATTATAGTAGAAACCCGCTATGGAAACTTTATAATAATTACTGCTGCTTCGAGCATTAGCAGCGTGCTAGGAGCTAACAATACGAGCCAACTTAAGGCAGAGTCGGACCAGCGCGGCAAGAAGCCAGCTGCGGGATTTGTTAGGCATGCTGGAGTTCTCCATATTTCACAGCCACAGATATGCTGCTTCTTCACCTTTGGCGAGTGCAACGGTGGAGTTCTCCGTGTCGATGGTGTATAGTATCCCCTCGTAGCGGATTTCGGCCTTGGAGATCAGACTGATCTTGCTGCCGATGTAAGGGGTACCCCCGCTCATGGTGTCTCCTGTCGGCTGTGGGAGTCCCGGATAAACAGTTATCTAAATCCTTTCACACTTGTGTCTTCGTTCACAACTTGAGGTGCTCTCAGTGTTCCCTCGCCGCGTTTCTGTCCCTTTCTTTCACTGCGCGTTAACACAACATGGCCGCCGTCATTTTCCCCTGCTAAGGCCGCGGTGGCTGATGGGAAGTCTGTCCCGATTAGAGCGCCGGCTTCCCAAAAGCGATCGAAATTGCTGTACATCGATTTAAAAAAGACGTGGAAAATTAACTTCCAGTGTATTGACTGATATATGCAAAAATATTTAAATATAAAACCAATTTCCGTAAACACGAGTTTGTTATCTATTGTGAATTTAAACATAACTTGAAAATACAAAACATACTATTTGGAGGGGCATCATGACATATTCAAATTCGTTTATATAGAGCACTGAGTCTTATTGTTAATACGTTTCTCTTTATTATACATTAATATAAATACAATAACAATTGGAATCCAAGCAAATTTCATACTCAAAACAATTCAGATTCCAATTTAATCACACCAATAATTAAACACTGTATAAATAAAGTCTCTCGTAAAATGTGTACAACAAAATCCAATTAACATTGCATCAAATAGGTTTCAAACGCAAAGCACATTCAATACAACCAACAATAAGAACTAAGGTAACTAACGCAGCACTAAATAACAAGAGCAAGCAATAAATATACAGTATTCACGTTAATCCTTAATGTGATTTTAATAAAAACCTGAAATACAGTCCCCCACTGGGTAGTACAGTTGCCTTTCACGGCCCGGGTTAGAGGTTTAAATCGCACCACCGTACTGAGTGTACACTGTGGAGTTTGCATGTTCACCACGTGTCGCGCGGGTTTCCTCGAGCAGGTCAAACACAAGCTAATATTAACCTTAGAGTGTCAGTGTGTGCGCCCTGCGACGGACTGGCGTTCCGTGCAACCTTGTGCCTGTTGCCCCCGCCCCATGACCCTGACCAAAATAAGCAGTTAGAAAATGGAAAACTCTCCTTCAAACAATGCACGTTTATTGCCGATATTGGATTTATAGCAATTTCTGGAGACAATAACGTATGGCGTACACTGGCTGTTAAATTAGAAATATATATTATAACCCGATTCTGAAGATTTGCATGTCAGCCACCCACCATTTCTTAAATCTGTTTTCAACGACCCAGTATTTGTGGAATTTCATCAAGCAGTGACAGAGAATGAATTTTGGCGCTCTGACGTCAGGCCCACTCCCACAATGCCCAGCAACACGCATGCGCGTTAGGCGCACGAAAATTGGACAGCAATCTCAGAGCAAAGATGGCGGGCACCTCCGACCCTCTGGAAGATATGCTCTTCTCCGAGGTGGACGAAAAAGCTGTAAGTGACTTAGTGGGCTCACTGGAGTCGCAGCTTGTTGGCCAAAGCAACCCAGCAGCTCCCCAAGCCGAAACTAGGAGTGCTGGGTCTACTGGCGCTGCCAATCACCACTTAGGAAGAATGCTACCTGCCCAAGTGGGCACTATACTGGAACAGCAGCAGCAGCAGCAGCAGCAGCAACAACAACAACAAGGACAACATAAAGCTTCTGTAAATCAGGAGCCCAACTCTAAAGAAATTAGCTCCGAAAAAAATGTGATGCAGTCTTCTGTCAGTTCTATTGCACCTTTCGAAGAAGCTCCCATCACTTCTGGGACCGGGGTAAACGCGAGTAGCGGCTTACAATCACATGGAGCATCTAGTAACACAGCACTCTCTGCATCTGGACTGGTAACTTTGCCATCTCCGCAGGTTAGCGTTAACGCCGCCAACAGAGGCTCTGCTTTGGGCTCGGGTGGGTCAGCGGCGGTCACGACAGAGACCGATCCTGCAAAAAACCACATCCCGTCGACTATACGGACTGCTCCCGCAGGGATACAGAGTTTAAACGGGAGTGACGGAGCGGCGGGCTTGGTTAGCTCTCCCACTAATACCGCTAGTCCGGCTGCCGTCGCGCCTTTTCAACCCGGATCCGTAACCGTGTCTCTGGTTAATAATGTAAACACTGTAGTGAGCAGCAGCAGCAGCAGCACCGTTCACTCAAGCCAGACTCTGTCACCGTGTGTCACTTCGACCACTCTCAGTGTGCCTCAGGCTGATTTCCCCGCATCGCAAACCGTGGTTACTCTGGATGGTCGAGGCACCCCTACTATAGCCCTACAAAGACTCCCGAGTCACATCATAGCTAGTATTGCACAGAATGGAAATGGCACTACAGCAGCCACGGCGCTTGGGCAGCAGGGAGCACGCACGGGTTCCTCTGCCACTCCGGGCACCCCGTTAGTAAACCACAGTAAGGGCATGGATCCAAGTAATCCAAAGTCTGACTCTCCCGCACAGTCAAAAATAACTGTACCAAACCAGCCTGGTGTTGTCAGTTCAACACCGAGCCCCATCACCTCTGCGACGACCGTTCCTAACCCACCGACCACGCAGCTACAAAGTTCCGTCTCTAGTTCGGTGCCCGCATCAAGCAGTCCCGTCACCCTCACTGCTTTGTCCAAACCGACTGTCAACATAGTAGGACAGCCGGCGTCCAGCACCGTGGGAATGATTAGATCGGGCAACCCCACGTCGCCGGCGATCATAGCGTCGTCTGCGCAGCCACAGCAGCTCCGACCCGGACTGGCTGCCACCCAGAGGATTGCGTCGCCGCAGCTGATCGTCAGGTCGCCTCAACCGCAGACGACCATCCAGCTGCCTCCCGGATTCACCATCCCGCAGGGTAAGGGTGCCGCGAAAGTTTTACACAACACGTGTCACCATCGAGGTGCTTCTCTAGGGGAGCACCGGTCTCTAAATGTTGTCACTTCTTTTGTTTTTCCTTCCAACTTATGGCTTTTCAGTACTTGCAGTGAATTTTGTCCCGTTTCCACTAGTTGTTTCGAAGAAGAATACATTGTGTCCAACATGCTGGTTTAAACAGAACAATGATAAGAAACGTAAATCGTCATTGTTTCACGGTAACCACTAACCCAAAGTAATCAATTCTGCACTTAAGTTAATCTTAAGCGAGGGACTCCATTAGGAATACATCCTGAGCAGCCTTGGGGACTGTAGCACTGTTCAGATGGTCACCTGCGGGCTGCCACGTCTGTTTGTCATCTGTGGCTTCGCAGATCCTAATGTTTCGGCTTCAGCTTCAATGACAGGTGAGTCTCCGCGTTTGCTGCGCGGCCACGTGGCTGCTTGGTATAAATAATCTGGACGGGCAGCCAGGACAACATGCGGCTGTCACACTACAAAGTAGATATTTCGTAATATGAAAAGGCTTTGTAGACTCTATCGGAAATTTCGGGCTTTATGTATTACGTCGATGCACGGGTCACTCGATGTTTCGTTGAGTAGGCTTTAAACGTGTTCTGTGACCTAAAGTGTGTCGAATAGGACTTAATGCCAATGGCCCAGTCGCCTCTCCTTTTTTCAGTCCCAAGGAGGTATGTCCAGGGAGTATGTAAGGTTCAGCTTTCTGAGCCCAGTTCTTCACACCGTTACTGGCATCTTCGTCTGTGTTATGGACATAGGAAGACACCATATAAATGAGCCTGATGAGAAGACTCGGTGATTCCACCATTTTGCCAGGGAGGGTAAACATATTTTCTGTTTATATTTAAGACTTCGCACTTGTAACACGATGGAGAATATTATGACTTTTCTTCAGTAGTGATAAACCTGAACGCAGCAGGTAGCACAGTGATCCAGGATTGCAGCTTACAAACAAAACAATTCAAGGCTCTCAGGAGCCCTTGGAGTGTTTGACCTCAGCTGTTTTAGAAAAACTCTCAGCTGTGTTAATCTGCTGTAGATGACCTGTCAGTTAAGTTACGACATCGATCGACTAAGATGTGAATCCCAATGCAGAACTGTTGTTACTGCTCACCAGTTACTATGCACTAGTAAAGTATGTCAATCAGTGCCTGGTTATGGCCTGCTTGAGAATGCTGGGAGATTGAAGCTGTCATACACTGCCTTTGAATCTGTTGATCTGGACGAGTGATATGTGGCGGGTTCCTGAGTGTCCACATTTCCAAAGATACACAGTGATTCTGTTTATTTATTGAACAGGTGGACGTGCGGTTGCTGGCTTGACACCTTATCCTCCTTTTCTGCGTGAAATATTCAGGAACCCGGTTTTGACGAAGCTGGGCGGGAACGTGTTCACCTGCCTGTGGAACAGACCGATTTTTGCGTGGCGCTGATGGACCGCAGCATCAGCGATGCTTTGGGCAGATTTCGGGTCTCTTGCTTGTTCGTTGGAACTTACTGTATCAGTGCGCTTTTATACAAAGTAACTCTGTTTGACAACTTAACCATTTCTGTAGCTGCGTGTTTTATTGAGGCAGTTCAAGCTAGTTAGGTTTGTGTGCTTATTCGGGCGTCTTAATTCAATTCCATTTCATTTTATTTATATAGTGTCTTTAACAAGGAATATTGTCACAAAGTGCTCTACATAGTCCTGGGACCAAGGTACCCAGAGAGTAAGCCGGAGGTGACAGCGGCAAGAAAAAAACTCCCTCCGGAAGAAGAAACCTTGGGAGGAACCAGCCAATGATGAATAAACTGTGCAGTGCTGGCGTTTAAATCTGAAACCGTTTGGTCACCCATGTAACTTCCGTTACCAAAGCATGTTGGTGTAAATGGAGTAATGATCATCAAAAGTCAATGAAAATTATGTAGCTCATACTTGGGGAGCTTCCTGGTGTATTTTATTGCATACTTCACCTATAAAAAGTCATACATTCCTTAGGGATCTTTCATTTTGTCATTGGGGTTTGATGTCTTTCTATTCTGATGCTTAACTGATGTGTTTGTCTGATGTGACTTAGTTTTTAACTGTTTATATAGATGTACATTTTATAGCAGAATTTGTCATTCATTGTTTTGCTCAAGAGTACTACAGATGACTCATAGAATTTGAATGGGAAACTTTGGGTTACAGTCTCAAAAGTCTTAACGTTACTCTGCACTTCCGGATGTCCAGTGGTAGAGTGGTGATTGTCAGAGGCCCTCCTTGCCTCACCCATGTATACAGACTAATACAGATTAGTCACTGGAGCTGGTTCTCATTTTTTGACAAGCACACGCCACGTAATGGTGAAAAAGGGACCCTCTGAAAGGGTTAACAGGCAAACACTGTACACCTGTCTTGTACGGTTGTGGATGCATGCCGTTGTATTGGTGTGTGTATACAGAGGATGATGATGTGACAGTAAGATAAGGTGACAGTAGGTCGACCTCGTTTCCTGCATCAGAGGTGTGGTATTCACTTCAGTTTCCCCAAAGTATTCTGAAGGTTTAAGAACAGCAGTGCAAAGTAGATCAAAAACAAGAACAGTGAATTAATTGCTGTTATTAATCTTGTCTGATATTAAAAGCCAGAAGGCAAAGGAAGACGTTTCTTCGGCTAGGGAAAATACATGTTTACTCCTTCACTATTACTTCACTGCTCCTCCACAGTTTTTGATTTTGTTTCCATTGCAGGGTGAATGTGATTGTTTTGTGAGTTTGCAAGCAGTTCCCCTTTTCAATTTTATTTGACACACCGTGGGTGTATCCAAGTTTCTGTGTTTTTCACATAGCATGTAGCATCAGGGGTACACTGACAGGCAGTGTCTGACTCCCCCCCCCCCATCTGTATCCCGTGCTTTCAGGTATGGTGCTCGTGCGCACCGAGATGGGCCAGCTGGTGATGGTTCCTCAGCAGGCGCTGGCTCAGGCCCAAGCTCAAGCCCAGGCTCAAGCCCAGGGTCAGGCCCACAACAGCATCTCCCCACGACCGGCCACTCCAACCACTGGGACCACTTTCAGAGTGACCACCACCCAGGTATGGCCTCACACACTTTCCATATGCAGCTCTGGGCCCTGTGTGTGTCGAATGCTAATAGCTGGAGCAAGGTAATGGGTCTTTCCTTTCTGTAGGTTCCAAACAGATGATCAAAGAATTTTATTTAATATTTGCTGATCGAGTTGTCTTTTGTTAAACATGGTGTCAAATGGTCGGACGTCTCACATTTACTAAAACGTTAGATGTTGATACGTGAATTAAGTTCAGTTCTGCTGTCTGTCTTCAAGATGGTTGCCCCAGAGTCGGCATTCAAGGGAGAAATGCAATGAAAATAGATGGATTAAAAATAAAGTTAATAGCAGCAGTATACCAAGCTAGAGTTTCTGAAGAAGCTTAAAGTCGCTGGACCTGTATGGATTTTATAGGAAGTGCCCACTCATAGTGCCGGGGGGGGGTGGGGGGGGGATTCTGGCCCAAAAATAATCCACGTGGGCGGGAAGGTGTTCTGTATGGGCTGTGTTATGGGTGAGTGCA
>JAACJT020000007.1:10205029-10221308 GCA_009936485.2 Gymnarchus niloticus
AGGTTGGCGCGACAGGGCAAAGAAGGCGGGGGTGGGGTGGGGGGTGGGCGCTTCTGCAGCCAAATTACACACATGAGCATTGATAGGGTGCTGCATCCTGTGAGTATTCTGTCAGCTCACCTCACGCGGGCAGGGTGTCAGGTGACCTGCTATGGGTTTTTATGGGGTCCAGCAAAAAAATGGGAGCAAGTTCTACATGAGGGAGGGGCACCTAACGGAAGGCAGCAGGGAGGGTGGTTCTCATCGATTGGCTGTTACCCTCTATAGGAAGCACCGTGGGTGGGGGGAGAGACCCCCTGCTGGCTGGACTTAATACCCCTAATTGGATTAATGCAGGTGCATGGAAGGAGTGCTGTAGGATGTAGCTGGTAGTTCTAGCTTTATAACACAGGCCCTCAAAGTGGCTTTGCGGTGGAATGTCGTCTAGGACCAGATCCGTTTGAGGGGCCGCGACTGTGCACCTCATCAGTGGAACAGAAAAGTTAATGGGTGGTCTAGCACTTTGGAGCTGCCTCACCCCATAAGACGGTCTGTCTTACAAATGCTTTTTCGGGTCAGGGTCACATGGAGGGCCTGGAGCCAGGCAGTGTAGGACACGGTGTGACAAAAAATGTACTGAAGGATCAATTACTGGAGATCTATGTGCACAGATATGTGTTTAATTGTTGACAAGCACAGACTACGGTAATTGAGAATGTTTGGTCCGAAGTAGGCCTACACCATTCAAGAACTTTGACTGCTTAACAAGAGCTTTTTTAATATTTATAGGACCCCAAATATGGTCAGGCTCTGGTCAGACATTTTCTCACTTTGCTTGCATTAGGTCCTCAGACAGTTACTGACATTAGTATGGTGCACTTATAAACTTAAGTCTTTGGCTGGTTTAATTGTGCATTGCAGTAAGGCCAAATTAGATCCTGAGCAGTTATCAGATCCTTGATAAATTATCTTTTTTTTTTGGCCATCCAATGCAAAATGCTGTTTGGTACCATCCCATCCATCCGTCCATCCATCCACTTATCCAGTTCAAGGTTTTGGTGAACTTGGAGCAGTGAGCTTAGGTTACACGGCAGAAGTCTTCCTTGGTCAGATGTTTGTCTATTGCGGGGTGTACACACACCCACAAACAAACAAACAATTTAGAGATGCCATTTCACCAAACCACATGTTTTTGGATTGAGGGAGGAAATTGGAGCACTCAGAGGAGCCCCACACAACACTGTAAGAACATGCAAGCTCTACACACATAGGTCTGCAGTGGGATTCAAACCTGCAGTCCTGGAGGCATGAGGCAGCCGTGCCACCCATGCTTCCTTATTTCAGGACCGGGTAACAAGAATCAGCCATGAATAATCATGGGAATTCCACTTAGCTGCCTTTCTGGGGTTACGTTGTCACTGTAAATAACGATGTAAAAATTTATGAATGGTCTTCCAGAAGATTATTGGTGAACTACAAGTTATTACTCATGACATATTTAGTGTTAACATGTTCATGCTGAACGCTGGAAACCAGGTCTCTATCGTCTGTATAGCTCTGCTGATGTAGTAACATATTACACGTGTTTCTAGTAGTTCTTGAGTCATATATCAGTTGGCTGATGAAAACCTTTAAAGTGTTCTTTATAAGTACATAATTCCATGTAGGATGCACAAGTTTCATAACTACTGTAGCGCTGAACATCTGAAAGGAATTTTACCTTCTAATTTTTCCAAAAGCGAAGCCTGCCATTCTGCTCCTTTTCCTGACTTCAGCATGTTGGGGGACAGTATGATTTAAAAATTTTCTCATATAATGGCTAAATCATTATTATTTACATTCTTTGTCAAAATTATCCACAAGGCAGCCACAAGGTGGTGGTACTTTCCACCTTTTGTGACTGTGGCAAACCACTTGCCAATGTTTTGCTGCCCACAATAAGTGCACTGTTTAC
Organism: Gymnarchus niloticus; assembly: GCA_009936485.2. Taxonomy (NCBI): domain Eukaryota; kingdom Metazoa; phylum Chordata; class Actinopteri; order Osteoglossiformes; family Gymnarchidae; genus Gymnarchus; species Gymnarchus niloticus. The sequence goes on from JAACJT020000007.1 coordinate 10,206,963, forward strand.
CCATGATTGTACAACACTATGTTTGGCACTTTAAGTAAGAGTTGAGGAAATACTGTCTGCGATCTCTTCTCCCTCTGCGTAATCTTCCAAGGGTGCCTCTCCGCTACACGGCTTTTCAAACTTGTAGGATTATGAAAAGACCGTGTGGTTACTTATAGTGACTTATCTATGCAGATTTTTGATGTGTGATCCCCAACACTACACAACTGGGGGTCACATGCTACATGACTGATTTCTTCCTTTGGAGAACACAACATTTCTCCCAAAAGACTACATAGTGAACTGAGATGAGCTCTTCAGTTATAATATGTACATGTTGATAGTAGATAAAATTAAGTTTTTAGCTAGCAATCTAAATTGTACTAGTAGCTATGTTGCTAATTACTGTAACTATCCTGCTTGCTTTATATAACATGGGCATATAGTTGTCCATAGGCTGCATATGAGAGAGGGCCTTTTAGTTTTGTTATTAGGCAGAAGATAAACTTACTAACAAAAGTGCGTCTTCCAGGTGTTCGCAGGGCATCCTCCATGTGTTCTACAATCAATATACTTTTCATTTTACTTCTGGATCTGTTTGTTATATAGTTTAATAATAGACACACTGCACATTTCAATGGCAGGTTACAAACACATTTTATTTATAATTACATATGAGTTTGTGTTTGCATGCCTATAGTTCCTGCAGCGTTGACTGGAGAAATGCCATCGGAGCTTACATCGTTGTGACTTAAGTTTGGATTTGTCAAACTCCCTGTGCATTGTATAGTTTTATGACTAGTGGTCCCTGTACTAAGAACTGTACGCTTACATGAAACACACAAACAAAAGAAAACTGGCCAGTTGCTATTGACAATTTAGGCATGTAAATATATCCAGCACTGCTCCATTCTGTTACTATGACTATAGCTAGTTAATTTAACCAGGTAGCTCTGGATCACGTCATTCTTGCTGAGTTTCACTAAGATGCATCAAAACTTAGTGCGTTTCAAATGTTTTTATGTGGAGTTGGTTTCATTACGAATCGAACCGGTTTTAACCAGAGATTGTAGAGATCAAATTGTCTGGTTTATTTACGTTCCCAGACAACATCGGTAGGGAAAGGTAACTGTCACTGCCTGCAGAAACTAAAGCCAAAAAGTTCAGAGAAGGTATTTTAATGTGATTATTTTTTATTCCAAATTGTACACAAACTAAATATTCAAAATGAAATGCTGTTCATGTTGAGCATAACCAGTATTATTTGAAGTGTTTTTGCAGTTTTCCACTGTTAATTTTTATTTACATCTGATGTCTGAAATCATCTTAGATATTATCTCAGGGTCTAATGTTTGCTAGGTATTTGTATGGTTTTACTGACACATTCTTGCCTGGTCGTTACAAAGTATTGTTTTTTTTTGTATACTATAGTAAACTAAAGGTATTGGTGAGTTAGGTGATATTTTTTTCATGCTTGTTGCCATTTCAGGCCAAACGCTATTGGTGTCAGTTGCTCTCATGCTTTCTTTGCATTTTTGTTGCTGTCATTTCTAACAGTTTTTACAGCAATAAAGTTAAAATAATGAAGTGTTTTCTATACTTGTTTGTTTGGCAAAATGCCTTTTGAGATGACACCTGTACTTGATATTCCTGAAGAGTAACCTTTTTTTTTTTGAACAAAACTTAACTGGATTCGAAAAACACAAAACTGATCCAAAACTACTACAATGAGACAGCTTGTTTTAATAATAGCTGCTGAAAAATAAAACCCTGGTAAAAATATGTGGTACAAAAGTATACACATCTTGGTTGCAAATGAGATATATATATATGTTTTATCGCTGAACACAGTAATGGAATTCATAGAGATTTGTCTTCAGTGATCTGAAAATGATTAATTGCATGTCACTATTAAAAAAAAAAAAAAAAAAACGAACCTTCAAATTCCTGCCGAATTTAGCTAAACAGACATGTTCCCATCACCGTTGTACTGTGTAATTCAGTTCTAGTTATTTGTAAATAAAAGTATGTATGAAACTAATGGTCTAACTAAAGACTTTGATTGTCGACAATCCCGCTGGTTTTGCTGGTATGCCGTGTTAGTTAACCCAGGAAATACCGTTAATATCAAACTAGGTTGACATTAAGGTTGCAGGTCAAAGTCTCAAAACCAGTAATTAAACTTAATTAAATGTAACGGACCAACTCGGTTGATAAACTATGCACGGGCGCCCGAGAGCTAAGATATCATCCTCCTATAGTCGAAACCCCGATCCCCTTTTGAGGAAAAGTGACCACAACCCTCGTGACGCCAAAGAGGCACACTAATCATGTCATGCCAATAGCATCATGTTTTCTCAACTTCTCCAACTCCTGTAGTCTTTACACCACAGAGGAAGTGACTTCAGCTGCAGTGATAAGCTCCGAGCCAATAGAAGCTTACAACATTGCTTCCTGGTGAGAGGGCAAATCCACAGGGTTAAGGCGTATGTCAAAGTGATCTCTCCACTGCTTGACAATATCTGTAGAATTGGTTAGCACTTCTCCACCCAGGGCTGAACAGTGTGACCAAGGTCCCACTTTCGCCTCCTTTGCCATTGAACAGTTTGCCAGAACATCTTAGGCCTACCTGATATTCTCTCTCCATGACTTCTCCAAACTGCTCTTATGCACAAGCTTTTGCCATCATGACTGTTTGCTGCAGTCTCCCTGGATTTTCAGTATCGTTCGGCTGTCTAAGGAGACCCCTGAGCGAGCATTGCCCTACCCTGACCATAGGCAGGTGGAGACATGCAGAGCTCTCTTCCACCTGTTCCTAGCTTGCTTTGGTGATTGTTTATGTTAGATAACTGCAATGTTAGTATCGACGTGCAGAGTAATGATAAAAGAAATTATCAGCGTAAAGGAGGTCAGGATGAAACTGAACAATGTGAAAGTAATTACATCAAAAACTGCCCTCTGCGTTATATCCATCTTCTAAATCATACGGTACATCGCTGTGGTACACCCTGGATGGGATGCTAGTTCATCATAGGGCACACACACACGCAAAATGGACAAATTAGAGGCACCCCTTAGTCTAATTGCATGTCTTTGGTCTATGGAAGGAAGCCTATGACAACTACGATGATTACACGTGAACAGTAAAGGCAGAGTTCAAGCCTTCAGATCCACAGGTTGGATGCCACAATGCTACCTACTGAGTCACCATGAAAATTTAATAGCAAAAATGCTGTGTTGTTGCCTAGCTGTATAGGAAACACACATCACCTGTGTGTTGCTGTGAATGCACTTGTGTGAACCTTCATTTTGCATGTGTACACTAGAGGGAGCCCTCTTCATTTGACCGCCCGTGCTGGCAGCTTTGTTTAGTAATTCCTCAAACCTACTCCATGGCCAAACAGCTAAATTGTTCAGATTATTTGTCACTCTATTTCTGTTACTTAGCCATTAATTACATGTGAGTCATAGCTGGCTTTATCCTAGTACGCGCTCATATTTACACGGCTGCACACATGGAAAGCAAGCTGCTGCAGATGGGGGCTCTGACTCTATGGTGTTTTAGTGTATTTTTTCAACTCCAGACCTCCATCTTGATCAGTAGGGAAAAAAAGTGTTCTCGAAGCTTAATACTTTCATTTTGTTTCAAAATAATGAGTTGCTGACAGTCAAAGAATGTCAGAAATATTTTAATATTTTTAAGTTTTAAATCTGGATTTTACCAAGTCCTGGACGAAGTGTGAATGCTATTCAGTTCAGTTCAGTTCCCATTTTACCTTTCTTAGCCCAAAGCTCCCCCCATCCCGACTGGGTTCTCCACCACTTTGCCCGTCACGCTGGAATATCTGGGCTCCAGCCTTCGTTCAATCCTTCATCACTGGATGGTCTGATCGTTTTAAAAAGCCGACGACGCCTTGCTTTTTATGTGAGTAATCTGTTGTGATGGGGCGGCCAGCAGTCCGGAGTTCCCCACGGCTGCCCTGGCCTGCCTGTCTACCAGCTTTCACCCCCAATCACATGCAGACGTGCACCCCAGCGCGAACAGCCCTGTCACTGCCTGGGAACCTGCAGCTGCTGAGCTGCTCTCCAGGCATCGTATCTGTGGCTGCCGACACCATTCTGGGCATCGCCGTGGGCTGCCTTGGGTGCCGTTTGATGCTGCCAAGGGTTCAGACTGAGAATGGAAAGGCCTAAATCCCAGATTTGGTGGGAGACTCCAGCAGCGGTTTATTGAAGTATGTTCACAGGTCATACTCTCTCTTCCTCTTTTTTAGCAGAACCCAGTGACTTCCCAGGCCATCCGCCCTGGTCCTCCAGCCCAAGCCAAGGTGGTGCCATCTCCTTCTCCTGCGGGCAACCCTGCCCTCCAGGTGGCCTCGCCAGCGGCAGCTCCAGTTAGTGGCCATTTTTCACCTCTCAGTTCTCCACCAGCAGATGGCAGCATTCCTCAAGATACCTCTATATTAATGCAGCTGGGGCTATTGTAGCCATCATGGAGCATACTTTGGCTGAAAGTGGACCTTATTGTAGACTTGACCATAAATTACAAAATAAATGTTTTGAATAATACTAATAAGAAAACAAATGGTTTAGATGGGCGGTGTCTGGTTCATAGAATTCCAGGCAGCCTGCTTGAAGCAGATGTCTCTGTTGAGAACTACAGCCTCGCTGTGAGAATGTGATATCGCGTTTGCCTCTCTGCCACCCTCATCCCCGCCCAGAAGGCAGCCGTAATTGGGGGCCCGGTTCCGGCTCCACAGCAGCCCCAGACAGTAATCGCGGCTGGACAGAGTGTCCCACAAACTGCCGTATCCACTCCCCCTGGCCCTGGGGCTTCTGTCATTTCCCAGGTCAGCACACCTGTGATTAGGCCCTACTCAAACCACAGCCGTTCTTCTTGAGTCTCTAAGTCCATCCCTCCCCACACCCCGTCTTATGTTCTGAGAAGGCAGGCCTGTTCTGTTGTTAATAGCAACTCGCCATTTTTGCTCCTAGGAGATGCAAGAGAACGTGAAGAAGTGCAAGAACTTCCTGGCCACCCTGATCAAGTTGGCATCCCACAACTCGCCCTCGCCAGAGACGTCACGTAACGTGAAGGCACTTGTGCAGGACCTCCTGGTAATGTTATTTTGCTCTCACCCCCCCCCCCCTCCCCCCCCGTCCAACTTCACGCTTGTGTCTGCTATCATGCTACAAGCAGATCTGAACAGCAGGTAGTGTTGTGATTAAGCTGCTTTACCAAGGTGTGGCAGGTTTGAATTACAGGTATCTGTTTTTACTGGTAATAGAGGCTTAGTTAGCTGCTGAAAAAATATCCAAGCAGATAATTGGTGAAAATGTAAGTATTTTTTATCATTATATTGTTGGAAGCAATGTTAAGATTACATTATATTTTTAGGCATCGAAAGTTTCACTGCTGGTAAAATGTATTGCTTGTATTTTCTGCAGTAGAGTTCATTTCCACATCTTCCCTGTAGATGGCAGCAGACTCCACCTTTTGGCATAGGAATGTCATTGCTCTGTTGAATGGGAATGGCTGGTCTTTGTCTCATTTGACACCTGCTAGAACTCACTTAAGGCACACTCAGCACAGCGATAGTCAGAAAGTCCACAATTTCTCCCACATTAGCAGCACAAGAAGTAGCTCTTCATCCAGCATGTATGACCTTTTGCAGGATGCCAAGATCGAGCCGGAGGAGTTCACAAATCGGCTCCAGTCAGAGCTGAAGTCCTCCCCCCAGCCGTACCTGGTACCTTTTCTCAAGGTTGGTGTCTCCCCGTCCCCCCTATAAACTGTGAGTATTGGGGCAGTGACACAGAGGGACTTCACGTGACATGACATCTTACACCCATTTTGCCCCCTCGAGGGCACATTGTTGCACCAGCAAGCCCCCACCTCCAGGCTGCTTTTGGGTACATGTGCCCCTGAACCCTGGGGTCCTCATGCCAGTTGCAATGAGCATCATGGCGCCCTGTTATCTGTGGGAAATGCTGGGGGTCATCGTGTGTTGTACATGACGTCAGAGACCACCCCCATCCTCACAGACCTGTCACAAGAACCCATCTCTCCTACCTCAACAGTGCTGTTGAACACCAGGAGATAAATTGCAAAGGATTGCTTGGTTCAAATTTATGACAAAGGACAAGATTTCAGACAGCTGTCAATCAGTGCTTTAACATGCTTCCCATTGGTTAAAATCAGTGATTTGTAATGCTCAGTAATCCCACACACCTTCGATTTCTGGGCTTGAATCAGACATTCTGGGGTGCGTTTCCTGAAAGCATCATGAGGCCAAAATCGTCGTAAACTCCATCATAAGATCAATCGTTCAATAATCCCGGGTTTCCTGCAAACGTTCGCCATGCAAATCATTCGTAAACTCGCTCGTAAATAACAGGTACTCCAAACCTGTCATAACTCCTTACGATGGACTTAAGAGGACAAATTCCTGCAGTACCTACAGCAGCAGATGGTAGCTGCCAAGGAGGAAAGGGTCCAAAACATATGGCATGGCAAAACACTGGAACTGCAGAACACATTACATATTTATAAATAGCCATGTTTGATGGCGTTATATCAGTATGCGCATGAAGAAATGCAATAAGGTGCAGGAGTCATTGCCCTGAGCTGGCAGAAATGAGTCCTGTTGAGGCCCTGTAACGAGAGTGAAAGTACGAATACTGTGTGAAGTTTATCACTGCAACATGTTGACGTGCATGCTGTTAGTTATTGATTATGACCTGCAATCTGTGATAGACGGATGTCGTTCGGGGATGTAACACATGGAAGGGTAATTAGTGATTCCTAATTGTGCAGCTGCGGAGGGAACGCAACTAGTGAAAAGGTGGTCCCAATATAAAAGAGTGCTGTAAAGACAGCAAGGGAGGCATTTTTTCATCTTCAAAGCAATAGCAGGAAAGGCACCAGATTCTGCTGTTGAATCAGAGATGCTGACAACACCACAGACTCTGTCCGGGTAGCCAAGTGGTGCATCCTAATGCAGCGCTCCGCACACGAGTCAGTCCATTGAACCACTCGACTGAACCCGCATTGATGGTCACTGCATCTCCCCCCCAGGGATTCTCTCCATGCCTTCCTGCTCATGGATGGCCAGGGCTCTTTCCATCTCCTTGTCCTGGGACACCGCAGTCATTTACCCTGAATCTGTCCTCGCTCTTTCATCCCTCAGTTCTGCTGCCCGCCTAGGCAGAACACCGGGCCTGGCTTATGCTGCACGGGCACTTACTCTGTGCGCTATTTCATCCCACTTTTTCCCCCAAGCTCCACCTTTTCTTTTCCTCCGTTTTGCTACTACTACTAATCCTCTTTGAGCCAAAAGGCGCAAAAGGCGTCGACGATTTGCTTCCATCTGGTCCTGTCTTTGGCTACGTGTTCAGCTTTACCCCGTGTTAGGCCCATTTCCTTCAGCTCATTTATCACAGTTGGCCGCCAGGTCGTTTTAGGCTGGCCTTGTTTGCGCTTCCCAGGTGGTGTCCATCTCAGGGCAGCCTTTGGTATACGGTTCTGATGCATTCTGAGGATGTGGCCAAGTCATCTTAAGCATCTGCGCTTGATCTCCAGCACCACACTGTGGCTCTTTGTTTTCTTGTAGAGGTTTTCATTTGAGATCTTCTTGGGCCAGAAGGTATGACAGGTCTTCTTGAGAAACCCATTGTGGAAGGCATCGATCTTATTCATGTCCCCCTTTACGACACGCCAGCCTTCAGAGGCATACAGAAAAACAGGATTGACATTGCGTTGTAAAGTCTGACCTTTGTTCTCACGCTGTAATGTATGGACTTCCAGATGGGCAGAAGTCTTGCGAATACACTGGGTGCTTTCCCAAGTCTTGCTCTGATGTCCTTTTGTACATTGTCTTTACTAACATGGCTGCCAAGATATGTACAGTAAACTCCTCGACGTATTTGAATGAAGCATCATTTAATGTGGTTGGTACCCTTGGGTTGGCGTTTATGCACATCACTTGTGTTTCTGAGGCACTGATGTCAAGTCCTGTTTGCTTGGCAAAGGTGTTCAGTCTGTTAGTCTTCTCCTGCAAATGGTGTAGTTTTGAGGAGAGAGCAACTAGGTCATCAGCAAAGTCAAGATCTTCCAGCTGGGATAATAGAGTCCACTGGTTCCCTCTGGGTTTGTTAGCTGTTGTCCTCCTCATGATCCAGTCAATGGCAAGCAGGAAGAGGAAGGGAGAGATGATACATCCCTGTTGCACACCAGACCCCACTGGAAACCACTCTGACAGGGTTCCGTTGACTATGACGATGCACTGAAACTGATGATAGAACATCCCTGTAAGTGTGACCGTCTTTGGAGGAACTACGTATGACCGTGGGATCTTCCATAAGGTGTCATGGTGCGGCTGTCAAAGACTTTCCTGAAGTCGATGAAATTGATGTATAAGGGGGGTGTTCCACTCTATGTATTGCTCAATGATGTTCCTCAGAATGAAGATCTGATCTGTGCATCCTCTTCCTCTTCTAAACCCTGCCTGCTCCTGTTTCAGCTTGTGGTTAACTGCTACATTAGTTGTGCCAAGAAGAATCCTGCAGAAGGCTTTGGATGGGACTGAGAGGCGTGAGATGCCATGCAAGTTGTCACAGTTCTGCAGGCTGCCTTTCTTGTGGAGTTTGACTATTAAGCCCTTGTTCTAGTCGTCAGGTATAGTGTCCTTTTCCGAGATCCTCCTGAAGAGGCCAGTGAAAATCCTTGTTGAGGTGGTGAGGTCCGCTTTCAGCATTTCAGCATGGATAAGATCAGTATCGGCAGTTTTCTCAGTCTTCATGGCTTGGATGGAGAGCCTGATTTCTGCTTCAGTTGGGGGACTGATGTCAATATCCAGGACAGTATCATCTGGTGAAGGGTCAGCAGGGTCATCTAGTGGTAAGTGATTGAGCGCTTCTCGAAACTGTTGTACCCATCTGGCTGTTTGTTCTTGCTCTGTTAAGAGATTGATGCCATCTTTGTCTTTGACAAGGGCAGACTGGCTGGTGTTCTTGCCACTGAGTTGTTTAGTGATCTTGTAAACAGCACTCGTCTCACTTCTTGGAGCAGCATATTCAGCCTCACCCGCCAACTTCTCAACAAAGGCTCTCTTACCTCTCCTGGCGCTCTTCTTTACCTCCTTATCTTAACTCTTGTAGGCTTTGTTGACCTGCTCTTGGAGCCTTGGGGACTTGTGTTCAGCATCTTGGCATTTAGTTGTTTCCTTTCTTCATTTCTTTTTTTTTTTGCCAGGTGCCAAGTGTAATCCAGTCCTTCTGTTTTTTTTTTCTTCTTTCTGTGGCCTAAGACTTTGGTAGCTGTATTGACGTATGTTCTCTTAATGGACTCCCATTCAGTGTTGATGTTGGGTTCCATGTCGGATTTTCCAGCCAAAGCAGCAAAGCGATTTCTCAGCTCCACAGCAAACTCTTTGGTGGTGTTTGGACACTTAAGCGTAGCAACATTAGTTTTGGACCCGAGTAGGCTATCTGTTGTACCTCTGATTTCCTGTTGGTGACTTTCATCAGAAGTACTCATACTGCCAGTAATTAGGCTCAAGTTCACTACAGGGTCCATAATTGTAGCGTTTGTCATCATTTCTATAACTTGATTGAAGTTTTATGGAGTGGGGTCATTGGCCCCGCGCCCAACCTCCGACCTGGAGGACCTGGTGTTGGATTTTGACCTGGCCTCTATCCTGAAACCTGCCCGGCTTGGTTAAACTTGCCAAGGGCAAAGCCCCCGAAGGTATAGCTCTCAGGAGTCATCGAGACGCACAAGCCTCCCCACGATGACAAGGTACCAGCACAGGGGAAGCCCGTTTTGCTACATCAAAATCTAAGGAAAAAAAATTACAAGGAATCTGTTTTTGTGCAGGTGGTTGATGCACAGAATACAACTGAACATACAAGCACGACAAAAGTACCAAAAACAATAAATTGAATGAAAATAAAATTAACATTGAAATAATAAAACAAAAAATTAATAAATAAACATGTACATGTATAAATAAATATGAGGCAACCAGATGTAGGGCACAGACTTTTGGGGGAGATGTCCAAATAAGCTATTAAAGTGAATCAGAATATGGGGTTTACTTTTGTAATTTTCATTTTCTTCATTTTGCTGCATGTGTCCAATTTAGTGTGTACTTCTAAGTATTTGTCAGTTGTGCTAGCGTGCTTATTTTGTTTGTGGTTTTTATACAATCATTGTAATGACGGAAATGGTAAATTAAGATTTTATTTCATTCATTATTCAGTATCAGAGAACTCTAGATATGTACTGCAATTGCTGTCAAGCGACTTCTTTATTTGACATCTTAGGCTTAGTGTGGGGCAGAGTCACTAATGATGAACGTTACTTTTTCCGTAAGAGCTCCATCCTAAGAGGACTTTTGGGAAACCTACGTTAAAATCATCGTGGTGAATCTTTCAGTGTTTGTAAACTTGCTGGGATCTCGCTACAATCGATTGTTATCAGGAAACTTACCCTTGGCTTGAATCTGACAACTTGTTTCAATGAGCATGACTTGCCATTCTTCTGTGACGTTGCTTGACCCCCTGGTGTGTTGCCTCCATGCTCACGATTATTTTATCCCATTTCTTCCTGTATTATTATTATTATTATTATTATTATTATTTTATTTTATTTTTTTTTGCCCGCTAACAGAAAAGCCTCCCGGCGCTGAGGTTGTCGCTGCTCAACAGCCAGCAGTCCCTGACTCAGCCGCCCCAGGCCACTCCGCCAGGGGCTGCTCCCGTCGCACCTGTCACTGCCGCCCCCGGCACGGTACCCACCATTGTTGCCGGCCCCACTGTCAGGGTGCGCCACCCCAACAGCATCGCTGCAGGCGTGACCACCGTCCCGCCGGGGGCTGTGCAAGCGAACACATCTGTGCTGGTAGGTACCCCATCCCCCCGAAACCGGACCTGGGAGAGGTCAACTTTACAGTTAAGGAGAATGTTACCAGCTCCCGTCGGTCGTACCAGTAGTTTAAAGGTCTCTAGGAGTTACTGACCCATGGATGTCTGAAAACTATTGTGTGTGGAAAGACGTGTAGGTTAGAGTGTACAAAACTACTGTGTAATGTAGGAACCTGGGGGCACTGGCTTACCCCAGCTTGACGGCTAACTGTAATCCTCACCGTCGGAGAGCCCAAATGGGGATGGGGTTTCTATAAATCCAACAAAAGGCAAAGAAATCCCAAAAAACACATGTAGTTGGTGAAAGGTGAAAGCAGTGCATCGAATTGTGGAGGTGAACAGTTGACACCTGCGCTGAGACTACTTGCTCTGAACTCAGGACGCCCATCAATAACTCCCGATGCTCCATGCTGCACCAGCTAACATAGATTCTATTGGCCAGGATGCAAAGCTGATGCCCCCTAGTGGATGGAGTGTGTTTGTGACAGAGTGCAGTCTCCACTACACTGCACCTAATTGTCCCAATAAGGAGATCGTCACAAGGTTTGGTGGGGTGTGTAAGGTCAGAGGTTACAGTGAGTCTTTGTGCACCCCCACTAGGGGAAGCTCGGTATTGCAGGTGGTCGGTGAGGATGTCACAGTATTCACCCATCGGTCAGCAGGCACTGAAGAGGCCAGAGACCTGGCGTAACAGCCACTGCCAGACCTGTTCCAGCACTGGACAGCCAAGCACAGTGCATATTAAGAGCATTGGCCTTCTGATAGAGGTCTGGCTGGATGGAGGTGGCCAAACAGAGACTTCTCTGTGGTTCTGGTGTGCACCTGTCACATCGGTGGTTCTACCCATGGGAAAGCAGACTTGACTGACATTGTAGAGCGATGCAGTTTGAGACAGGAATGTTTGTCCATTATAAACCAGTCTATCAGAAAGGTAAGGAGCTGATGTTGTACCCTTGATGTGTTTATGTCATTAAATATATTTTAGATTTTTGGTCATGTAAAGCATAATGGTACTGTATACGTATCAGGATGAGGACCACAGAAAATGTCCTATTGGAAGAGGGGCCATGTGGTGGCACTCTCCTGATTGGTGTGTTCTAAGAGCTTCAGGCATGTATGATGGTATCGCATGCCACTGACCATCCCGATCCCCACCCAAAATGACCCCCCCCCAATTTTCTCATTCCAGAGCATCAAGAGAGCAGGTGTTCAGGGCACCCCAGTCAGGATGCCAGTGGTGATTACGCAGACGGTCCGAGCGCCAGGTACACCTCTGTGTTCAATATGTGAGCATGTGCACACACACACTCAGACACACAACCCCCCCACCCTCAGCAGCATGAGCATCACTGCCCCAAGTAGTGGCGGTACATGCAGGTCGGCATCTGTCTTCTCTTTGGCTGGCCTGCTCTGAGGTATCCATAGGTACCTTCAAGTCCTTAACAGGGAGTACAGGAAGTTTCTAAAAATACTTTGTGCCTTTGGCAAGGGCCTTGCCTGTTGAAATCAAGTTTAAATTCACTTTGACCGTTGTGGTGCCTTTCCACAGACGTGCCTCCGAGCTCAGGGAACCCGGGGTCCTTTTGAGTCAAAGCAGTATTGACAGTGCCATGTGTTTCGTTCACAAACCTGGGGAGAGTTCCCTTCTGCAGTCTTTACCTTCTTGCATATGTGGGCTTTTTTTTTCTCTCAGCACATTCACTGTGGTGTTAATACATGGTTAAAGGTATTCCATCAATGGCAAGCCGTTTCATGGAAATGCTCTCAGACGGCTTATGGTAACTTTGGTTTTATTTACCTTTCTAGGTACAGTTTTGAAGGGGCCGGCGATCCAGGCAAACAAAAGTCCCGCTGTCTTTACCGCCCAAGGCTCAGCCAATCAGAAGAATAAGCTGAACGACCCTGGGGGCGGTTCTTTCAGGTATGCTGCATGCACCCAGGGATGGTTCCTGGGAACTGGAGCATGGCATACCACGCATGATCACGAGGGGGCAGCATTCCACAGAGATTAAATGGGGGGCCTACAAATGTCATGCAGAAGCAGACTTTTTCCTCTCATTTCTTTAATTGCTACCAGTCATTCTCCTCGTTCTGCATAAGCCACAGTACAAGGTTCAGAGCACACTCAGGAATGCGTTAACGTTCCGTTATAAGGTCAAGAGCCAGGCCCCCTTCTACTCTTTTCAAAAGGCTGTCATGTGAAATCTTGATTTACAACTGATTTCCACAACTTGGGTTGGTTTGTATAAATGGTTCATATAAATAGACTTACTATTGTAGAAAAATGCTGTTATTTGTCGCTTACTGCAGATATGCCTTAAGGTTTACCATTGGGTAGCTGTGTACAGTTGTATTTAATGGGCCGTCCCATTCAGGGTGTACTGTGGCTGTGCTTTATGGTATATCCCTCACATCACTGCGATCCTGCAGGGCTGGGGCAGCAGTGCAGCAACATGCAGCAGCTCTGCCCGGAGTCTTCCCCTCTGTTTTAGAGAGCGGTCTGTCTGTCATTAGAGGAGTGGCTCTTGAGGGTGTGTCTGGTACTGCTGATTGATGGTTCGGGGGTGGGGCTCTGCATCTGGGCAGGGCTCTGACATCAGCCTCCTGGTAATGGTCCGTTCTCCCCTGGGTGTGCAGTGACTGCCATGCGGTGGTAATTGATAAATCCATTCATCTTTAGCGACTTTGATAATTAAGCTGTCAGGACTGTTCGTCTTCCTCCCTTGACAACACCCCCCCAATTACTTTAGTAATGAAGGTATCCCCATCTGCTGTCTTTTCCTTTAAACACAATGGACCTTTTTTGCTCCTCTCGTTAATGTTGAGCTGGGTGTAATTGTCCGAATCTGCTTGCATTTTTTGTGCGGCTCCATTTTAAATGCCATGGCGTTTCTCATTTCTGCCCTTGTATGGCAATCCGTAAGCACCACCCCCTGCTTCCGAGGGGAAGTCGACTCGGATTTTTTTCTTTTTTTTTTTTTTTTTTAAGAGGCCCTGGACAGCAAAGGTTGGAAAGCGAGGCTTAACCAGTGCGGCGCTTAGTGGTACCGATTGTGCCGCTGTTTATTTTTTTCTTCCCCACTCCGTTTGTTAATTCCTCCCATGTGCCATAGTGCTGAGCTGTTCCCTTTGCATCGTTCATGATAGCAGGGTGCCGTGTCCCCAATGCACCCGATCACACGGGGCCGGTTTGTGAGGACAAAAACGAGTCCAGCTCTGGATGGTTCCTAATATGAAAAGAACAATAAATTGCTCCCAGTGAAACAGTCTGAATTGTTGTTGGCTGTGGTGTATCCCATAGGATGGGGTGGATGTGGGCCCTGGCTGGGGGGGGGGGGGGCTGCCGCCCCGCGCGGGGCCGTGGCGGGGTTTACGTGGCGGGGGGGGAACGCAGGTGTTCCGTGCTGCCTCCCGGGACCCCCGCTTTGTCCGCGGTCCCTG
>JAACJT020000007.1:10221408-10247962 GCA_009936485.2 Gymnarchus niloticus
AAAAAAAAAAAAAAAAAAAAAGTCCCCGCTGGGGAAAGGGTGTGGTTTTGTGTGGGGGGGGGGTGGCCCGGGGGGGGGGGGGGGGGGGGGGGGGGGGGGGGGGGGGGGGGGGGGCTGCCGCCCCGCGCGTGGCCGTGACCGTGTTTACGTAGCTGAGTGGAAACGCATGTGTTCCGTGCTGCCTCCCGGTACCCTCGCTTTGTCAGCGATCACTGTTTCCATCTGCTCTCATCTCAGTCACAACAGTGGCGTCCCAAGATCGGCCAGCGCATTCCTGCTCCTTTGCTCAGTGGTCTTTCATCCCCCCCCCCAGAACTAAAAGCAGTGTCTATCTCCTCCTTCTCAGGTGTGCCATTTCTTGTAGATGTAAATTTTTTTACACCCCTTCTAGCCTCACACAGGTTATAATTTATTTCCTTGCTTTACAGACTTTCATCCAAAGACACTTGGAGAGTTTGACCCACTTTGTGCTGCTTGTTTTTTTTTTGTTTTCATGTAGCAGTTCAGGTTCAGTTGCTTGTCCAGGGACTTGAAATCACATCTGTAGGCTGGACCTTATCCTGAGGTTTTATTCTGCAGTCTTAACTAACCTCTGTTTTGGCTCATTGCCTGGGGTGCAAGTTCTGCCTTGGCCTCCTTTCTGGGATTTAACATGGCCTGATCCCCTGTCAATCTAATCAACCCATGTGTAGTTGAAACAGTCAAACTTTTTGGAAAAGACAGACTTTTTGAGTGCTTGGTATATAATGAACATTTAACATTAGCTTGTAGCTTTTTATAGCAAATACCACTGTTGTTCATAATTTTGCTGTTCCATTAATGCACCAGCTTAATCCTCGTGGTGTAAAATTATGTATGTCTGTAAGCTCTTTTGGCTGAAACTGTTATAAAATATAAAGTTTATAAATAACTGTAGTTCAGGGCTGGTACCATGTTAGCGGTGTTGCCCAATGAATGAACCCAATTGCTTTCAGATTCTTCATTTTACCAGATCAAACTCCACTACCTTTTTGTGGGAGCAGAACCTTTAGTCCTGAGACTCGTTTTGTGAAAACCATCTCCGTTTAGCTTTCTGCCTCTCAGTTCATGACAAGATGCTTCTAACAGTGATAAAGTGCCCACATTATACTCACACAGGATAAATGAGATTACCGGAAACTAGATTCCAATTTCACTGTGATGGCAGTCACTATGTTGTCCCCAGAGAGTGGCAGCTTCATCCCAAGACATGACTAATGCCCTACGTGGAGTTGGGTGATGTTTCCACGGCAACACCTGAACTCGGGGAATTCCCCGTGTGTGTGTTGCAGGGATGATGACGACATCAACGATGTGGCGTCCATGGCTGGGGTGAATCTGAACGAGGAGAGCGCCCGCATCCTGGCCACCAACTCGGAGCTGGTGGGCACGCAAATTCGCTCCTGCAAGGACGAGGCCTTCCTGCCCGCGGGCCTGCTGCACCGCCGCATCCTGGAGACCGGTACTCCTTTCGCGGCCCTTTTTCATGCACACTGCAGACTTATTTAAAATGACCGTGCAGGAGCTCAGAGCATCTTTGTGGCTCTGTGGCTTGCATGGTGGCCTCACGCTTCCAGGTTTGTGGGTCAAATTTCGCCCCTGGCTTTGTGTGTGGGTTTTCTCTCAATTACTTACACAGTCCAAAAGCATGAGGTCGAGGTGAATCGGTGTCTCTGAATTTTTGTTTTTGTTTGTGCGTGTGTGTGTGTGTGTGTGTGTGTGTTGGTGACTTGGACTCTCATCCCTGTGCCCTGTGCTTCCTGGGATTGACTCCAGGCTCTTTGTGATCCTGTTCTGCACAGGCCGTGTTGATGATGGATGAATGTGTACAGCTTTTAGACTGATGATTATAATTTGATGTCTTTAATAAGTAGTGTAAAGCCACAAATAATTGGAAGTTTTTAATATAAATGCAACTGTAAGAATAATCTTATCTCAATATATTTTGCATATGCTGTGCCTTATATTCAAATATACCCACCCTCTTGATTTATTAACATAATTTGTTCCCTAAAATTGGTTTGCAAGGTGAAAATTTCTATTATGTTTTATGAGGAGAATTGCTGCCCGTTCCAGACCAGCACAAATCCAAAAATACACAACACTGAAGTGTGGTGTTCTGTTCTGTGTAAGGAGTGTTATTTGCATAAAAGTTGCTAATTAGTAATGCAACATAGTTGTAAGAAGTGCAAACTGGTGTTTTGGTCTTGTGAGACAGGTGATATCGGTGATATTTTAGTGTGATGCGAGTTCTAGCGTTGATAATGTTTTGTTGTTTCTTTTCATAAACATTTTCAAAACAGCGGCTGTATTTCAGTAAATTATGGCAAAGAGCCATATGAAGGTGGAGGTGTGAGGAGAGGATGAGGACAGTTACGATGAGGGATATGCAGATAGATTGAAATGCTGTAGAGGGCCTGAAATGCTTTCTTTTTGGATTTACAAAATTGGGCACTAATTCTTTAAGCTTGAATAAGTGAGAGTCGGGATAAGAGCCTTCTTTCATAAATGGAGTGACTTGTATGTATACACAGTGGAATATGAACTTTATCGCTGGCTGTCTTTCTATCATACTCTGCACTTCTGTCCTTGTGTTTACACTGTCAGGTAGTGTTTCACAATTTACTACTGGTGTACAAACCTCCTCTTTCTCTGTTTTTATGAATGAAGGTTGCTGGTTGAAAGTTTTTTTATTTTTTTTTTTTTTGCCGGTTTAACAGAGGCTAATGTTGCAAGTGTGTGTCGTGTACTTTAATAAGTAAGAGTAGGGAAATGTATTGGACTCCAGTGCTTTGTTTGGAAAGGGACCACCTTCAGTATATGTAAATTTAACTGTAATTTAAAAAAAATCTCCCCCCTCCTTGATTAGGTATTCTTGGCATATAAACGAGGGCCTGAGGTTGTGTGCTTTTGTTTTGTGTCTTCGTTTGGTTGTTATCCTGTCGCCTGGAGCTGAAGCTTGTTTTTAAATGTAAATCTGACTTGGGGGGCTTTCCACAAGCCTCCCATGATGTGACTTGTTGCCAACCGCACGGCATGGCGCCCCCTACTGGGTCACGGCATTTCTGCTAGCTTTGATCTGCTAGAGAGTGACAGGAGTGGAGTTGGATGCAGTGGCGCAGCCCCTACCCACTGACCCCAGGTTAAGTTTTTTGTTAGGCTCAAAATGGTGAAGTTTGGGGGAGGGGTACTGATCCTAAATCAGTCTGAAGCATGCAGTTCTCCTCTTGCTCTCTTCAGGCAGCCCAGCCTATGCCTCTGGAGCTGTGAAACTCAGGCACCAGCACCACCATCCTAACATGCCAGTTTGTCAGACTCATGCACCCCATAAGCATCCTGGCTTAAATCCCAACCTGCTGTTTTTGCTTAATGTGTCCACATAGTTCAGACAAAAGTAATTAAAAATGGAGTTATGACCTCTGTTGTTGTCATCCAGAATGTACTGGCCAATCCCATTGCACGGGAGCAAGAGTAGCTCGCACTTTCTACGAAATTGTGAATCATTTTTAGGTTTCCTGTAAAAGCCCCTGAAATCTTCAGCCAGAAAGGCAAAGCTTAATTAAAATGACTTTGGTAACGAGAAGACAAGTGGTGGCGAAAACAGGCATACCCGCAGCCTCAGAGGAGAAGAGTGCGACCCTGAGCCCTTGTCCGTGTGCCATGCTGTTATGGCCTCCCATCCCGTTTCCCTCCAAAAGGAGCCAGGGTGTTTCCTCTCGAGACTGCCTCTCAGGCACTCCCTAGTGGAGAAAGCTGTATGGGGCTCCACAGCACGTCCGGAGTGGCGTCGGTGCCTATGGGGTGGGGTGTTCGTGTCGGTTTTTCTCAGCAGGGTGCTGGCAGCCCGCGAGCCGTCAGTGCTATTAACATTGCTTAGCTTTTTATTGTGACTTCATTTACAAATGAATTTGTATTTTTGGGCTGTTATTCTTTCTCCCACCCCACCTGGCACTTTAGCATGCCCTTTAGAGCTCTTAACAAGAACAAGAAGGTATAGAAGGGCTGCTTTAAATAATCAGTGCAATTTACTTAAAATACTGCCAGAAACAAAATTATGTTAATGCAAGATGAAAAGAGAATTTTCTAACCTAACCTGCCTAATTTTGGACTCTAGAGTGCAAGTTTAAGAACTGCGTATTGCTTTAAGGGACCTTAATTATCCTTTAAATAGTGCTCTGGCCAAAGTGGCTTACCCTAACGAGAATACTCTTATTGCTTTCATATATTATTTTTCTATCTGAAAACCTAGTTTGAAAGACTAGACTTGCATGCTGCAGCTCCAGCAGTTGTGTGAAATTCCAGTGAGATTGAGTTTTGGCCGCAGCTGCATCCGGAAGGTTATACTTCTACTCAAAATAGTACTTTCAGAAGGATTAGCGTATCCGAAACTCAAGTACTCGTCAAATGCTTGCCAAATACCTGGATGTCCTGCTTCTGGCCAAAATCCAAACTGTGCAATCACTCTGTGCTGTTCAGTCCCGTAATTCCAGGGGTACATAATACTGTACCTTTTTAAGACTCTGGGTCACCTCAAAAGATATTGATTAAAGTGAGTGAAACTTTAACGGCAAAGTATTTCATACGAAAATCTCGAATTTTTAGGATAGAATTTCCCCATCATTTCTGGGTTTAAAAGTGAATCTGAACACTATCTAATCTTTGATAATGAAACACAGAAATGCTTGTAAGCTTGCTTATAAATTGAAAAGTAAGGTTTATTTCTCGAATGTTTTGCTGTGATTTTGCCGTTTTTCTTTTTTTCATCGATAAACTATGATAATGTCATGAACTTTTTAAAAATATTGCACAGGCGCAATCAAAATTCACCTTCATGCAGTAGGTTTAACCATTTTATCAAAAGGTGATGATTTATAGGTGCAACAAGCCGTGACCTTGTATTTTGTCCAAAACATTTCCCACTCACTTTAACGCCATGCTAAGTACTCCAGGGGAATAGTATGTTTTGTGTTTGGGAGTGAATATGTTGTCTGCGTGTCCCGATTGTGGATGTAGTCGCTGTCATTTTAGCCCTTCCCGCTTCCTGTCTGCCTCTCTTTCTAACCTGACTTCCTGTGAGGACTGAAGCTCACTGCGTGCCTCTTTCTAACCTGATTGCAGCAAAGAAATTTGGGGTCACCGAGGTGCCAGCAGAGGCTGTCAGCTTCATCTCCCACGCCACACAGGCCAGACTCCGGACAATGCTGGAAAGGGTGTCTGCCATTGCACAGCATAGGATGGAGACATGTAAGGTAAGGAAAGGGGTGTAGTCCTCACCAGGGTCCCCGCAATGGTGATGGCTTGGACTCTGCTCACCAGCATCCAGGAGACTAGTCAGTCATTCTCAACCTGTCAGTGTTTCTCAGTTATATTCTGACCTGAGACCAGAGTTCTCTGTAAGGACCACAGACCGACTCTGCACAGATGTCATTTCTTTTTGGCTGATTTAAAGTAGACTTGGATGTTTAACAACCTTTCCTAAGTTTGTGTTTGATCTGTTATGCGACATTTTTCAGATTTTAAAAAAATTCTTTAAACTGCATGAAGTGATAAATAATGCATGAGATCCTGTCTTTTACCTCTAGACGTAATGTTGAAATGTTCTCCTGGTCTAAGTGGTGGAGGATTGTTTTAATGAAGTATTCCTGTTGTTTTTTTGTTCTGTTTATAAGCAAGAAATGTAATCTCTGAAGTCGCACTGTTGACATCAGCGAAAAACATGAGCAATTTGATGAACCACATGATAACAGGCTGTGGCCTTCAACTGGGAAAGGGAGGAGAGTTGGGAGGGGCAGTAACGGGGGGGTACCAACACTTTGCTTAGAATTGGAGAACAAAACTGGGGTTTGGCGGGATGGGGGTACTGCCTGGAAAAACATGCTGACAAATAAACAATTGAAGGTCTAATTCTGAGTCGCTCGCAAACCTCAAAATGACAAAGAAGGAGGTACCGTAATAGCAAACTGGATCCAGGGGGGACGGAAGCTGACGGGCCGGCCTGGTCTTTCCACAGGACGACGAGCATCATGAGCAGTCGACAGACGTGCGGTCGCAGCTCCGCTTCTTTGAGCAGCTGGAGAGGCTGGAGAAGCAGAGGAAGGATGAGCAGGAGAGGGAGATTTTGCTGAAAGCCGCCAAAGTACGAGCCGTCGCAGCCAGCATCAGCTGAAACGGGACCTCGGTGGGATACGTGCCCTGGTGCTGTGCCATCAGGCCGGTCCCCTCCATGACTGTTCAGCTCCACCTGAGCACCCATGCAGCCCCCGCGGTGCATGGTAGAGTGTAATGATGCATTGTCAGCCTCATGGGTGTATCTTTTCCCAGTCTATTCCCCAGAAGTTAAAGGAAGTGGAAAATTCTTCTGTCCTTATCAGGAGGAAATCTTATTTTCCTGATGTGCATTGTGTTGTCTGCGATGACCACCGTATCGGTTGTTGGCAGGCAGTCAGAACGTTGATGTACACCGCTTCTTTTGGCAGAGCCCCCCGCTCTCTCCAGTTGGTAATGTGTTATCTGTTCGGTTGCACAATCTTTGTCCAGTCACAGTATTGCAACCAGAATGAACAGGAAAGAAAGCTAGCCAAGCTCATTGATGGATATCCACATTTGTACAACGGGTTGAGGCAACTAGACTTAGAAATGTCCGACAATTAATGGCCGGAAAATTTGGAGTCAAAAGCCCAGAATTGTACAAAGTCTCTCTTCGCCCTCTTGTGTTGGTCAGGTGAACTGCACAAGGTCTTTTTTTAAGTATGTAATTGCCCCAGATGACATGTTTGGCAGTATTTTGCCTTTGGTTTGTTCTGTCACTTTTTTTTTTTTTTTTTTTTTTTTAAATAATACAACCTATGAAGACAACAAAGCCTTTCACTGGCAAGGCCAAGATTCACTAGATTGGTTAGGATGTGTAGCTTTTGACATTCCTGGCTTCATGTCTAGGAGTTCTGGGCTTTACCCAGAAACCCCCAGTCTGCAGGAGGAACTGAAATGTTAGGCACCTGTTTTACAACTTGTGAGGCACTCCATTACTAATTCTTGCCTACAAACACTGTATTGTCACACTGGGAAGTACAGCATTTTCACTGAAGACTGTGTGTATTGGCCCTGAGTTATAAGAGATGCAGGCTGGGGCAGCCAAAGCCAGATTTAAGGCTATTTCCCTGAAGGCTTGTACCATGCCCTGGACTTAACGCTTGGCTTCTCCTGCAGTGGCTTAAGTTGTGCTTTCTGAAGCCCAGGCTACAAAAATACAACCTATTCTACTAAATCTGTCAGTAGTCCTAAATGTGCAACAGACTCCAGTCAGACCAACTCAGCTGTCTAATGCATCGTTCTGATTGGACAGTTGTGGTGTGTGGGTGGGATTATGTCCAACTGTCCAACAAATTGTCTGTTTAATGCACCCGTCACAGCTGGTTTTGTGCCGAGCCTCCTCACGACAGGTAGACGAAGCAGAGTTGGGATCTAGTTGGGGTCTCTAATGTTGGTCATGGTAAGTGATCCACTGCTGAGGTGCTTTTCATTTTAAAGCTCCACCTGTTTTGTTTCAAAGGATAGAGTAACCAGGGGTACTGTGTTTTTTGCCTGGATATCAGCCCACTTTGGTCTGGTGGGATTGGAGAACGTTATTGGCGTGGCCATGACCTAGAAATGACTGAGGAGCTGTAATGAGTTGTGGAAGAACGTTGTTATAACGTTGTACAGATGTACTACATTGACGAAAGAGAGCAGCAGAGCCATTGCTACAGAAACACAACATTGTACCCTGGCACCACGTTATAAACAGAAAAAATCCGAGAGAGGGTATTATTTCCCAACACATTAATTTTATGTGAAACACTTCCTTGTATGTGATTATTCTTAGAAAAACCACATGGTGTTGCACAATAAGGTATCATTACGGATGTACTACACTGTTACAGAAGTACAGGATGGTTACAAGGTGGCACCGCATCACTATGGAAACACAGCATTGTTACACAATGACGATGCCAGCAAAGCTATGGAAATGGTCTGGTTACGACACGTTTTCCTTACCGCCTAAAACAAGACGCTTGCCCATAGAGCGCCATGTGGCAGTGTGTGCCGCTTTAGAGAATGCATGCTTGCTTGCACAGACTATTTGATGAAGTCTTTTGATTAAAATCTCCTTCAACCAGCATCTTTATGCTTGCATGTGAAGTAGATTTCCAGGGTAACTGCCCTCGGGCCTTGAAATCTCCCTTCAATGCATCTAAGCCTCGCGTCCTTGGCACTTTGTGTCCTGCTCCTCGTTTCCGCTTTGCAGCGACAGATGCGGGGGCCTTTAAAACCAGCTGTTAACCTGACTTTCTCCCCCCTCCCCCTCTGTGCAGAGTCGCTCGAGGCAAGAAGACCCAGAACAAGCTCGGCTGAAGCAGAAAGCTAAGGAGGTAAGCAGCATGGAGCTCATTACCCCTGACATTTCGAGGCACCCGTGTTTTAATTTTTCATGCCTTGCTACATATGTAATGCCATTTAAAGTCCTGTCTGTAAAAGTTTGCGGAACCGTTTGTTCCACTTGATGTCTGCGTTGGGAAAGCCGGCTTCTTCTGAGCCGTATGTGGTAGTGCCGTCTCTTGCTCGTTCCATTTCTCTGCCCCGAATGGCAGGGCTTCTTATTAATTTTGCTTTAAAGCTGCTGAACGGGAAAATTGGTGTCGAGCTGAAGGGGGTTTGCGCGCCCCTTTCGGAATGTTGCGATTTATTGTCATCACAAAGGCTGCCAAAACTCACCGCTTGTAGGAACAGGAAGGTTAAGCCACGTTTATGTAAAGCGATTTAGGAAATGTCACGGGACGAAAGAGAAGTTGGTGTTTTCCTCTTCAAAAATTGTGGACTTAAACCGGCAAAGCATTTTTTTTTCTTTTGGATTTAGTCAAATTCTGAGCATGTAAACTCATTTGTAAGTATTTAGAAAAAAATAAGGTAGTAATTGAACCCTGGGAATTAGCTTGCTTAATTTCCACACACATGCTCCTCAAAAAGCATGGCTCCTGCATGGTAAGCATGTGGGTGGAGGTTCTACACCTGGACACTGGCATGATCATACCCACGAGTAGCATGCTGGGGAATACCCTGCTGGAAACATGCCTGGTCTCTGGTTGCATATTGTAAAATTATATTTTTATATATTGTTTTTTTTTAAATTTCTTTGCGTAGCCTGATAGTGCTGCCTTTAGATGCTGTGACTGCCTGCCCATGCTGCCGAATGTTTTTACAGTACCAACAGTAGAGCAGTAAGCCCTGATCCAGCACTTTAACCTGTAGCATTTCAATCATAAGTCTAATTGTTTGCTCATAATTCTTTAGCCACTACGCCACCTACTGTATCATTTTAGTCAACTTGGGTCTTTCCTGGTGCGTTGATGTTAAGGGCCCATGCTTTTATTATGGATCTCAGTCTTATTAGCTACGTGAGATAAGAATGGAGACGTGACTTTGCTTCTCTCCAGGCAGGAGCTGGGTAGACTGGTCTCTACGTCCCACACCCATCCCCACTTTCATGGCCAAGTGTGTCCATTTTCCTCCTCAGGACATCACACCATTAGGAGCTTTCTAGTCCACTGGGTACGAATCCAGTTCCAGTCCAGTGCCAGTTTGGAAAATGAAATTAGGGGTGCGGTGTATTAAAATGACTGGTGCTGTGGGCCAGTCAGGCAGCGGTTGGGGGGTGTCTCATGGTTTGTGACTGGGGGCTTGTTCGGAGGCCCTCTTGAAGCTTATCTCATCTATTTTCCTCCAGTACCAGTGCCCAACACCCCATAAAATGCTGGCTGATCCTAACAGGTCGTTGATTGTCATCTGGGCCCACCATCGATGATCATGGAGCTCAGAACAAAAGCCTTTCTAAAAGCAGAGTGCCGGGAACTCGTCAAGACTGCACCCAGGCAGTCTGCCCGTGGCATGTTGTGCCCTGCAGTCTGCTCCCCGGAGGGCTTTCCCACCATCAGAAAGCGGGCACTTCGCTGTCTGAGGCATGCCCGCGAGCTGCCCACTAGCACTCTCTGTGACGCAAGGAGTGCGTCTCTGAGCACTCGGGAGCCGCCCTCGCACTAGGTGTGGCTGGCAACGATTCAGGCTAGGTGTGTGTGTGTGTGTGTGGGTGTGTGAGAGAGAGAGAGACAGGTGGTAGTGGTGCTCCTCGGAGGCACGAGAACTGAGCTGCATCTTCTTTTGGTTTCATTTGAAATGAGTTTGGTGCCCTTAGAATTCCTAATTGCTGAATGACTGTACCTTTGTTATACTGTCTGTCTTGACCCGTTTATTTTAAGTGCAGTATAAACAAAGGCAGATATTTGTAAGTAGAAAAGGTCTCCTACAAATGTACCTTAAAAACTAAGGACCAAGGACTACTTAAAATTAGTTTTCGAAAGGTGGTTTCTGCAAAATGCTGTTCTTCACGCATTCTCTTAATATATACACTATATGAACAAAAGTATTAGACCACTTGTCCGTGCAATATCTCATTCCAAAACCAAGGGTATAAATAAGAAGCTGGTCCTCCTTTGCCTCCACTCTTTGGGAAAGGCTTTACACTAGATGTTTGAATATCATTAGTGGAATTTGCTGCCAATTAGCCATAACAGCTTCAGTGAGGTTGGGTATTGATGTTGGGTCATCGGGTCCCTTTGTGTGGCTTATGACATCACAACTGAACTCTTGTTGTTTATAGAAGTTTCCACATCATAATCACTTCACTTGCAGTTAACTAAGGCAGAAATTTGATACTGACTTGTTGGGAAGGTGGCATTTTATGATGGTGCCACATTAAAAGTCATTAATCTCTTCAGTATGACCCATTCTGCCACCAGTGTTTGTTGCTGGAGATTGCATGGCTGTGTGTTTAATTATACAACTGTCTCAGCAATGAGTATGGCTTAATTACCCAAGTCCAAAAATATGTGAACCCCCCCAATTAACTGGTCTCCCAGTACTTTTGTCCATGTAGTGCACAAAATATATTTTTTACTTTATTTTCCAGGAGTAGACATATGGTCACAGCTGACGGTTTAAAACCGTGTCCAGCCACTGTGTGGATTATTGTGTCCACCTTTTCACCCAATTGTGACTCTGCTCTGGGGTGGGATGTGTGGGGGCATTTTAGGACCGTGACCGTGTTGTTTCGGAGGCTTCTAGATGCCAGTGAATGGTGGAGAACATCAATTTTGTTCCATGCCACCTTTTGTAGAAAATCACGAGTGGTGATGTAAGCAAGCCATATTTTTCAGAACCCATGTCCAACTCCCTGTCCAAAGTTTGTGTAATGCAGTTACTTCTGGGTGGGAATGAAGTCATTAGTTGGGGGGAATACATTTTGTATTAGTTTGTAGGGGAATTGATTTTTCAGCTTAAAATAATCATTAGCATGTGGCATTTTCTGAAGTTTAGGAAAGTTGAAACTGATCTGCTGAATTAAAGAATTTAATTAGGGTCTATGCCAGTTTGTAAGGGAAAAACCATTTTTGAATCTCCAGTCATCAGCAACACCAGTGTTGTTTTTCCCAGTACTATTCAGAACAGACGGGAAAAATGACTGTCCTGTGGGTAACATCGGCGTGCGGGAATTCTCTTTGAGATCATCGTTCTGAGACGTTGTGCCTGCTGCCTGAAGAGGCCGCTGGCCTCCGTTCCCTCACTGATGATGCGGGACCTCAGCTTACCTGGACTTCACACGGAGTCATCCAAGACAGAAGTTACCTGGAGATTTGGCTCTGTAGTGGAGAAACCACATTATTGAAACGTATATTTGACATTTATTTTGGGTTTTTTTTTTTCGTTCCGTATTGATACACGCCTCTACACTGCTAACCTCAGCTAACACTCATAATCACCTTTTTGTAATTGCGTTTAAACGTTTTCCGATGATATTGCTGGTGATGGTTTAGGGGCCTGTGTGGAAACACCACGCCGTGCCTTTAAATTGGGCTCCTGGTGGCGGGTCCTACGCAGAATTGATTACGGTGCAGGGGAAGTGCTCGAGGGATAGAGCTTGTACAATCAGACTTTCAATTTATTTCTACATGTGTACTAGGGATTGTTTCATTTTGCAACATAGATACGTACAAATAGGTAAATTAGGGCCCTAGTCATAATGTTTTATTTAAATATGATCAGCAAAAAACAGTTACATATGAATGCATTCTCATTTTTTGATCCTTTTCTCTGGACAGTTCAATATGTCCATCCACCTGAGTGTATAATTAATAAATGCATACTTTCTATTATCTCTTCAATTGAAATGATTAGAAAATGTGGGAATAACCTCAAAGCAAAGGTGCCATCGTCAGAAGGTCACTGGATCAGGCTCCTGCTCACAGTGTGCCTCTGATCCCTGGGGCAGTGAGATAGGGGGGCAGTAAGCTATTCCTTTAAGGTCCCCCCCCCCAAAAAAAAAAAACCCCACCACTGAATATCAGAGGAGCATGAAAGAAGAGAGGAAGGGGCCACTCCTGAGCATGGGCCGGTGGGATGTGGCACAGTCGGCCCCTGCTGTCTGCAGGAGTGAGCGTAGAGGACTGTTCTAAAGGTGCCTCTGTGTGACAGCTACATTCCTGTTAGATCGCTAATTAGCAAACGGTTGCACAATTCAACTTGTTAATTAGAAGGTCTGTGTACTGAGGCGCCCTTGGCAGCGGGGGGGAGGGACCGGGGAGCCTAGGCATTCGTGAAGTCGCCGCCTCCCCCGCGTAATGAATGGCGGTGGCGGTATGCTAACCCACGTCACATCGCTATGGTCGCAACCCGTTCGGCCTCGTTAAGCCCGATTATGTGCTGTATCCTCGCTAAAAAATATTAGTTGGCCTTAAGCGGTGGATATGAAAGTAACACAGGTGCATTGCTTCAAGATCTTCAGCTTTTGGGGTTTTTTTCATTTAATTTTATTTTTAAAATTATTATACCTATTCTGAACATACCTTTTGTGGGGAAATGAATGGAGTCGGCAGGATAAATGCATTTCTTGAAAGAATGACGCGGTAATAGGCTGGAATGCAGCGGTCTGAGATGCGGAGCAGAGTGAGGGCATCGTGCCCCGCTGCTCGGTGAAGCCGTTTTCCCGGGGGGCTTGCACATGCGGCAGAGTACACGGCGGGGACGGGGTGGCGGCCACGCGTTTGCTTAAAAGCTCAGCCCTGCATGTTGAAAAAGGGGAAATAGTGAGCATGCAGGGGAGTGCTGTGTCTTTAATGGGACGTCTCCTGCGTGCCACGTGAATAGAGGCATTACAGAGCTTGTTTAAGTTCCCCACCTAAAGCAGGTCCTAAAAGGCCCTTGAAAAGTGGGGGTGAGGGGGCGGCTCTGGGAGGCAGTTTGTAGGGGTTTATCCCCGGAGAAATGCTGGCGCTGCCTGCTTTTTTGGTCCGACGGCTGGTCCATGGAAGAGCCCACTGGGATGTGGAGACCAGCGGCGGCGGTGCTTCTCTCTTGTTCCCTTTGTTCTGAAAGGGTGCCTCCTACTGGGTGCTGCCTGGCTGAGAGGACATCTGTGTGTGAATGCTCTGGGGCCTGTGGGGGCCGGGGGTGTATTTCAGACAGAAAGAAAACAGCAGGTACTCTCCCTCCGCCCCTCCAAATGACACATCTGATCTCAGGCCAGCCAAAAGAAGGTTGTATAGGTGTGGCATAGCTCTAGCTAAATTGCTAGCTCAATACTGGACGCTCAGCCTAGCTGCTTCTTAACTGTTCTATGCTGTTATATGTCTGCTGTGCTGTTTGTCACCTTTGACAAAAGTGTCTCTTATATGTAAATATAAGCAGGTTCATTTCAGGGAGAACTGGCTGTTCCCAGTGTGGCAGTCAGCACGCCAGGCACATCAGAACAAGTGTGTTTCAGTATGGGACTGCATCTGACGTCTCGAATTATCGTCAGATAATCAGCAAACATTTGGGTCTATCAGCTGCCCATTTCCGAATTATCTGCTGCGAAGAGTGTCAGTTTTGGGTTTGATACAATTCTCATTTGGAATTTAAATTTTTCTCTTCGGCTTGACTGATACAGTAAAGTGACGCAAGGCACGCTCGATTTCCAGCAAAGCTCTCCGTTCCAGCTCACATTTGTTTCTCTGATATTTTTTGCCCGTGATCTGTCAGGTCTCCCACTTCTTGAAGGCATGTCCTGAAGTGTAACTGTCCCTCTATCTCTCAGTGGGAGCCCTTCCACTGAGGTAGGGTTTTTCCAGGTGTCATCAGTACAGCCTCCCTGTCAGCATAGCCTCTCGGGTTCCCAAGACGTTGGGAGCAATGCTGTGAGAGACCACCCCTGTCAGTGTTTTAACTGGTTTCCATAAACACACAGTGTTAAATGGAGCTGGCGTATCCTGCAACAAGTTGTTGCTGGTAGCTGAAAAGAAAACTCAGCATTAAAGAGTGAAGTTTCCCCCCCCCCAAAATAGATGTCATTCCATGCACTATATATGTGAGCCCAGGCCTCCTAAATGTGAGCTCCAGTAACCATGAGCGGGTGTAAAATGGGCACCTTTACTCTCCTGGTCTTGGTTTTTTGCGCTGTGCTTTAAGGTTGAATAAACGGAGGCTGTAATGATACGTCACCCAAGGAGCAATGTTCCAAAATGGCATAGCGTAACAGCCGACCCCTGGTAAACGGCCTTCTGCAAACCATAAAGAACTGTAGGAATTAATGAACCCAAAACAAATAATAAAAGGTCTTAATCATCAGTCCAGTCGCTGTATTTTGTACAGAGCTAGGTTCTAAAATATTATTTCCATTTAAAAAATGCTTATTTTGCAAAGCATATTACACTCAGTGGCCAGTTTATTGGCTACACTGGTTTGTTCACGCGGTCTGCTCTTCCAGATAGTAAACCATGCATGCAGCTTGCAGGCAGGGTCAGGAAGTTCGCTTACTGTTTAGCTAAGCTTTAGAATGGCTAAGGTGGGTGATCTGTGCGCTCACCAGGCTTGGCAAATTCCAGCATCTCAGAAATGCCAGAGTTTTCAGAGAATAGTGAATAAAATAATAATTTAAAAAAAACATCTAGTCTGTAGCAGTTTTGCTGCCAAAAACACCTCGTTAATGAAAGCGGTCAGGGGAGAACGGTCAGACCCATTAATGCTAACAGGAAGGCCACGGTTGCAAAAATATCAGCTCGGTACAACAGCGGCGTGCAGACGACTTCTCTGAATGCAGCTCCTCTACTCTTGAAGCTGTTCTGGGGGCACAAGCGGGTCATACACGCTGTTACTTAGGCCTGCCTAATAACCCGACCACTGAGTGAATTTCACATGGTCAAACTGACTCCCAGATGGCATGGCCGGGGTGAAGATGGGGATTCTATGGAATGTGAACAAAAAGAGAATGTAATGATTTAACTTTACTTTGGTATGTCTAGAACACATTTTAAATGAGTTTTTTTTTTTTTTTTTACTTTGCGTGCGGCTTTTTGTTTTACCGTTAGGCACGGTGTGAAGTGTTCCGGATATAGCGAGGGGCAGACCTGTGGGGCCGAGGGCTTTAAAACGTGGCAAACGCCAGCCCTGCTTTAGTGCTGGAACGCAGGATGACCCTTGTTTGGCTTCGGCCCTCAGATGCAGCAACAGGAACTGGCGCAGATGAGGCAGCGGGACGCCAACCTGACGGCACTGGCAGCCATTGGACCACGGAAGAAGCGCAAGCTGGACCCACCCGGGACTGTGGCGTCGGGGGCGGAGGTAAGGGGAGGTGGAGTCAGGGGTGAAGGTAACGGTGTTCATCAATCTGGTCAGGTGAGGTTAACATTATTCATTCGTTCCTTTTGCTGGCCGGATGTGCTGAAATCCCTCATTCTGGATTTGGACATGTGTTTACTGTAGTTTTATACCTTGTGACCTTTTAAGATTAACTGTATAGAGCACCACGGCAAATCCTCTCCTGGTAGTGGCACATTGCTGCCGTTATGTCACCGTTACTTAACCGACTTGCACATCATGAGTCCTCACTGAGAAGTTTATGAGGTGACCTGTCAGGCACCAACCCCCCTTGTTTCAAACATGACAGATCGAGGGACTCGCAGTAGAGGCCTTTGTCCAGCAACCTATCTCGTCTCCCTCTGCACCCAGAACATTCTTGGGTACGGGGAACACGTTTATGATCTTCATTTGATCTAGTTTGAGCGACAGTCTTCCGGTCAAGCTGTTAGAGCGTATCTGGTGTGCAGTTTGGAGCCTGTCACCCCACCGTCGGTTACCCCAGAGAGCCACTTCCCTAAGCAGTGGTTTTAGTGCTAGCTTGTCTCAGAGCGCTAATTAATTCCTAATGGCATTTACAGAGGTGCTGCTAAATCAAAGAGACTCTCACATGCTGAACACATTGCGTAGAGGTCCTCTTTGTTCCGAGTGTGGGAAATCGCTCGAGATGGAACTGCGATGGAATCTCGGAGAAGAAAAACAC
This sequence comes from Gymnarchus niloticus, assembly GCA_009936485.2. Taxonomy (NCBI): domain Eukaryota; kingdom Metazoa; phylum Chordata; class Actinopteri; order Osteoglossiformes; family Gymnarchidae; genus Gymnarchus; species Gymnarchus niloticus. The sequence goes on from JAACJT020000007.1 coordinate 10,237,829, forward strand.
CAATCTCCTTCCCAAGGCAGCAGAGACATCAGCGTCGCGCTAGAGAAAACTGGGACGGTCCTGAAAACCCGGCGCGGCGGGTGGGAATCCCGGGCTCTGGCACTGTAAATAGAATAGACGCCCAAGAGACAGACAGCGATGCAGCTGTGACTTCACCCAGCTGTAAACACTCCAAGAGCTTTATTCCGTCATCATGTCAGCTGCGTGCCCGTCGGCTTAACCTGATCCCGGGCACAAAGGAACCCGCAGAGTCATTATGCTTTAGTGTCACAGCGACTGCCTCCACCTTAGGGTGTAGTATGTAAATGAGCCGGCGGGTTAGGGCATCATTCCTCCCACACTCCGTTCTGATGGAATCGTGGGATGGGCAATGGTGTAAAGAAAACGGGGATGCGAGCCGTCTCTGGACAGCAGCCTTTTTCAGAATGGGCTGCCATGAAGGTTCGTCACCCTGTCCTGTCTCGTGGACCTCTGTCAGCATCTTCGGGAGCTCGCGTGAAAGAGGGTGTTTGTCACATGATCTATTCAGTGTGTTCAAGGCGGCATGCGTTTCCTGTTTAACATTGTGTGCGTGTTTTTTTTTTTTTTTTTTTTTTTAATGTGAAAAGCTCCTTTCAGCCTCAAACATACCACTTTTTGTGCACAGGATAGACTTAATATTTACTTCTCTGGCTTGCTCTGATCTTTTTTTCTATTTTTAATGACTTTTTTTATGATACTTTCAGTTAACTACTTGTTCAGTTTGCAGCTGTGCAGGTTTGTTTGCTCTAGACTAGCAGGTTCTCCCGTAGTCCCCTCTGTTCGATTTGCAGTATAAGTTTTACGGTCAGCCCATTCCCTATTTCATGACCAGGTGACTAATTCCATGTCCAGTGAAACACTCGTTTGATGCAAACTCATGAGTTACCGTTACTGGCCACAGAAATGGCAAGGCAGACTTCGCCCCGGGACCGAACTTCGCGTGCTGTCATAAATGAACGACGTCACGAGGGTCCTGTTGACACTCTCGGCGGATTGGCTAGCCGCTAAACAATGCTGCGAAGCCATAGGCCCTGCTGTTTGATCCGGAGATACAACCGGTTTGAAGCTGTGTTGACTGCCTCCTTTATTATTACGTACACATCAAATGTCAGTGCAGAAACCCTGGTGAGTAAACTCTTCATCAATTAGCCCACCGATCAAAAGAAGGCACGCCGACAGCTTTATTCCCATCCTTCTGAAGTCTTCGCCAGTAAAGGTGACTGTCAGCAATACCATCAACCGTGTGTCTATGCAAAGTATTTATAATAGTCTGATTTAGTAGTGGGGGAAACCATTTAATGTATTGTTTTCTGATTTCACATGCAGCTGTCAGCAGTGGGGTCTTCAGTCACAACCGTAAGCCTTAAGTGGTTGAGGATGGTCTCATGGCTTTTTTTGGAGACACGGGCGGTCAGATGAAATCATTGGTGGAGACTTGGCACACGTGTGTCTGTGAGGTAGTTGTCCTTTTCACTGTTCGGCCAGGATCTCCCACTTCTGAAAAGTAACCACTGTTGCAGTTTGCTGCCATTCCCCCCCCTCCCGACGGATGCTAAGTGATTCCTGCCAGACCTTCCTAAATGACGCAGCTTGCTTCTGGATGGAGATTTTTCCCTGTCTTTCTGGGCTCTCACTCATCGTATGAGGTAGAGCTTCTGTGTGAACTTTGCCTTGCTGTGTCACGAGTTCCATGAACTTCGGTGAGAGTGCAGGAAGGGGTTAAATACTAGCAACCACTTGGATATAACTCACTATAACTATGGTGTTTCTCGTTTTTTGGTAATATTGTGAAATATAACTACATTTCTGTACTTGAGTTAGATTTTTGCATATTCCCATGTGTTAGACCTTCTGTGTTCCTCAGTGGTTAAAGGGATAAAAAAATAAATCCATATGATTTTAAAAAGGGGCCTACAACCCAGCTGGTCTTGTTGTGAAGGGCAGCAGCTGTTGGAACCAGTTTCTAGCCACTCCTCCCCCACATTTAAAAGATGTGGGCTTGGTACTTCGAGGCTGTCTTAACCTCGAACCTGGCACCTGGGGGAGGGGGTTATTGAGATCCTCTGCAGAGCCAGCTTGCCTGCAGTGACCAGCTCAAAGGGGCTGAATGTGACCCCAGGGGTGGATTTCTTGCTCTTCCACATGTGTATATATGTGGGGGGGACCCCTGCTGCGATCAAGCAGTGCCTGCCTTTGAACGCCCCTGAGTGATGGGGGGGGCAGGAGATGGCCACCACAGTGCTGTGGCGGCAGGGTGATGGTGGCTTTCGGCGCTCCGTCGGGTGTCCGCGTGCTGCATTAATCACCGGGAAACGATTAGCCTGTGGTGTGGAACGCATGACTAGCCAATGAATTTTATTTACCTGCTTTGAGTTATAGCTGCCTTGAGACAAAAGATATTGACATGGACATTAGCAGAGTGTATTCCATTTTTAAAGCACATTGGGTTGTGGTTGGAATAAAAAAGGCAAAAAAATACGATTTTAATTAGATCTGATCTCATTTTTATTAATTATTTTCTCTTGTGTTTGTTGAGACTGGCATTCCATCCAGAGTGTAGCCCAGCCTTGTGTCCTGTGCTGTCTGGGATAGGCTCCAAGCCCCTCATAACTCTGACTAGGATAAGAGAATGTTGGATGGATGGATGGATGGATGGATGGATGGATGGATGAATGATTGTCAAGGCTTTTGTGGAAGTTGCCTGAATTCCTGGGTGCTGGAAAGAAGTAATTAAGGTTTAGAGATGATTTGCACATGTATCCATGTGTGCTGGACTGAGAGTGTCATTTCTCATAATCCAGTCAGCCCACACAGGTCCAGTATAATGCTGTGCCCCCACCAGTATTATGCCAGCCTCTACAATTGAATGACTGCATGCTGTCAAAGGCCAGAAGCTCATTCGCCTGGTTTATAGGTGACCTATGGCTTATGGGCCTTTAACTTCAGGCTTTGGCTGTCTAGTGTAAGAAGCCCGTAACCGCCCTGGAATTTCCACTGTACCAAAATTGGTGACTTGCAGCTTTCTGAGGATGGCTCTGCTACAGAGTGATTAAAACTGACAGGAGATTGGATTCTGAATAGATTGGTTGTTAACTTGAAATTCTGGTTTCACCTTGTCTACGGCCTTTAACCGTCTCGGAGAAAACCGGAGTAATTTATCATATCAAAGTGAAAAGCCCGTTTGTTAACAGGGAGGCTGAGATGAAACAACAATAGCAGCCAGATCGACCAGGATATATCGCCATTTCCATATCAGCCTACTACAGGCGTATGGAGAAGGTGGTCAAAGCAGAACGCTTTTCATTTGAATTCATATCATCTACTGAGTGAGTACATAGATGGAGAGTTATGGTTGAGGCTGGGTGAGGGAGGGAGGAGGAGGGGGAAATGGGGCTGGGGGGAGAGAAAGGAAGAAAACTGATGCCCTTTCCTGCAGCTAAATTAACAGGAATCACGTGGAAAACAATCTGAGGCTGGTATGAGAGGGGAGCCATTAAAATAAGCCCCGGGCCATGGACTGCACCCAATATCACCAAAGCTGCACTCGCTGCACATGTGGAGTCTGTCTTACAGCAAACTGCACTCTCTTCTATAGCTACAATTAAAATCAACCCTTCTGCCAAAAAATCTGGGGGTGGGGGGATGCAGAACATCAAAGGCAGATTGAAATGTGTAGTTAGTAATATGAAGGCCTCCCAGCCTGCTGGTTCACCATGGCTCCCCGTATTTAATGGGAAATTCTGACCTCTGGTTTGCAAGTTAAACTTGTAATCTCTGTTAATGAAGTAAATCAGTCCCAAGTCGGCCACGTCCCGCCACGCACTCCGCTTTTGAGCTTCCGTGTCTTCAGGGATGGGGGGGTGGCAGTTTCCAGGCAGATGCAAAGCCTGGGAATCCAGAGTAGGAGGATGTTTGGCTTAGGTGAGCGGATTGTCCACCCCCACCCTCCAGTCACGTGTTGATGGGTTCTGGATAGTCAGTGGGCAGTTTTTGGACTGATACACGAAGCTGCCATGAAGTTATCAAAGCTGTGACTCTAGAAGGATAAAGTCTTGGGTTTTTCAGAAAACCAGGTTGCTCAGAGGTGGGCAGAGAGCAGACATCAGAGGGCAAAGGAAGGCTTGACTGGATTTTTGCATCGGCAAAGCAGTTTGGTATGGAACTTAGTCATTTCTGTATTTGGGCGGTTTGCTCTATGGCAGAGGAGGTACTGCTTATGATTTGCTGGGGGTGTAGTTTCTTTGACTGACTGCCAGGTGTGGAGGTGTGGTTTCTGTAACTGCGGTGGCCAGACTTGACAGTGTGGCTTCTGTGACTGAGACAGCCAGGCGTGAGGGTGTGGTTTCTGTGGCTGAGACAGCCAGGCGTGAGGGTGTGGTTTCTGTGACTGAGACGGCCAGGTGTGTGGGTGTGGTTTCTGTGACTGAGACGGCCAGGTTTGTGGGTGTGGTTTCTGTGACTGAGACGGCCAGGTTTGTGGGTGTGGTTTCTGTGACTGAGACAGCCAGGTGTGGCTACATGGAACAACTTGTTTCACCTACAGGGACTGCTGGGGAAAATTAACAACATTTGAATATAGGAAAAAGGGAAAAGATTTTCAGCACAAACAAAACAAAAGCACATCTGTGGTTATTCCAAGCGTTCTCTCTTAACGCTGAAAATGCTTTCCACATTTAAACAAGCAATTAGATTCAAATGTATTTTAGGGGAAGCTGCTGACTGCATTTCTCTTGGGTGTAGTTAATAAAGACGCCTTTGAACTGCTGACGTCACATTTTACCTGTGAGTAAGTAATAGTGATGAGACAAATGAAGCTTCAAAACCATAGTGGGTGGGATCATCCTGCACTAACCAATCAATGCTGGTGCCCGATGACGCTTCAGACCCATGGTCGGTGGAAGTATCCTGAACTACCCATTCAATACTGGTGCTTAATGAGGCTTCAAACCCATGATTGGTGGGAGTATCCCAAACTTGGCTCACCATACGTTTCTACGTAGTTCCGCAGCAAAGTTTTGAAGCCGTGTTTGTCACATTACTAGTAGGCAGTACATGTCTTATGTGTGATTTTTTTTTTTTAATAATAATAATTTCTCTGCAATGAGTGGCAGTGAGTGCACTACCATGTGCTGCAAGAATCTTGTTTGTTTCATAAGAAATGGAAGTCTCAAAACTGTAATTTGTTCCCCCTGAGAATTAATGAATCAAAGATGTTTAAGAAAAGAGTCATTTTTTCAGACATGCTTTTGGGATCCCAGTGAGTCACTTGGTTTTTCCATGGAAAACTTTGTTTGAAGTTGGGGCCACAATTAACAGTAAAACCTCAGTTGCTTCTCCAATGATAAATCTCATTTAGTCTGTAAATCGTGTGTGTTGTAGTGATCTCATCTGACATGTTTGCGTTTTTGTTTTCCAGAAGTTGGAAAACCTGGATATTTATCAAAGTGAGGCATGGTCACTCGCTGTGCTGAGTCACTTGAGTGCAGTTCCATGCTTTCACTGATCTTTCGCTCTCCAAAATGTGTTGTAACATCTAAGTGCGTCGTTATGTGAATGGCTGTTGTGGGGCGTAGGAGCTCTTGCTTCTTCCGCCTTGTGAGTGAGCGCATGTCCACGAGACGTCCTCCCGTACCATCCCTCCCCCCGCAACACTGCCGCCTCCCTTTCCCCTCCGTAACCTTGGACTGGCTTTACATTGGCCCGGTGACCTGCTCTTTAACAAGTGACTGTTCTGTCACCCTGGATAGCAGCAAACACTTTGATCCACATTAGTGTGGTCAGTCTACAACTGGATGGTTTTACCAAAATGATAGCTGTGTGGCATGTTGTTCAACATCTGACTACCCTGCAACACACAGATTTTTTTTCAAGTTTGTCAGCCATGGTGCGGGCTTATTGTCAACCAAATGTGCAGGCTCTTGAAATCATAGAAGGGGGAAGCCCTTGGTTGGAAACATAGATGGAGAAGATGGAGACATGGTTTGGTAGTGCTGGAACCAGACCAGAATGTGAGGTTTGCCTGTTCATAGCCACATGGGAACCTGACCAGCATCTCTGTAAGTTCATGCGTTTAGAGCCTTCAGAATGGTTACCCCTGCTGTGGCTTACAGGTATCCTCTGTTCGAGTTGACTAGGCAGGAAGAGGTCGAGATCTGCTGTTATCTGTGTCAGAGAGGTCCGTGTTCCTTTTATTACTCAACATTGCGACAGTAAGCCCTTTCAGAAACCCTATGGAATCTTCCATAACCAATTCCTATGCCCTGTCTGATCTTTTGAGGGATTTCAGAAATGTAGTTGGTCTATGCTTTATATGTTAATCTGCTGCTGTAAAAAAACTAGCTATGCTGGTCTGGAGTAGGATGTTTACCAAGGTGATTTTCTCTAATGATTGAGCCCTTCTAAGAGGACTGTTTTACTGGACAAAGTTAAGGCCACTCGCTTCAAGTACAAATACTTAAAATATGAATAATAATGAATTTACCTTGTTGGCTAATGTAGTTATGCCTTTTTTTTAACTTAACTTTTTTGTGTGCTTTGTGCAACAGCTCTGCATACCAGCTTTCTTCATTTTGAAGAAACCTCCATGAAATGATTTTCGTAGTTCCAGGCTGTTCATGCCAACATGCTTGTATAAACAGGGGACTTGCTTTGGGAGCTGTTGGGAGCTAGTGTTCCCTTTTCAAATAACAATATTGTTCTGTCCTTTTAATCCCAGTGAATTTAGAAAGACTGTGCCATAACTGAATCACACACCCCAATCTCAATCTGGGAAAGCCCAGTTTATGGCCTCAGTTTGTTCTGTTTTTGAGCTAAATAAACCTTTGCGAGTAAATAGTGAGTGCGATAGCTCCCTGTCAAGGGGAAAGGGAATCATCAGCTCTCAGGTGGAACACTGGGGGGAAGACGCAATGTAACATTACCATCAGTCCCAATGTACAGTTCTTCAGTTGCATTGAAGGTTAAATGTGTTTCTGTGCCATTTCCTGAAAATCCAAGCAGCCTTTTGATAAGATACAGCTTGGTTAACATTTCAAACATAACCAGTTTGTGACCCGGGGAATCTATGAATTTCTCTAACATTATAAAAGCAGCTTACATAAAATAATTTTCCTTATACCTAGTAAATTTCCTATGCGCTGTCACTGCTTTCGTTTGGCACTTTAATAATGGTTAAATATACAGTTTTGACAACAAAGTTGAGCCCGAGGCATAAGATACCAAAGATACCAATCTTAAGGAAATTAATTACCTCCCTTGTTAATCTTGATATAATTATATTTGTGTGATGTGAAAGGCACTGCATTTTTCTGGAAGTCGGGGACACAGAGGCACTATGTTGCTGGGTCTGGCCTTCAGACAGTGGTGGGGCGTCCCATTGCCCGGTGCTTGGGGGAGCTGGGGGAGGGGTGTGTAAATGAGGAGCACCACTACTGCCTTGTCAGTGGTCACATGGAGCGGTGAGTCCCCTGTGCACTTGGCATGTCTCTCTTATTACTACTTTTAAGAATTCTTTTCACCTCAGATTCCCCCTCCAGTTTTTATGGCTGTTTTGGGAGGGATGTCTCTCTCCCTCCCCGCTTTGCACTGTAATGACTTTATTAAAGCTAATGAATAATTTCCAACCCGAGCCCCCTTCTCTGGCTCCACAGAGGCTGTGAAATTAGTCAGAGCGGGTTCATGCGCTGGGATGCCTTTGTGTCCGTTAATGAAGACATATTGGCTTTGTTCTTGGGAGAGCTCTCATTTAACCTCCATCGACAGGCATCTCGCTGCCTTACTGCAACTTGGAGGGTGTGTGCTTCTGGATGGTTGCTGAACTTATTTGCTTTTTTTTTTTTTTAAATATGCTGTTGAGCTCTTTAGAAGAGGTGGTCTGTATTTCAAAACAACACAACACAAGGCTAAGAAATATCGTAAGTGCAAACGGGATGAATGTAGCGCAAATCAAGTTTCCGTGTCAAACTTTCAGGGGTTATGGTTTGCGCCTTACGGGAGTAAGTGAGCGCTGTCGTGTGAACCGGTATGTGGCATTGTTGTTAGCAAAGCCAGCGTGCCCTACAAATACCCTGTCGTAGGAGGGATGTGTCTGATGAGCACATGGGACCTGGAATTCCTTGGTTCGCCGGAGCCTGCAGGGGGCAGCAGCGAGGTTAGTGTGAGGGCAGCCATATTGTTTGAGGCTGCAGTCTCAGGTAGAGTATAATTCAATTACGAACGGTGTTGCAGAAAGAGCAGGGGTGGAAATTTATGTTCAGGTATATTGTGGTGCCTCACTGAATCTCGTTTTATGGTAAACAGTGACCCTCCATAGTCAGGGCTCTCCTGGAAATGGGTGGCTCAACATTGTTTTATCTTGTTCAGTTCTGTATTGTCATTTATATGTGTTTTAAAAAAGTTCTTTTTAAAGATTTATTGATAATAAATTCTTTATTATTTGTATGTATATTTCAGTCTGTGGCAATCCCATCCATGCCCTTCCCAGTGGAATAGCTTTTTATTCCATTTTTGAAAAGAGAAAAAAACATTTTCATAATTTATAGAATACATCTGGTTTGTAATGAGGGTTAATTGGATGCTATTTGTTTACTCTCTCACCATCCACACTGAGAGCAAGGCACACTGCCAGGCTCCGTGGCCCTCTGTCCCCCACACACACGTAGGGGTCCCCCCGGGCCCCCACCCCGGTTCAGACGTCTGTGCCTGGCTTAGCTTGGTGGCCCATGCAGGTCAGCAGTGGTGTTCTCCGATGCACACGAGCACCCGGGGCCGCAAAGTCGCTGCTGAACGGCCTAGTGTCTGGGGGGCGAGAAGATTGATCATACAAGTCAGACAAGCAGTTACAACAGACCCATATTACTGCTCGTGAATATTTATGAGCATCCATCTGTTGTAGAACATACAGATTCAGCAACGGAGGGTCTGAGTTTTGAATTTAACATAAATATTGTTTTTATGATAAATAAGCCATGCTGCACTGTGCCCAACAGGAAGTACTGTTGCTTTATTTGTCATTACCTATTCTTCAACACCGCCCATGACTTTGTCATAATGGTCGACCGGGCACAATTCTTAAAAATATTTAAAAGAATAGACTTACATCGTTTTCTCAGATTATAGCAATATTGGTGTTTCAATCTTTGGCAGCTGAAGTCGTAAATTAGCTGAATGACTGGTGCTCAGGTGATCACAGCAATGGATTAAAATTTTTCTAACCCAAAGACACACATCAGCCTCTTCTGATGGGAGAGATATGCCGTTAATCCATCTGACTCTAATAGGTGTGTAACTTTCCTCAGACAAAATATGAACTAACTTGCTCCAGATTGCTGTCCACCCTGAAGATGAATCCTCTTTTCAGTATGGCATCATCTTGCAAAGTCATCTTACACTCACTGGTAACCAGCACCGACTGACTGAATGTCAGCAGGGGCGTGAGGGCTGGCGTTAGGAGACAATCCCAAGCCTGGGGGTAGAGCTGCTTATGGGAAAGACAGGTGGGCTGGTTAGTACCAAAGTGCCTATGCTTTATAAAAAGAAAAGAAAAGCTGATAACCAATTTAAAGGTGTAGAACTGGATTTAGCAACTTGGAGGGGAACAGCCTATTAGATTGGCTTGAGAGTTCATTGACAATTAACAGTGGCTTTGCGACAGGACAGGACGAGGCATTATTTAAGAGTGGTTTAAGAGTGCCGCTTGAGTGTTTGAGTCATAGATTGAATGAGATGTTCCCACACCTGGCATTCCAGGGCTGAGTCACTTCCTCACTGAAGGGTAACTTGAAAAATAGCTGATATGGTGACTGCCTTAAGGCCAGGCTATACTTCAGATGAAAAGACGTTCAGGGCGCTGTGGGGGGGGAACACAAGAGTTTACTGTGGTGACCTCTGTGTCTTGTGCAGGCAGGTAATCAGAGCTTCGGAGTACACAGTTTCTCTAGCTGAGACCACCCAGTTTCTTGTTGTTTAGTCACACAGCCGTGTCCGACTCTTCGCGACTCCATGGACCACAGCACGCCAGGCCGCCCTGTCCTCCACCGCCTCTCGAGGCCTGCCCAAACTCATGTTCATTGCTTCCACTACACTGTCTATCCATCTCATCTTCTGCCGTCCCCT
>JAACJT020000007.1:10248062-10271168 GCA_009936485.2 Gymnarchus niloticus
CAATTTGTTGTGGTCCACACAATCAAAGGCTTTAGCATAATCAATGAAGCAGAAGTAGACATTTTTCTGGAATTCCCACCCAGTTTCTACAATTGGCTAAAACAACCTGATGACAATTTTATAACCAGAATGAATAAACCAGAAAAAGCTGGCCGAGCTCATTCGTAGGTATCCACATCTATAAGACAGAACATGGCGATGATAAAATAATATTTCATAATAATGAAATTAGAAATTGCCAATAAACTTTGTGTAAGACCCAAAGTCGTGTAAAATCATTGTTCGCCCCCTTTTGTTGATGAGGTGAATTACACAAGGTCTTTTTGTGTCTTTTCAAATATGTTGTTGTTCGTCTCAAAACAACGTGTTCAGTGGCGTTTTGTCTTCAGCTAGTTTGCACGTCTTTTGAAGTATACTCCAGCCCATAGGGATGACCTTCCCCATCCTGTGGTTTAGACCACATAACTGTTAAGGTACCCTCTGACCCCCGTAAGACCCTTTACTGACTAGGCCTGCTATGGCACTCTCACATCCGTTTAGGGCAGGGGTATCCGCAAAGGGCCAGTGTGGGTGCCGGTTTTCATTCCAACCAAGCAGGAGGCACACCTGATTCCACCTGTTTAATCAGTTGAGCTTGGCTTTCAGTGAACTCAGATGTGGCTTCTGCTTGGTTGGAATGAAAACCTGCACCCACACTGGCCCTTTGTGGGTAAGATTGGACACCCCTAGTCTAGGGTAAGGGTAACTGTTTGTTTGTCTCACAATTTGATGAGCTCTTCTTGCATTTATTTATTTATGCTTGTTTTTTCCACCATTAAAAGTGGCAGGGCTAAAATTAGCCGAGGAGGGAAAAAAAACCGGGCTAGAGAATAAACAAGCCCATCTATTACTGAAGACGGCTTATTGGCTTGCGTGCCCGTTCTCTCCAATGGCACCCCATTAACAATGGTAATTCCCGCCCCGAGCCGTGCCAGGAGGAACAGAAGAAGGCCAAGAAAGGCCTATTTCACATGCATCAGACAGCAGAATTAAGTAGACTGAAGTTCCCCAAAAAAGACTGAAGTACATCTCGTTCTGATGTATGTCTCAGGCAAAAATGCATTGATCTCAGAATGTCCCTTGGCAATTATAAAATATTAAATCCGAGTCACACTTTTTGCTTCAGCTTAATTCCCACCCAGCGCCCCCCCCCTCCCCATTCACTGCTTTCCATTTGATCAATTTTAACACGTTAGGAATGGCTTCTTATGGGGGGGAGAACCTCCACCATCTTGAAGCCCAACACAGCCTTTGTTATACTTCCTTGAGTTTCTGTGGTTTAAAAAAAATTCATGTTTCCATCTTTTTGTGGCAAAAAAAGCAGGTAACGTCTTTAGCGGGGGTGTGCACCGTATCGCATCTCGTCCGGGACTTGTGCCTCCATCGCATGCACGGTTTTACTACAGAGCCGGAACTGTTTAAAGGACAAGCAAGGCCACGCTCCATATGTGTCTTTAGTCGCCTCAGTGATGTCGCCTGTGTTTCTTGCTATGGAGCTGTGGTACATACTTATGTGAATTTCATCAATAAATCATCACAGGGCAGTGTTTGAAACCGGTTAGCTTAGCTGTTATTTTCACGGATATAGCCGAGCCAGCGGTTCTGCATACGTATTTTGGCAACGCACGTGGTTCGCTGTATTTCCGCTGCTATAATGAGATGACAACATTTGAGTAATGTGAGGGATTTGAAAGTCCTCGAATACTGGGGTATACTTAACATAACAGCCCGACTGAAATGAGGGTTATGATCGGTGCTGGAAAATGCAGGAATACGTAGGCCTCAGTGTAGCGCGATGTGTCTTTATAGGGTAATAGAAGAACATTTTTTGCATACAGCTCTTTGACAAATACTCACACAAACAAGTGAAAAATCCCACATAGTTTGAAGTCCTTTCACAGGTCAAACATGGGGCATCTGATGAGGGACTGATATGCTGAAGTTTGGCCTTTTGTCTTTTGCGTGTCTGTTCTCCTTTAGGATAAATACGGACAGTCATTGGCATAGCTGTAGATGTCACCGCTGTAGCGTGTTAATTGACCGTGTGTGCCCACGTGTGCTAAAAGCTTGCTGTCACATGCTGCGTTGTTCCAGCATCGCCTTGCCGTCCCTCCTGTTTTGCCGCCAAAGTGAGCCATCCCGAAAACCGTCCCAGCTGGCTCGTCACACGGGTGCTGGGACTCCCCCAGCCGCTGGCAGTGCAGCACGCCTCACACCTGCCTGTCGGCATCTCGGGTAGCCAGCGTGTGCCAGTGCGTATGGCCCTGCGGCTGGGAGCCCGCAGTACAGGAAGACACCATTGTTCTGCTTCCTAGACACCGTTCTGCACAGATGCATGTAGACTTGCATTGTCAACATTACACAATTATAATACTAAACACAGTAGCCTTGAAAGATCAGTGTTTTAAGATGCTGTGGGTTTTACGACAGTCTTTTTAAATTGCACACAGTTGCAAAAGTTTAAAAGCAAATTACGAGGGTTGCTGTTGAGAGGTGTCCTCCCATGATCTTTCACCTACATAGCATTTGTTGGATTCATTTCTGGAGATGATTTACTGGATTGAGAGACCAATGCATTAAACTGAAGATCAAACTGAATTGGCTGTGAAATCAAAGGATGTCCAAATGTGTCAAATAAACACCTAAAATTGTTTTTTTATTAATTTTTTCCAAAAGATGCATCAGTTTGAAGTTTGTAGCGTTTTTGTCCTTTCTCTCAATAGATACAGTATGTTGTAGCTTCAGAAGCCCCTTTTCAACTTGTAGAGCACTTCGAGTTGAAATTGCGTGGTTGTCATTGCCTCCAAAGGGGACAATTGAGTGCATTTGCTTCTGACAGGCTCTCTCACATGGCTTTTTTTAAAGCCCGCTCAATGTGCCATGAATGATTCGGGGTTGCTGATATACTGTAGGTCCTCTGGACCTACATTTTTGATAAAATGCAAGGATCTCCCTCTGCTTCCATCCTGTAAATGAACCCATTCCTAGCATCTTTTTGGGGGGTTTTTAAATTGTTCTTAGGTTGTAAAGAAGTTATCAACATCAGAATGATGGTCAAAAAGTCTCTTTTTGGCCAAAATGGTATTCATTCAATAGCTCTCTTTGGTTTTAAATGCTGGCCATCGTTCCTGGAAGTCTTTAGTTGCTTATGACTTTTGTGTCCCGTGGCCTTTGTGTGTGGTCGAAACGCTGTACACACATGGTGGAGGAGGCTCCAATTTAGCTGTATTTCAGCCTCTCTTTGTCGTTTTGCATAATAAGTAAACGTTTCCATTTTGACTCCTCCTTTTGGTTTCTTGCTACTTTGCATGGAAAGAGCAGCCTCCTCTGATTAGCTGATTTTTTTCAACATATCCTCATCCCGGTTTCTCCTTCTAGTTCACATGACTCTTCCCACCAGACCCCAGTTGGCTCTGGCCTCTTCTACCTCTGCTTCTGCCCCAAAATTCATCCAGCCTCTACTGTCCAGGCGGGGCATGAGCACAAATGAGGGGTGGGAGGGTGGGGCCTCTTTTCAAATTCTCCACCCCCTAAAATATTGCTGTTTAATTTAAAAAGTCCCGTCGTCCTTCTTGGAGGAAACCTTGGCAGAAGGGTAAAGACTACAGGAAATGACATTGCCTCACCATTCAAATGATGGGTGCAAATTCAGGAGCCTCATTAACGTGTGCTTCAGAAGACAGGGACCAAGCTGCCTCTCATTACACTTCTGCCCTCTCTGCTTTAATTGGTTTCATTTTACTTATGAAATGCTTTGAATATTTAATGCTGCAGTTTCACAACTTGTCTGTCATGAGTGTTAATAGACGCTCAGCTCTATGTTTAAGACATTGTAGAGCAAGTTTTAATGGTCTGTCTTTTTTTTTTTTTTCCCTAATGTAAGGAAGAAAAAAGTTTCTAAGCGTCTGAGATCCGAACCAGCGAACCTGTAAGAAATACAGGAAGTCCGATCTAGTGGCATGCCATGTTACTGTGTCGTTACACTCATATGCAGAAATGTTCATAAACTATTAAATGTATGCAAATTTCAGCATCCACTATTGCATATTACGACACGTTCACGACCCAGCACAAAAGCACCACTAAATGAACTGCAAACTGTTCTCAAAGCATCAGTGATTTTTATAGTTATGTGATTTATTTTTACTAGTTCACCTAAGTTTGGTAACTTGTTCTCAGTATGAGAACACCATTATGAGCCTCTCTTTGTTTTAATTGTCAGCATCCCCCAAATGCTTTGTTTTTTGCAAAAGTGGCAGATTGTTAAACTTTTTAAAGAACACCTGGGGGGGAGGCCAAACTTAAAGACTGTCCAGATATAGGGGTGATCGTATTGTCCTGGGTCAGTAACCACCTGGGGTATGCATGTAAGGGTTAAGCGTTATCCTGCTTGGGGTAGGCGCTCTGTAAGCTGGCCGACCTCATGTCGGGGTGCAGGGGAATTCCTCCTGCAGCCTTCTGCTGCTCTTTCATCTCCTCCGTAACCCATGGAAACGCAGCTCCGTCACCGCGCCGCTAATTAGAAAATTCCTGACCTAAAGCAAGATGTTTTAATTAAGTGTTGTGTCAACTAGTTTGCAGATGTAATCCGCAGTTAATATACATATAACTGTAAAACACTACTGGTCTACACTGCAGATCACCCAGAATGTGTATATATTTATCCATACAGACATGTGTGATGTAGCAGTGTACCCCCCACACCCCTGCACCATACGGGGCCATGGCTGAGTTTGGCATGTGGTTCCATCCTCGGGTCGGCTCCTGGCAGCGAGTGAGGCAGGCGAGAATTGGGGGGGGGGGAGACGCTGGGGGCAGCGGCATTGCAGAGCCACGCGCTGTTCGTGCGAAAGCAAGTCATTTCCCGAAACACTGCAGACACATGGCCCCAGGCTAGCCAGAACCTTTGGAGACCAAAATGGCTTGCAGGAGTTAGAAGTAATAAGGTGTTGTTTTTTTCTCCTTTTTTCTTTTTTCCTTCACCCTTTCTTTTTTGTCGTCATCTCCTTGGCTGAAATCCTGTACGGTCGCTATGCCTGGTCGTGGAGTGATGGCGCCGTTTTCATGTTTTATATGCACATTAAGACACGATGCTCTCGCCCACCTGCCATTCCACGGAATTGAGTGTAACCCGTGTGCATTTTGAATCTAATTTGTCCATTATTTTATTTTTTTTTTTTTTCTTAAATCAGAATCTCAGCCAGGACATTTTTTTCCTGCCTTTTTTATTATTTGTAAGTGGGAGAAACCCAGGTGGAAAATGAAGCCTGTCCCTAGACTTCAGATTTTTGATTTGAGTTGTAAGAGACGTGATCGCATCACCCATCACTTGCCACAAACTTACTGCCCACGTTCTCTCGCTGGCTTCGGTGCCACCCACTGCCCTTCAGAGGATATATACACATCGACAGATTATAATTCAGGGTCCGCGCATACTCCATGGAGATTAGCTGACTGAGGCTTTGTTGGGGATCCAGCAACAGAGTGACAGCCGTCTGTTAACTTGAGTGTTAGAGAGAACATTTCTGCTTTTATTAATGAGCTCATTCGAAAGGTCTCGAAATGACACCCATCTGCCCCTCAAAAGCAAAGGCAGGCTGGAGAGGCATGGCTGATCTCCACAACGTACAAAGTGGAACGGGATCTGAGTGTGGGCGTCAGTATCGTATGTTGCTCCCCGGAAGGGCGGGCTTTGTACTTCCAAGAATATTTCATGATACCCGGAATACACCTCGGTAAAAGTCACTTGGAAGACGTGAAGAAACTAAGTTTGTCTTATAGTATATTCTGTGCATACGTTAACATATTTACTAACGAGCACGTAATCATAACCTGGGATATCAGCAGGCCTGCCTTGCCCACCCATGCCTGGAAACTGTTTTCAAGCCACATGTATGATTGTACCTCTGGAGCAATGTCTGTCTGGGAACGTGAGGGGGTTTAGCTAGACACTGCAATCGACGTGAGGTCCGGCTCAAAGCTCTGTGGCATAGCTAAGACCCAACTTATGGTCCAGAAGGAAATCCAACCGTCCGGCGAGAGAAAATGGAAGATGAAGCGAGCCGAGTTCTAGGGAAGGCTCCCGAAAGAGGCGGGCGACTGTCCAGAAATGGATGTTTCAGACTGGTTTTCAGTCCCTTGTGATGGAAAAGGGAATTTGGTGTAGCATCCTGGGGCAGACATGGCTGTCCTTAACGCAAAACAGATGGCCGCATCCAGAGCGGCTGACGCTTGTTTGCACAGCTGGCTGTTGGATGACACTCGTTCGCTCGCTTCGGGTCAGGTGCCTCGCATGCTTGGCATTAACCTGCTCGTTCGTGTTCCTCATGGTGCCAGATGCTACTGGTGTGCCCTTCTTAATGGGATTGTGGAAGCTGGGCTGACAGCTGAGATCACAGGTGACGGTGAGACCAAGACTGCCAATCTGTCTGAATAGAAAATGTGCTGTGTCCTCTGTCATGCTCCAGCTCTGAGCTTTAGTTGGAGAACGCTGAGTTTGAATTATCCTCACCACGGTCTTAAACCGTAGTATTTACTGAAGTGCCTGGTCAAAGGGTACAATTGCAGGGCCCCTCCCAGATCATAAGTCTTCGATCCTGCCTCTCTGTGCCGGCTTGGCTGTTTTCACTCCACGTCGGTCCATCCTGGCTTGTGCCTGGAGAGGATTGGCATCTGCGCCCACTCGTTGTTTAGCGGTGGCTGGATCTGGCGCCAGGGGTGAGTTTGCAGGGAGGGATGGTGTCTCCATCTCGGCGTTACGTCGCGTACACTGACCTGCTGTCCCAGACCTTGACAATAAGAGGCTGACATGTCACCACTAAAGGCAGGAGTCCGTCTCTCCCTGCCTCTGTCACGTGCACATGACCTTGCAGCCTGGGAAAGCAGCCACACCCACTGGCTGCCGGCCATGGTGATGCACCTGGGGCCCTCTGCCTCATCCCGTTGGAAGGCAAGTCTAGACTGGATCACTGGCGGCTTTGAAGCGCCTTGCTGCCTACTTTCTGTGGGCTTCCTCTCGGCTGGTCGTGTTCCTCTGTGGTCATGGTCCAAACGCTACGTCTTTCCACTCAATTTGACCTGGATTGTCACAAGAGGAAATGGGCCGATGCCATTTTAAAAGCCATTTCTTCTTCACCTACTTTGGGCTTTCGTGTTTTTTCCAAAACACATTATATGTAATTTTGTGTTTTTTTTTTTTTTTTTTTTTTTTTTTTTTTTTTTTATGTTGCCTGTGAAGTACAATGGTCAGCTTGTCATGGTCATCCCTCCCCTTTTCTTGTCCGCATGAATCAGTAACTAATGCATCTCCATGGACGCAGGAAACAACAGGACCGTGTTTTGCTTTATTGGCAGAGATGTACTTAATCAGGACAAAGCCTGATTAAATATCATAGCATAAACAAATGAAAGAATAATATTTAAAGCAGCTGTTATCTTACCACTTGCTAGAAGGTGACAAACATGAATCTGATTGGGCCGGCGCAGAGCCCATGTGAAGGAGGCTGGTCTGATTGGGTTGGCGTTGAGCTGAGGTGAAGGGAGATGGATCTGATTGGGCCAACACAGAGCCCAGGTGAAGGGAGGCGGATCTGATTGGGCAGGC
Source organism: Gymnarchus niloticus (assembly GCA_009936485.2). NCBI lineage: Eukaryota > Metazoa > Chordata > Actinopteri > Osteoglossiformes > Gymnarchidae > Gymnarchus > Gymnarchus niloticus. Next base: position 10,255,705 of record JAACJT020000007.1, read on the forward strand.
GCTGAGCCCAGGTGAATGGAGCCGGATCTGATTGGGCCGACACGGAGCCCAGGTGAATGGAGGCGGATCTGATTGGGCCAACACGGAGCCCAGGTGAATGGAGGCAGATCTGATTGGGCCAGCGTGAAACCCAGGTGCAGGGAGGCGGATCTGATTGGGACGGTGTGGAGCCCAGGTGAAAGGAGGTTGGTCTGATAGCGAGTGTGTGAATGGCAGTAATTGGCAAGGCACTGGACATGCTGACCATCTCATGAAGGGTTTTGGAGTAGTATGGCCCTGACTAGACCAGTGAGTGGCACTCTGCTCATACACCCCTGGGGCCAAGCCTGCCCTGTCCCCATATGGACTTTCTGTGCACATTAGCCTCAGCCTGCTAATGGATGTGCTTGAAGACATGTTCTGGTTGCCCTCAGCACAGTCCAGGATATACAATCTGCCATGGTCTTTGATATGGTTACTGTGAAGCCAGATATGATTATGTTTGCATTGTGTGATGTCTGCGGAAACTAAACGTGGGTCTTCTGGGTCTCCTTCAGATGTTTCCAATTAGTGTCAGACTTCTCTGCCCTGTGTTTATGGAATACAACCAGGATAAAACAAAGTGTCGTGGGGGGCTCTAATTAAAACGTGCGTGATGGTTTTTTTCTGCTTGGGTTCAAGTGGCTAGATTGTGTACATTACTTAGCTGATGCTTTTCATCTGAGGATGTAAGCTGCTCTTTTTCATGGGTGTGTGTACAATCTTCTTTTTCTCCCCTGCTCAAAAAAATAAATAAATAAAAGCCAAAGAAACATTTAAAACGTTGTAATGTAAGACAAGATGGAGCAGAATGTCAACTTGGATCACAAATTGCTTGTTTAAAGAATTATACATATTTATTAGTCCAATTTAAAATTCTTATCTTCTGCACTTTGAAGAGATGAATATCAGAGAGTCAGGTAATTAAAAGCACTGTCTCTAAGTGCTGAAAAGATACCAAAGAGCAGTCTGAATTGCATTAAGTGAAACCAGAAAGCCCAGTTTTAACTGGCTGGATTCTCATTACATAGTTAATGTTATTTAGTTTTTCTACATGTTTTGCTGAAGGATACAATAGTAGGGGCTCTCCAGGGAATTGACCTTGTAACCTTCTGTTGTAAAATTCACTAAGCTGCCATCTGTGGACTCTCTGGGTGATCTAAGTCAGATAAGGTAAAAAATGATCTGATCTAGAGTTGCTGAGATTTCTTAAAGCTCTGCATGTTAATTCCTTCCTCTTGATACACAGGTCTCTGGGAGTTCAACGGGTCTGTCAGCCAGCTCCTCAGCAACCTCTGCTGCCTCACGCCAGTACCCACGGCAACGCATCACTCGCGTCAACCTCAGGGACTTCATCTTCTACATGGAGCAGGATCGGGAGACGGCCCGGTCGCTGCTGCTGTACCGGGCCCTTCTCAAGTAGCCCCCACCCCCCACGTACCCTGCCCCTGCAGCGTGCCTTCCGTTGGGTCAGTCGCTTCAGCTCAGTGTCTCTGTCATGAGCTTAGCTTCAAATTTTAAAAAAGGGAAAATTATGTCTCCATTTTTTGGCTGAAGAAATCAAGACCATCGCAATGTTCTGGATGTGAGAAAAAAGACCATGCTGAAGTTGGGGTTTGAGTGTGGATTAGGCAGTTTGTGCGTGCACGAGTATGTATGTATGTGTATATGTGAGAGTGAGTGCCTGCCTGTTGAGGCTCCCATCCATGCACACTCTGGGTCACCAGTTACTGGATTTGGAATGAACTGTCCCAAAGGGAAGGATAACTTAATGTACCTTAAATTTTTTTTTTTTCTCTTTCTTTCAAGAAGCAATATATTCCAGACCTGGTCATACAGCCTGCAGTATTGATTGAGTGTGGTCACATTGCCTCACTTTTCGAAACAAATAGTATTTTCTTTTTCAAATGTGTAATTTTTATATCTGTTTTGGAGTGGCACATGCCTGAAAATGAAGAATGACAGTAAGTAAATTAAAATGTATATAGTTCATTTTCTTAAGAATGGTTTTGACCAGCATGTATGATAATTTTGCCACCTATTTAATAATTCAGCATTGGAGTAATCATTTGGGTCACGTAAAATCATGTATTGTCTCCTTTAAAAAAGATGTTATACGTACTTTGAAACCCTCCCTTTCTTTTTAGTTGCTCTCACAGGACCAGAAGGGTCCCTCAGTACACCTGTAAAACGGTTTGCCCAGTATGAACTCTAGTTCACTGTGTAGTTAAGGACCTCAGTTTTTAATACCACATTGATACACTTGAAATATTATATCAGTAGCTAAAATATTAGCGTCCTGTCTTATTGAAGCACTGGGCTTCATTGTTCCATCGTCCAAGAACTGACAGTTGGGCTCTAGATCAAAGTTGGGGAGGGATGGCTTTGTGATGACGATGTGTTCATAAACATATTTCTCTGCATTATTGTGACCCGTAACTGTTGACCTTCTTGAAGTGTGAAGTCGCATACCTGATTCGAAGTGATGGCGCTAAGAGATTTCCCATAATGCCATGCCCCAGCTGGATGATTAAATAAAAATGCTGCGATTGGCTGGATTTGTGATTGCCTACTGTGTTGTAGTGGGTTCGCTCTACTATGGTCTGCAGTTTAAAATGTATTTAGGAGATTTTTGTGCAATGGTCATCTTACGCCATCCCTAATCCCCATGGTTTTTCGATTTAAATATGAGTCGCTTGCTTCTATGCAGCTATCGTGTCTGAATAGTGCCGCTTTGTAATTTATTCGTTGATCGAACGATGTTTCCAGGTGGCTTTTGAAGTTAATGTGCGATGGTTTGTTTTTTTAACGGCATCATATTTTAGTTTTAGTGCTTTATTACAAGTGAAAACGAGAAAATATGTTACTAATGTACATCGCGAAAGCATCTGTCTCTTCAAGCGTCAAGCAGTATTGTCCGTAGCTGTTAAAGGGAAATTGTTTTGTAACTATTTATTTATATATATATATATATATATATATATATAAATAAATTTCCTTTTTTAAAATTTACATTTTAGCTTGCCATATTTCAGGCAATGCAGTTTAATCTTGATAAAATATCAATAACGGATAAACAGAGAATAAACATCTAAATAATATAAAAGAAAGACAAATAGACTTATTTGTCCAATGGTTTAAGATGATTTTAATAATTATTTTTATGGTTTCTGATAAATAAGCAGGGAGTTATTTCTACTCCGTCAGCTTTTTAGCCAAAAGATTATTAGGAAGGTATAGCTCAAACACAGAGGTGGAAAATTTATGTTTTACTGTATGGATAATTTGTACATATTGTTTACAAAGACCATGTGTTTATTAGAACTACGTTATTTTTGGTAAACTGTACATATTCTGGAATTTTCCTGTTTGTGTGAGAAGCATACTTCTGTATTTGTACCTATTTTGTAAAGGAATAAAGAACCGGTTTACTAAACAAAGTATGTTTTGATTCTGGAGTTAACCTGTGTGTCTTTAAACAACACCCAAAGGTGGTTAACACTAGTAGAAGTTAAAAACATTGTCAAGAATACGGTTCACCTAAATGCCTTAAACCACTGTAGTCGTGTCGACGAAAAAAGTTAATGTCGCTGTTAGGTAATATACGTCATAAATCGAAATGAACGGTTCGGCTCTCTTCGGCTATTTTCGACTGAGACGACATAAAACCGTAAATGCAGGTAGCCCAGTTCTCGGAATTACACGGTAGTAGTGACAGTAAAAATGAGGCTTCAAAACCCGTGGTGGGCGGGAGTATCCTGAACTACCAATCAATGCTGGCGCTACATGAGGCTTCAAAAAACGTAGTCGGTGGGCCTACCGTGAACTAACCAATCAACGCTGTCCCATCACTACACAGTAGGCGCCTGATTGCTGCCACCTGCTTTAATTACATTACAAGCCTGCCTCGTCTTACTGTGTCTGAGCTCTAGGTTAATTCGCCTTTGCGGAACGGCTGATGAATAAATCGCGTTAAATAGAGAATCTGCTGCTTGTTTCAAAATAACGCCTTGCGTTTTAAATTACCCAAAAGGTTTAATTAATTTAAAATAAGGTTTTGTTTCACAAATGATTGGCTGAAGGGTATGCGTAGTACTGGCACAAACGTACCTGTAAAACTTTTTTTTAGCAATTAATGTGGAAGTTAATTGTTTTAAGTAATGAGTACTGTTATATTTTCCTCAGGGGGCAAATATTTTACACGCTGACATAAAAATATTGATAGATAATGCTGCTGCTGACATAATGCCTACTTAACTCGGTTGCTTTTTCGTTAGTCCACAAACTAAGGCTTGACGTATCAGCAGAATATGAATTAAACCAGTTGACGCCTGCATTAAATCTAAAAATCTGAGGAAGACTGGTCCGAACTATAGAAAACCAAGCGCTTAAGGAATGTTGGTTTCCCAAACTGTGCTGATACTTGACAAACACTTGTGCGTTCCTAACCGCGTTCATGGGTAATTCTTTTCTTATTGAAGATTTCGTTTTCATGGTGTAATTATGGTTATTCACCCTTGCCGATTAATGGTCACACTAGGAAATATCGGAGTTTTGCGCTTACTGCCTTTCCTCTCTAGTCTAACATAACTAAATAGTCGCATTTAGTGTGCTGAAGGCAACGATGGGAATTAGTAATGGTTTATTGTTAGGTTATGTTTTGATACGGTGTTGTGTTTTGTGGTTGCATTATCAAATCATTCTGTCATCTACTGGTTCCGGCTTATAATTGGACCCAGCCAAAACCTTGATTTCATGGTAGGAAGTTCTCTCCGTTCCGGTTTGCCCTAAACTGCTGGTGACTCGTTTGGGATTTTTACCTGTATTTTTTCCCGTCGGCTCTTGTATATTGACGTTTGTTAGATATGGTGTAATTTAGTGTAGTAGTGATAAAGCACAAATGAAAAAAGACTAATTATTTAATTTAGTATTGCCCTGTTTTTTTCAGTGATGGTCTTCTCTCACTTTCATTTTCCTGTTATCTTTGACTAGACTCTAAAACGAATTGTCCAAACTATTTCTTTACTGCGGCAGGTGGGGAATTATGTGAAATTACTCCCATCCACCACGGGTTTTAATCTTTGAAGCATTTGTCCCAACACTCAGTCCCTGGGCTGAGTCTGGGTTTTCTCCTGTGGTGGAATAAAAGGCTCTGTATGCGGTAGCTGTGTGCGCCGCATGTGCCTGAAATGTACCTAGGGTATAGAGCCCTTTCCTTTCACTCGGACCGTCTTAAAAGAGTTTGATCTTAGTCCAGAGGGCTGAACCGCTATTAAGGAAGCTAATTCTCGAAATAGTGAAATAAAATGGCACAGCAACCAGCATAAATAAACAGTACATCCTTTTATTAACGCATGTATGCTAATGAAATCAAATAATGGAGACACTGTAGATTAACACATTCCCTTTAATACTATAGTCCAATTATTGAAACATTTTAAATAATATACATCTGCACCTAGGTATACTTTCTGATTTTTTTTTTTTTTTAAATCCCTATGTACAGAACATATTGCTTGCAAATTTTAATTCCTGATCATTTTTCTTATCCAGGAAACTTAACATTGGACATCAGATTTTTCCCTTATTCAATAAAAGCAAACATTTAAAACTCAAGTATGAGAACATTTCAATATACAAATAACTATACAAGTCACTAGTCTTTAGACTAAATGGCACAAACCAACTCAATTATGTTCTTGTCCCTAATGATCAGGAAATTCAGGCATGGTGCCACTGAACACCAGCATAGCATTTTGCCCTGTAAGACAGCTTCTGTACATCTCCTCAATATATCAACTGGTTCAGGACTTCAGAAGCAGTGTGTGAAGTTTCCTTCGCTTCCCAAGGGCTTAGAGATTGAGCACAGAAGGGGGCTACACCTTAGGATACAGAGAGGTAGCAAGTAGCACACTCCCTGTGAAGGTAACTGAACTACGGGCCAACCAAAAACGAACATGTGCTATGTTCAGGCAGCCTAGGGGCCTCAGGCCTTAAGTTACACTTGAAGCACCACCACTGAGCCCTGGCTTATCCAGGAACACTAAAGGGTGGTGGTCCACCCCCCCATCCCTTTCTTGGGGGATGATGTGTGCTCCATGTCCTGGGTAGACAGTGGGGTCAGTTTGACGTCACACAGAACAACACACAAGGAACAAATGCCTTTGTGATTCCCTTTGTGATAACCGGGGAGGCTTACATGTGTTAAGCTAGCTAGACAGGGAGCAAAGCTCACACTGACTTTAAAGAACCTTTACGGTTCTTTCATCATTAAAACAAAACACGTGACAACCACATGAAAGGTCTTTTTTTAAAATATTTCTGTTTTAGTTTTTTTTTTGTAACAAAAAATAGGAGGAAAAGGAGGAAAGGAAACTGTCATTGCCCATATTAGGCTCCTACTTGATAAAGATTTCAGTGAGGAAAAGAAAGCCTTCTATACAAGTTCCACAAAGACAATAAGACATACAAGCCTTTTGTCATGTTGCTTTAGTTCATAAACTGTTAGGGCAAGGAAGCCCATGCCAAAAGACCCGCTTTCCTGTGATAGTACTGTGCCACTTTTTTGGGGGGGTCCGTTATAACCTACTTACGTTTCTCTCTTTTTTTTTTTTTTATCCACACCCCACTTCTAAGTCACCCAAACATTAGATGGTCAGTTGAAAGTGGGGAAAACAACGCTAAATAATCACAGACAAGTCACTGCTACATCTCTAGGTGGTCCGAGCTTCTTTGGCTTCACACACCTGAGAAAGGGAGTGAAATTACATTAGGACCTTTGCCCTCTGGCTTTCTATGGAGCTCTCATGGCAAAGAGAGGCCGTCTGAGGACGGCTGGTCTTGTAGAGACGCCTCAACTGGAGTGGACAGCAGCATTGGCAAGTCAAGTGAAGGGTATCATTCCCACACAGCAAGAATGACTACCAGCTTGAGAATCGTGCGTTTGGTCTCACATGTCCGAACAAGGCGGCTTTATGCAGAAGGTTACAGGAGATTTTTACATAATTCACCCATTCCTCACGCAAATTCGTTTTCTTAGAATGCGAATTACACCATTAGTGCTCACCTTGCTGTGCGTCACAAACTGTTCTGAGGCTAATTACGGGAAAGGGCTAATCTTGCCTAGTGTCTTAACACATGCGAGAAGGCTGTGCTATGTGTTTTTGGGGAGAAGGCTTAGAAACATCATCACAATAGCTGAGAAACAGCCTGTCTCCCCCTGCAGCTGCACCGTAACAATGAGCCCCTCCCTGGCTTTGAATGCATTATCAGCCAGACTGCTTTAGCCACGTAGCCTCCAGACATGATGGTGTTTCCACAGTTAGTGCAAAGCAGCTCCTACTCAGGCTTTCAAACCAAATGACTTTTGAAAACCGCTCTTAGAAATCCTTCATATGGAACACAACAAAAATGAACCCATAAATTAAAGGAATCAGCTTCAATGAGTGAGCGAAAAACATTGTATCCCATCCATTCAACCCTCAACCCCAGAAAAACACAAAGGGAAACAACTGATTAAGTTTCGGGAACAAAACCAAACAGGAACTGAATGGCGTAAATCCGCCAAAGGCCATTCATTGGCCTGTACATGGAGATGGAGGGTTGGGTCCCCTGTCAGGACTCCAGGATGCCTGCTGGCAGGTGGCGTGCTGCTGCCTCCGGTCCAGCGGTGCTGGGGGGGGGCACAGGCTCGGCCACCCGTGAGCAGAGTCTGCATTTGGCAGTGCCGCTGCATGCTTATACACAGGAACCGCGAAGACAGGATGCCTGGACCCACTAAAGTGAGGCCAAGGGGCTCCCTGTGCTCTCAATGCCCCCCCCCCCCAATCACAGGAAGGGAGAGCCGGGTTTACAGAAGTGGGGAAAAAGACACTTTACTTTCGTTCTTCCTCATTTGTCACGGTCTCTCTTTCTCTGTGCCTTCCCAGTTAAATTGAGACACACTTCGGATGCTGAAATAACGTTTTCCTTAAAGCGCTGGCTTTCACAGAGCCGGCTGTGTGAGGTGATGCCTGCAAATACTTGGAGTTTTGGTTGTTTTTGTTGTTTTCTTTTTTTTTTGCATTGGGGTGGAAGGCGGGGGGTTGGGGGGAGGATCATGGAGGTCGGTTTTGTTCTGTGGGAAGAGAGTTTGCCCCCGAGGTGGGTTCTTTGGGCCTCCCAGCATGCTTTAGTCCAGGGGCTCCTGCTTTATCCTAATGGGGGTGTTGACATTCTGGCAGCGCCGGTCCTCCCGACACAGGACATACTCGCTGAACTGGGAGGAGTCCACGCCTCCACCGCACGACGCCGCCACACTGAAACCCTTCTGGAAGAGTCGCTCCAGAACCTAGAAGAAGAAGCAGAATCGCCATGATGTTGCTTAACATGTCATTAGCAGAAGCCAAGGCCTCATCCTGAGTACCTTCACTGCTCTCTTACGGCACACTCCTGAGTACGAGCTGGCTAATCCACTGAGAAACATCAAGGTGGTCGCTAAAAAAAACTGAACTTCAGAGAGATGCTCTGTCAGCGACATCCATCTAATTATCCAGCAAAGGACTGTGGGAATGAGACATGGGCACTCTCCTATTTTAAGGTCATTTTGTGCTTATGAGAGCTGGTTTGAAACCTTGGGTGCTGGTCTCTCTCTGGTAGCTAAAGCAGTCTACCCAAAGTAAATGGAACAACTGTCCCAGATGCCTCTGCCTTCTATTGCTTCCATTGTCATGTCAGAGTAAGAAGTTTCTTTTTTATTAAGCAGTATTTGCAGTTCCTTTGGGCTTTCAGATTCAGAGTACCATCTCTGCATGTCTACATATTTTACGGGTCTGCCTCAAGGCTGCGCCAGTGGACGGGAGGCCAAAAAGAAAACGTGGAATGGGAGGTGCAGGGGTCTCCAAGAAAGGCAGAGACAAAGAAAGCAGTGTGACCTGACAGCCCTAGTTATCACATCTGAATGGGAGGGGGGCAATTAGGCCTTCATCTGTGTGCAGTTGCCCGGGTGCACGCTGTTGAGATGGGCACTTGTTAAGGAGCTCTTCGAAGATCAAGTGCACCGATATGCCTTTTAAAGGAGGGCTAAACTTTAAATTACTGACTTCAAAGTCAGATCTGTTTCCCTTTAATGAGGCAGCGATGACAGGCACAGGTGGGGGGGGGGGGGGGCTTAACGACTGCTGCTTCTGTCACCCAATGCCAGAGTGCGGCAATGGCACTCAGCTCGTTAACATGGAGGAATAACGCTGGGCAACAGTGTTAATTAAGAGGCACTCCCACACATCAAATGCTGCTGAACAGAATACAGGAGCTGGAGAATAAGAATTGTGTAAAATTTATATTCCACTCATTGTGGGATAAGTGGCCCAGTACAGTATCTGAAGGACTTTGCTATTAGTACATTATATAAATTATAAAAATAACATGGCTTTAAAGATAGAGATCTGTGAAGAATTTCCTGAAAAGACTAAATGTCAGATACTTGTTGAGGTTTGTAAATGCTCTCTGAGATCTGACTGGGGAAACAGTCCTTATGATCACACATTTGCAGTTTAAAGTTTCCTCAATGACACAATGTGAAAGTTTCACACTTTCAGACTTTTTAACATGCAAAACGACAGAGCCTCGATCCATAGTCGCACAATTAGGAGCTCCGAGTCTGCAGGCCTCTGCTGACAGCCCATTACTGTCAAATTCTTCACCTCGTTCCCGACTACTTGAGTAGCTTTAGAAGAGTTTGTCTTATCCCCGGTTGTTTGTGACTGGGTGTTTGAAGTTGACGATGCGTCTGGGGGAAGTGGGTCATACTGGAAAAGGGGGGTCTGTCGCGTTCAGCCCCAGGGGCGCTAAACACACCACCAATCGTGTTCCTCTGCAGGATCCGACACTGCCCCAGGAGCCAATAGGAACAGATGCAGCCAAAGCTCCATGACGTCCTGAACGGGAGTAACCATGGTGATCAATAGAAGTTGTCTCGCCGGCTGCGCTGTTTCTTCAATGTGGCGCTGGTGGGGTCGAGAAACCAAAGCGGGAGAGCTCCCCTCCTAGATGCCCTGCATGATGCAAAACTGATGGCTGTCGGGGGGGGTCATCGGTGAAGGACACGGGCAGTCAAAGGCTGAAGAGCCATCCCTGACGAATGGCGGATTCCAGCTCCGCCCCCATGTTAACAGTAACGCTTTTACACGCAGCTGTACCAGAATTCATCTTTATTTTTTATTCCTGTTTAAAAATTGTACCTGGTAACTTTACACCAGGGCAATTTAATCGGGAAAGTCAACTACACAACTTTCTAACACCTTCTGACAAATTATCTGCTCTGTGTATGGGTTAAAATTCTTTCGCTTACCTCCTTCAATCCTGCCTCATTTTAAACTCAGACAGAAATGTTAATTTCAGTCACTTACCATAGGATTCAGCGTGAACAGAGCGGCTCAGCTATATTTTACTGGACACATTACCAAACTGTCTCATCCAAGGCCCCTCCCCTGCTCGAGGCTGCAAGAGCCGAACTCATCTTGGGAGTAAAGGCTGATGTTCAGGGGCCAGGTTCCCCCCTTATCGGCCAGTCTACCTGCCGCTCTGAAATATGACCCAAGTGACATTGCTGTGCTCTGGCCTTACGATTGATGGTGGGGGTCCTTGACATATTAGTCTGGGGACAAAGGATTTGATGTCCCCGGCACTAGCAGCGCCGTCTGGGACACAGCACGACGACCACTGCCCCTGTCATGGTGACAGAGGAAAAGTGGCGTTTAGCCTGATCAGAGTCCTCCATCACCCTGATGGATGGAGCCGGCCAGGCCCAACGCTCAGGGACTGTTTGCACACACTTTCTCCGTTTCTTTGCCGCTAAGTGTTTTCCCGAGCATCCGCGCGCAGACCGCTTCCTCCCGACCCCTCCCCTCTGGAAGTTTGCTGGTCTGCCTTGCTCTCTATGCCGCTGTTGTGTCGGGAGAATGCCCCGTTTGCCCAGCCTGCCCGCCGATGTAACGTTTGGAAAGTTTCTCCGCAGCCCACCTGCCTTGGATGCAGAAGAAAAGCAATGAAAAACACACAACCTGCAGGAGACACGGGATACTGCAGGGATGAGGGAACCTCAGCTTGCAGTGAACACCATGCTTAAAGCCTGTTCCTCCTGACTGGGACCCAATGCCATGTGCTCGTGTGACTTTCCCACCCACACTGTAGGATTTGGTGCACGCTGTACTTCCTGCGATGTGCACCAAGTCCCAGTCAGTGGTGTCATGTAACCTCACAGACTGGACTGCAAGGCTGTGGCCTGCTTTTTCTGTGTGCCCTGGGCAGACTCTCTCCCTCTCTCCTTTCAGGGCGAGGCTATTGCTACTTGGAACGGGTCCAAAAATGCAACTGGATCACAGGATAACATTTTACTGTGATTGTTTTGTTTTGTGTTTTCTAACAATGGTTAGAAATGGGGGGGATGGGTAGAATGAGTTATTTTAGAAAACTCTCCTCTTACAGACATCATGTAAACTGAACCAGAGTTGACTCTGCCATTTAAGAAGCAGAGATGGACCTTCAAAATTCCTGTTTGCCTGTCCAGAGCTGAATGTTTTGACAAAAGCCTTTCTCAAGTCCACCGCGGCCACATAGATTCAGCTGGAAAGAGACGAAGGGAAGCTCCAAGAATGGTCTTCTCTGGCGCTACGAGATGCCCGCTGTGCGAGGCGAAGAAAAGGATTTATTCCACCTTGTCTGCACTCCCCTGGTGTCCTGTAGGAAACGGCAGTAATTAAGTGGAAATGGTTTCCGCGTCTGCCTGAAACGGATGCCAGAGCACCACAGCTCAATTCAGCTGTAAACAGGCCGAGGAAAAAACTGTTTGTTGATGCGGCCAATTAATTATATTGCAAGTCATTTAAAAATCTATAAAGAGTACAAACCAGTTTAGGATGTTTGAGAATTTCTAAGTACGGCATTAAAAAATGCAATACATGTATTTAAATGGCTCCGGGCAATCTAGCAGAGGAGTCTTTCAGAACTGCAGCTACGTCTTAAAAAGGACTGAAATATGAATTATGCATGTTGGTTTTTTTCCTTTTTCTCCTTCTTGTCTTACGGCAGACATGACCATACACCCGGCCGTGTCCTCACCCCCTCGCTCCAGCCTCAGGACTGGTGTCTCGGCTCAGAAAACGTCCATTAAGGACGTGGGTGGAGAGGACTGACTGCTCCCTTCTGCAGGATGAAGCGGTCTGCCTGATTAGTGTGAGATTTATTTGTGGGCGTGGCTTTTTACAGGCGCTGATTATTTGCTGTCTGGGACTCTGCTGTGGATGTGGCCTTTCTCTGGAATTATTTTGGTTGGGGTGCATTTTGATAGTGAATCATTTTTTTCTGTTTTTCCAGTTCCCTGAGGGAAAAATTCCCATCAGTCACCACAAAGCTTTTTGCGACAACTTGCCTGCAAGAAACACTCCATTCTAAATAAAACTGATGGCTGACTGGTTGTTTTTGGGTGTGGTTTATAGGTGTCATTAGCTGTGGGAGTGGCTGATGAGTGCAGTTTTTGCGGTGCTCTTCTTTGAGGGTGTGGTTAGTTTGGAGTGTCAGGGGTGCAGTTTTCCCATTTGTTCTTCGAGGTGGGGGTATACTGGATGCCAGCCCGTGGCATTAGGATGCAGTGAGGTTGCTTCCAGGTGTTTTCGGCCTGTGCATGAACACGTTGGGTTCCTTCTCACTCGCGCCTGCTTGCAGGTGCCGGTTACTTCATCTGCGCTGAAGGGGATTGAGTCTGTTTTGGCATAGCTGAAGGGTGTGCCATGGGTTTGAACACTAGGAGCAGTGTGAAGCTAATTCCTGGTTGGCCTTGTTTAAGTGGTTGCGCTGAACATTCTAGGTTTTTTTGGCCACAGTCTTCATGATTGCAACATTGAGAAGATGACCCATGCATGTAAGTGAACTTGACTGGGCAGACCTCGACTGACCAGCTCCTAGTCCTTCCCTCATCCTTCTTCATTATCATCTCCCAAACACCCCCCCCAGCCAACATCATCCAAAAAAAAAAACAAAAAAAAAAAAACAAACCCATCACATCCTCTTTGACTAGACAAGATTACCAAGCCTAGTTAATGTCACAGAGCAGGGCGGGACTAGCCTTTCCAGCACAACAGGCTCTTGCAGCCTAAGCTAACCAGTTCATCAGAGAAGAGCAGACACACGGATAACGCACTCTCCAACAGCCAACTCAGTTAGCACAACTGATAACTTCTTGTGAACACACAGTAGATAGGAAAGAAGCTCATTGCAGTAAGGGCACGTCAACATGCGACACACCTGGCGTGCTAACAGAACACATCACAGACGGGCAGCTGAGGGCACCGCGCTTTACACGGCGTGTGGTTACCTGTACGGAGTTCAGCCTGCAGTAGCCGTTGAGGGGGAAGCGGATGACGTGTGTGGGGTCCTGGTTCCAGCCGGCGTTGACAGAGTTGCACATGACATCGCCCGTCTCTGGGAAGATCTCCTCTATGAGCACCTTCTCACCGCTGAGCGCGATGCGCTCACCCAGGTCAGGGGTCACACGCACCACCAGGCAGTCGCAGGGCGGGGCCAGCCGCCGCTGCTCACGCTCCTGTTTCCAGCGCTCCAGCTCCTTGATCATGGGCGTCAGCTGGTAGTACCGCGCCTCCTCGTACAGCAGCTGGAAGTCCTGCGGACAGAGGTGCGGCCAGGTGACCAGCAGTGAGTGGCCAGTGGGAGGCATCACTGTCCCCTCTTCAGGTATTTGACTTTCTTACTGTTTTTGGTAAGCAAATATATATTAGGGGTGAAGCTTCCAATGCATTGCAGCGGCATTTCTAGACATTTAATCTTTGATTAGGTCAAAGACCTAATATAGTCATATAGTCGTATAGTCATCACCCGATAACCTTAGCCGTCAAAAAACTCAAGTGGCCAACCACAGCGTAAACGTACCGTAACCGGCTGTAGCTCTGCTGTCTGTTCAACTCAGTTTACACTTTCATTCCCTCTCCCCTTCTATTAAGGCCAGATGGACGTCAGAGCGGGAGGTTTTCCATGTTAATGTTTGTTGTTACCGTTAGCATGGAAATCTTGGAGATTCACATTTCGAATCACTTAGGTGTTTTCTTGAGAGGGTTCCGGGAACCACAAACTGTTCCCATCTGATGGGGTTCTGGAGCCCAGCCGAGCTTTTTCGCCAACCCCCGCACCAGTCACGCGTCCGCCACATGGAGAAACGGTGCCAGGCAGACAGAGCGCAGGTCCCAGGTCTGCTACAGATTGCTAGCAGTGCTTGTGATGTATTATAGAAAATGTCCTTCCTTGGCAAATTAACCAGAAGTCCCCCCCAAAAAAAAAATAAAGCCCGATTCCTCGCTTAAAACTCTAAGGCTCAATGTTTCCCTCCTCGGGGTCCTGAGAGACCCAAATAGCACCATGACAGCCTCCCATCATGCCAATGTAGACTTTGTCAAAGGCAGCAGGTAGCAGGGTCTTTAATAACCTGAACGTTATGGGTTTGAGAGCCAGACTGTGTCTTTATTGGGAGCACTTTACCTCTATAACTAAAATCTGTACATTTGGTCAGCAGGAGAACATTTGCTATGCAACAAAAAAATAATATTCAATCGATCATGACCATATGCAGCCAATATGAACTGAAAACAGCAGTCAGACTGTGAGAGGTAACCTGGCACTGAGCTACCTTAGCTCTTGATGCATCTCCAACTGAGGGTGCGGGATGGATTTGAAGATGCGTATTTTGGAAAAAACGACTGACTGCAAGTTATTAACTTTACGGAGGAGTCACAGTTACAGACAAGCTCACAGCTCTGGTTTTAAGTGTATTTACACAGTTGGATATATTACAAAAATGGTAATTTATTACAGATTAAGTAATGGACTTCCAAAGTGTGGAGCTACATAGCATTATGGGAGATGCCATCATTTTGGTCAGTATTACACAATCTGGTACCCTTACCCATTACAGGCATTTTAAAACATATAGAGATAAGATAAGCAACCTTTGGGTCATGGTGGCACACCTTACGTATCATATTTTACACATCTCAGAAGCCGACAGAATAGCGTGTAACCTAAATTGTGGAAATACCACTAACAGGAAAAAGCATGTTAGTTTTTAGGAGCAGGGTGCAGGGTTTTGATCCAGGCAGAACCCGTATGGGTGTGAAGCCATAGCTTTCCACATCCCTGACCAGGAAGTCTAGCATTTCTGGGATACGATGTGGCGGGACTATCTATCACGCTTCCATGACGCACCCAGCTGTCACCACGCCAGCGACACGCTGAAGTGGCGCTGCATTCTCTCGTGCGGCAGACAAGACGTATGATGAAATAAACGAAAACCATGGGGGGGGGGGGGGGGGGGGTGAGAGGGGTGAGTTTAGACTGCTCGGGCGTCTTTGGGGTAAGGCAGGTGTTGTACTGCCGCGCCTGGAGAGAGTGACCTTTGCTCTATA
>JAACJT020000007.1:10272402-10297453 GCA_009936485.2 Gymnarchus niloticus
GACAGCCACAAGGGACAAGGGAGGAGGGAGGGGGGGGGGGGGGGGGGGGGGCTGGGGGGGGGGGGCGAGGGGGGAAATCGGCTGCTTTAATCTGCCAGCTCTACCTTCGTTTTAACCTAGCAGGCATTTTACACGCATGATGTCATAAACTGTATGCTTCTCCATTCAGGTTCAGTGTAAATTTTAAAAGAGCTGATGAAAGAAAGAAAAAAAAAAAAGCACTAATAATCAGAGGTGGAGGTAGGTGGCAGGGATTGGAGCGGACAGTGCATGTGGTTTAAAAAAAAAAA
Source organism: Gymnarchus niloticus (assembly GCA_009936485.2). Taxonomy (NCBI): domain Eukaryota; kingdom Metazoa; phylum Chordata; class Actinopteri; order Osteoglossiformes; family Gymnarchidae; genus Gymnarchus; species Gymnarchus niloticus. Next base: position 10,272,693 of record JAACJT020000007.1, read on the forward strand.
AACACAGGACCACTGCGATCTGGCTGTGAGGGTCCAGAACGACGCGTCACGCCTCGCTGTATTTTGCGGAGATTTTCACATTATCAACCACCGTGAAAACACGTGGTGAGAAACAGCCCACGTGTAAAACCAAAAAAAAAGCTAAACATAAAGTAATTACTAATACTGTCAAATGTCTACAGTTAGTCTTGGTTTCAGCAGGCTGTCAATGAAAATGATGCATAAAAAATTACACTACGAGCTTTTGTTTACCAAGTTGTTCTTGTCAGAATGTGGATTCTATTTCTTGTAGTAAAATGAAAAGAGCGCTAGGAAAAAACAGAAAATTGTCTCAAGATCCATTCTAGTTGGCTGCCTCTTCATTTACTAATGCACTCACCCACCATAGTTAGAGACAGTTTTATTAAACTCCTGAGCAAATTAGTTAGCAAAAACCTCCCAGTATGTTAATCGCAACAAATAAAGGGCAGACAGAATAACTCAAATTCAGAAAGTGTTGCAAAGGAAAGCCGCAGCAGTGATTCACGAAAAGGGCGAGGTGGCTGAAGTTAGGCCTTCGATCCAGCCTCTCCCACATCGCTCAATGCCCAGAAGACAGTCTGCAGTTTATTAGCAATGCAGGTGTCAGCAAACCGCGTCTGTCTTACCACATGGGCAGCTGGATATTCGGTTCAGTCAGATGGGAGGAAGTCGGCGCTGTTAGCATGGGATCTGGTTCCCCACTGGCTTTGGGTCCTCCGCGCATATTCACCTCCATGTGTAAACCTAACAGCAGCAGTCTGAGCGACAAAATAACTGATCGGTGCTGAACAAAAAAGGTGGAATGTCTTGGAAACGGGCAGCGACATTAGCTCCAGCATAAAGAAAGGTTTTAGACATCCTCGCACCCGCGTCTGGCTCGGACGGGAGTGCCGCTTTGCGCTACACCATCTTGTTCCGCCTGACACCCCTCATAAGTGGGGAGCTAAGCTAATGAGCATGGTGCCGGCCTGCGGGCCAGAGCGGCAGTGAACACAGCCGTCACGGGCCATGCTGGCAGCGCAAGGCCGCTAATACAGGCGCCCGCCGTGAGAAAATGGCACCCCTTGTGGCTAATGAAGACGGCCGCCGTTTACTTTAATAGGATATTTGCTGTAACAGCAGGAGAACGGCGGGGGAGTCTCTGTGTGAGCTCGAGCCACACTACGACTGAGCTTCATTCTACAAAACCCTTCGTCTGAGAAATCAGGGCTCCCCGATTTCTCCAACGCCCAAAGATGACATCCGTCTTCGAAGGCGTCTTCCTCATCCGTAGGACGCCACACTAACATCCGTGAGTGGAAGAAACAAAAATACGGCAGGTTTAAAATGAATCATCTGGGACTTTGATCAACCGTGAAAATGTGACAAACATTCCCTTTTACTCAAGACAGCAGTCCCCATTTGAGGCACTGCGTTAAAAGGTTGAAAATGTTTAGATAACCCCCGTGTGAATGCTGAATTAGATTTAAGAAAAGGCAATTTTGCCTCAGCTTGATTTCTCATTTTTGTAAAAACTAGTTTAACATAAGTAGTGTCCCACTGCTGTTTTACTTCTGGGCCCCTCCTCCAAACTGCTTATCTTCTCCAGTCTGCATTGACATTTTTAACTGATGTAACCAATTGGCCAGCTCATAGTCTCAGATGAACTTGAGGCTTGATTAACCTAGTCACTGAGCAGAATCCGAAACCAGGCCTTGATACCAGCACTAGGCTTCCATTTGGCATCCATGTAAACAAACGCAGATTCTACAAGGTCTACATGTATAAACAAACATTCTGACCGGTTTCTGTGCTCTGCCTCCACCAACCTCATAAATCTCAGCTGTATTTGCATTCTTCCCATAAAACCGCACTAGATTTAACACAGCACTGGAATAAACACGAGCTGTTCCCATAAACAAATCCAGTGACAGCCTGCAACTAAAATGTACTTAGACTAACTAAACCACTAAAATGTACTCAGACTAACTAAACTGCTGGTTTAGAATAATGCTCCACTTCTCAGACGATGTGCAAACTCATTTTAAGTCTTATGTGAGTGCTGGTGTGACAGCAGATACAAATCTATACCGCTGCCATTTCTCGCTTTGCAGATGATCCAAACTGTCGAAACGCCAAGATTACCGCAAATCGATCCGAGCACTCCGTTTTCCCCAACCGTGGCATGAAAGCTGCAGCACGCTTCTCTGTAATTGGAGCAGAAACATACGTTTCTGAAACGAACTTAGAGCACCAGCACCCGGATCTCCACGTTTACCTTGAAGTCGTCCGGGAGGAGCAGTTTGCAGGTTCTCAGGAAGCTGAGGATGTAGCGGAAGATCTCACCATCCCGGTCAATGAAGTAATGTTGCTTTAAGCTGTCCAGAACGATTGGCTCGGTCCCGTTAAACAAGCGGCTAATTCTGCAAAAGAAATCACCTTTAAATGCAATGAACAATCACCCCCCCATTCGTTAAAATAATTAGCATCTCAGTTAACGTGAACTGCTGTTATCGGGCCCTTCGTGGGAAAGCAAGCCCTGCGCCAGGATGTAAGAAATGACCTTGGCAAAATTTCAAGGAGAAAGTCTGTATCATTCTACTGTCAATTAAGAGTAATTAGAACAAGATTGAACCGTTTATCAAAATGAACTTAAAAACCACAAAATAAAGCCAATTAACTATATGCAAACTCATGAAATTCACCAGTGTAAATGATCTTTTTTCTTTGGAACGGAACAGAAAACTCAGTGATCGACTAACAAATTCTGATGTCATGATATGCTAACTGGCAGATCCACCAAGCAAAGTTACATTTCATATGTTAAAAATGCAATTTACTCCACATAAAGCAAAGCGCTGATAAGAAATAAAAGCTGAAAATTCACGTTTGCAGCCTATGTTACAAAGGCTGAGAGAACAGGACCCCCGAATGGGTTACACAGGTGTCTCCTTCTGTTTCATCACTCTACGGTGAGATCTTCCATCATTTAGGCCCCGGCGACCGAATGGATCCTCCTTTGCACACTTTACATGGCTCTGTATTACACTGGGTGCGGCTCAGGGTGCACACACTGAGCAGCGTGTGTCCTAGGCCCCTGAATTTGGGCATTCAGGGGGGGACTTTAGAAATAGTGCATGACTGTTTCAGCCTGGGAATAATTGAGAAAAATAGTTTCGAAAAGAAAAAACGTATGGCTGCAAGCAAACAAGTAGTGCGAATCCTACGGCAAACCTAAATTACCTTAACAAATCACCCAATTAGCTGAGTGGCCTCTGTCTACGTGCAATAACAGTGTTTCTCATAATTCAAGAATTTAAAACACTTTCTCTTTGAGGTGCCTTGGTCATACTGTGAATTTCAAGCAAGGGCTCAACCATGAAGACCAAGGTAGTTTCAAAGCAAGTCAGAAATAAAAAGTGACTGAAAAGCCTAGATCAGGGGAAGGGAACAAAAAATATCAAAGAATCCAAATATCCCTGTAAGCAAAGTCTACTCAATCATGAAGAAATGGAAAGTGCATTGTACCACCCAGACAGTGTTCAGATCAGACTGTCCCTCCAAACTGAAGGGGTGGGGGGATGGGGGGGCTGGTTATGGATGAGAATGCGAGGCAAGAGGAAACTTTAAAAGAGCTAAAGTTCAGTGGCTGAGATGAAAGAACTGTCCATCTGCCATCAACATCCAGACCTCCACACAAAATCATCCTGTATGGCAAGGTGGCAAAAGGAAGCCATTATTTTAAAAAGCAGCCATGTCAAAGCCTGCGGTCAACTTCCATTGAAGCACCTGAGTGAACTTGCAAAAACATGGCAGAAAGCATGGTGACCTGAGACCAGTCTGGGACAGTTTGATCTACCTGCCAACATAGCCTCAACATAGCTCCCAGTCAACTCTGCCTGCACACACAAACAGGAGGTGGCCGCATTTTACTGTGAGAATGTTTCTCTCCAGCATGGCCTGGAAAGTTTGTTATAACTGAAGGGGAAAGGGTTGTTAGCACCAAGGACAGGCAATGTACAGGCAAATCCTAGCGGATAACAACCTTCAGTCTGCTAGAGTTAATATGGAGGCAAACTACCTTTCAGCATAGTGATCCACATACACAAGGTCAGAGCTACAATGGGGTGATTAAAGAAAAAAAAAAAAATAAATAGGCAAGATTTTCACAGCACCCCAGTCATAGCTTTGGACCTCACTGTAAATTCAAGGAGAGACTTGAAAACTGCTCCTCATAGGCAACTCTCCGGAAGTGGTTAAGCAAATATTCAAAAAGAACAGGAAAAACCTGCATTGAACAGGTACACTTAAAAAGTCATGTTTTGCTCACCGCAAAATGTCCGTCTTCAGGTTCAGTGGACTAAATATTTATGAAGTTTTCCTATTTTCTTCACACTCGCTGTTTACTCTGAGCCATTCAGTTTTGACAATTTAAGTTCGCATTAAAATACTTCACACAAAAAAAAAAAAAAAAAACTTTAATTCCATACATTAAACATACAATTTAGTCCACACAAATTCCAAGGCACTTTTTAAAAGTAGCGCTAATTCAATGACCACGGTGTCAGGAACTGATGCTAACCTCAGACTGACAGGGAATCCACATTAGTAATTACAAATTATGTCGATTAAAAGAATCTAAATAATGGATATCATTAAGGAACAAACAGGACTTTGTGTAAATAATAAATCCTCAAAAGAAAGGAAAACTACAGATTATCCTCACACAACTACTCTGAAAAACAGGTACCTTAGAAATCTTTGCATCAATGAATGGTAACTTTGGAGTCTATGCTGATATTTTTCACCCAGAAATGAACCGTAACCTGGTATCAGTAGCATGCACAAGCGCTCAACAAAAACGACACACTACTACACCTATGCATTATTTAAAAAACTGGTTAAGTGATCCTTTTCAACAGACAAACCAAAATCAACACACAATGCTTAAGTGATTTAAAACAGTGGGTCCAGGTGATGCAAAACAATTTACCATAAGTGTGTGCAGGAGCAGGACAGATGTTTCTTTATCCACTTTACACGCTGTTTACAAGGCAACACCAAGCACCCTGCCGATAGCGTGAGTGTCGCATTCACGGACTAGGGAAGACTACGTGTGTTTAATTAGGCTCCCTCTGAGGTTTGTGTGCTTCCTCGTAGAGCTCTCCAGAAACAGCTGTAGCTACAATGGGGATTTGTTGACACTGCCGGGGTGACTCGACGTGGCACAGTTCGCGACGCGCTCTAAACGGCCGACGCCGAGGCTTCCACTTGCTACTGCCGCCCTTGACTTCAATCTCAGAGGCACACTGAGCCCTATTTCCTCTCAGTGTCTTTTCCTGTAGACAAGCTGCTCCCGGGGGCCTCTCCAGCTGTGGGTGAAATGGCTAAATGTGGAACCAGGTTTGCTCGCCTCAATCTGTCCGTGTAAGACCATGCAACCTGCAGCCCGTGAGCCAGTGAATAGGTCCCAGGCTTTTCATTCTCTCTAGCTCTCTCCAGCTCTCTCCCTTTCTCTTGCACGCTCTCAGTCTCTCTCTCTCTCCCTTTCTGGAAATCGATGCAAAACGCTTTATAAAAAAACCAATACTCATCTCACTGATATGCCTGAGGTGGTCCTTTCTCATATGGTCTTGCAATTCTTCCAGCTAGAATTTCACCATACCGCTCCAGGCATTCTCTGTTTTTCATCTCCTGCTTTCTCTTTTTTTTTTTTTTAAAGCAATTAAAATGCTGCCTGTTTTTCTTCCCTCTCCTTCGCCGTCTCCATCTCGGTCTCCCTCTGCTCCTTTTTGGTCAAGCCCAGGAAGCCACAGGTCCCTCAACGCCTGACAGAGCAGACTTTTGCCCAGCCTAACCCGCCCTCCTCTCCTCTTCTTGTCAAACAGGTGCTCTCGCATTTCCCTTCCTCTCCCTAGTGTCCGGCTTTACCAGTCAGAACGAGGGCTGGTACAGCTAGCTCTGGTCCCCAAAGGAGGCCTGCGGCTGCCAGCGGAAAACGCGCTGGTTGTTTACAGTTGGAAACCGGGGTCTGGGGGCTCAGTGTGGAGGGCAGGTCGGGGGGGCAGCCTTAGAACATAACATTCGTGGTGCCCCACATGTGTTGTCATAGGAGAGCATTACAACTGCACGGGTGTTAAAAGTGACTTTAAATTAGCTCGTCGGTTAAGCAAACGTGACCATGCATAGAGCGAACAGGTTTGTCGTGGGATCTTCCTCCTCTGTAAACTTCTGCTTTGGGGAACAATAAGCGGGTGGAGCTAGAGAACACACCACAGTGACCCCACATCAATGATGCATTAGTTCTGTTCCCGTTGCCCGTTGGAAGCCAAGATAAATGTCCCCACATTAGTTACTACACTAAGTTTCTTTTCACATTCTGCATAATTAAACAAGCAATCTATTAAAAGAAATCACTGAATTAAAGTTCTCCACTCTCAGAACCACTACTTAAAGTGAATTTTGACACCACACCCAGTTTGTGTGACCATCTTCTAAAGGATGTGATTCACGTCCCTTTCCACAAATTGGAGGGAAAATCTGAAGACAATTTTTTAACAAGGGTTTCGGGGAAAACATAGTTACAAAGCAAAAAAACTTATGCTGTACAAGATAAAAGTAATGTATACACAATAAAAGCAAGGCATAAATAAAAAGACTTATGCATGTAAATACAGCACAGCAGGGCAGAACTAGAAATAATTGAGCAGCACTCTTTTCCAACATTCCCCAGTTTTGTTTAAACCTTCAAGCCCTTAATGTCACAGTACCTGAGGGCTCAGCTGTGTTTATGACTTAAATCTGTCTCTTTCTGAAGTATGTCACATGGTGCATTCAATCAGACATGCCCACTTTATGCCATCTCCCCTTTCTAACGGTACAGATTGCCCTCTTTAAGCCAGGAAAACACAGTGGTGAAACGGAGCAGGACCTCACTCGATACACGCCTGGCACAGTGGCCTGCCTGTTCGACGTGTAATACCAAATAAGGAGCGAAACATTGAAATATACCCCATAACCCAACAGGACCTGAAATGGATTCAAGCTTAATTTTGTAGTAGAGATTTTAACTATTTCCAGTTTAATCTGCAGCTGTAAAATAAGACACCTAACTGGGATAATTCACATGTCCTGTTTCTGTTCCTCTACATGAAAGACAAATGACTGCTTTTTGTCATACTATCCATAGTGGTAATAAAAATAATCTCACAGTAGTGGCTTCTGGATTCACTCAACTACACAGAATTGAAAGTTACCATCTTATTGAGTTGCTGGCTGTAAACACATTTTTACAATAGCTAAATGTCAAACTAGCTTTGTAGTAGCTGTGCTTTAAAAGCAGATATTAAACAAGCATTTTCAAAGCCTTAATTAAAAAGAACAATTTATAAGGGGAAAAGGGGGAATAAGGAGCCAGCATTTTCATGATTATCATCGGCACAGGACAGACTTTACCCAGACAGGGGCATAGCAATTCTGAGCGTATCCCAGGCAGCAGGAGACGTAAGGCAGGGTACAGCCAGGAAGGGGAAGTGCATACACACAAATGGCATGTCTCTAAATCAGTGGCGACAACCCAAGAGAGCACAGGAAACATGAGCGAGCTCCCAACAAGCCAGATTCGAACCTGCAACCCTGAAGGCAACGATACAGCTGTCGAACTACGACACTTCACATTTCTGTCAGCATACGATGATTATTCCTTTTTTAATGAAGGCCAAACATACCACCAATTATCCAACCAAAATATCACTAGAATAAATTCTAATGATTATTTCTGATTTTTTTTTTTTTTGCAATAGCTATAAGAAATAAGCATCTGACGTAGCGGGACATGAAAAATAGCAAAAATATTAGTAACAAATAAGCTTTGAAAACATTCAACTATCAGGCTGTGCAACTGCATGATTCTGTCAAACACTGTTCTGCTTTTACTGCAAACATTTTCAGAGCATGAAGCAGCAGAGATGAAGAGGCATTCGGAGAGCACTTAGAGAGGCCAGCTGGAGCCTCACCTTGAGTCTGGAAACTTGGTGAGCGTCGCCAAACTGCTGGTGTACATGTGCCCTCCGACATCGATATGAACCGGCGCATTGGCTTTGGTTAGCTGGGCTGGGAGGGGGATTCCCTGGGCAGCCAGGGGTGAGACTGGTGACCGGGTCAAAGAGAGGCGTGACATGCTTCGTCCTTCCTGTAAAACGAGAGGGGTGGCCCCCGGGATGGGGAAGTACGCTGCTGTCAATGCAATCAGGGACCTCCTGAACAAAAATTCACCCATCAGTCTGAGTATTTAATGCAAGACCTGAAATGCAGAAATAAATTAAAATAACTTGGGAGTCTAAAATAAGAGCAAGAAAATGCTTTCAGATGAACTTAAAAGACACACGGTGTCTGGTGTGAATGTAAACATAAGATTTAAACATTCTATTGGAACATCAACAGCTCATGCAGTATGTTAGGTGCTGCAGTGAAATATCTGGACCCAGGTTTGACCAAACTCCATTGGTAATTACATATAAGTACATCAAGATATTTTCTTGGACCCTGTCTGTGATATGGCAGTACTGCAGCGGTTCTCTGGAGATCAACAGAAGCACTTTGCCTGCAGTGTGAACCAGCAATATATTGCCGATCAGTGTGGCTTGTTAACCACAAAAAAGCCTTGTTGCTCAGAATTTTGTGAACGTACCAACAACAGTGTGGCATTTTTTATAACCACAGTTGCATATTTAATAACCACTAAGGTCTGACCACACAAAAACCTTTTGGCCTTGTTTAGTAAGAGTGATGCAGACCTTCAACCAAAATATTTTAAGTCCCACTATGGACTGTGCTGTTGTACCCTTGAGCTAACCACTGTACTGTAAAATTGTTTTGAAATGTATCGTGTTATACAACTGAGTAAAAGTGTAAAAAAATTTTAATTAATGTCATAAAACTGCTGAAAGCAAATGCTTAGGCTGAGTAAATAAATAAAGTAATGCTTCACAACTTTTTCTTTCTTACATAACTGAATATCAAAAAAGAGAGTAAAATGTGAATTGCTTTTATTATTACATACTTATTGTTATTCCAAGCTGCAGAGGCTGGTCTGATGCAATAAGTTTCTTAAACTGGACTAGAGTTACAAAAAAAGAGTGAGCTGATCATTTTATTCATTTCAGGTGCCATCAAGTCTTTGTCAACTCCTGGCAATCATATAAACAGGAGTTCTTCCAGAAATTTCTGTCTTCTGTTCAGGTTCAGTTCTGTCTTCTTTTCTTCACGCTTCCCATTTTTATACTTGTGATGACTGAGTTCATCAATCCCATTGTTGGTAATCCTCTTCCTCTTTTACCTTCAACGGTTCCTAGGATTAGTCTTCTCCAAAGCACTGGGTCTTCTCATAATATGCCCATAATAAGACAGATTCAACCTGGTCATTTGTTCTTAAAGTGAAAGTTCTGCCTTGATTTGATCGAGTCCGCTCATTCATTTTTCTTGAAGCCCACAGAATTCTAAAAAGTCTTCGCCAACAGCATAGTTCAAAGTTATGGAGACTGGTCCCTCTGTGGACCAGAAGGTCCACAGCGCCACAGAAAAGATCAAACAACTCTTTTCGTTCTTAAAGGTATATCAATATCTCAGTCAGTTGATATTTTAGACCCTGGATTAACCCCAAAAAGTTACATTTCACATATCAAAAATCCCACCCCAATGCTTCAGCAATAAAATAATCCTGTTATAAAACATTTATAAACTTATATAACATTTGAATCCCTCACTACCTGTTTAAGCCTAACCCTTTAACAATTTGAGTCTACAATGTTCTGCATAACATGAAAAGTTCCCGGTATGCTTAGGGAGCCCAAATACATAAACGCCGGTGATAACTATTAGTACAGCAGTAATTTACTGCTGGCTGTGCTGATCATGTGACTTACACAAAAAGAGCCTGGCTTCTGGCGTCTAAGGCAGTGGTTCCGGATCAGAGGACTATTTTATTGGTCTAGAGGCATGTCACTCACGACTAACACATCAAGGGCGGCTATAAAAAAATCCTACATGATACAGAGTGGGTGTTCTAATTAAAGTGGAGAACAATGCAATGCCTTCCAAGAATCTATCACCAGGCGGTACCATGGTTAAAGCCACAGATTTGTAACCTGAATGTTGTCCAAGTTCCAGCTGTGGTCATACTTATGAAAGACATCTACAACCTGAATTCAGTACTAAAAATATGCCCAGATGCAAAAAAAGTAATGTTTCTAGCCAAGAAGAAAAAAAAAAAAATTACCTTACAAGTTCTTCACTTTTTCACTGGAATTACTCAAGTGATTTGTGTACATCTTATAGTTTCGATTTTACTACTCAGGTACACTCCTAGCACTACTTGATATAATGTGTCAAAATACATGCTCCACTATTTAAAATGAAAAAAAAAAAAAAACACTATATGATCCATACTGTCCATGTAATTATAATGTGCTCTTAATTTCACCAATAGTGAATCAGAGACACTAGGACAATTTAATACGCCGTATGGTTGCAGCTCGAGAGAGATTTCACTGAACGAGTTTCTCACCGGCCAAGTTGGAGTTTTTCCCATAAATGCTAAGGAGAGGGCTGTTGGTGCAGCTCCACGCACTGTTTGGCCCCAGGAAAAGTGCCCTGGGGAGACAGCGCTGAAAGACTACAGAATTTTCCTGGGTGTAGCTTGCCTGACTGCACAAGGAGCCTTCAGGAATACTGTTCATTTAATACACACTCTGGATAGTACATTTTAGATTCCAGAGAAAGAAAGACTTCAAAAGACTTAAAAAACTCTTGGGCGTATGAAGTTATCCCACCTCTTCATATAGCCGAGGGCCATAGTAACTAATACTGATAATAATGTTGATGGAATATACTAGTTACAGACAGACATACACACACACACACGCACGCACACAAATGGGACCTAGAGGTGAAAGGTTACATGAAAATAAAGGAACAGTTAAAGGGGCTGAAACAGAAGGATATAGGGCATGAAAAATACAGATGATGCAAGAAAGTCATTACATCTTTAACTGTAACGTACAGATGAATTAAAGGAATTAATAGTCCATAAATGCTTATTCGGAGCTGGGCTTTATTATTACATAATTTTTCATACCCCCACTATATGTTCTCATGAGACCGCAGAAAGATAAACATACGAACTGGAAAAGGACCATTGACTCGTCATTAATGAGATCAGCCACGACATCTGTTCACTGACGGACTGTATTATCGGTTTCCTATTGACTGCATTTTCGAAGTATCATCTGCTCGCTCGACATCAGTATGCAACCTTATAAAATAATACTGGAAAATAAAATGTTTAAAAAAAACCATTTGAGGTCAGAAATTGAACCTTTAATATATGTTTAAACAAGTAACACTTTAAAACACTGAATTATGACAGTTGTAGGTTATATGTGAAACTTTGAATTTAACATAAAACGCCCAACAGCATCAACTTTCTATGCTAAATGTAACAGAGCGTCTTACATGTTGCAACCTGATTAATTTTCAAATTTAAATACGCACCGGGACTGTTGTATTTAAGATACTTCCGGAACATTTATTAACATTAACATTGTTTAGCAGCCAACTGGCGATCGTAACAGTAACGATGGACAAACAATGAAGGACGGCAATAGCAATACACGATGCATATACGTTTGCCCTCTTGAACATCACACTAGTGCCAAGGGGTAAATTCTGCCAATTACACAATATGGCGTCTTTTATACATACCAGGAATCAGAAAACGATCAGTTTAATGCAGTGATGTTAAAATAAAAACAAAACGCCACAGTGTAACACGTAATAATGCAGATCAAAGGCAGTCCGCGTTCTGAAATGCCCGTGTTTGTTACGTTTAAATCAGGCTGTTGTGCATTTCTGGACAAGAAACATCCTCACTGGCTCGGATAACAATGCACGTAAGAAGTCAGTAAATTAAAGTGCCCAGTTAATTCGCTGAAATGTTTTCAAGAATATCGCATTGCCGGTTAAGAGGCTCGGAGTGTCGTCCCTGTACCACGACGAAGCCCGGCGTACCGTTTCGAACATTTTACCAAGTCCGAGGAAACCCGAGCCAGATTCAGCCAGTTTTCCCGTCGACGGGTTGCGATTTTCCCTTCCTTTTCCCCAAGTTTAGCCAAACTAAGTGAGATTCACCGCTCCTGCATTCCTTCAGTCTCCAGCCCCCTGCTCGGCGGTGCACATTTTTTACAGATAATATTCACAAAGTGGCTTTTAAAGCGGCGAAACTCTCAGCGCCGCGTTGCTTTTCTAATAGGGTCGCTGTGGCTTTAAAGACATATACCTAGTCTGCCTTAACTAGTTAACTAGTTCACAGCAGGCACTTTGCACAAAAGCGGCGCAGAAAGCGCCTTGCGACCTTACCTTGAACATAGAAGAAATCTCTCCGTCCTTCTTTTCGGCTCTTATTTTTATATACTTAAAATCAGAGAAGGTCTTGCTCCGGCAGTGGGATTCTTTTTGTCTTCTTGTCCTTTTTCCTAAAATGAAACTGCCGGCTCTGTTATGAGAAGAAGAAAGCCAATAATCCGTCTCTAAATAACAGAGGGGAGCTAAAAAAGAATTCTCGCTCCGGGCTTTCCAAATGCCTCTGGGGCAAGGATTAGGCTACAATTAGCTCAACCCTGCTCGCGCCCTAGCTAATTTCAAGATGAAAACGTTGTGTTTCTCCCCTTTTGCCCAAAATTGCGATTAGCTGAACACCAGCCTGAATCATTAGTAATTTTTTTTCTGCAAAAAAATGAGTCCCTGTAACGGTTTTAAGTTGCGGTTTGCTGCGGGATAACGGTTTAATACCGTTGAGTATCACGACAGTGTCACGTCGCTCAACAGACTTGGAAGATGGGGAAAAAAAAATCAGATTTTAATCATTGTCATTTCGTCTGATGTAATATTTCCTCAGGCATTTTCAACGAGGCATAAATTTTCAGTCCCCAAACAACTAACGTAAGGCACGCTTCTCTTGTAAATTGCACTTTCACAGCGACAGTGAAAGCGCAGTATAACTTGTTGATAAAGTAATCTATAAAAGAAATGCTGATGTTGAATACGTAGATCCCTATAAACAGTTTTCAGGCGGCTGCTTTTCTGTCCTTTCTCCCTTGCTAATATCTCGTGTTGTAACGCCAAATTTCCTGTAGGCCATTAAAACCAAATGACGTCTATCGACATGCATTCTGCTATTGCAAAAAGCACCCTCACAACACGCCCGGAGCGAAACGCGCCATTTCAATTATAGCACACGGCTAGATGGAGATGTCTGGCGTGAAGATTTCCCATGCAAGCGGGCTAGGAAAGAGACAGGCTGCAAGCTAAGCAACTAGACCTTTACCCTCCAAAATTTTCATTTTAGCTAAGTGAAATCAATGGCCGATTTCGTATTTATATGCACGAAGCAGGAATATGTCACGCGTATAAAATTGTGGGCTGAAAAAATGTATTGTACAGTGGTCGACCAGAGTATATAACCCGTGAACAAAGTGTCATCGCATCCCCCTCCCCACTGTCAAGGTGTTCACACGGGCTAGCTGATTATTTATTTATTTGTTTGTTTATTCGCACGTAAATAGACGTGAATAATGAATGTTGCATCGAGCTTTCTAATTACAGTATTCCCTAAACCAGTCACTGCTCTCTGTATTTTGTTTCTTGATGTTTGGCGCCAACCAGTGTGTGAAAAGATTAATAGTCACAGGATCGAGAAACCACATGATCAAGGTAGGACCAAAGGCGGCGTTAATTAATGTTGAGATAGCCTTGACGTACTTCCACGCCCGTGCGAATACGCGCCGTGAAGTGCGCAGATGAAATGATTTACTTATTTCCAGACACATACCGAGAGGTGGATATAGTTAAGGTCGCCCTCCACAAAATACACAAAAAGATATAGTCTCACATTATTACGTTCTGAGGCGCAGTGTTTTATCGACAGTGGCCGAATATAAGAAGCCTAGAGAAAAGCAAACACCGTACAAGATCCTTAAGTCCCCCGGTCCCCGTTTCCTTAAAACAGAAATAGGGAGTTGGATCCCTCGGGCTGAAATGTGTTGTCTTCAGGAGCACAAACCAGAGGAAGACTTGTATTTTTCCCCTCATTAAAGTACCAACCCCCGAGTTAGTTCAATTACACGAAGAATGCAGAAGATGTTGTAAATTTAAAGATTTAAATAGCTTACAAAGTTGCCTCGGGCCCCATCAGTTAATTTCCTTAATTTATGGATTTTAGCGGAGTGTCTGAAGTGAGGAGACGGAGAAGTAGGTCAGCCCGAGGATTTGCATGCGGCATATAAATATGGGGTATTCTGACCATTTTGTTACTTAAGGAGATTGGGTGAGCAATGGAAAGTTCACAACACGTTTATGAAACGTACCTGAACGCTCCTGGGGTCTACGAAGACACTATAGTGATCGATATTATTTGAAACAAATGACTGTAGCACAGTGAAATATCTAAGGGTATTTTCCCTTCCACATTTCGTACAACTGATTAGTGATAGGAACGATGTTTTGACGTAATCTCAAATTAGTAATCTCTCTCCCCCCCATTGTTAAACCCAATGTACAAAAACGTAGTTCACTGTTTTTCAAAATGGTTGTTTTTTTGTCATAGGATCGTGTTGCAGTTTGTGGTTCTACATGTTTACTTAAATTCACCCCAAGGCAACGTTAATTTTAAAAACACATTTAAGTTTGAGGAATGTATCATTTTTGACCTAGACTCCTATACACGAAAGGTTAAATGCATAATGGTGTATACATTACATTTGCGACGGGAAACTGGAAGCTATTCAAAAGTATGTAATTTTGGTAGATTATCTGCAATATATATTCGGTATCGAGTTTTGGTTTTTATTTACGGAACAAACAGTGAATAGTAAAAAAAAAATCTTCGGTTTATTTCATTAATAGCTTTCAGAGTTGTTGGCCATAAGTTTGGAACTTAGAATTGGAAGCTAAAGGCCTTAAGATAATGTACAATCTGTTTAAATGAATTATATATTATAAATATTTAAATGTGAAAACACTTTTAAAACTCAAGCCGATACGCATAGTTACTCGAGTTTATATACACGTAGAATAAATTACGTATTATGCCAAGAAAAACACTGAGAAGCACCGTTCACTGGAATATAAAATCAATCACCATTTGCCAGGCATCTTCGAGAGACATGTATGTAAATGAAGTGCATGCATTAATGCATGACCCCATAAGAATAATAACTTTGCCCCAAGGTTCAAAAGCAGGTGTCATTAGCAACCGTGCTAAAAGCATTATGGAGTACCATAGCACGACGCTCGGCAGTTTTCTGGCCTTTTTGCAAAGTCGAGTGTAATTTCAATGTATTATATTAGACCCTCCCAAGACCACGTTCAGTCTGCATGTGGCAACAAAGTTAGTACACTTGCAGAAACAAGTATCTTTTCGAGTTCAGTAGCCATTTGTAGGGTTACGCAAGCTTTCCTCTCTGGTTGAGCCATTAGTTCTGGGTAGAATACAGAATTTACATTATCTGCTGATTTGTTAAGGTGCACGTCGCATTCAGCAACCTGCAGTTGTCGGTATTTTTTTGACTAAATAATACTTTGAAATGATGTACCCTATTACAAAAGGTCACCCCATTTTCAGTGTCACGTATGTGTCTCGCCTTAAGTGAATCTTAAGTGCAAAGCAAAGGAGAGGGTAAACATGTATAAGGTGCATTAAAATTCGAACTTCTTTTTTTTACTGGTTTGCCAGATATACTGTCATTTCGTTTGTTTACGTTAGTCTTCGTTTGGGTTAACGCTGATTGCCACGGGAAATATACAACCGCTGAAACAAAATGTGTATTGTACATTTGGAAGGTAACGACACATTACACATTTAAATATCACTCTCTAAACAGAAATTCATATTGACATAGTCTAAGTGAAAAAACAACTTGTCTTTAAATTAATTTTTCGTGGCTCTTTTCAGGTTTCTTTGGGTATGTAACCTGCGCACACTACAGGACAGCTATGGAACCCACTGACATCTCATCGGATCTGTATGGTTTATATGTGACCTTGAACGATATCATATATATCACCATTATAATATTATGCCACGTTTTTAGTGTACTACTTAATGTTAGTCTGCTATTTTCTTGAAACCATAATACTGCAATACGTTTTTCCTTCTTAGCAGATCTCCATTTGTGTTTTCACAGTGTCACCGTACATTTTGAAAAACATCACATTAAGCTGTCATATGAAGAGCCTCTGCACGATTTGTTTACGTTTCATGCTGCATATCTATGGCACGGAAGTTCCCGAAATTCGCACTGTTCTGAAATCCTTTATTCTTTTAGCGATAAAGATAAATCTGCCACTCGTGTCAACGCCCCCTGCTGGACGGCTGGCGGTGAAAAAGCATTGCCTAATTCAAAAGCAAATTGCCCATTACTGAAAGAGACAGGCATGTGCACTTTAAGTATATACGTACACAAGACGTTACTTGGATAGTGTTATTCACGTCAGGTAATAAACCATAAAATTAACCATAAAATTAATTTATTTCTGAATTTTAAATAGTCTTTAAGTGGATTCTTTAAAAAAAATCACATCCACCTCCTAATAAAGACTCCGTGGGAGAGCACATATGATTTTCTAAGGAGCTTAAAAGACACTTCCAATGCAACTTTACATAATTTTAAACTATACCAGTTTCATCTCCTTGCAAGTGTTCTTCACTTGGATGAATGCCGTAGCAGCATTTCTTGAGTTATACGTTAACATTGCAATAGCCATCATTTTCCACAGCTTTATCTTTTTTGTGACCTTAAACAGTAAAAAAAATACTTCTGCAATTCTAGGGGAACAGTAGCCCAGTAGTCTGCACTGTTGCCTTGGTACCCCCAGGGTTGTCGGTTTGAATCTTTCCTCTGCTCTTTGTGTGTGGAGTCCATGTTCCCCCTAAGCTTTGAGGGTTTAGTCATTTCTAAAATTGCCCATTGAGATAAAGAAATTCTGACCATGTTTTGCCAACCTGTGGTGTGTAAGCCAAGGCCTAGAAAGTTCAGGAATCCTACAGCTACAGTACAGAGTGGGAAGGTGAACAACATGCTCAAACACTAAAGTGGATCCTGGAGAATTTACAGCAAATTCATCAAATACTTTGTGGGCTCACTTGAGTTGATTCTCAGATTCTTTTATTGTCATTGCCTGTGTTGCAGCTCCCCTATGAGTCTGAAGATGCTGGCAAGCTGCATTTTCAGGGTTTAGGTCAAGTCCAGGCACAGCCCAGAGTATAACGCTAAACAGGCCATTGATGCCGATTTTGCATGACTTCTGGGTGCCCGCGGGGGCTTTTGGATCGAGATGAAGCCTCCTGGGTCCTCTGCCAGGACTTTTCTACCATATTAAAAGGCCAACACCCAACCCTGTTGTATGGCATGCATGTGTCCTGCATCCAGATTACAGGGCCATTGTCTTACAGGCCCACTGAACGCTTACCCATTCTCTGCAAACAGGCAGGGTTCTAACCAGTCAGTGCAGTGGCACGTGGGCTAGCCAATGACAAGACCCTGGGTCACAGTCCCCTCCTCCACATGGGACAAATCAAACCAGTATGCTTAGCATATGCATATGTATTAGTAGAGGACTTTTTTATGGGATATCAACATTTTAAAAACCCATGCATATTTCAGATATATGGCCCATAGTACAACCATCTTTTTCCCAGCATTCGACGTCTGTGCTTAAAAGATGGCTTGTATTAAAGCAAAAGCGTCTGAATTTTATACAGAATGGGGATCTGAAGGTGTATGTAACCTGAACCTGAACAAAATTTTATTTCATTTCATGCATTTTTTTCTTGCTCACCCCCGCCTGGAGGATAAAAATTGAGCAATGTTGTTAATCATGTTTTTCATGATGTAACATTTCATTTGGAAGAGTTTGTGTGTGTGTGTGTGTGTGTGTGTGTGTGTGCTTGTGTGTGTGTTCACATGTAATTATTACGTTGTGGGGACACAATGTCCTATAGAGGAATGAAAGCCTGTTACTTTTTACCTCATGGGAAAATTTGTCTTGTCCCCACAAGGTAAAGCTCAATTTCATAAAAATTTGTGAATGCAATCAAAAAACCAAAATAGCCAAAAGTCTTGTTTTTTTGTTGTGTTACTTATGGTTAAGGTTAGGGCTGGGTAAGGGTTAGGGTTGTCATAGTTAGGATTAGGGTTAAGGCAACAGAAATAAATGGAATGTCACCGCAACGTTATAACTACACGACGGTGTGTCTGTGTATAACATATGGGCAATTTTCTGTCATTTTATTAAATATTAAAAAGATTTCTGTTTATTGAAAAGTCGTGTGATGGAGGTGTTCGGGTTCTTTATTTTAAAACACGAGCCACATTCTCAGTTGTATGAATCTAATAGAGACCTAAGAGATTTTTCATGCTAAAGTTACCTAACTTCTCTCTCGGACTTCTTCCTTAGTGAAACACATACCACATTTAAGTCCCAGAGTGGGATTTTTTGTAGGGTACAATTCCAATTTATGGTCCTGCCATTTCTTTTCCGAGTTTGCCTTTCAGTCCGGGGCTTTTGAAGTGCACTCAGAACTGGTCCTGTGTCGTTTTTGAGGCTTTCATATCTGCCTCTCTCTGTCAGCCCTCCCAAATCCCTAGTTGTCTGCTTGCCTGCTTGTGGTGTTTGTGTATCTGTCATTCATCGGCGAAGACTATTATTCATTATTTGTGAGATGGTATAAAGATGCCTGTTATTATTAGAATGCGTTCGGCTGTTCTCTGTATAAACAGGTCTCTAGAAAAGATGCTGCAATTCCCTGAAGTGCCGAGCACATCGCGAAGGCACTCGTCTACCTGCCTGCTGTCGCTATTAAGTGGCAGCGCTATTCAACCACGATACTCTCAGTTCATGATGTTTCTATTCGTTCAAGTTTGTCAGGGTATTTGTGCGAAATGACAGTTTGTAATCGTATTGCCTCGTAAATAAACGCGCCTCTGTGGTTTTATAGTTCGAAATAGTTTTATTCTTTTCTTTTGCTTTCCTCGCTAACTTTTTGAAAGAGCTGAATAACAATTAATGATGATTGTAAGCGGGAACCTGCTACATACTTGTCAGTTATCTGTTTATTTCCACCCTCAGGAAGGGATGAATTTGAGTAACATTTACAGTGTGATCTCCACTAGAGAAAGACTGGCCCTTGGCCCCTACAGCAAAAGGCCAAACTAAGCCACGCCAGGTTCCTTTGTGATACGGATGGTCGAAAGGGTCCTTCATCGTGTCCCTGCAGGGCTGTCCATCCTTGGCAGCAGACTTCAAAGGATCCAAGTGCTGTGGATGGCCATTCACTCCATCCCTCTGTAATGATGCAGTCTAGAGACAGGTAATGATCCGTAGTGCCCATAGTCTTCATGAGGCAGGTTGTCACCAAGCTGTGCTGAAGTGGTGACATTGTCATGGGAAGACATTTTGCGGTAGAGAAACTGCATAATTGGATTATGTCTGTATGCTGTGGTATTGTGATATTTAAGGACAACAAAACACATCTAAACCACCACAAAATAAAGGGGTGCAAAACACTTAATGTTAATTACTTGTTCTTTAACGATGACTTAATTTATACTGGTATCAGGTTCAAGGTGTAAATGCTCACATTGGCTGGATGACCCTCTCTGCTTTTTTTGTACAGTGGAGCTGTAGCTGTTCTCTTTGGGCCTTCAGTGTGTGTGTGTTTCACTTTTTCTTGGGCTGGTTTTTGGCAGGAAACTTTACAGGAGTTGAGAGTGTAATAGTTCGAGACCTGGAGCCTTGACCAGGCGGCGTTAGGCCGCAGGTGGTTGACGGCTGCTGTAGCCTTGTGCTTGTTAATTTATATTCTTCAGTTAAAACTTAGCTCTGTAAGTGTGTATGACAGTATAAGTATAAAAATAAATGGTATATAAAACCACTAAAAGATGTAATTTAACAAACAACATTGTGGTACCTTGTCAAGGCTGAAGGAGATTATGGGGCCTCAATGTCTCACCATCTGTCCAAACTCAAGCCATGGCGAATTGCCATACTAATACAGCCAAAGGGGAGACACACCATTTCTACACAGTTCCTAATGGACCGGAACTTCACAAAACAGGGGGTCTACATCAAGCATGGCTTCCGCTATACAAACCAATGAACGTATTAGAGGGTCTTTGTTTGGAAGTAAGACCACATGTTTGCATTAAAAGGCTTTGAAGGTGGAGAGATTGGTGGCTGGGTGGGTGTGGCCTTTTGCGCTTACCATCCCGCCCATTACACTACCAAACAAGGTGACCATCCATTGCCGAGTGTGGCATTTTTGTGGCCAGCACAGCTTGGTTTTAATTTGTCAACAAGGAGTTCCAGCCCCCCCCCCCCGCCCAGCACAGTGGGAGCCAACCTGGGGCATTCTGGGACCCGGGGGCTGAGAAGATGGACGTCGGGGGGTTGGGGGGTGGGATGGTAGTGCTCAAAGACTCCCCAGTGCCCAGGGCAGTGTGCTGTAGACTGGGGGCAGGAGCCTGATGCTCTGAGCTGATGAAATTTTAATGGTTATATATGCAATTCCAGCAACTTGCCTTGAAAAGGCTACTTTTAACCTTTCATGTTTTCCTATCTAATCTATTAGCCTTTTGAATATAGTGAGTCTGCAGTGGTAATTAAAATAACATTGTCAGTTGACTTTGAGATTAGCTTCCCAGGATGATACTAGTGCCACCCCGATGACTTAAAATAAACGCTTCAGTAAAAATCAGTATGGTTTTTACGGAATGGTTCTGTTTATCTGACCATCAAAAAGTAACACTGGTACTTCATGAGCTGTTAAATTCTTTCATGAAATAAGCTGCTCCTGGTGACTATTGTAAAGATATCCAGTTAAAGGTCTCTCCTAATAACTGGATTGTTTATATTAGGTTGATGTTGTCTCCTGCATTGCCAGGGAATGCCCCGTCCTCGGTTTGGGTCTTCAGGCTTGCCAATGGCATGCTCGTCGTTGTGATGATTGGTTTGCCGTTGTTCAGCGATGTTGTACTACATGGACGCCATGCGGCAGATGTTATATGGTCTCTTCTGTATTCAGTGAGTGGAACAACGATTGTGTCCTTATGGTTTATGTAAAAGGACCAGAGGGCGACAGTGATCAGCTGACCTCGGAGAAGGGAGGGAGGGATGTGCTTGAGGAGGCAAGCGAATGCCCCCAAGTCAAAGACTTCTTTTTGGTTATGCTTTGTATTTGTGGGTGTCTTTTTTTCCCCTGCATGCGTGACCTGCTCACTAATGTTCCTCAGTGTTCTTTCACTGTTTTTGTGTCTCAAGTCTTTAGGCAGGCCATGTGAGGTGTGTTTCATGTGAAGGGAAATTTCTGTGAAAAGCAGACTTTTGTTGCCATGGATTGTATTACTATCTGCCTCCTATTACTGTGCATAGAACTCATTGGCAAATGACTCATAACTTAACGGCTGTTGGGTCAAAGCCCAGGAGGGAGCTGCTTTTGTGCCCTCGAGTAAATGCCTGAGATTGTGTACATGATAAGTTATGTTATAGATGCTCTGCCGACTTGTGTCTTCAAATCAGCTTCTGCCGCCAAGGATTTTCCCTGCTCTCCCCCTTCATTCACAACTGATGAAGCTGGGTAATTTACCAGAGAAATTCAGGGTGAAGGTACAACAGCAGAACCCTCCTGAGACTTGTTCTGGATACCCTCAACTCACTATCCTCACCCTGATGCTAAAGACTTCAGTCCTTACTACCAGGATTCCAGGGATCAGCTACTCAAAAAATGCTGTTATGCAACAGTTTAACAGTCACATGTTAATATGTTGGATTGCATTTACAGTCCTGGGTGTGAGAAGAGAACTGTAATACTTAATTAGAACTGCTTGAGCCAATATGCTATAAAAATGCATTGTAAACTGCTTTGGATAAACATCTACTATACAACTTATTAAGGGAGGTAAAGGCCTAATTGATAACTGTTTCATACCACTGTTACAGTTGCCATTTTACCTTAGTGTTGTAAAATGAATTTTGAAGGGCCCTGAGGCCATCTGTATTGTTACATCCCCCCTCACCAAGTGGGCATTTGGTGGCCACGGTCCAGATGATGTGGAGAGATGCTGGAGGATGCTGTAGGAGGGGCCCAGTCAGCGCCAGGCTGCTAGCCTCCTCAGGAAGGCGCTGTTCTGAAAGCCGCTCACCTGACTCCCGGCGCTAATTCGGTTGCTCAGGAGAGGCCCATCCATCGTGGCGAGGGAGGTTTTGCTGAAGGCCTTTCCCAAAGTCGGGTAATTGGACAGCAGCACCTGGTGTCTCAGGATAACTTATAGGCAGCAGGACGGCCCGCGGTCCTTCTGGGACGTCTCCTGTCAGCCTGTGTACCCACGCTGTCCGCCAGGAAGTCCAAGCGACTCTTTATGGGAAAGACGGTGGAGAGTCAAATTCTCAGTCATTGGGATTGTTACCATATTTTGGAGTTCATCCTGGATTCAGTAGATAAAACGAGTACAATGTTAAAGACGGGTGACATAATCTATGTATCAGCTGACCAGCCAGAGTCTCTACATCTCTGACTTCAAAGCTGCGCTGTCTCCATCTATATTCTGTGACTCACACTCCAATCTATGCGAGCCAGTGCTACACGTAATAGAGTCTCAAATACCCAGTAAGGCTCATTTTAGTTCTCAGCTTCATATCAGAGATGGTTGGGAAAAGAAACCAGGTCATGGATCACTGTAAGGTTAAAAACCAGAGGCTGTTTACAAGATGCCTCTGGTCTTTAGGCAGACGAGTGCCAGACATCATGTTATTTTCAGATGGTGACAGGCGAATTCTACTGGTGGACAGTAATAAATGGTCCCGGATCATTCTTCAGTTGTAGTAGGAAGCTGGTGTGGCTTAGTTTGGAAATCACTCATTCTGTGCTATCTGCTGCCCAACAGAAGTAGGTAATTCATGTAGGCATTTCTGATGTTTGCAACTGACTGAACTCAATCTTTTTTTTATTTAATGTTACAAACTGCCACTGTCATGTTAGACAGAATCATCAGTGTTTGCCAGGAAATAGATGCTTTGTGAAGGTAAGATAGATCCATCTGCTATTAATAATTCCTTATTTAGTGATGGCCGCACTTATTTGGAGTGTAGGCTAGATAGAATTTCATCCAGTGGGAAGCCTGGATTAGACATTACGCATACACATACAATATGTTCTTGGAATATGGGGGTGAAATTCACAGAAACACAGGAAGTATGTGCAAATACACACACACACACACACACACACACACACACACACACACACACACACACACACACACACACACACACACACACACACGTTTGTATTTCCAACCTTGTGGAGACTTTCTGTTCATTTCTATGGCCTAACCCTAATCCTAACTATGACCACCCTAACCCTTACCCAGCACTAACCTTAACCATAAGTAACCCAATAAGATACAAGACTTTCGATTCTCTCGGTTTTTTGATTGCATTCACAGAATTTTAAAATTGAGTTTTCCCTTGTAGGGACATGACAAAAGTCCTCACAAGGAGAAAATATCATGTTTAAGGCTCTTTTGGTTTTTTGATTGTATTCTCTCTGCTGTCTTTTGGCCACACATCTGGGACCTGCACCCTATCACTACCTGCTTGATTTGGGTAGTATCCCGTGCCAACTTTAGCAATAGAAACATTGGAAAATGGCCTGTGCTCAAACCTTCTCTTCTCTCCACAGATGTTTAGTTTGACTTTAATGATCTTTATCCATCCCCGTAACGACTCCATTAGACGAAGAGCACATTGGGACGTTGAGCTGTGTGTACTTTTTACATTATGATTCTGACATCTTAATGTCTCAAACATACTTTATTGGGTACCTAGAAACACCCCTTGAGGTAACACAGGAGCTAGCAGACACCTGGATAGGTGATTAACGTAATTATTGATCCTATTTACCAGTCTGTTAGTTAGTGGCATCGCACAGTTGTTGGTGAAGCTACTCCATAAAGTCAGATCCAAAGCAATTGATGGAGCTGATTGCTCCTGCGGTGTAATGGCAAAAATGTTAACTCAATCTGTCATGGCAGTGATGAGCTGTGTTCATTAGGAAAGTGTTCACATCACATGACTTAAAATTATTGTGACCAAAGATGTGAGTAATCACAATCGTGGTGCTATAAATATTGATAGGGTTTCTGCTGTGATTGTTCACATTGGCAAAGTCTTCTTCAGGTTAGTACTGGAAATGTTTACTCTGTAAGGCAACACATTGTGTAAAGAGCCATCGTGCGTATTTCAACAAATATTTAAGCATAATTGGGTAGTTATTAAACCTGGAGCTCCTAGTCCTTGAATACTGGGAGTGTCTTCCTCATTTGAAGTTACCAGTTTCTAGCTGGCTGCCCTTCTGGCTCAAATTCTTATTGTGTTCTTTGCTGCCACCTTGTGGCAATTGTTCATTCTTACCTGCAATGCAGACCATAAGGGTCAAACAGGACTGATGTCCTCAGGTCATCTTAGCCCATTTTACTGCAAGAGGGTCACAAGATTAAGACACATTGTTAGGATTTTTGGAATCACACCTGACCACACCTGTTTGTACCTGAGAGATCTTGAACACACCTGACCATACCTGACCGTACCTGAGAGCTCTTAAGCACACCTGACCACACCTGTTTGTACCTGAGAGATCTTGAGCACACCTG
>JAACJT020000007.1:10297553-10310660 GCA_009936485.2 Gymnarchus niloticus
ACCATACCTGACTGTACCTGAGAGCTCTTGAGCACACCTGACCACACCTGTTTGTACCTGAGAGATCTTGAACACACCTGACCATACCTGACTGTACCTGAGAGCTCTTGAGCACACCTGACCACACCTGTTTGTACCTGAGAGATCTTGAACACACTTGACCACACCTGAGTGTACCTGGGAATGGTGCAATAATAAAGTTTCATATATTCTATGAATGATCAAACAAACACATACAAAATCAATTGTCTCCATGATACATTTGTGTTTTTCCCACAAATTACTTTTGTAGAGGCTCAGAGCTTCTTTAAGCCAGGCACACAAAAACTCCTCGTAACAATTTTTGGACCTTTTCAATCTCTCCTCTCCATCCGTTTTCCTAACTGCTTAATCCCATTCAGGATTGCAGAGTGTCCTGGAGCCTGTCCCAAGTAGCCTTAGAGCCCAAGGTGGGGGGCACCCTGGATGGGTACAGTCACACACAATAGACAAGGTAGCCATACCAACTAATCTACAGTGCATGTCTTTGGGTTGTGGGAGGAAACCTGTGAAGCACGGAAAGAACAAATAAACTCCACATGCACACAGAGCTGGAGACAGGATTCAAACCCTCAATTCTGGAGGTGTGAAACCACAGTGCTAACTATTGAGCCGCCATGCTCCCAAAAAGGCTCCCCATTTCTCTTTTTTTTTATTTTGAACCTTGACAAACAAATCAGCCAATCATAAGGCCACGCTTGTCCCCACGTCCACCCTTGTGCTCGTCCACAGGCCCTATAACCTTGTGAATAGCTGGACCAGTCATACAACCTCCACAGCCTATCCTGGAGAGACTTGATGGTGTGTGAGTGCGTTTGTGCAGTCATTCACAGAATACATGAGTCTTTACTATCTTTTTTGAGAAACATATTGAAAAAATATTCCCATAAAGATAGTTTTGAAAAACATATGCGCTGAGGGCTCCGGAAAACAAACAGAAAACAAACACCTTTTTTGAATTTCTTCCTCTTTTCTGAATAAACCAAATTAGCACATTTTGTTTGTTATCAGCTTGTGTTGGCTTGTGGGGTGGTGTTATAAATCATTTCTGAAACCATCTGTATGTACTATGCATGTATATGCGACAAAAAGGAGAGACCTCCCTTCTGTCTTTCATACTTGCAATGAGCTGCTGTTTTGCAGCTTCAGAGAGGTTAGTTGCATCTTGTTTATTGATGTCTGCTGTCAGTCTCACTCTGACGCTTGATGTAAAGGCGAAGCCAATCACAATGCAGCAAATGTAAATGAGTTACCCTGCTGCCTATAGTGGAACATACACGGGTATCATTGAAAATGCACCTTAATCTTTAAAGTTTTGTATCTTTATCTTGCGTTTACAACAAATGTTTGGTGTTTTTTCCTTGCCATCTGATTTCAACAACACAGTTGGACTCATGTTAATTAAGAATTATGAATATAGGGTGGTGAGGTGGGTTGCACTGCAGTGTGTCACCTCCATGGTTATGGGATTGATTTCTACACCTGGCTCTGTGTGCGTGGAGTAAATCTATCCTTCTATTTTTCAAACATTTTTCAAATGGTTATGTTAAGTATTTTAATTCTAACAAAGAAGAAAAGAGAATAGCAATTTACAGCACCAGCTTTAAAATGCTCTTAAACTAACTGTTGGTAGTTTCTACTACAGAGATTTTTACATTAAGATGTTATATAATCACTAAGGTTTGTAAAGCCATCCTCAACTAGGTGGATGGGTGAACTAGTTACAATATAGTAGTTAGTGGAGGTATTGAGATAGGCAGGCCCATAGATATGGTAAAATGAAATTTGTAGTCTTTTAGACTGCTGTACTGTAAAATAGTGGAGGTTGACTGATCTGGATTTGATATCTATAGTAAAACATTGTCAGTTGGTATACTGATACGTTTTCAAATAGATTGTACACGAGCTTCTAAAGCTAGGGCTGAAACGGGGGGGACAGGGGAAGGCAGTACCTGGTCTGAATTGTAATTCTGAGAGACAATAGGCTGTTAGCTGATATGGTAGCTTGAGAGTCTCAATATAAGAGTTTAATTAAATAAAATTAGAGCCAAATGTCTCAAGAAAATCTCATTGTACTCCATCACAAGCTTCTTTTAGTGTCCAAAGAAACTATACGCTCAGGGACATTAGCTCTGTAAACTGAATCAATAGAATTTAATAGATGAGGCAAATTGTCTGAGTCAGACCACTAATCTGGTGTGGCCTGAGTGCAAGCGCTTTGGTCAATGTTTTGAAATTGGACTTTACCTGTATGGCTGACAATCATCCAAGTCTTTTCCTGTTTTTCCTTAGGGGGTATGGATTGGTTTGCTTCTAAAATGTCATCTATAGAGAATTTTGCATAAAGACCCTACCATGTCTTTACCAATCACTACTGAGAATGTTAGCTTTTTTAAATATGATGTTACAGACAAGATCGGGGCTCAGGTCGACTAAGGATGCATGAAAGTCTCTGAAAGCTTTATTAATAAGTGTGAAGTTGTATGTGTATGACTAAAGCTTTATTAATACGTGTGAAATTGTATGTATAAGACCAAAGCTTAATTAATAATTGTGAAGCTGTATTCACTTTTTAATGTGATACAGGATTCTACTTGGTTTCTTGCTACATTTGTAGAATCTCTGTTCTGAGGATAAAATAGCAACCTTTCAAACTGATTAGTCTGATCCAAATTAAATTTAGATCTAGCCTTGTAGATGGAGATTTAGATCTAGCCTTGTAGACCCATCGCAGGACACAGTCAATTTAGCCACACCAATATTCCTGCACCGCACGTCTTAGGACCGTGGAAGGAAACCGGAGTACCTAGAGGAGACCCACGAAGCACAGGGAAAACATGCAAACTTCACACATACAGAGCTGGAGGCAGGATTCAAGTGCCCACCCCTGGAGGTGTGAGGTGCTATCTACTGAGCCATTGTGCCCCCATAAGCTTGGTTATGCCTTGCTTAAATAATTAAAAAGCTTCAGCCAGAAATCAGATTTACTGCAGGAAGTAGTATTGATGGCCACTAGAGGGCACATTTTTGTCTGGATTATCCTCGTGATTATGTTGGGGTTTTAGTAGTTCAAGGAGATGAAAAGGAAACAAGCACTAAGGAACCATTGACAACTGAAAACATTTATTCATAGACACTGATCAGAGGGGAAAAAAATCCTCAGAGTGTCTTCCTGATATTACACCCGTTCACTGGCAGTGAAGAATAAGGCAAAGGGGCTTAAGATAATGTTTTTACACACTTGTGCATCAACAGTAAAACAGTTATACATTCACTTGTTACATCTGAATATATCTGTATTGTACACATGTACTCTCATGTAGCACCCAAAGATCAAATGGGCAGAGGGGGCTATTCTATAGATCTTCTCCAAAAACGACAGTCACATTCACTTTATGCTGTACCATTGACTCAGAGTAGATACCATCATGAGGTCAGAATATTGAACCCATCAGAACAACATATTACAGGGCACCCATAAGAGACATACACTATAAGAATGGTCTATGACATTTCTCCTTCACTATATAATGATCACAAGTGCTCTGCCTGTTATTCATTAAAAACACAGTATACATGTCCTACTCTCCATCTGTCTTTGGATCAGCCATCACTGGTGAGAGATCATCTTTGGCCCACCTGACCAGGCTGACAATTAGCCCATACTAACATCCCATCGTCTTCAAAGAGCATCAGCTTCATAAATCTGGTGCCCTGATACATATTGGGGATGTACATCTCAAGTAGACCTCTAGATATGAGTCTGCATATCCTCATGCAACAAACATTGGTGTCCAGGCATTAGTCCACATTTCTGATGATCTATTGAGAAGCAGTGCTTGGGAAATCGTTTGGAAATGTCGCCTCGGATTTCACTCCGCTGATGTTTCAGCAGATGTTGTAGAATAGTTACAGACACGCAACACGAGTGTGATTCAGCTGATGTGACAGCAAGAGGCCGTCACAGGAAGTGACACAGCCCACATCCCATTCTTCTGTTACACGTGGCTGGAATTCTCAAATGCCAGTGATTTTCCCGCCTCTCTCACCATCACAGGACCCAGGCATACATGCAGTGGCCTGACTGAAATTTGTCATCACTGGTCAATAGCCAGCACATCTTAAAACCGAGATTAACTCGCCAATGTTAGGCATCCAGTGATTTCTACTCAGTTAGCCAGTTCAAATTAGCCAATTATTGTATTTTGCACAAAGAAGCAATGAAAATCCAGCATACAGACACACACAAAATTTGATTATACCTCTTGTACAAATATATATAAAAATAGATATGCCTCTTAATATTGTAGCTTTAATATGATTAACTTTTAAAATACTGGGTTTGTGATGCCGGCAGTCTTGGATGGTGTGTTTCTGATTGTTAGTGCAGCATGGATGCACAGGAACCAGCCTGCTATCTGATGTGTGATATGCCTGCTGCTCGACTACAGTCCATTGGCTGAGTCTTTCACTTTACCATAGAATTCCACTAGATGGAGCTGTGAGCTCAGCTCCAACAGCATAAGAAAGTTAAATAGCAAATGTCAAGGACAGCAAAGACAAGGCCTAAGGCAAAGCATTTCTTCTCTTGGTATGTCTGCAGCTGTAAATATTTGTAGAAGAAATTGTTTTTTTTTTTTTTCTCAGAAATAACAGCAATCCTAATCTTGCTTTTCACTTGTGCTCGAAATGTTAATTAGTTTTAAGTACGTAATAGACAACAATAACGACTTTCAAACAGGGTTATCTTTGTAGAGAAATGATGCAAGAATTTTCAAGCAGCGTTAAGATTATTTAAGCAGAATCAGAAAATGGGGAAGATGATTTTTTTTTCTTCTACAGAATCACCATAAAGCAGACATGGTGAGCTCAGTCAATGTCAAACTGATCTCAGTAAAGGTCTTTGAAAGGTCTGGAGTAGTTGAACATTAGGTAGTCCATGTAATAGAAGTCATAGGCCCTCTGCCTCTCAGATGGATTGAGCTGGGTGAAGTACTGCTGGGTGATATGGGTGGAGGTTCGTTCCGCCTGAGGGTTCCTGTCCTTGAAGCTGGGGAATGTGAGATTGCGAGGGGCGCCCAGCCTCCGCAGGAGGAAGTTAGCATCCTCTTCAATTGTCTCGAATTTGCCGATGAAGTTGTAATCTATAAGGCAGGGGCTACAGAGGCGGCCCACAGGCTCCCAATGGATGTCCATGCCAACGGGCCGGTGGACATCCAGGAGATACTGCACAAACTCTTTGAAGGTCACCCCGGTACCAGTCTTGAGCGCCACCTGGGAGGCGTTTGGCCGGTACCGGGAGATGATAGGCCGGCCGAACACCGGGTGGTAGTACGTGTTGGGATTCTCAAACTTGTCCCGAAACGCTGACACCAGCCGCTCCAGGGGCTCCCGAACAAAGAGCACTTTGGTGTAGGTCTTCAGACGCCAGCCAATCCCTTGGTGGTCAAAGCTATCAAGTCTGCGCAGGTGGTTACCGTAATGCACGGCATCATGCTGGATCTTCTGTGTGGATGGTGCAAGGCCCTGTAGAACCATCAGTACCCTCTTCCAGTTGGAGCAGCCTGCCTTGGGCACCTCACAGTACAGCAGCTTGTACCGGTCCTCCACAAAGATGCGTGACACATGCTGCGGCGTGATGGTCCGTGCACCGTGGCCCCGATAACGGGCACACACGTCATGCACTAGGCTTTTGCGGGCCTCCTGGATCTGGAGGAGATGTCTCCGGGTCCCACGGGCAACCTCCTGCAGCGGGCTTTTCAGCAGCAGCTTTCGGCGACGCTTGGTGACCTGCACTGAGCTGAGGTCCAGAGCTCGCAGGGCCACATCATTGGAAGAGGGGCTGGGTGCGTGCTCACTGTTGGACCTTTGGTCAGGACCCGGCTTGCTACTTAACTCATCTCTCTGTTCAACACACAGGTCCTGGAACACAAAGAACATTTTTAATGGAAAAGATTAGGTAAACTTGAGTTGACTGTGCAATTTTCAGAATATGAATATGAAATACCAACTTCGACTTGATAAACTGTTTCACATTGATTTTGAAGAATATGATAAGATTCATCAATATGTTTTCGGACCAGTGACGTAAGACCCTGTATTGATGAGTCTCTGGTATACTCAAACGTGGCACTAGATGGTGCTGTTTCCCAACGTTTATTTATGTATTCACGAACAAAGTCTCCCTCTGCAACGGACACCAGCATGTAACAACATGTAGCTTTACTGAAGTCTTATTACCTTTATTGAGATTCATTGAAGTGTTTATTCTGAATACCACATGAGATACCTTGGATAATTATATGCATGGCTCCTGCTAATGAAAAACTGTTACAGTGCATGATAACACTAAAGAACAGAAAATAATCATTGAACATATCAATAGGCTTATTAACTGCCATGTTTTTTGTGGAGAGTTTAATGCTGGTTCTGTTCTGCTTTGTTTGAACTCTGTATCTCTATTGAATTTCTGGGAGCAATGGTGCTTGAGTTTCAGTTTGCACATCAAACGCCCACCGGAAGGATTAAAAATGAGAGTAACTCTTTTATCTCTATTGATCAGCTCAGCCGAGATGAGTGCAAATGCAGGTCAGAGAGAGGCGTTATGTTTTATACCCCGTATCCAAACCCCAGTGTGATTGCTGCTCTATCACATATACATATGTTGACAGGCAAAACTTTTTTCAAAAGTCCACTGTATGAGGTCTACTCATTCCCCGAGGGAAGTTTTATTCACTCTGCCAGACTGAGATGCAAAAAAAAAAAAAACGACGTTTTGGGGTGGGGGCAGTGGTAAAAGACGTTTTCACCAGCATTTTGAGTCTTTTGGGTGTCTGTTATGTGGATATTTGGGGAGACACTGCTGCTTCAATCCCCCCCCAAAACAAAAAGAAACCCTACAGCCGTGTCCGAAATACAGGTGGTGACAGAGCTCACCTTCCTCGTCGTATGTCTGGAACTCCCTTTCAGCTTTACACCTGAAGAAATGAGAGACGTTGTTATAGCGACCTACCCATGAGTGAAAATCTGTCACTGAACTGTCTCATTCCTGTTCAGTCACTCACAAATGTTGTACTGTTTCATTAATATTCCACCTTCATGGTGTCGTGTAAATTATTTCTACCCCTTAAAATCTTGCCGTTATCAAAGCACAGCTGTATTCTGTACAAATGTGTTTATTTGAAAATCAATTTAAATATTGTACCTTTCGGGGGTTAGTATTTAAGGTAATTGTATTTTAATTGGTTGATTAACTTATCACAATAACGTTATTGACCAAATGTCCAGATCATCTCCAACCGACTGACGTTACTAGATCAGCATTGACAACTGGTCCAGTCCTGCTCATCATCCAAACTGCCCCCTCAAGCCATTTATTGACAGATCACAGCTAGTGATTGCATGTATCAGGACTCCTCCCATGCCAGCCTTGCCTCTTTTCCCTCAGCTGGATGTCTGCACATCCCTTCCTGGTGAGTGTGGCATCTTTACAGTTTTGGAAGCTGAAGACTCGACTCCCCTAGGTATCAGGGTATCAGTGTGGCTGGTCCTGCTCTACCCTCAGCTAAGGTAGTAATATGTCTGCCTGAGCTGTTTCCTTCTTTGACAAATGGCCTCTGCAGTGAAGGGAGCTGGCTTTTTGCTGCGTTCCCAGGCATTCTGCCATAAACATTCAGAGAAGACCTCCATGCAGCAGAGCTGGGTAGGAAAATGTCGCCTCAAGAGAAAAATTCACCAGCCAATCAGACTTAACCAGCATCAGCCAATCATCTATCAGAAAATGAGAAATCAGCCAGTCCGCTGACAGACAGTCAGATTTCAAAAGATCAGCTAGTGAGTCAAATGTGTCTTTCTTTTCACTCATTTGAGTATTTGAACTGACATATTTTGCAATTTTGTGAAATTTTTGTGAAACAACAGCTGGTTCTGTCACTTTCTTTGGTGCTAATCCACCTTCTTACAACACTGCAAGAAAAATAATTATGAAAAAAAGCATCTGGGAGCAGGAAACCCATTTTTAATGTACGCCCATACAGGGCTCCTATCTTCAGTTCATGGATGGCCGTCTTTTGATTTGTGTTTGAGGTGGCATTTTTTTCCTGCGAAAAGGATGCTGTGGTACAGTTGCGCCTTTCAACATTAAAAAAGGCAGGATGCAGCAAGTGTCAGAAATGGAGTAATGAGATTGTTAAGGCGAAGATCCGGCGCCTGTTACATGGTGATTCATACCCCGAATGCTGGGAAAAAAAGCCAGACTAACCGAGATCTCCTTCCTGTGTGAACTCCTCTGTTCTCATTAGCCACTTGCTTTGCTGCCCTCTGACCCCTTTCCATTCTTCATCAGAAACCCAGGATGACAACCCCGTGTTGGGACCCAGCTCTGGTGCGATGATACAGCCCAGATTTAACTTAGCGAATGCTGAAGGCCGAGGCTCAGGTGATAAGGGAAGGGGCCTCATGCACCAGCAATTCGCACTCAGAAAAAATATCATAAACAGGATTCACATCTGCTACTCACGGTCCTGACAGACCAGAAGGCAGAGGGGGACCCAGATAAACCGGTCCATGCAGACAGAACAGACACAACAAAACAAAAACAGAACCTTCATAGGACCATCTACAGCTGAGCCACAGAACGTTCCTCAGTGTGTCCCCATTCCCGCAGGAACCACAGAAAGTGACTTATTAGGGCTCAGTAATAAACAGGTGGATTACTTTCCAACGAAAATGTAAAAGTGCTCTCTGTCCTCAAGGATAAATGGGAATGAAGGATATTACTCCTCTGAGAGCACACAAATGGTCACTGTGGCAATGGTGTACAAAAATGAAACCCTGAATACACTTTTTAATAAAGTTGCACTGATGTGACCCTACTTGTCAATATAAATTTTGTGAAACTACAGTGCTGTTCTGATGACTTTTATTGTAATAGAGCCTGATAAGGAAACTCATGCATGCAGTAGCATAACGGAAACTTCATGAGACACACAAAAACAGGATAGAAATGTACCATTTCACCAGTTGGGACTTGGCTCCAGCTGGCACTTGTCAAGAGTCTCTTGGGCTTGGACTGATGTGAATTTTTTCCCCCTGAACAGGTTGACCGGATGTTTCAAAGCCAGTTGCTGACAAGGGTAAACTTTCTGTGGATGTTCCCATTTCTCCCGGGGGGTGGAGAAGTGGCAATGTTCAGGAAAAGTCTGGACCGGGGACACCTGCCGTGACTGTGCCAGAACTGAAAATAGTAAAGGCACTTAGCAGGAAGACCTTGAGTTTCTCTTGGCGTGTCAAGTGCGAGAATGTGTCCCTTGAGGGAGAGTGTGAGGAAGCCCTCGGAAGTCGACCAGCGGAGTCCATTTATTGCTGACAAAGGCTGGCCAGATGGCATCGCAGCAGTTCCGACCCAACCCCGACGGCCTCGTGGTGTCTCTCTGGCTGTAAGGTCAGAGAGCTGACAAAAACCCAGAGAGCCCTGCGACGCCTCTGACGTTCCCGAGAAAGCATTGTCATGGCAACGCCGTACTGATAGCAACGGCAGCAGGGATGACTTTCGAATCAGGGGGCTCGTGAGTCTTCAAAGGCACAAACGAGTGATAGCTGCTAACTGTGGACTAACTGAGTTATGGCCACCAAAGACGCATGGTATGGAAGGTCCTGATTGGAAAGTGGCTTGTTAAAATGCGTGACCAATGGCTCACGACAGCATCTTGGGAGTTCCTAACCTCCAGAAGCATGTGGAGGAAAAGTGGGAAGGACAAAGACCTCTGCATATTTTCAAAGGGACTTCATAGACTGATCTTCTCAACTCTGATATGTGCTAAGTGGCTAGTGACACTGCTGTAGATGGGAAAGGAGATCATATCACGATGCGTGTCCCGTTTTCCAAAGTCCCTTAGCTTTCACAACTAAAACTTGTATTGTTTTGTCATTTTAGAATTTGTTTTTTTATACTGTTTATTAGGGGATTACCACATAGCATCCTGCAATGCACTACACTGAGCAAGGTTGCACTTCATAGCTTATAGTTAACATGACTCTTAGTGAGTCAATGACAGATTCTTATTCTGTTTTATTGTGTACTCACTGTATGTGCATATGTATGGTCTGAACCTGCTAAATAATTAAATATAAAGGACATCTTGGACTGCAATCCAGTTTCCTCCTGCAGTCCAAGGACCTGCATTGTAGGCTAATTGGCGTGGCTAAATTGTCCATGGTGTGTGATTACACGAGTGCATGACTGTGCCCTGTGATGGGTTCGCACCCTGTCCTCTACCTTGTGCCCCAAAGCTACCTGGGATAGGTTCTAGGTCCCCCATGACCCTGAACAGGATTAAGCCAACAGGAAAACGGGTGGATCTTGGACTGCCTTTTTATTATTTTAATGTTGATTGGGTTTTTGAACTAGCTAATAATGTTGAGTGGTTTCCCCAGTCTAGGTCAATTGATTGTTTGTTGTCTTAAGCTGGATTGTTAGCTACAGCAATCACATTTCTCTCTTCACAATACTAAGCGATATTCTCTACATAAATGGAAACACCTGCCAGCATGCCGGAGATGTGCTCCACCTATAGCTTCTTTTAAATCTCAGAACAGCCATCTCATGAGAAAGTCATTAACCTCTTTGCCAAACTAGGTCATTCATCTTGATAATTCATTAATTCCTCTCCAAAACTTTAACTCCTCAAAGGTCCATCCATTCATCCATCTGTCTGTCCGTCCGTCTGTACTTCTATCTGTCCATTCACTCACCCATCCATCCGTCCATCCATTCATCCATTTTATAACCATTTTTCCTGGTCAGGGTCATGGGGGCCTGGAGCCTATCCCAGGCAGCCAAGGGCACAAGGCTGGCGTACATCCTGGATGGGATTCCATGCTCGCACTTGCACAATCATACAGTACAAGAAATTACAGATGTCATTTAGACACAAGGGTACAACAGCACTCCCCTTCAGCCTCCCCTTCCCCTCTGGGCAATACGTTTCTTGTCCAATTTCCATATGCCACACCTCACTAAAGAGTTTCTGCGAAGCACTTCATAAGGTTTCCATCATCTAGGCAGACGGTCAGAGCCATGAGCAGGCAGGCCTCCGTTTGCCCTAGCACTACCGTGCCATTGCCTCTCAAGGACTCCGCAAGGTGGAATGGATTAGAGGCCAAATCTGAGTCACAGTCTCTGTCAGGGAAGATGATGCCAAAGCTGCATTACCCCTTTACAGTGACCTACATATGGAAGTTAATGCTATTGATTACAAGCCAGAGTCCCTGAGGTTCCTTGTGATAACTTCAGAGATCAACAGACATGACACCATGCGTAAAGCTAACACCTTCAAGCCAAGGATTTCCTGTGAAGCTGAAGACCTAGGACAACCCTGGTCATCGCTCTTTTGTGTTTTTGGCACCCATGACGGTTGTTAGAATGTGTTTTGCTACACCGTAGTGCCCTATGATGCCAGCTATTCAACCTCGTCAAAGTTACCAAAAACCACCTCCACCAGCTATGGAAACCTAACTATGTCACCAATAACCTCCTTAAACAGTTAGAGCCGGCCTCCTGCTTCATTTGTTACCCTTCCTAAGTCACACAACGTGCCCTGATCACTACCCTAATATTCAGAAACTGAAATGGTTGCCACAATGATGTGTGTCACTAAGAAACTACATCTTAGTACTAGACAGTCTAAGTCAGAGATCCCGTATTACCATTATCAAATTTTCATGGTCAACAATATCCAGAACGGAGAGAAATTTTCATGCTCACTGCTGGACTGGAGCAGAAACTCACAAGTATAGAGATGGAAAGCAGCCCAGGAGTACAGAAGCGTGTAATGACCTTTATTCAGGAAAACAGTCGAACGTGGTTTCTGACATAACCGATCCTGTTTGTTAAGAAGCCCACCGAAGTGGACCGCCAGAGTTTATTTACTGTTGACAAAAGTCATCCAGATGGCATCACAGCAGTTGTGCCACGATGCCAATGCCTACTCTATGACTGTGTTTTGCATAATAAAAAAAATCATCATCTTACTCTAATTTTCACCAAGCATTTGGAAACTAATAAAATGCATATTATGCATTCACAAGATGTGTACAAAGAGAAAAAAAATGGTGGGTTAATCACAGGAGAGAGACACTTGGCTGTCTGTCAGATTTGCTTGTAGGCGTTGGAGGACCCGGCTGCTGGAGGCTGTGGAAAAATCATCTCAGTTGTGTAATAAGGGTTCAGTAGGTATAGCTGGTGGCAACTCAACTTCCCGAAAGTAAAAGAAATCAAGGAAGTGGAAACACTTTACTAGAAATGAGTTTGAATGCCACTTTCTGGAAATGCAGAATTTTGCCTTAAAGTTAGGTACAGTAATATTTAACTTCACTGATTAATACAAACATGCACTCTCCATTATGAGACCTGTGTGAATTCTCATCAGTGATAGGATAGCCGTAATTTCTGTTCCAATAATGCATTTTCTGTTTTTCTTTTGAGGTCTCATTTGCAAGGGCTCCTGAACACAATTTATTGTCTTGGTATCTTTGAAGTGCCGCTTAGTAACATGGATCTAAGCTTAGGATTAGGTAATTAGATCAATCATAAACTACAGTTTCTCAAAAGGTAACGGAGCAATTAAAAAACGGGCATACAAAACACGGCAAACTGGTGTGCTGAAGACTGAAAAGGAGGACAGGTTCATCAGAAAAAGGCAAGAATGTTGGATTTAAGAGGAAGCCTGGTCTTTATGCAATGTGGCATCTTTGGTTCAGAGATGTTGATTGTTGTAGGATTTGAGTCAGCTTCTTACAGAATCATTGTCATCACTCCCTGTCCTGTCCTCAGAAGCCATGTCCAGCTCCCAGCATGCCTTGCCTCACCATGTGCACAGATGCATGGCTGTCTGTGAACATTTTAACGTGGTATAGTGGCCTTTAAGAAGCTTTGAGATATTATCATGGATACTTTGGCAATCAATCAATCAAACAATCTATCTATCTATCTATCTATCTATCTATCTATCTATCTATCTATCTATCTATCTATCTATCTATCTATCGTTATTATTTACTTTTCTTTCA
>JAACJT020000007.1:10310760-10346195 GCA_009936485.2 Gymnarchus niloticus
ATCTATCTATCTATCTATCTATCTATCTATCTATCTATCTATCTATCTATCTATCGTTATTATTTACTTTTCTTTCACATTCAGCAGTGACTTACAGCTGCTTCAGGTAATCTGGTCCAGCTGGCCCAAATGATACTCATTGTTTTGGTATGGATAAACAGAGTCTGCTGGGTGGCTTTGGGTGAAGAAACACTGGAGGCTATGTTGGGTTGCTAGGCTAGTGGGCCCTGGGAGGTGGTGCAATTGTGTTTGTAATAGTCAGGGTTTCTAAGTGGTGATTTATTTAACTTGTGTTTGTGCATCCCACCCTTGTGGCAGACCTTCAGTCCACAATCTGCACATGTACATTACGAACTCTACATAGAGCAGATACACTTGCTGCATACTACATAAATCTCATGAAGCTTTACTGCTGGGCCAAAGCATGTACATTTAAAACCATGATCGTTAGTGTGTGTTATTCATGATGATCTGATTCTTCAGTCTGAAAGCATGTCCACATGATTAGTTGTACTGTTGTGTCTGAGGCAGTGTGACGTGTTGTTAAATGGAGGCTGCTGTCTACATTTCATGTGAACGTAGTCTCTGTGCTCTACCTGCCTCACATCTGGCCTGTCAGAGAATCTAAAAAACATTTCTTTAATGGTCTGACAGATTCAGTAGGAGCTGAAAAGTATTTGAAGCTTTCTCAAAGCTCCACGGTATGAATGTGCCCTTCCTGAGTGTGGAGTTAGGTAGGAGAGACGTCCCTGGGCTCCCTCTTCTCTCTAGCAGAGCTGACATGTGGAAACATCCATGTGGGACCACTGCACTCTTACATTAAGAGGCTTTCCCTGTCTGGAAACAAACAAACTCCCCATGGGTGAATATGGTCCTGGGTTGGTGTCCTACCCAGAAATCCCTGAGGAAGGAAGATGAAGTGAGAGAGATGTTCTCATTTTTGCTTGAAAAAAAAGTTTAACCTCCAGTCATACTTGTCAAAACATGCCAAGACGGGGCGGGGGAGACAAATCAAATTTTTAGACCAATAGAAAAATGAAGTTTAAATCTCCAGCAACTGAAACCAAAACAGTCAGGTTCACTGCCAAGGGAGTAAGAGAAGCCTCTTACTTCCCATTTGGAACTCTTCTATAGATGGCAGGACTGAGGATTCTGCAGGAGCCACTTAATACCCAATTGCTTTGCCTGCTTTGGTGGCTGATCACGGTTCTGGATATATGGAAGGTCTTGTAGAGGTAATGAATAAAAGTCATACTTCACTGTCACTAAAATGAAATAATAAAATACCCCTATGCTCTTTCGGGGTCCGAAATTGTGTGAGTAATACTGTCATACTGTTTGTTATTCAATTTGAAATCATTTGAGCAGACGCAAAAATGCCTAGATTTCACATAATAGGCTTAATTGTAAGTTCAGTCCATTTATGTGGCGGGGCATTTATTGATGCTATTTAGGTTAAGTACACTTAATGGAAGTGTACAGTAGCTAAATTGTCCTTAAGTAATTTTTCTGTTGTCTAGCCATTCCAAATCAGTTTTGAGATTATTTCAGTGGGATCTAGAGTTGCTGGCCTATCAGGGTTGTATTTTATGCCTGTGGCACACAGCTGAAAGTGTGATATACTGCTGTAGCTAGCAAGCTAAATTGTGGATTAGCCCTGCAACTGTTGATTGGTGACTACATCACCACTTGTCAATGCTCTGGTTCAGTCATTTTGGCACAAGAGTTGAAAAGCTGAGCTAAGTGAGAATCCCCCAGCCTGCTGATTGAAGGGACATTGTATGCCATCATCATGTCCTCTGTGGAGAGGGCATGTGGAGAGGGATCTGTCCTTTGTGGAGAGGGATCTGCAGACACCTGGAGGTGACGGCCTCTATCTGTTAGATCAGTAGATCTAAGGTATCTGACCAAAGATGTACAGACCAGACCTGCTTACAGGTTCCATGGTGATCAGATACACTGGGTGATTTATCCACTGGTGACAAGAAACACTTCCAAATCCTACATCTTGTGATTTGGCCATGTTGTTTGGGAGTCTAAGCTGTCATTTAATTCAGGTTCCCAAGAACCTAAAAAAAAATGTTTATAGGAATTGACTGTTCTGCCAAAAGCCTCCACCAACCGTGTTTATCTCATTACAAGGCAATGTCTGTTGCAGTCTCCAGCTTGTGTGGAGAGGGATCGGTATAACCCTCAGTAATGATATGCTTGCATACTCAGCTTGATTTAAGGGACACTGCTTAGTGATGGGACAAATGATTGGTCTTTTGGGGTGGTACTCCCACCCACTACGGATTATGAAGCCTCATTTAGCCCAGCATTGATTGGTTATTTCAGGATAGTCCAACCCACCACGGATTTCTCCGCTCTCTATCACTGCTCCTCTTTCATGATTTTGTTTCATACTTAGGCTCTTAGAGTTAGAGATCTACAAGATAAAGACAGAACATGCAATGTATACGTTAATATTACCTTCATATGCACTTATTTAATGCTGTGTCTATTCTGCTACACATGATCTACTATTTTCAAGATTATTATGGCTCTGCTGGTTTATCCTCATAATTGGTGTCATTCAATGCCCTTGTTTATTCCGATCAAACCATTAATGTCAATTGCACGTAAATAAATGTGATGTTGGGAGAAAAGCCACCCAAAAGTGCAGGACTAGGAGGCACATGCACAGAAAAAGTGGTTTCCTCCAAAACATGTCCTGTGACACCTAATTTGTTGGTGTTCCGTTCTGTGGTTGCCAGCCCACTCTACCGTATGGCAACAAGATCATTTTGTGCTTTTTCATTTCTGCACAAACGTTCCTGGTGGAAACTCAATCAGAGGTAAAGTTACTCAGGGATGCCCGCAATATTGTTTTTGAGGTACCAGCCAGAAGAATCCTTACCCTTTCCTTCCCAAGTGAGGTATGCTTAAAAACAAAAGAGACAAAGAAATGCAGCATTTCCCCCGTTTGACAGCAATCTGATTATTTAACTGGACAACCTGCATTCACTGTACAGAGTACTGATGCCAGAGCAATTCTGCACCCTTGTCTTGCTTGATTTTTCAACAACGGTGTCCTTTTGGGGACTCAAACTGACAACCTGTTTATCTGGGTCCTCCTGTCTGGGTTTACCCTGCAGTCTGCTTAGTTTTAGACCTTTAAGTGTCGTGGCGCTGGTATCGAGCACCGTACTGTACCGTCATCCAATACCTGACTTTCATACCTTACAGATTAGGAACAATGTGCCCATTGTTCAATCTAATATGAAGGAAAATTACCCCAACAGCCTGGCCCCACATCCCAAGAGCACTGCACAACCTCATTTTAGTGCCCACGCCCATCCTAATGAAGATATGAGACCTGAGGAGCAAAGAGTGAGGGAGAACATTTGGTGCTGCTAAGCAAGGTGAAACTGAACATAAGCTAAATACTGTGACTTTCATTAGCACACCTCTAGTGTGTATTCAGTGCTGGTCTGTTGGGTGTTCCTTCTACGTATGCAGGAAAGAGCCCAATAGCTCCACTGCCACTGAAAATTAAAGGAGAGTGTACATCTGCTAATTAACCCTAATTGAACACTAATGAAACCTGGAAGGCACCATTTGTTACAATACTGCTTCTGACATTGTGCCTGTTTCTAATGTTTGACAATTAATCAATGTCGAACTATTATAAATACTGCTACAAAAACCATTGTTTTCCCTAGCATGACATACTGCTGAAGACCACAAAATCACTTTCAGAAGCTGGATTGAGTCCAAAAAAATCACGAGAAGCC
This sequence comes from Gymnarchus niloticus, assembly GCA_009936485.2. Taxonomy (NCBI): domain Eukaryota; kingdom Metazoa; phylum Chordata; class Actinopteri; order Osteoglossiformes; family Gymnarchidae; genus Gymnarchus; species Gymnarchus niloticus. Next base: position 10,314,537 of record JAACJT020000007.1, read on the forward strand.
ACGGCGACCTAAAACTCATCTAACTTCTGCCAGGTGCTGAAACCTAAATTCCTTCAGAATGGAAACAATCACTGTGCTTTGTAAAACTAAATGGCATATTAAAAATGCGTTGTAATTTGGTGATAAAAATCGATTGATAATATATAAAATGGATTCAGAGAATGCCTTTGGGGAGTCTACACATTTAAGAGGTAAAAGATCACAGGATGGAGGTAAAGTAACCACTAAAGTAAATAATCTCAGGCTATTTGCCCTCATCGGCACACATATTAAAACACAGTTTAATATACTGTCCAGAATTAGTCTCAGATTGAAGCTTACGTTTTTTTAAAGACCGTATTTTGTTGAGCCTTGTGTGCCTATGGTGGAAGATTTTTTAAATTGTGATTTCGAACATGGTACAAAATACTAAAGTCTACAGTACGTAGAGTACTGAAAAATCTGTGTGTGGTTTGTTAGACCATCTTTTTTTTTTATGTTATTGATTGTTATGACTAAGGAAAAAATCAGATCACATTTTAGAAAGTCACATCACATTCATGCGGAAAACCAGATAATTCCAGAAGTTTCTCACAGCTTTACATGTTGTATACTGAAATAGGCATTCATGTATATGGTGCAAATGCCCATGTTGATAAGGTATACTGCACATTTTAATGCAGAGCACAGTAAGGGCAGTTTATATGTGGAAAAGGGGATAATGTGGTGTTTGTAACTGAATGAGTTTGAGAGATATTAAAATTGAAAGGACAGGATTGACCTGACTGACAGTTTTTACAATGGTAAAGTCACACATAAAGATAAAAGCAATGAAAATCAATAAGGAATAAAAATAGCAACAGACTACATTGGTGTGACCTTTCTCTGTTTATTTCCTGCAGCCATGTAGCAGGAAAGGTCATCAGTATATGTACTCAAGAGCTGGGGGAAGGGGGGGGGGGGGGGGTTTGAGGCGGAGTGATGGCCTGATACAGCTATGGCCTGATGCCTCAAAGGGACCCACCACCCCACACCAGGCTTCAGTGGTATGGTCCAGCTGACATGCTGAAACTATAAGTCTCCCATCAGATGCTGCTGTGCAGTGACCCCCTAGGGATGGCCATGTTGTGTGAAAATGCATCCTATTACCAAGCACAAGGTGCCCACACAAAAAACGTATTTAATTGCAAATAAAATTGGTATCACAACAAACCCTATGTATACAAAATGGACAAAGCCAGGCAAAAACATATTTTAGCCTTGTCGTATTTAAATAACCTGTTGTCTACCAGGTAAGGCAAAATCCACATATTGTTAATATATGTTTTACTTCTGAACACAAAGTAACCAAACAATCAAAGATGAATGAAAGGTACCTGGCTATTTAAATGGATCATAAATGTTTTCGGTGATGGCAGATATCGCCTCCTGGTGCTGGGGATATCCTGGATGTTGCTGCCATGTCCTCGATGATGGTAAGGGGACCTCTCAGAGGTCCCAAGTAGACAGGGATGCTCATTGAGTAAGCAGGAAAAAACCACCCCAAAGTGTCTCATCACCATCAAAGTAGTGCTGAAAGGCCCCTTGTTGTGTCAATCAATAATATATAACCAGAAGCTTTTGAGGCCCAGTGGGGCTGGGAGGTGGGTGGCGGGGGATGTTTGGGAAAACAGTGGGCAGTACCCTAGGCTACGATCTTCCAACAGAGATGGCATCTAGCTGCTTGATGAGGCTGAAGATCAGTTGTGAGGACACCATAAACTAGCAAATCGAAGAAGAGACTGAGAGAAACCAGGAAGGTGTGTGGAACTTTCTGAGCTCTGATTTGACTATCGGTATAGTGGAGGTAAGCAAACTTGTATTAAGCTCCACTGTGCTGAGGAAGGCTTGACGACCCTGAAGTGATGGGGAGCAGTCAGAACTTGATCTTTGCCAAAACTACCCACAGTGACCCTGAGAGTTAAAGATGGCAGCAGCCTTCACCTGTTTGTTACAAATCCTTCACACACGTGAGACTTTAGCTTCTCTGGCAAACCATGCAGCACCCGTTCCATCTACAGATGAGCAGCAGCTCAGGAAGTGTTAGACAGGGACTTAAAGGCGATGGTTTGGACTCCTCTGGGGGCCTCCTAATGAATTATCCTCCCAGGTACATAGAATGACAGCATTTTCGGCACCTTCATTTCCAGCGCAATAACCAGCCTGGAGAGTTTTATAGCAGGATTGTTCCAGAGAATGCTATTTATTACAGGAAATGAAATTCACAGCTTTTGTTTGGCCACCCTCTACCTACCTACCCGCTGAGGCTAGTAAGCCATAATTCTTTTTATCTTTGAAAAGGTAGCAGCAATACAGCTTTTGTTAGAATTGATTTGGAAACCGGTGTGCTAATTAAAGTGCCATAAAAACCAAGAATATATCAATACGTCTAATCTGTGTCAGAGGTTACAACCAAATGAGAGAGATTCAGAACTTACATCATGGCTTTGTGTGATCTTTTTAATTAACGTTGCTTTTATAGTGTTTTATTTTTTTATTTTTGTGTCTGAAACAATTTTTATCGCTGCTTATCTTGGCCAGCTCTCTTGTAAAAGAGATACTAATTCTTAATGTGACTATCCTGTAAAAGAAAGACTGATAATAATAATAATAATACTTCATATTATTATTAGTATTAGTAATAAAAATTATTATTATTATTATTATTAACAATATCAGCAATGGCACCATCATTATTATTATTATTATTATTACACAGTATTAGTTAGCCACTATGATGACAATATGAGCTCAGGTATAACTGAAAAAGCTCCCTTAAAAATCTGTAAAGCTCACAGCCAGCAAGAAAGAACCTTCCACTTATAAGATGAAAACTTATATCCTTCTATCTTTCCTGCCTGCTCTCTTATACATTTCCTGTTCTGATGCATGATAATACTAATGAGTAATGTCTAGTTCCTGTGGCTTTGTCAGAAAGAACCTAATGTCACTCCTGTCACCTCTATAAAGTAATAAGTAAAATAATGCTAAAGTGAAATCGCAGAAATGTCTAGAAAGGCTTTGTGTCTTCACTGGAACCCCAAACCCAGTGGCTGCTGTGTTGTGGTGCTCCAGCTCACAGTCACGTTCTTCCGGTGGTCATCCCCTAAGGCCGACAGGAAACTCAGTCAGAAGAGCTACAGGTCCGGCCTGATCAACACAGCCCCTATTCAGGGGGCTGTGAGGGCCGCTATGCATGATAAAGAAAACACGGTTTTCCCGCCACTGATAACAGTCACCACAGTGCATGATTTATCTGACACTGTGAATAATCGGGCCACTCCATAACGCACCAGTGTGTCATCTGTAACGACGGCACATTTGTTTGGAGCGGCAGGGGTGCATTAGCTAACGGATGGGGAGCACAAAGAGTGGGCTGGTTCACTAAATAGGAAACTGATGGTTTAACTTCTGCAAAAAATGGTCAATCGCAGTGACACAGCCCCTTGCACAAACTTGTGTTCTTCCATGTCCTCCTCCCTGTGTGAGATTGCTAGCTCATCCCCAGCCCAGCCAATAGGCAAAGACACCTGGGGCTCTGCTGGGATAGAGCGGCATTTTCCAGGGTGGGTGGACATAGGCAGGCTGGAGATGAATTCCTGAGTGCCTCGCCTCACCAGCTCCAGTGGAGGGAGACAAACCTGTCACTCGATGTCAGGGTAAGATGGAAACGATCCTTTAAAAATCTCTACGTTCTGCTGGGTCACGTTTGTTTGCTAAACAAAACGTTGTACCACACACAATTTAAAGGACCACCCACAGCCCCCAGAAAATAGCTGGGAAAGATGGTCTCTGCAAGCAGCATCCCACAGCCCCCCCGCCCCCCCACAGCCCCATCACAACCCCCCCAACCCTAGAGAAGATTATAATAAAGAGAATCTCACTTTCAAAGTGCCGACTCATAAAGCCGTATGCGACTTGCTGGAGAAAGCAATAAATAATTCTCAGAACGAACGCAGTTCTGGGATAAAAAAAACTGCCACTTTTATTATGAATACTGAGAGCAATATTTCATAGTTATTAAAATCCTCGGCCCTGAAGACGGGCCTTCGAAATCCCCCCAGGCGTCTTTCCATTCTTCCCTCAACAGAGCGCAAATCCCAGTTGCTTCAGCCCAGAGAAAAGCGGCCATTAACTTGCCTGCTTTCATTGATTTCTGATCTCACTTCCTCCTAATTTACCAGGCAAAAAAAAAAAGAATAATTTTGCCTAACTTTTATAAGGTAGTAGAGAGAGACTAAAAAATTGTAATCTTGCTTAGATTCATTTTATCCTTTCTTTTGTTTTTCAGTAGTCAATTTGTATTATTATGCCATTCTGATGCAGCATTTTTCACAATGTAGCTCCGGAAAGGAGCCGTGATTTTCAGGGCTTGAAAGATATCCTGACTGGGTAGTGAAGCAGGCTTGATTTGAAGGAGCAGGCTTGAGAAGGAGCCTTTTTACACTTGGAAGCAGAACCCTTTCTCACTCACAGACAGCTGATGAACTGGACGGGCTGTTCCAGCTTTCTACCCGCTCCAGGATGTGACAGCTGCATCAGCATCAGTGCCAGGTGGAAATGGGCAGACGGTGATGAAACAGGCTGTCCACCAGGGGGCAGAGTTGGGCACACTAGCTCATCCTTTTCATTTGGGTGTCCATAACTCACCATGTGAGTGTGCGAGCATAGCAACCTTTTCATCCCAGTAGTGATATTTAGGCAAGCCAGAAATCACTTACCCATATGTTAGAAAATGATGAAAAAAACATGATCAATGCATGATTTTGGCTGTTGTGTAGAGGTGGTGTTATCTGTATGGTGATGTAGCTCTGTGGGTTAGGCGTCTGTACCTGTGATTGAAAGGTTGCAGGTTCAAGTGCTGCACCTGGCAGGTGTTTGTATCACTGTTGGGCTCTTGAGCAAGGCCCTTAACCTGAATTGCTCCAGGGGTGTTGGATACTGGTTGTTTGTGCACTGACCCTTGGCTCTCAAGATGAGAACTATGAATTTCCCTATGGGGATTAATAAAGCACTGATTATTATTATTATAGTAATAGCATCTGTATAGATCTAATTTTCAAACAATTATGTTGCTGAGTGAGGGCAGTGGGCAGCACAGAGATAAACTCTAAACTTTGCTGTGGAAAACGGCTTATTTGCAGAGAAACGATCCTGGAGTATTGGTAACCCAACCACTGAACATGGTGACTAATAATTTCTGAGCCATATATAGTAATGCATTACATAATACCAGAAATTCCTTGCAGAGAAGTGCACCATAGCAACCAAGTTAAGTTAGTCATGCCTGAGTTAACAATTCAGGTTTGCACACGTGGAGCCCAGTGCAGTGGGTTTGTGAATTATTTCGAACATTAACTGTGTGTTGCAAGGTGAGAGGTCTTTACTTTGACACCACATTGACATGTCCTGTTTTTCTCAGTGATCCCCAATTGCATGTGAGATACAGATCTTGTTGAAGGTAAACTGAGTCTGGCACGGAGTTCTTGGTCCACGGCACAGGATCGCCTTGCTTCTCCCCTGTCGCAGCAAACAGATGGAAACAACCTTGGGCACGTGTCAGTACCGACTCCCCATGCTGTCCCTGGCTCCCGGCGATGCCTGTCACCTAGCTGCTTATTAAACGGACAGCTCGGCGCTCCGTGTCAGTAGATTACCGGTTGTCTCATTAAATTACACGGCAGCCCACTAAATAGGGCTCCGTGCGTTGGAGGCCCAATCAGGTGTTCAACCAAGCGGGCCGTTTCGGGCGCAACCAAATCCCCGGCATGCTCGGCGAGGCAGGGAGAGACCGTGGCTCATCCAGCGAAGAGGCTACATGCGGTGCCAGGGAATGAAGGGCCCTCTGCTCGCTCGCATCCAGTGGCATGGCATTCTGGGATAAGTGGTGTGACAGAGCATGTGCTCTGAAGTATTCATCACTTGCTGGTTTAACGCAGCTGGGTGCCTGGTGGAGATAGATGTGAAAGTGACTGACCATGTCAGCTGGGAATTCTTACATTTCAGAAGGGCTGGTAATCCCACGTTACTATTTTCTCACCGTTTTGTAATTATGCGATATATAAGGACAAAAAATGGCAACTAAAATAACTTCAGCTGCTCATCTCAAAGACACGGTGAATGTTAAACCCCAAATGATAAACAATAGATTTATGAGACGTGTGGATACTCCTGGCAGACATTTGGCATTCCACAGCACTCCTGAGGACAGCTTTCCACCTGCAGACCCCTACAGAGCTGCAGACTTTGTGCTTAATATCAGAGAAATCATCTGTTTGCACCTGCCAACTCCTGCAGAACAGCAGTGCATGCATTTAGTATCAGAGAAACCATTCATTTGTACCTGCCGACTCCTGCAAAGCGGCGGCTCTTGTATTTGGTATAAGGATTAATCGTACGAACTTGGGCAACCCCCGCGGAAAAGCCGAGCCTGCGCTGGGTATCAGAGACTGTTCAGCCGCACCTGCTGATTCTTTTATAGAATAAGAGTCGATTTTATTTGGCAGCCGTGGGGAGGGGTGTATCAGAGAGATCACTGTTGACCCCTGCAGAGCAGCAGCAGCGCTTGTGTTCACTATCAGAGAAACCATTCATTTGCACCTGTTTCCGCGCCATACAGCTGTCACTCTCAAGCTGGAGTGCTGGGTTTGCTCCTGGTGGCTTTCCCACAACCTCCTCCTGCATCAGAAGCCCTACCACGAGTGTCAATCCTGCCAGCCTTGGGTGAGTGGGCAAGGGCCGAAAGCGAGAACGATGAGAGATGAAACCCAAACATGTAATTTATAATGCAAGGACCTTTTATGAATGCCCACACTCTGACGGGGATTTTAGAGTGTGGATGTCGCCATCACTCGAAATATGCCATGTCCTGCTTTCTACGGTATTCCCGGATGGGAAGTACTGCCTCAACTCGATCTGGGCTGACACTCATCTCCTGTGGGGAGACTGACCTTCATTGATACAGCCTACCTTCTGCCTCAGATGGGAGCTGATGCCAAGTCCACCCTCACCTCAGCCAAAGCCTTCCATTCCTTCACTAGCCAATGCTGGCCAGCTGCCCCCCATCACCCCCACCTCATGTCTTCTCTGGCCCTGAGCCACATGCTCTGAAGCCCCCTTTGTTTGCGCTTGGCTTTGGCTCTCCACCATGGCCCTGGCCACCAGCCCAGGTGGGGATTCACGGGCTAAATTAATGTGCGCTCTTTCCTGGCATACTCACCTGGGGGTGTGCGTGGCATTGCTGGTGGTGGGCTAGCAGCCCCATACGGCCCTTTATTTATCAGCTGCCGTATTATTCATGAACATTTAGTCGCGCTCCAGTCAATTGAAGGGAATGACAAGCAGTATTATAAGTGAGGGTGAGCCCACATTAAGGCAGCCTGATGAATAATAGACCATGAAGGAATTAATCTGTTTAAGCAAGCGTCTATATGTTTCATTCCAGAAGTGTCCTGGCAGGCGGATAAATAAACAGGCTGAAGCTGAGCCACCCTACCAGTCTCCAGCTCTACTGCAGGAGGAAGAGGAGGAAAAAGGAAAACGGGAGGGAAAATACACAAGCCAGCCATTTCAATCACCCAGAAACAGGCTTGTCCTCTAACCAGCAGATAGGTTGTTGTGAATGTACTGTAGGTATGCTGGTCCTTTTCAGTCACTGTCAGATGTCCTGGTGACCAATCACAGGTAATGTCCCACCTCCACCATGTAGTGCTTGGGGCCTGTCCTTATGTCATTCCTATGCTGGGTACAACAAGGTTATGCACTCTTTGGGATTGTATATATAATTTACTTGATCTCCGCCTTTTCATTACAGGTTAGATGAATTTTTTATCGTTTGCCGGCCTCAATTTAAATGCCGCCGAGTGCCATTTCCTTTAAACAACATTAAACATGTCTGCCCTGCTCGCTATGCTTATTGTACTCACTGTAACACCTGACCAACTGGATGCTGATGAAACTGCACCAGCAGGCCACACCTCCCCATACTCACATCTCTCTCTCTCCATGCTTCCTGGGCAATAACCTCACATGAATTTTGGAACTAAACTGTGAAGTCATATAATCAAAATGGCTTCATGGCACTGTAAGTTTTAAATCCAGAGTACAGAGTATCATTAAGAGCCACTTTTCTGAAGAGTCCATTGTCTTTGATGGACCCAAATAAACCACCTGGATGACTGGTAACGTGATTTGTTAGATAACGATATGGCAGCTTGCTAACATTTCACTACAAATACTGAATGTTAATCATCTTTGCAGGTGTCCACCACAAAATAACGCAAATTAGGTGCATTAAGAAGTCAATCAGTTCAATTAATTCATTTGTAATTTAATGGTACAACTTTATGAAGCATGTCTTGAAATATTACTATTAATTAAGCAGCACCATATTAAAAAATTCAGATAAGTATTTGAATTCTTCTGTAGTAGGACAGAATTTAGTCAACCAAATGTTTAGCAAATAGCCAATAGCCAATTCTATACTGTACTGCAAAACACACACACACAAAAAAAATAAACCTTATAAAGTAATCACATACTAATGAAAAACATGTATAAAATGTCATATATGTAAGAGATCATGTATGGGCACCTCTTATTTCATCAATATGCATGATTACAGTAGAATTTTGATTTTTCAAATGTCAATCGTCCAAATCGTCAATTATCCAGCCTAACTCCACCCTTCTACCCAAAAAACATTGTTTCTTCAAAATGTTTTGAATTTACAAACCATTTCTGAAATCAATTATTTTATAATACTTCAAACTACTGAAAATACAGTAGTAATTAGTAACTTTGCATACAATAATTTAGGCCTAATTATACTTTATTTCGTACAAACTGGGTCCAAACTATTTTATTAACTGCAACAACCTTGGTCCTAATTAAATCAGATAATCAATGTTCTACTCTATCTTGGAGAAGCCCATTTATTATTTATTCCTTACATTTCTATGATGGTTTTTCTACCTGCAGAAAAATTAGGAATAGAGTTTTGTTTCAAGACGCTTGTAATTTTTGTTCAAGTGGCAGCCCATCACAGCTGTTTGGTAAGGAGGGAAAGTCTGGGTGTGCCTAGTAAGATGGGTTTTGGGTTCTAGTTTTGTCATTTTCCTCAAACTTTGTGGGTTTTGTCCATTTTTTCTCTCCTTCTTCAACATAAAGTCCATTAGTTTACATCAGCAAATCCTACAGCTGATAACAGCGTAACACATTAATAAAAAAACAGCCATCAGGTAAAACAAAGCTTGATGCTCAAAATGAGTTCAGGCCAAGTGAAATGCTGTGCCGTCGCTATGAAACAGTGGAAGCTGTCCTTCCTTGGGTGACTTGGCAATCGATACGGAAAACAAAGCGGAGGAAAATGAAGATTGTGATTACACCGTGCGGCCACAGTATCAGTCCACTGCATGATGGGAAATCGGTAGAAATGTTGATACTTTGGTAATAAAACTAATAGTACAGATCTGTTTTTAGATTGAGACCAGGGTCAGTAAGGCTTTTTGCCTTTCTCTCAATTGCTGAAAGACTGAAGATACAAGACCAGCTGTTTTGTGAAATATGAAAACTCATTCATGTCACACAGAAATGTGGGTCCGATTTATTTATTTATTTTGTTTGGGTGTTAGAATTGATCCCCTGGGCTGTATCATTTGTAACGGGATACAGGGGCCATTAAAACACATAGAAAAGCATATAAGAATCATCTACAGCCAATTATCCAGGTCATGGTGAGTCTGGAGCCTATACAATATAATACAACACAAAGCCCACACAATCTCAAATCAAAGCATCACTCTACCAACTCATGTGGCTTTGGACTGTGAGAGGAAACCACCGTGAGTACAGGGAGAATATAAAAACACGTGCACATGCAGAGAACCGGTGCTGGGAATTGAAGCACCCTGGAGGTCAGGACACATTCCACTGTACCACCATGCTGCAAACAATCTAGCACACTGAAATAAACAGGCAGAGTGAAGAGTTCAGGGTTTTAAATTTGCCGAACAGTGTGTAATTTATTTGGATATCCAATGGTTATCCAAAGATAATAAATATAAGATGCATTAAGGTAAGGTATTAAGGTATCAGATGTAGTAAAGTTTGCTTCGTATTTATCTGATAGAAGCTTTCCATTCACGTGGGTGAGTACAATTCTGCTTTTGCTTCTCTATCTTGTGGCGTGCCTCAAGGATCTGTTGTTGGCCCAATTTTATTTTCATTGTACATGCTCCCTTTACCTCAAATTATCAACTCTTTTCATATCTCTTATCATTTTTATGCCATTTTTATGGTGTTATTTTTGATCAATCTCTTGAGTTTTGATGCCCATGTCAGGTCTCTCAGTCAATCTTGCTTCTTTCAGTTAAGAAACCTTTCCAAGTTGCGGGCTGCTGTTTCCATGGCTGAGATGGAAATGCTTATTCATGCATTCATCTCCTCACGCCTAGATTACTGCAACTCACTTTTTACCTGTGTTAGTAAAGCAGGTTTGTTTTGTCTTCAGGCTTTTAACATGCTCTCACAAATGTTCTCAGATCACCCCAATTTTATCCTCTCTCCATTGCTTCCTGTTGAATACAGGATCCAATTTAAAATTTTGCTACTTACTGAGCTCTCCACGGTCAAGCCCCCCAATATATCACTGACTTTTTACAACATTATTCTTGCGGTCATATTTTGAGATCAACTCAATTGCATCTCCCTTCAGTTCTTTGGACCAGATTAAAGACTCGTGGTGATCATGCATTTCAGTCTGTGGCCCCAAGGTTATGGAATGGTCTCTCAACGTCACTAAGGTCCGCTCCATTAATTGAAATACTTAAAAAGCAACTCAAAACACATCTGTTTATGCAGGCATATGGGTAGCTTACTGTGGTCTTATTTCTCTTTTGTCTTTAACTCATGTTATTTGGACATTTGTGTATGTTGTGTATATATATATATATATATATATATTGTCTGTTTTATGGTATTAGTTTTATTTTGTATCTGACTTTGTTGTTTGTTCTTGTTTTGGTTTTGCGCCTTATAGTTTTGTACTCATATTGTTCAGCGCTTTGTGACTGCTGTCTGTGAAAGGCGCTCAATAAATAAATTTTACTTGCTTACTTACTGACTATTAGCATTCATGGACAATTTTAATTGCGTGCAAATGTGACAGAATAAATATGAAGAATTCATGGTTGTCGTGCATTATGCATGATTTGATATATTATGTAAATAATCGGGTGTATTATTCACAAATAATTATATGCTGATTCCTTATGTAGATAACATGCTCAATGAATTTTCATGTATATTGACCATATTTACATTCTGTTTTGATCGTAAATGTGTAGACGTTTAGCCTGTTCTTATGTGAAAAGAAGAGAAATCATTGCAAAGTTGATACCAGTTTCAACAGCATTCCTCGTTCTTAGAAAATGCATAACTGAGTGATTGTCTAGATTGAAATTCCAGGCTTGACCACTGATCTGTCACATTTCTGAAACCCGTCAAAACTAACCACCTAACTTCCTGTGTAACAGCTGCCCTTAAGAAGTAAAGCAAGTGATAGATGTTCTCAGTAAATTCTTCCTGATCTTGGTTACTGATCATAGAGAACATAGACAACTCTACTTCCATGCAGTATATCTTTGAACTTTAAGTACCTGTCAAAAGAGACAAACTCATAATGTTGCTCATTTGATTTATGAAAATAGGCCTTGTGTCGCTGGATTGATATGACTGACATGTTACAACTTGCCTCAAAACATCAGGCATGACAAAACGTCACGTTACAACAAAACACAGAACTGCCACCTTTCAGTCAAGTTGCAGCTAACCAAGAAAACGGGTGTCGAACTGAACCTTGTATGCATTCAGAGACATGAAAATGCAGGAAATGAAACAAAATATATTTCTTTACAGCATAATTGGCATAGCTAATGCAACATATAATAATTTATAATAATTTAACATGAATACTGTTTTTATAAACCTACATAAACACTCAGTGTCAAACGTGCAATTAGCTTCAGAAACAGACTTCTATAGATATAGTCTCAGATGAGACCCTTTATCCAGGGGAAGAGTGAATGGCGACTGACATCTTACTGGGCATCAGTTATAACAGACCTCAGTCTCCCATGAATCTCAGCATTGCCAGGCAACAGCATCAATGATATTGGTGCTAAACAATGTATATAAACACTGTATGTTAATCAATTATTCTACAAAGCTTTAACTGGCTTATATGTTTGAAAGCATAATGTTGGAATTCTACAAAAGAATATGGAAATTTACTCCTAATTGTCAGAGAAGTTATTTAGCACACCATTCACACTTTATATGTGTTTTAAGCCGTTCCAGAGAGGTTTGTTTTCAAAAAGCTTGAATGCCACTCAATATAAGATGAATCGGTATATAATTACCTGCTGAACTGAAAGGTTTGGGGACTTTTGCAGTCACTGTGAAAATTCATTTGCTCATGATGAAAAGAAATAAATACTTAAGAGCAACTATGGTAACAAATACAACAAAAAAACACAACTCCAGTCCAATGAAGACTGGAAAACACAGTATAATAATAATAATAATAATAATAATAATAATAATAATGTGGTTAATAAAGAAAAAAGGCCTTATTCATAATTCCCTTTGATTTTTGGATACTCTGCTCTGTGAGAGAGCCATAATTGCAGATGGTTTCCAGAGTTCATCAAATTATCTCAAAGGAAATTGTATCCACACTAATATCATTATTATCTTTTTTAATCAATAAAGATGCACCATTTCTTCTAAATTACTATGGTAGGCTGTTTATGGCGACATGATGTCATGTGTGGCATGTTTGATTATTTACACAATTTATGTAACCTTCTAACATTACGATGTAATTTTCTATGGTCAGGATCCAGTCTCAGGAGTAATCCAGCTAGCAGCCCTGCTGTTCTCCTGGTTGTATGGAGTTGCTGTTGCTGTAGTAATCAAGTCGTGTTACCTTAAGTTCAAATCAAATCACCAGTGAACAACTCTGAGTTCAAATCTGAGTCACTGGTGAGGGAGTCTGAGTCCAAGTCATTAAGTATAAAACTAAAATAAGTCCAGTGTTTTTCAAAAACTGACCACTATTCATTTTAATGAATATGGCAGAATTTATTCATTTTTGATAGAAGTACTCTAACAGGTAAACCAAAAAGACAGTTTCCTCTCAACTATCACTTTTTCCATTGCTTCGACGTGTCATTTATTAAAAAAGAAAAAATTTATTTTATACAGTATCTTGTGAACAATTGCCAATTTTAGGCTTGCTGTTGATGCTTGCAGTCATATTTGGCCCATGTGATAAAACAAGTGGTGAGGACATCAGTGTCACATAGCCAACAGAGGGGGTGAATATCTGCCAATGTATAGCTAGCTAGCTGTAACTACAACTAACTCAAGTTTGATGTTATTCCAAGTTTATCCTCTATTTTCTTTTTGCAGACATTGTAGATGGTTAATTCTAGATATTTAGATCCATGAATGAAATGTCTGGGTATGGACATCTTGTTAGCCCTGATAGCTGACACAAGTAATGATCATATACAATCAAAGTATTTGTTGAATGAAGTTGATTTTTACTCTCATTCTAATTACAATATAGTTACTAGCCTCTTCTTGGTGGGGTGTGCAAATAATGACCAGCTATTATGAAGCAAATTTGACGACATAATGAATACCACAATTGTTTTGGTTAATTGTTTCTCATTAAAGCACACTGCTTAATAATCTTACAACAGCATACTCTTTGTTGTGTCTCAAATGGTTGAGTCTGAGTGGAAGTCCAAGTCATGACCCTATTGAGTCCATGTCCATGTTCGTGAACTGTGACTCAAGCGCTACAACAGTGGCTGAAGCCTAAAAACGATCAGTATGGCCAGACCCTATTCCAGACACAACATTGGTCCTAGGGATGTTGCAATTAGTTTAGCTCAAATTTAAGTAAAATTATAAGGTAGAGGATAGGGAAAGATAGCCAAGACATTTGATTAAGGATGACCCTTCAAAATTTCTGTGTGGACAAATGAGTATATGCATTAAACAGCATCTATCTTCTTTAACTTGGTGATAACAGATAATTTGCTTAATCTTGTTGCCTATACACAAATAGTGTTAAAATGTATGATATAAACTCTTGTTATGGGATTTGTGAGGAACAGGATATTCCCTCAAGCCTGGGACTCGAAAGGGGACTGGTCACTTTTTTACCCAAGATTTTTATTTTTTCATTTTTCATTCTTTAACTGCTAGTGTGGCATAAAATGATCAAGGACAGAAATCATCTTTTAGGAGAATTAATACATTCCTGGTTTATGAAATGTTACCCCTGCCTTTGAAGCTCATAGCATGTGATGCTGAATGATCGATAAGTTTGTGAGACCAGCATTGGTATGGAGGCCATTGTGTCCTGTGTCACCTCTACCCTTTAATGGCAGAATGCTTCCATGTGGGACCATCTGTCTCTGTGCCAGACTGGTTTGAGATGTTTTTTAGTTGAAGGTGCCACTTATCATTTTGAGCAAATGAGCTAAAGATTCCTGCCCTCCCTTCCCAGGGCTTTTAATGGTTGCTCCCAAAAGGACACACAGCAGCTTAACAGGAACGTGCAGCAAAACAAAAAAAAATGTTAATGACTATAGCATTAACTGACACGTTTAGGATCCTGCATGCATGCAGTTCTGATGAAGAACTCTCACAAGACATATCTGCTAAGTATCTGTAAACACCATCTGCTTTTAAATAATCTTTTCCTCCCCTTTGTGCTATTTAAGCACAAACTTGAAAAAAGGCTTCCACTAAAAGAGACCTGTTTAGACATTGCCATAAAAGGCAATTTAACTACCTGATGTTGGGTGAAAACCACAGCAACATGGAGACCAGGTCTTTGACCCTTCCCCTCTGTTCAGGATTGAGTGAAAGTCATACCCGCTGTGTGCGTGCAAGTGTGTCACCTTGTGCTGGTCTCCATGGCCTGCCAAGGCTTTTCCTTCTTAAGTATTCAGGTAGAGAAGGTGTCACCATGGTGATCTTATTGCACTGGGGCTGAGGTTGGAAGGTCACAGGACTCTTTTCCCTGTAATTTGCGCTGTATTGGTGTGCATGTCTGAAAAAAAAAACAAGCATTTGAACTGGAGGAGGGGGTGGAAGGGAACCCCTAGAAACAAGGTTCTAAAGCCTTGAAGATAGGGTTCTAAAGCTTTGGAGACAGGGTATCAACTCATAGATATGGACTTGTAAAACCTGTTCAGACAGGGTCCTAAAGCCTTTGAGACAGAATTATAAAGCCTTGGAAATAGGATTATAAAGCAGGGTTATAAACCAGTGGGATTCTAAAGCTTCATTTTGTGGAGCAGTGACATAACTGAGTGGCCTTTTGCATGAGTTAAATTCAAATTCAAATGTGTCCAGGCTCATGTCTTAAGCATTTGTTAAAAGGCTCAGGTTTCAAGTGTGACTTCACGATTTCGTAAACAGCTGATGAGAGCAACTCCAAAGCCTGGTGCTGTGTCAGCTAATATAAACACACATTATTGCAGGTATTATTCCTAAATGGTTCTCTCAGGATTGTTTTCATTGGAACCCAATGGCTTGTTTCTATTTTGGTGCGACCCACGATATTGCAATTACGTTCCCTTTGTCTGGAGTTGTGACAGTTCTTTGGTTGGTTACCACTCAGCTACCAGGCACCCTTAAACGCTCATGCTAGGTGTTAAAACTGGGGATTGTTTTTGAGGACCCCGGAGAGGGTGAGGAAGCATTGACTCTTGATAGCCAATCTGCCACCGACACTGGCAGCAAAACAAAGGAATGAGGATCTGTGGAGTGTTAATTATGTGTAAAGTGCAGGGTGACAAACGAGGAAACACACTAATGTGTCATTCCACCAGGAAAACTGGACTCCTTGGAAACGTTTGTCAACATTGTGCCATGCAAGAAAAGGCATCTTTGGGACATTGTGAAGTAGTCCTATCCTTCAGAGATTACAGGTGGTGGTTCAGTCATTCAAACCAAGTTGTTTCAGTAGGTCAGTGCACTTGATTTAGTGGTATTTTGTAATGCAACATAGATAATTAAGAACTAGAGGCTAAAAGTGTGACGCCTCTGCCCTAACCACAAGGGACAGCTGGGATAAGGAACACCAAGAAAACCAGGCAATAGCAGGGCTACTACTGGACAAGACAAAGGAACCAGGGACAGAGACCAATACTAGCTGCAACGCTGGATAACGGACGGCAAACTCCAATGGGAAAATCACATTCTTAAGGAACAGGAGGGACACATGAGGCAATCGGGGCAAGAGTAGTTAACGGGGAAACGAGGGAAGGTGATACGATGGCACGCACTAAACCTCGGTCAGGACTCTGGAGACCCGGAGCCTTGGTGCCGACGTGACAGAGAGACTGACAGCTACCACCTGTTCTCACAGTCTTCCTTCTTTTGCTGCCCTTTTCTCTCCGGTCCAGGGCTCCACGAGGGTCCCAGTAAAGTCCTTGTTGTGTTGCCTCTGTTTTGTGTGGATCCAGTTGCCGTTTCTACAGATGCAAATCTTACACAGTGAATGAGTGTAATCACTGCCCACCACCGGACTTTAAACTGCGTTTTTTGCTCATTTCTGTACATATCGCTTACACCATTGCTTTTGACCTTCATTTAACACTATAGATAATTTAATTTGGGTGGTGCATTGACTCGTAGAATAGCACGGTGCCATTACACGGTTATGTGGAAGTCCTTCTCATTGTGTTCATGGTTTCCTCTGGGCACTCTGGTTAGTTCCCACAATTCACAACCATGTGGTTAGGTGAATTGACTTCTCTAAATTGCCCAAAGTGTGTTAGTGTGTGCCTCGCGATGGACTGGGATTCTTTCAGATAATTTCCTGTCTTGACTTGGATTCTTTTAGGGTAATTCCCTGCCTGGACTTCTAGATTCTTTCAGGGTAATTCTTTGCCTTGATCCCTGCCTTGACTCCTGTATTCTTTCAGGGAAATTCCCTGCATTGACTCCTGGGTTCCTTCAGGGTAATTCCCTGCCTCGACTCCTGTTTTAGGCTCTAGAATCACTGCAACCCAGCACTAGATAAGTGGTAACAGAACTTGGATGGACTGATAATTATGGTTCTTTAGTGTGGTCTGAGAGACTGTCACAAATAGACCAGCGCTACTGAACAGCACAATGCTGTCTTCCATAAGGCCATGGCATCTCCCGCTTTTCACACACAAATCCACTGTTTGTTGTGTTGGGGAAAACATCAAAATAGGACAACAAGCACAGGAACGTCTACCTCTGACAATGGGGACATTGTTTTCCTGTGCATTAAATATTTTAGCAGTAACAGTCTTACAAAAGTTCATGCAACTGTAGTGCAAAAGTCACACAACAGGCTCCAGTCTGTTCACTAAATTGCTCTAAATAAGTTTTAGCCTGGAGGAGGCAAATGAGGATCCGCACAGTTCTGTATCCTGCAGAGTCAATGACATTAATAAGGAATGAATGTTCCTACAATTTCTGCAGCTAAGATCCAAGTGGATGAGATATGAACCCGAGGCATTGCAGATTAATAAAGGCTTGGCAAAACAATCTGGCTTTGAGAGTAAAATGTAATGTGAATGGTTAATAATCGTTTTGTTTCCATGAAATGCATCAGAGAAAAGGCTTGCCGGGGAAGTTGATATGAAACTTCAGAGAGCGCTATTTTAGGAAGCCCTCTATGTCTTAGAAGGAATATTAATTTTTTGGGGTGCCAGTGAGCTTTTAAATGGGACAAATACATTTTGTAACCATGGACACAGAAAGCAGTGGCTTCCTGGCATTAAGACCTGATTGATGGTTAACTCAATGCGCAGCTGTGGTGTGAATAAATGAGAAATAGAAAAAAAAGCTATATGAGACCATGAATGTCAGGTAGGCGGGTACACCCCTGAGGGATTTCAGTGGCTCCAAGAAAGTAAACATGCTTGTATTGGTATTTTTACTTCTGCTTAATAGTACTGTGTGTCAGGTTTGTCTTGAGGTACCAAGCAGAGTGCCTCACACTGTTTTTATAATAAGTTCAGTACAGCAACTGTTTTCTTTACGCTGACATGGCTGGTATAAGTGTTACAGTATGTTGGGTGCAAACCCTGCCATTGGTCTTGAGTTTGCTGAAGGGATGGTGGGTGTGGCCAACAGAACAGCCTGTTAATCATACATGGGGAGGATGTGAACAAGCAGTTTAGCTGAGATGCTGTGGGCAGCTGGCACAAAACCGCTAAGGCTTCTGAGAACCTATAATGCCTCAGGTTATATTTGATTGGTCTAATGACTATTAATAGTCTGAAATGTTGCATTTGATATCCTATATATTTTGAAAGCTACAATTACAGACAATGCAAAAGTGCATTCAGATGATATTCTGTGAATTTAGGGTTTGGTCTTTGGTGCATGGATGGGGATAGTACTGGAACGTCTTCTCTGGTTGTCATGTGACTCCATCTGTTGTCAGAGGAGTGTAACCCTCTCTCACTGCCCCTTCAAAATGATGAAGACTTTCAAGGAGGTGGACCATGTCAGAGCCTGAACTCACAAATTGAAAATGCTAGGATGAAATGTGCAGTCAATAAAGGGTGTCTGTGTACCATAAGGCCAATCCGAGTCGGCGACAGGAAAGGAATCGCCAAAGAGTGGGCCCCCTGCCCAGAGAGAAATTGCCGTCGAGTGGGGACCCCCCCCGCACCCCTCGGGGGCCAGTGTCGATGGCAATGGGGCATGGGGGTGACACGCTGATATGAAGAGAGGCATTTCCGGGGGGGGGTTGACCTCGGGGATAATGTCAGTCTCGTTCTTCACAGGTAGCAAATAGGTGATGGTTGGTGTTCAGCCGAGTGAAGCTCGGTCTGGCTGTCGCGTAACGCTGCTAAAGGGTGTCGGTGAGGGAAGATGTTTTAAGGATCAGGAATACATTAATTTAAAAGGAGAAGCTCGGACCGGCTGTTACGTAACGCTGCTAAAGGGTGTTGGTGAGGGAAGTTGTTAAAAGGGTCAGGAATACATTCACATAAAAGGATACCACAACTGTCCATGCGTGAAGTGAGTGAAAAAAGGCAGATCCTCTGGAGTAAGGAAAGTGAAACAATCCTTATATGAGAACAAATATGCTTGCCATATAATACATTAATGTTGAAATTTAATTTTAAAGCATGTACCTCAGATGAGAAATATGGCAAATCTGTGTAGTTTCTGGAAACTAACGTCTACATTGAGGAAACTTACAGATGGAGCTAGTGAGTAAAGAGGGACAGGTGGAGGTCTCTTGCTGTGCTGGATGATGGAGAGGGAGATTAAGGCTGGCGGGTGGAGCGAGTGAGGGAGCAGCATGCGGGCCCTATGACCCTCCTGCAGGCTCTGCCTTTCACAGCCGGCGCCTCCAGCTATGAGTCTCTCCCGAGTGAAACCCCCACAAATCCACAGACTTGCCTTCCACCCCTCACATTCACCCAGGTGAAATCTGAGCCTGGAGTCTGAGGGAGGAGATTGAATTTGGAGGACAGCGATAGATACAGAGAACCACATTTAACTGGGTTTGGTGCATAAGGGACATTACTGGCAGCCACTGATGAAACAAATGTGATAAAATTCACTTTAGTATCCACAGCTTTCTGGATGTGTTGTAAGATTATCTCTCTAAAATACCTACTATATATATTTTTTGTCTCCAAATAAATAAAATTATTTACCTGGCGGCATGATTCTTCAGAACTACATTTTTAGTATTTTGATTTCAGAGCTAATAAGAATGGGCTAAGTTTTAGTCTCTGTTGTACCCTATTTGGGAAGGAGACATGCCGTGGGGCTGCAATGACATCATCAGCCTCGTCTGTTACTCCCCCTCTGTGGGTCTGGCCCGGTACTCCCTGGAACATTATTTAGATGGGAAATTGCATAAGGGTGGTAATGCCATGAGGCAGCCCTGCCCTGTGTGGCCTACCTCTGAATCACACACCTGTCGAAGACACGCGCCAATCCATGAGTAGTGGGAAAAATCACAGGACTGAGAAGACGCGGGAAAAGCGGCCAGGTGATTCATTGTCAGCCTGGCAGCTGTGTGGCACTAAAAGCAGTACTGCGGTGTCTAATACAAGATTAAACTCCAGCATACTGGCTTAGTGCTGCCCCTGTCAGGGAACCCTTTATTATGACTGAGAAAGGTCAGGATTACTGCACTGGGTAACCATCCCGCAGCTCGCCTCAGAAGATAATCCCCGTTGTCAGGGCTGTCCCCCGTCTGTTGTGCCTCTAACTACATCCTGCGCTGCTGTCCTTCAGAACTTCACTTCTGGATGCTACCTTTCTCCAAGGGCTTTTATCATGGGATGCAGTCCTGTCATTTCCCTGAAAGGGGGTCACATTGGGAAACCCTTGGCCTCCGTCTCTCCTACCGCCTGATCTGTGCCGTGCGAGCAGGGATCAATGACAATAAGCGCTGCTTCGGAGATTAGCACGGATGTGCTGTCAGGCACGGCCAGAGATGTGTGTGTCTCCTGATTGAGCGTCTGTCATTACCGGGTGCTGGATAGCTCCAATACATTGTTCCACAGCCCCTTGACATTTAAACTTAATGAAGGCCATTACTGTTTGCTGAAGGACTCGGGCCGCCCATAATGTCGGCTGCTGTCTTCTCTGTTTGACTGGCATATTGCGGTTTTAGTTGGCCTGTCGCACAATAGACACCTAACGGCTGCAGCTCAAGGCTGATTTTTTTTTTTACATAATGCACTCTATATAGAAATGATGAGTACAATATTTGCTTAGAGAATGTTGCATTCTTACACACAGAAAGATTGCAAAGCGATGTCATGAACTGGAGGGTCCTCTTAATGAGAGGTCGGCCTAGCTGCAATTTCCAGCAATTCTTTGGCAATGGGAGCAAAAAATGAAAGCTGGGGAAAAGAAAACTTCAAAATTCCAAGCTTATAAAGAGAGCACTTGGGGCACTGTTCTGAACCCAGAGTCCTGGAAATGGGTCCAAATCACAGAGAGGAGATTTTGGGAAATCTCATATAAATTAAAGAACTGAATGTAATACAACACGGCTTAGACTTCCATTCTGGTGTCTATTACGTATGTATGTAATCCTCCTTTTGAAACTATTTCTCAGATGTTCTTACTTTATTTAATTTGTATTTAAAGGGGAAAAACAACATAGGCATTCCTGAGATCCTGTTTCCTTTCTGATATTTCCTGCTTGGTTCTGATAACTCCACCTATTTCACATCCCAGCTGGTCATGATGCTGTCCTTTCTCCCAGTGCAGCTGCTATGACCCCCCCAAAATGCCAACCCCTCATCTACACTTGGTTCCTGCCAACACCCCCCCCCCCCTCCCAAATGCTACGATGTCACTATGGTTACCTGGCTTCGTGGTCCTAAAACATGGCTCTCTCCCAGCTGTTTTGTAATTCATCATCAACGTGTGCTTAAGCATTCAGGCTGGGGAAACAGCAGTTGATCATCAGTGCTGAGTTATTTGAACGGGAAAGGGAATTGACACTTTCTCACTTAGGACTCCCAGAAACCAGCATCCCGATCATTTACTTCATGGAGTGCTGGCAAGGATACCCCATGTTTACCTAATCAAACTGGACCACTCAAGTTCAAACCAGATAGTTCTGCTCTAACAAGTATACTTTGTCTCTTCTTTTTTCAACTTCTGCATGCTGACATGGTTCATATCGCCAAAACTCCTAGAAGATTTGAAACAAATTGTCCTCTCCAATGACTCAGCTCATCCCCAGGAGCCCTGTAACGGTGAAAGGAAAACAGTGAGCCTTTAAGTGGGTGGGAAAATTATGTGCTGCCCCACTGACTGGTTTAACCCACTGTCCTTTGGTTAGCTTACTAGCTCTGATTGGGTTAGACCAACCAGTGACTGTAATCCCACCCACCATAGCTTTCCAAGCCTCATTTCTTCCATCACCACAGTAGCGCCCCCTACCTGCAGGGGATTTTGTGGCTCCACACACACTACCATTTTCTGGAATATTTTCTGCACTTCTTTGGCTCATTTCAAAGGTGCTGGTTTTACTGTCTGTCACACTCTTAATACTGTCTGTCACATAATATAATACGGCAATCCACTCTTATCCGATTCAGACAGAAGACTGTGGCCTGTGGACCCATTAGAATGGGCCTTTTCAGGAGGCCTGCTACGTGAACTGGACAGTAAGAAAGAGCCGACAGCTCCCTCACCTCCTTCTGACCCCTGTCTTCTTGGTCAATGGTGCATTACGGCTTCACCTGAGTGAATTGCACACTTGTGGCTCACTCTCTTGAAGAGGCTTGCCGCCCATGCCATCCTGAACTGTCTGCGTGACGCCGGTGTGTATGCCACGCATGCATAGAGAGATACGTGCACATAGGCAGGACCCATGTGAGACGTACATCTTGTACACTCTTTGTGTTAAATTGTGAGACTCTGTGTTGTGGACCAATCATGGAACAGCCAGTCGGTGTCCATTGAAACCTAACCAGCCCCACGAGAATGCCCGAGATGATATTGGTGACGAAGAAATAAGCTAAACCTGCCATGAGTGAAACAGCAATCAAGGTCCTCCTCCTACCACCCTGAAGATGGGGTATTTAAGCTTGCATGACCTTAATTTGGATGAGACCATGGAGGAATAGGTGAGATAATGCTGATCTGTATGATGTGCTTTGCATCTCTGGAGATCTGTGCAAGGAAACAACTGCCTGACCCCAGGACTTTGAGCCTCAGGCCTGCTCTCTCCAACGACCATGAAGGGATGACTGCTGCAGAGCCGGGCTGTATGCCCTTCCACCCTGCACCCTCCCTACACTACCTCACCGCATCTTGCACCTACAACCCCCCACCAAAAACCCACGCACTCGTTATAAATATTATCACCATTATCCCATGTGTGTCTTACTCATTCTCATCTGTCACCTATTGTCTCAGACCACAGCCCTCCACAGCTGTTTAATGCACACACTTACATCCATTTACTTGAATGTCACTACTGTTCAAAGTAACTTTCAATCTTAATTCATTTACACAGGTGTGTGTTTTAATGGAGACATTCAAGTTGCGTACCCTACAGAGCAAGCAACATCATGCTCTGTTGAACCAACAGGTTTCAGATTTTGAATGATTGTCCTTAAATGCGCTGGGGGGAGGAGGTGGGGTGGAATGAGGTATTTTGGTCTTTTCTGAACAGAAAATTGTGGTCCTCTTCCATTGATGTGAACACAGTCACGGCACTGTAACTTCATGTCACATTCATAAACAGCTGATACCACGAGTTCATTCTGCCATGCCATTTAAACTCCATTACACTCATGTCAAATTCTGTATATAAGTTTTGTACGATGGGTTTCAGGTGATGCCACAATCCATCATGCAGAACATCAGATGCTTCGTTAGTTTATGGCTTGTGAGTTGCAGCAAAGTCAACCTAATAGCTCACTTTCGTGGCTGAGAAATTTAACGACTGAGGATGGATGTTCCAGTCACATGGGCACTGCTGATTTCAGCACACCCAGCATGTTCTGAGGGAGGACTCACCTGAAGCAGCTCTGTAACTCCAGAGTCATAGTATTTTCATAACCAGAAAAGTTAGCCACACATATCTTCCTGAAGTTTAATGACGTTGAGACAAATATGGACCCTGAATAACACTCTGTTTGAGGCACAGGATTCCAGTATCAGAAAAAATAATCACATAATATGTATTCTCTCTTTTTGAATTATGCAGTATAATATGCTTTGAACAAATATGTTAGAACGTTTTACTTTTTCATTAGTCCTATGTTAAACTATCTTATTAATTGTAGCTACCCTCTGGTAGAAATGAAATGCAAAAATAAAATGAAATTCCTGTCATTGTCTTGTGAGAGTCTTGTGTTTTCACATGAGAGTGGACCAGCAGACGTAATGCTGAGGAAAAACATCTTCCCACTTGGAGCTGTGACTTGGAAAACTGTCATGAGCAAATTCCAGGCATGGGAATGTTGTTTTCATAGAAATCTGGAGGATGCTTAAATGCAGCGTGAGAGCATGACAGGCTAACAAGGACACCGTAGCCCAGGCATGTGTGTGCTGTTCGTTGTTTGGCACGAGGAGAGTAACGGGTTGGCAAAGAAATCTGAGAAGATTTGGAGGGAAGAAAGTTTTCAGTGGCCCAAGTCTGTTTGTTGGCCTTCATTGCAGCATGAAAGTAGTGTATATAAAAATACTGCTGATAGTAAAACATGCTGCTGCTTCCTGGCTGGGGAAGTTAAATGTAAACAGACTCCTGGGCTCCAAACAGCACTTTAGTGAAGTATTGGCTTAAGAAAATTCCTAAAATTCCCCCTCTTCACAGACACCTGTCTGTTGCACACTCTTAGCAAATTAACGAAATACTTGGTGACACACAGTCTTAAATGTATATACACACACACCTGTTTGAGAAAGCCATCCAATGGGTATGATGTTCTCTGCCGTGTACACGCTTCCAGACACTACCCACGGAACACCTAACACGTGTCTGTACAAACATCTGTGTTCCTAGTCCAAGGTATCATGCAGTCGTGTGCGTGGAACCATCGTGACATGAATGGAACCATGCCACCATACATAATGCACAGTTTTAATGTACTCTACTCTGCAAGACTACTGTATGTTTTCATAAACAGAACTGGGCATTTTCATGAGTAGCTCTACCCCAAAGAACTTTTAACGATAATGACAGATTTCTTTTGACTTTCAATGGCCTTGTGTATTAGGGCTGTCAGTACTCTTTTACAGTCAGTGCAAAATGTTTTCTCACAGGAAGATGCTGACCTGAGAACAGCTGGCTCTGTTATACAGATGTGGAGGTGGTGTGGGGGGGTTCACAGTGTTAGGGAACGTCCCCTCTTACCATGAATAATGGAGCACTGTGAAATGTTAACTTGAAGTGCTTTGGAGTGATCCACTCGCCACCTGCCTGTCATGAGTGTGAGCAAAAGTAGCACCAAGGTTATTTTAGGAGATGCCAAGCTGAGGAATCGCGGAAACAAGGCTACCCTTAAATCTGCGACCACAGTTATCTCCAGTGCATGAGCTCCCATTAAAGGACTGAGCCGATTCTTTCGGCCTTATTAACATGCTTCACAAAAGCAGCCCATATAAACTAATAAAATAATGCTTATGATTAGCGATTCCTCCAGTACGAAAGACGATGCACGGTGTTTTACTCCAAAAACAGTGGAATTATTGTAATTCCTTATGTACTCAAGGGCACTTACCAGGTACCACTATGCAATACCAGCTAGCCCCCCCCATTTTCTTTTCAACCAATGTTTGATGAGTTGTGTCTTCAGAGACGCCATTCTGCACACTACTGTTGTGGCCTTCCTGGTAGCTAGAGCCTGGCCTCTGACCTCTCTCATTATCAAGAGCTACTGCTGACTGGATGCTCTCAAGTACTTGAAAATACCAAGAGGGTGGCTGTTCCTGCTACAAGCACATTAAATCTCTTAGCTTACAACTCTCATCCGTCATAATGCTTAGCTGCACTGTAACTGACCCTCTTGACAATGTTTGCATGCTTTATCTTTGATTGGAGACACACAATCCTCTGTTTGAGTTAACAAGCAGATGTAGTGACCATTGAATTCCAACTAATCTGTCATAAGGGATGGAAGGAATAACACGTTGACACCCCTGGTGGGTGGGATTATCATGTTCTGTCAATCACTAAATGTCAAATGACAGATTTCTCCTTGGTCATTTCATTAGTGAAACAAGGCAATGACTGACGGCATACAGTAATCCCACCCACTGTGGGTTTTTCCTGTATGTCTGTTGTTTCTAAATTACAGAAAATGAGAAAATTGCAGACCTGCAACAGAGTGCAGGGACTAAGTGCTCAGTTCATATGCTGCCTGTATAGTCAGAGTTAATGAAGCCATTTCTTCCTTTCAGGATATATCAATGTATTGATAAGAGGCTCCAGTCCTTTCTGAGAAGTGATCCACTTCCTTGCCATACGGCTGGAGATAGCATGTTCTGTGTGTGAGACACTGAATCTCATTTATTTGGTCTTTCGTATGTGTCATTTTTGAGAAGGGATCGGTTAATGGCAAAAGATAATCAGCTAATTAAGATCTCAGATATGGCATTTATCTTAAGTGATCAAAGATGCTCGCTTGTCCATTGATCCCTCAACTGGAAACAGAGATAATATCTCAGGAGGAAGGGTGGTAAGTTAAAGATGTGTTTATTTATATTGAGCAACAGGCATAATTGTTGGGTTGGCAAGAGGATTTATTTGCTATTGAGCAGCGTGGGTGGGTGGTGAGGGGGGGCGTGTTGCTGAGGTAACAGACACAGGATGACTTTAAATAGAAGAGGAGGAAAACGAATGACTTTAAATGAGGAGGAAAAAGATAGCATCCATGCAAACCATAAGAAAGCCAGATCCTTGGGACAATGCAATGTGACTCAGTCCAACTTGTTTTGCTGTCAAGCAGCTGCCAAGGTCACTGACCTAAAGGGTGAATCACAACTACACTATAACCAAAGTGGAGAAATGAGACTGAGAAGGACACTATCCAAGTGTAATTAGAGAGCTTACTTCAGGGACACTGTTCAGCGCATGGCCTCCAGTAGCTGGTTATCATCTGTCTATTGTCGATAAACCACTCTTTGAAGGAACAAATTCCTTTGCAGCTGTGTGTCCTGAGCTAAAAATAATGTTCAGTCATCATAATTAGAAACACCTCTTCAATCACTGAAAGGTATAGCACAATGGATAGCTTCTACGTCTAAACATAGAATAGGTTGATGAGGTCAATTAATGTAATTACTTACCACATGCACACACACTCCGCTCCATCCTATCAATATTGTCCAATCTCCCCAGCAACTGTTATTAAGCGTGTTATACTCAGCTTACTACAAACCTACATGGCAACCTTCATCATGAGTTGAAAGAAGCTCCTAATGCAATAATTGAAACCCATACGGCAATCTGTCTGCCATGTATTATTTTTAATATTGTTAATATTATTTTTAATGAGACAGTGTGAACACAGCGGCTGCTGCTATATGGCTCTCAGCAGCACGGAGGCCATCACTATGGCATTTCGAGAGCCACAGCTAAATTATTATTCAGCATGTAATGCTATCCCATTTCCTGGCTGTACAGCCACAGGAAGGCCTATCCGTTTCTCCTCTCCCGGTTTCAAATTCAATTACCCGGCGCCCCAGGTCACTGCAGGCTGGAAGTGAGCCATGGATCCACAGTACCGTTCCATGGATTTAAACTGAAATTCTGTCCTTCTCTTGTTCCTCTGAGACTGGCAGGCATTACACCTAACAACATTAAGGGCGATTTAAAGATTATTCTGGCTACCCTGAGTCCTGACGGATGAGCGCAGCTTTAAGCAGAGTCTACGATGATGCTCTTGTTCTCGGTCTTGCCAGACAGACCTCCTGCTTGGAACTGTGCTGGAAATTCATTTATGACAAGAGCAGATGATGTGATCATCCACAGTATGACTGATTTTTATATCATAGCTCATGAACCTCAAAGATGCTCACTTTAACAAAAACAAGGTAGTTTCTGTTTTTTTCAAGTTGCAAAACTCAGGATCATAACACAGATTCATTCAGACAAAGGTGCACTTTTCTTTAGATGTGGTACCTCCTAATTACTGCTTTTGATGTTCTTTATCTGGCAATTAAAGATTTGAAACATTTTTCATGCAATTACCTTAAAAATGTGGATGTCTACACTCTAGTAACCAGCCTCGCTCACTGAAAGATGGATCAGGAACACTGCAGCCGTTGAAATATAAAGCACCTCCTAACGAACAGCAGTGGCACTGTGTCACAGAGTTATGGCTTCAATAGCCAGAGAAACCATACAGCAGACCCATTGAAAGGCCAGAGAAAGGAAAAGGCTGACTACCGGATCTCTCTGAGAGGTGCGAACCTCAGGCTCCTCTGCAAAATGTGAAGCGGGCTTTCACGTCTTTCTCAGCAGACGAGTGGAGTGGGGGGAAATGACTGATTTTGAGGCTGCTGAATAATTTAGTCAGCTTTTTTCTAGCTTCGCTGCAGTCTGATCATCTGCATCTGGGACAGCTAGGCACGAGCCAGGTGGGGGCGACATGGCCATGCTGGTAAGGATACATCCTGCCCACCCTCCCTTAATGGTCATCTTATTTAATTTATTAGTAGATTCATAGAGCAACTTGCATATTTTACAACTAATGATTTTTTTTTTGCCAGTTTATAGTTTTAGCCAGATTTTTTTAATCAAGTGATTCAGATTGATGGCTCTAAGGTATAAGAGTAGGAACCCTCTACCTCATTTTGGTCAAATGTCCAGCTTGGTCCAACTAACTGCGGATTTCTCTTCAGATATTCTGATAGTCGGGGTCTTTAGAAGGTTGAAGTGGCTGTCCCGAGGCACTTGGTATTAATCTCCCCAGTTTAATCACAGACCCAGGCCCGATGACATGGCCCTGGTCTCGGCAAGTGACAAATGAAGCGCCTACTTCTCACAAATGGACCCCAATTCATGGCCTCTTGAAATTCATGTTATACAGCGGGGAGAGTAATTGTTTTTCTGTTATGGATGATACTGTACACAGAAGCCCATTGTAGCACATCAGTGAACATGTGACTGGTCGGAACCTGTCAGATTACCAATGCGTGGAGTAGCACATTTATCAAAGAAAGTCGGGAAAAAAAACGGGGGTAAATCTACTTCATCTACCTGAGATGTATTTTAATAAAGAATTAAACTGAAATTGTGACTCGTTTATAAAACTGGCATGGTGTTCTTAAAAGGCCATGTAAAGTTCTCCTTTGCATGTAAAGTGGATTCATTATAATCTGATTTCTTTCTCCTTGGTTCCTGCTAAGCTACCAAGGAATGGCCCTTGAGAATTGACTGGATCCCTCCAATCACCGGTGTCATTATCTGTCTCGCACAGAACAAAAAGACAATATCTTTAATTAAGAATAATATTAATGTACACACCAGTATATATATATATATCACTGCATGTACACTGTGAGACTGAGATATTCGTATTTTTGACACAAGAACCTCTTTTTGTCTGAATTGATTGCTTTCCATAATTAGTGCTACTGTCACCCCAAAGGAGATTTTGGTCACACCGTTTCCAATATCCCCATGAGCTTTAAATCGAAGTGAACTACGGAAGGAGGATCCAGGTCTTGTTTTTTTTGTACTCAGGAAAAAAAAAACAAGAGCAGAAATAAAGGATTTCAGTTGAAGTCTTTTGGTTAAAGTTTTAAGGCTTAGAATTCTAGCATTGTGACAGTCCTCTTGAATGTGCCAGTCAGAGAAGGAACAGATTTGACAGCCTCTTATTTCCAATGACAATGGGCCTTCTGCACAGTTGGGACACATGTCAAAAAGGACATCACTTCTGGACAGATGTTGACGTGCTCTTTTACATATAATTATACCGTTCCAGCAGGTGTGAATTTCCAATACAAAACCTTTAATCAGTAAAATAGAGCAAATGTTTTTCATGACATGACTGATCAGAGGGCTTAAAACTATGTGCAGAAAAATAATTCTTACCATTTTTTTGGCATTGAGGTGAACTACTTAATTCATAAATGACGTTTATGCATCCCTTAGTGCATAAAACTAACACCATTATCAGTGTTCCTAAGGCTTCTGGAAAGCAAGTGAATTAATTGATTTTTTTAATGAACTCATATTTTAAACTCACCGTAAGAGTTTGGCTAAAAAAAGATAAATTTCTGTAGTACAAGGGAGTCTGCCATTTTTGTAATGAGTCTAATGACTTGGAAAGCCTCATTTAATTTACTGCATCTAAGGACAAAAATATGATGGAGATGTGGGAAAAAACAAACAAACAAAAAGAAACAATCAGAAAGCATGAAAGCTCTTCAAGGATGAAGTGACTTGATGAGCGGTGTGATCGTTATGAAAACCCTGCTGGTACGGCCTATTTTTCAAAACACAGTGAAGATCACACAGCAGATCCACTAATGAAGGTGGTGCAGCACTGCTGATCTAATTGGCAAAAAAGAGAACGACCCAGTCTGCCTCTGTCTTTCTGCTCTTTCGGCATTTGATAGAGGGTGTAATCATTGAGCCAAGCAATGTATGCCAACTTGCCCCCCCGATGGTGTTTTTGTTTCTTATCTTGGCCGCCATCATCTCCATGTGAGACACACACACACACACACACACACACACACACACACACACCTGCCGCAGGTCTAGAGCAAACCCCTCTCAGACTGACCCCAGTAAGCCTTGATGAACTATTTATGTAGATAGGGTCATGTGGTCTCATGGACCTGTAGCCTTGGCTGGGCAATCAAACCCTTTGAAGTATGACATGGGCCTGCCGAAGCTTCAAAAGCCAGGTGCCAGGAATACTGCTTCAGCTCCCTCCAGATGTACATTTTCTTAGGGCTTCTGTGCTCAGTCTGGCCGCAAGGCCTGTGGCATTGTGTTCCCTCACAAAACTTCCACAAACACGCTGTGTCATGCTGCAGCAAATATTGCCCTGTTTGAGGACTAAACATCTATGAGATCATATATTACAGTCACCATTTTTTCTGAGCTAATTTCTATGGCCAGTATTTTATCATGAATATTTAAAGACAACAATATTTATCAGAAGTTGATAATGCAGAACAGGGAAAAAAGGAAGAGTCAATTTGTTTACTTTTGCATTTCACAAATATCCAATTCTATCTTTGCATGGTCTTCCCATTCACTCTAAGCGCATTTTATTCAGTATTACTTGAATGAGAATTCAAATTACCAGAGACCTGTACGATAGAGTCCATCACACTTCATAAATGAATAGCAGAATCATATGTGTATTTACAAATTGTTATAAATAAATACATTACAAATTATGAATTACTATGGAATGGTGTCCCCTGTATAAAATGTAAACATGTCATTTGTTTCTTATTCACTGGGATGACACCCAATAGCTGAGATGTTAGCTGAATTGGAGACTTTATGGTCTTATTAAACTTCTATTAAACTCCACCGCTTAGACCCTGTATCTAAGCTGCACTAAGCGCTCACTTTGAAGTCCAAGCCCCAGCCTGTTAAAAAACAAGCCATCTTCTTATGTCATCCTGTAAAAAATACAGGTCGTGATCTGTATTTTTCTCTATCCTGACACTTTTTTTGTTAAATTCTGTGGTAAGGAATTCATGGCCATAAAAACCCTTCATTTTCACACACTTGAATTTATTATGCAGCTTTTTAGAGAACTAGACCAAAATCTGACGGACCCTGAATTTGTCATGGCCCACTGTTTAAGCAACAGGTATGTATGATTCGTCCCTCATGGGTAGCAAGGGAAGCAAGACTGACGTATGATCAAGACTTGACCAAACAGTAATAATACCTGCCATAAAATACCTTCACTCCTACATGTAGTGTGGGGCTGCTGTTGTAGCCAAGCTAAGGTGGTCTGAAATAGGGAACTAGAACAGTGAAGGGACAAATGACATTTCAAAACTCTGTGGTGGGTGGGAGTATTCTGAACTAACTAATCAATGCTGGCACTAAATGAGGTTTCAAAACCTGTGGTGGGTGGGAGT
>JAACJT020000007.1:10346295-10357787 GCA_009936485.2 Gymnarchus niloticus
ATCCTGAACTAACCAATCAATGCTGACACTAAATGAGGCTTCAAAACCCATAGTGGTTGGGAGTATCCTGAACTAACCAATCAATGCTGACACTAAATGAGGCTTCAAGACCCATAGTGGTTGGGAGTATCCTGAACTAACCAATCAATGCTGACACTAAATGAGGCTTCAAAACCCATAGTGGTTGGGAGTATCCTGAACTAACAAATCAATGCTGACACTACATGAGACCATTTCACACAGTCCTGCAGCAATGGTTCCCTGCTAATGAAACAAACTGCTGTCTGATGCTCAGATGGGGACCACTCATTATCAGGCTGTGGCTCAGGATACTGAAGGTCATTGCTCCCACTTCAGTAATCCTACCAAAGGGGAGGGAGGGTGTTTACTGAGTTGTGTGCCACACTGTGATTTTTTCAAAGGAATAAATAATAATAAGGAATAAATAAGTGAACGATTGTGGGAGGTGGAAGTTTTTGGAAAATGGAAATGCGTGCAACATGAGACTCAAAGACTAGGAGATGTGGGCAGCTGGCAAGATGAACATCCCTTCAATATCCCTCCCATAGGCACTGTACCAATTACGTCCAATGTACCATACTCACTGCACAAATGACCTCTAATGTCCTATAGGCACTGTATCAATGACCTCCAGTGTCCCATAGGCACTGTAGCAATGACCTGCAATATGCCATAGGCACTGTACGAATGACCTCCAATGTCTCATGCTCACTGCACCAATGACCTCCAATGTCATATAAGCATTACACCAATGGCCTCCCACTTCATATATGCACCGCACCAATAACCTCACATGCCATATATGCACTGCACCAATGACCTCCAATGTCACATATGCACTGCACCAATGATGTCACGTCACATACGCACTGCACCAATGACCTCCCATGTCACATATGCACTGCATCAATGACTTGCAGGCTATGATCTATGCTTTGTGAGCTTTTTGTTTTTAAGAAGTAGACGTGTTTAAAAAATTCTTCTGGGCTGACCTGAGGCATATTATTTGTTTTCTTCATAGTGTTTTTTTTGGAATTTCTTTTAAATATTTATGCAGTTTTTCTATTGATTGTGATGATGCACACAGGTACATTCTTCATATTGAAGTATGAAATTAAATGAGTGGAATGTCATTTAATAAAAAATGCAGAGAAGTTGTTGATCATTAAGAGGGGAAGACAACATGATTTACCCTGATGACTTACCAGAATACTAAGGAGCTCAGTGGTATTTCAGCTGTGGTTTAATTAACAAATTTGTGCTGTGCACTATTGACACCATTTCCCATATTGCAAATAACATCTGATCAAAACTGTACACATCTATTTTTCTTTAAGAGTGGCCCAGTCTGCATGTTAAAGCCAATAATGTTGTCTTGTAATTATACCTGAATATTCATGAGCACAGCACAATTTTCAAGTTTTATGAAACTTTGCTCTCTCAACAAAGCATGCAGTAATATTAAGGTCGCCACGAGGGTGTAGCCAGCCTGTCAAACTGGAGTCTGTCAGGATTGTCTGCATTCCATCCAGAAAAGTATCAGGGAAGACTTTCATTAACTAGGAACTGCACTTTGATTTGTATTTTTCCATTTAGGTTATTTAATCTGACTGGCCTATGGGAAAGGTTTCTTTTTAATAGCCATGTTACATACACTAGAAACACAACCCCTGCCATCAGATAATAATGGACCCTTTAAGAATCCCATTGACTGGTTATAGTACCCCAGAGTACCCCTCTGGCTGGTTGTGTAGGCAATACCACAGGTTTACACTGGTGCGTTCTATCTGCTATTCAAATGCATTCATTCAAATGGACTTCATTTTAAGTAATTTGCTCAGAGACTTACAAACTTTGAATCATTTCCTTAACAACAAGGCTGTTGGTTAACTTCTTAATCAAGGACAGTAAGCAAAGGACTAGCAAAGTTAATGTTCCAGTTCTCAAAAATGACCCAGTCCTCTGATGGTGGAGATGTCGAGAAGTTACAGTTTTACCATGCAACAACAACATTTTACTTTACATTCTACTCTGTTGTGTTTAAATAAATGTCTCTTAACCTGGAAAAACTTAATCACTCCCTGCATTGTAATGTTTACGGTACAATACTGATGAATAAACACTCAAAGGTAATTTATTTCTAAATAAAACTCTAACATTTGTGTTTCTACTGGATAGGCACATTTTATTGAATTTGCTCCATTTCGTTTTAGAGCCTGTATTATTCTAGCTGTGAAGAATACGTAAGAAAGCACTTGTTGTAATGACTAACAAGAGCAGGACAGCACCCCATGGAGTCAGCTTGAGAAAAGCATGCTGATTGTACAGCTGTAAGCCACCACAAGCTGATATCTGAGATCGACTAGTCTGGCCTGGCATTTACCAGAAGTACTGCAATTCAATAAAACAGATTTCAGCAGTGGTTCTAGAGGATGTAAAAAAGCACACCAAATAAATTTGTGCTAAGGTCAACTAAAAGTTTTGAATCTTGTACAGACATGGGTGCCACCTTTAATTGATTATTTGACATCTACTCTGCCTCAGTGCCAACTCCATATCTTTCTGCTTACAGTTATTCCTTAAATGTAAATTTCGCATTATCTCTGAGGCATTCTCCTGCACTCAACTGGGGAAATGTGGTAAATGAGCTTACCTGCTGGTTGGTCGGTTGAACACAGCAAGGTAAAAGACCAGAGCATGGAAATGAGAGAGACAGAGAGTTTTAGTTTTCAGAATCAATGATTAGAAATGTCGATTCCATAATTTTGCATAATTATCCAGGCAAGCTACTGCTAAACTGATAAATGAATGTATGCTTAATTATAAAATATGCTTATGCTGTGAAGAAAAGCATTATCATAGTCAGAGTCAAACTCCAAAAAAGCAGTTTTGGTCTCTTTGGAATAAGCTCTTCCTCATAAGATGTTATACCTGCCCAATATCACCTTCTATATTACCCCCCCAAATTAAATCTCATGTTATCTACTGGAAAATAGTAAAACATATCAATTCCCGTATTGCATTCATATCCACAAATGCAGGGTCTTTTGTAGCTATATATCCCATACTAGGTAATTGCTAATATATCTATTATTTTATTACTACTTTAATTTTTAATTACTTTGAAATCCAACCAACCAACTGTGTGTGTGTGTGCATTTTAGCAAGATCATGCATCCAGTTGTTTAATCTTTGGCCAGTGCCAAACAAGAGCGATATTCTCATGTTGGTAAAACCTTTTAAAGAAGCAGCTCTCAAATTATTTGCATGATGTTCTTAATCTCTCCGTGGCTTATCCACTCCATATTAGTAGGGCATGCATTCCTGTTAAGTGAAAGGGGAAAAAAACTGCTTATTAGGCACATCTAGCAGTTATTAATCTGCCCCAGCAATGACCTTTATCTGTTTGTGGTGTCCAATGAAAATATGTTAAAGAGTTGGGTGACTCCCACTCCAGAGGAACAACTCGGTCTGCAGGTTGCCCTTTGTGTCCGAGCTGCAATCCAGCAGGAAGCATATCACAGACATTTCAGACATCCAGACAGGCATCTGCCACTCGTCAAATCTAAAAAAATGAATTCATAACACTATCAGTTCCTCATCCTGCTTTTGTTGGATTTCTGTATGAACTTTAGTGTGCATGAATGATCGCTACATACATATGGTTAACTACGATGGTTAAAGTCTACTTATAAATAGGATTATTTTTTTTCCTTTCACGGTAATCTGACCTACATTTCTGCTTAAAGGATGTATATCATAAGAAAGTTCTTTCTCATTTGTGCTAAAACTGCTACCAGGGACCATCTTATTTCAATAAACACAATATATTTGAGATTCTTTTAAAAAAACCCACGTGTTTCCATGGAGCCATGAGGGGGCTACACCCATCAGAGAGTGAGCCCTCTGGACCTTCTCACAGATGACTGATGCGAGACAGCATCAATACCTGTCTTGGGGGAAGTCTGACTGGAACGACCCACTTAATCTGACTGGTTTATATGTTAAAATGTCCCTCTGATGCTTCATTTAAATTTAAGATACATTTAATAAAATATATTTATAGTATTCTTACAAGTAGTAACCAATACTCATAAATGTAGATATGGCTATCATTCCTTAACAATCATACCCTCTCTTCTTACAAGTAGTAACCAATACTCATAAATGTAGATATGGCTATCATTCCTTAACAATCATAGCCTCTATGGAAACATGTATGCCATTTTCAATGAGGATTTTCAGACTATACACACTGAATATGTGCTTCATCACAGATGAGTTAGGCAGGTGGGGTGGGGGGGGGGGGCAATGTTTTTCCAAAACCTAAGAGAAAAAATTGCCTAATTTCTATAATGTATGCTACTGGAAATGGGCCTCTGTAGAACTCATCTGGGGTAATTACTGCATCAGCAACACTGTATGAATTTAACATAATAACCTAAATCAGTGATATGCCTAGAAAAATGTAATCAACCTTTCTGTGTCGGATTCTCCTAATTTAATTTTCCCATTCAAGGATAATGTTCATCTCCGATGTTTGGTTTAGTTGTGTGTGGAAAATTCCACAGCTGGCAATACGCTTAATGTGTTTGACAACAAAAATGAACATTTTTTTTCGTATAATGCGTGTCTGAAAAGAAAATAATGGTAATAAGGATAAAGAATTCACATCTTACATGTGTTTCATAACACTGATCCTCACAGAATTCTAGTTTTTAGCCCTGAACTCTTAATTATTCTCGAACGATATAATTGAATATAACATTCACATTACATGTTATGGTAGGATATAAATTTGCATTGCCTTAATAAAATGACACATATCTGTATGCGTGTTAACAAAACAGATTATATTTGCTACATTATTTTATTGGTATTGATTAATTAATTATCCAACAATTTCAAAGGAATAAGTTTTAATTAATTGATAATTTATTGATAATGAAAACAATATTACTCATTTTAAGGGGCAAAACCAAAAATACTGTATTAAGAAACTTTCAGTCATTTTCAACACCATCCCAGTTAATTCTAATAACCATTTACCCATTGACCCAATAAACATTAACCTAATTGAATGAACACATTAGGAATTAAAACATTTAGCTTAGCATTGTCTTAATTAATGTCTTACATTTACTCGCTTCAATCCATCAACAGCTTGACCAGGCCTAATTAGTTGAGCTGGACAAAATAACCATTATTCACCATGTGCCTAGAAAACCAGGTTTGGGAAACATAGATTTAGACCTACATTTTGAGCATAGAAATTTTTATTCCTATTTTTTTTTACTCTGAGAGGCCATAGGGATTTCCTGGGAGTATTACTTAACCTTTGACCTTTTTCTGTCCCTTCAGGAAAAGCGGTTAAAAGTTGGGTGTGAAATGCAAGAGGCCCTCAGAAAAAAACAAAACAAAACAGTTATGGTGCATTAATGAATTCAACAGCCTTTACATTTTCATATTTTGTAGGGTATATGTGATATTATGGTACCTTTGTCTCTGAACGTGGAAAATACGGCAAGGAATGATCTTTGTCTTTGTGAAAAAGCTAAAATCGGAGTGGTGTTACTAAACAGCAGTGATCTCTGGTACAGACATTCATTTTCATTCTTAGTGGAATTAATTCAATATTACCATTAGGCTTTTCGGTGTGATCACACTCAATGCCTTGCCAAGCGGACAAATAAAGCAGTTTGTCTGTTTCACCACGCAGTGGAAGTTAGCGAAACAGCTCTC
Organism: Gymnarchus niloticus; assembly: GCA_009936485.2. Taxonomy (NCBI): domain Eukaryota; kingdom Metazoa; phylum Chordata; class Actinopteri; order Osteoglossiformes; family Gymnarchidae; genus Gymnarchus; species Gymnarchus niloticus. The sequence goes on from JAACJT020000007.1 coordinate 10,352,059, forward strand.
TCGCCTGGTGCCATAGTTCTCAGTCTGTTTACCATATCTCCATAATGGCATGATCATTAAAATGTACAGCAGCTCCCAATGCGGCAAATTTCACGTCTACCAACTGAAACCTTGTTATATTCTCCTGGTGGGAACAATACGTATATGCAATTTTTAGATAAATAAAAATACTTCCACTTGAGGGGGAAACAAAGTGAACGTGCAGATCACAGGACATGTTTTATTAATGTGTCATGACGTTTAAATGGGCTGGAATTAGATAGCGGGGAAACAATATTGTTCCACTTCTCGGGTTTCAAATGCTGTGCAGAGGAAGTGTGGATCCAGTTAATGTTTAAGGTGTGCTCCCGGCACTTTACCTACTTGTGATTTGGTGCTGTGCCCACCACCCGAGGGACAACACCAAGCCAGTTGTGATTTAAATCAGAGATCGAGGTCTCTTTGAGTGCCTTCCTCCACACTTTTCTATCTACCACACTTTCTTTATCTCCTGTAAAAAATACTTCTCATGCATAAGTATGACTTCTCTAATTATGACACAATAACTTACTCTTGCTTTTATCCAAAACCGTTTATATTTCTAGTTTGCCCATTAGTGCAGCTATTTTTGTCTACTGACTCATTTAATTTGAAGCACTGTTGTCTGGGTTCCTGTCCGACCTTTTTGTTGTAGATCAGTTAGATTGATACTAGAAACTGATACTTTCACTGGCGTTTGTAAATCCTTTTTTTTTTTAAAATGAGCTTTTCTTTGTTTTCAAGCTACCAACAAACAACAAGCCACAAGCCCCGTGAAGAATCTAAAAGGTTAAATCTGCATCTATCAAGGCTTTGGGCTGGCTTCGGTTTTTTCGTTAATGTTTAATTAGGGTGATAGAGGAAATGGCTCTGGCTGTTGAAATGGAGGAGCCAAATACCTTCACGGTAGTAAATGGCCAAAGGTTCATGGTCTCAAATCGACCGCAGGGGTAAGAAAACCCACAATGGGTCACAGCTGGAACTTGTTTTCTTGATTATTTCCATTTTCCAGAAGTTGAGAGTGAACCAAATATTTGAAACAGACTGACAACATAATATTATGCCCTAGACTGGGTCTTCTATAAAAAGCAGACAACAGCTGCATTGTAAGCTCAATAATTTTAGAAAATGTGCCGATGTTTCATAGTCATGGTGTGTTTTTAGTTATGAGGTTGTCTCCAAAGCTTACCTAACTAAAACGATCACAAAAATGCTGAAGAGGTCCTACCTGTGGCAGATATGTAAATGTGTCATACTGAGGATAAATTCTAAAAGTGTTTTTCTCATCGACATCTAGACAACTACATGGATGTCTGGAGATTGTCACAGAAAATAAAAACATTTTCAAATTCAAGACCATTTGTGTTTGTGTTATAGATCCTGATATATTAATTATAACTCTTCTTTGGTGCAACTATATGCAAAGAGGTAGTGGACATCTCAGTTTATTAAAATGGCATCAGTGCTTTAAAAGTCACTGTTTCATGGAGTAGTCATGAATGGTGGACGAGGTGTTCCAATGGACTCACAGAATAGAGAACATTCTGTGGTAGTGCTATGTGTTCTAACATTTCTGTCACCTTGAAAGCTGTATTAAATAGCGAATTTTGAGAAACAAAAAACCGAATCAGCGAAAACTGGTCTACAGTCAGCTTGAGCTGATTAAAATTTTGAACATGTTGGGTTCTCTTTCAGGTATTTTATTAAAAGTATTGCAGAGAAATTCAGGGACGAGTCCATTAAAAAAGGTTTAGTCTCTCCCCATTCACTGATGCTTTTTGAAACCCAAGAGTTGCCATTACAGTATATTTTAAAAGTCTGATTATTTCTAGTGCACTGCTTGAAAAAAAAGAAAAAGATTAAATTTAATTTAACAAAGCGGGGGTAGTTGATTTATAAGGCAATGCCAGAACAACATCTTTTATAATGCCAGGCCTCAAATTAGAAAATTGCACAAGGGAATGAAATGTAGCAATTATAAGAAGAGAATTGTACGTTATTTTAAAATAAATAATCCCATAAAAAACGATGAAAGTTCTTATTTTCAAGCTACTTTGTGTCATTGGGAACAGAGGTGCAAACAATTCATCCTCTCAATTATATAGCTCTAAACCATTTATGGGCTGATTGTGGTTGATTATCCTAAAGTTAGCGATACAATACAATTCTCTGTGACTACTTATGGTGGGAATGTTTCATTCCAAGTTTGCTCTGGTTGCAGGGGACTTTCTATTGATATCGGTGAGGTATTGGAACATCAGAAACTTCTAGAACCTAACTTGATGCTGTGGTCCACCTGGGGCTCTGTGTCCAGCAGCATCAGAGAGGATTGGCTCAGGATGGGATGTTGAGCTCTGTATGTGTGAGGGATCTTACATATTGAGTAGTTTTAGCTATCATCAGTATGTCATTCTGCTTTAACATCATAACAGAACACACATAAGCTAACAACACAGGCAACAGAGGTTGTACGTATGCTACAAAATTGTACCAATCTATTCCAAACTTCTTTCGGAGAAAAGTCCAATGTTGACTAATAGTTGAATTATGGGAAATTGAGATTTTGACTTATTCTAAATTTGATAATATAAGAAAAAAATCTGCTTTATCCACCCAAATTTGTGTGATGTACCAGGATAGTTCTCTATGGAAAGATACATTACTACGAATTATTCCATGCATATTCATCATGGGAAAGTGACTTCATTGAAGGAAGTGTACTGCTGACAACAATCATAGTAATGCTGACGATGAGCTGTTAGCATTTCCTACTTGGAGAAACTATCAAAGGTCAAAAGCACAACCTTAAGCAGAATGAGGTGATGGGTGTTTTGTCCTGCTCATCGAAAACTGAATTTCATTCATTACGAGTGTATGCCAGTTCTGGAGATTCATTTCATTTGCTTTGACATGGGCATTAGCTCGTTGCTATCATGCTGAGCGACTGCCCTTGTTTTTAAGCTTGGATCCGGTACCCAGTGTAGGTCACTGGTTGCATAAAGAAGCCCCTGGAATATTCCTCCATGAAGGATGTCTCAATAGTTGTCCAAGCCAGGTTCTTTTTCCGTTCTGAGAAATATTCTAAAATCACGGCTGTAATTTGACAAGACAGTTGCATTACATCATTTAATTCCTATAATGACACTTTAATCCAAAGCAGCCTATCTTACAATTTTTTTACAGTCCTATTTCTTAATATTGTAATTCATTATGCACATCTTGTTCCTGGTCCCTATATCAGAGTATATTGAGGGACTAGAACCTGTAATGGTATTTTGTCAAAAAAAGCATTTGAACTTTTGACATAGAGAGCCCCAGACATGCCATAATTAAACTGTATGTGAGGTGTGCTTACATAGAGTCAGGTCCTTGCAGACAGACCACACACACCACACACACACACACACACACTTTTGCATTTCTAACTTTGTGGAGACCTTCCATTTTCTATGGGCCTAATCCTAATCCTAACTATGACAATCCTAACCCTTACCCTGCCCTAACCTTAACCATAAGTAACCTGGCAAAATACAAGACTTTTGGCTCTTTTGATTTTTTGATTGCATTCACAGATTTTTATAAAACTGGGTTTTCCCTTATGGAGACATGACAAATACCCTTACAAATTATAAATGTCAGGTTTTTATTATCTCCTGGGGACATTTTGTCCCCACAACGTAATATAAACATGGTGCACACACACACACACACACACACACACACACACACACACACACACCATTCATCCACATTACGGACACCAGGGACCAGAGCAATCAACGAAAAAAAGCCATCCAGTGGAAACCAAGGGACAGACTTCAAGACTGTTTTAAAATTAATGGCCTCTCTCCTGTTTTATTTTAAAGGGATCTGTCATAAAAGCAAACATCAGGTCTGTCCTCCTGGTGCAGCACCCATAAACTACTCTCTTGGTGACTGTAAGCATTTGACAGAACCGCCCAGCCAAGCTGGAAAGAGGTCAGCTTATATAAGGCTTGTGAGAAACATGAGTTATGACTTAGCTTAAAGTGTAATTTTAATGGGGCTCCTGGCTGCCACCTTAAAGGCATTGTGCCTTTTGACATTGAAAACAAGGACCATTTTTCGAAATGCCGTGAACATGCTGTAAACAGTATGATGGTCATTTTATCGTTAGCATTTCTTCAGCTGGAGTAACTGCATGTCAGCAGTGGGTGTCACCTGTGAAGGAAGTCCATTGACTGAAAAGGGTGTCAAGGACAATGCTTAAAGGTCATAAAGTCATCCTGGACCAATCAGGTAAGGGTCACAGGTTGATGTCTGATCCTTTAGAAATATCCACCAACGGCGACTCTTGGGAAAAATGCTACTGGACCTACGTTGCAAAACATCATGCCGGAGTACCTCTGTAAAAAAATACATGGCTGGATAAAAACTGTAATCGTCATTATGGTAAAAGCTAAGCACCTAAACGTATAGGCAATTCAAGGAATACCATAATATCAGCTACTACAACAATCACTGACAGTCACTGCATTGAATCCAAGTCAAAAAAAGAATGGATTTTCACTATAGTGCCCATGCTGTGCTGTAGTACATTGTTTCTCATCTCTAGTCCTTGCACACACTAATGTTCAATAGTTTACAGTTAAGCAGAGCGTTCAATTAATTAATGTTGCACACATTTCTGCTGGCGAGACAGGTTTGGCTTATCTAATCATTTGTGAAACAGGACTGTGAGAATTATGACAACGGCAGAGACAAAGAGAATCACACAACACTGGTATAAGACGGACTGATTTAATAAAGTGCGCAATGGGCTGAACGTCACTCACAAACAGAAGCTAAGAAAATAAGCTGTTTTGGCAGACAAGAAAACTAACAAAAAGCACAAGCTCAGGGCGTTTAGGTACAGGCAGCTAATCTGTAATCGCAGTTATGGGCTGAAAAAAGAATACCATACGAATAAGGTTTTTTGGAAATATTGGACAGGTGGGAAAAAAAAAAATATATATCAGTCAATCTTGTGAAGGCCAGGCCCTTACCCTTCCTCTATGGACAAATTTTGATCACTGTGTCCTTTGGTTAATTTTTCAATGGCTACAGAGAAGCAATCATGGATTAACTGAAAATTAATGACTGCAGGAACATATGTTTTGTTTACTGGGGCATCTGAGGGTCTTGGATTCGATTGGAGGGCCTCCTGCAGGGCATCCATGATTTCCCACCGAACGGGTGCAGCAATACTAGGAGGTAACATTGTCTCCTGAAGCGGGTCCTGATGTGGTGGGTCAAACTGGCGTGAGAGGGCATCAGCCTTGGTATTCTTGGAGCCAGGATGGTAGGTGACTGAAAAGTGGAACCAGGTGAAGAACAGGGCCCAGCAAGCCTGTCGGGGATTCAATCGATGGGCACTTCGAATGTATTCCAGGTTGCAGTGATCAGTCAGTACCAGGAATGGATATGCGGCCCCCTCTAACCAGTGTCGCCACTCCTCCAATGCCAGTTTAATGGCCAGCAACTCCCGGTTTCCCACGTCATAATTCCGTTCTGCAGGTGATAACTTAAGAATGCACATGGAAAAAGTTTTGATGAGGAACCATGACGCTGAGACAGGATGGCCTCTACCCCCACCGCTGAAGCATCAACCTCTAACATGAATGGAAGGGATGGGTCAGGTTGCTTGAGGATAGGGGCTGTAGTAAACAGTTGTTTGAGGTTCTGAAAGGCTA
>JAACJT020000007.1:10357887-10371737 GCA_009936485.2 Gymnarchus niloticus
TGAGGATGGAACTGCCAGGCAAGAGGAAAAGAGGAAGGCTAAAGAGGAGGTTTATGGATGTAGTGAGAGAGGACATGTGGTTGGTGGGTGTGACAGAGCGGGATGCGGAGGACAGGAAGAGATGGCGAAGGCTGATCCGCTGTGGTGACCCCTGATGGGAGCAGCTGAAAGGGAATGATAATGACACCTTGTTATGTCTTAGCCCATTCCAGCGTATGCTAGGTTACCAGCCACCCCTCTTCCCATGGAGGGTTGAGTCCAGTGATGTTCCAGCAGTTGATGACTGGTTAATAATAAGCGCACCAGTCTGGGAGAAAGCCCACGTGTGTCATGTCCTTCCTACCTACCCTTTCTGTTATCTCCCTAGCGTGGCCCTAACGAGCTACACCTGTTTAGCATGTCGCCTCTCACTTGCTCCCTCGTTAGTTTTGTAATAAAGTGCTTCCCAGTACTTTTTTCCCCAGTCCGGTCATTGATGTCGTTCCCTCATGTTGGCTGTGTCCCTTTTCGCTCCTTCTTCTAGTTTTGATTCCCCAAGATAGTGTTTGTTTCTAGCCCTTGTTTAGTTTTTTTATAATAAACCCCTGCAGTTCGCCTGAACGCCTGCCTCCAAGTCTTCCCTCTCTATAGACGTGACAGTGTGCAGTTGCCATGGGCAGGAAGTAGAAACAAGCATTTTGGTGACTATTGTTCCTGACCCACACCCTTGTTTCACTCATGACAATGTGTCTGGCTGTAAACAAGGGATATCAAACCACCTACCATTAAGGAAGCTTACGCTGCTATATGTCAGTCCTTCAAAGTTATACGCCAGATTAGCCCCATAACTTATCATCTGCATTTGCCATCTCTCTACAGAAATTCATTGTCCCTACTGAACCCTATGTTTTATAGTCCGATGTTCTCACCAGCTGCTCCAACTGACCCTGCTCCCCCTCTTGACATTGGGAGGGCGCCTGCCTATACTGTGCATGCTCTGTTGAACTCCAGGAATTGAGGGGGCATCCTGCAATATCTGGATCTCCTGGTTTGACCCATTTCCTGTTTTCTACCATCCCTAGCTGTCTTGCTCTGTTTTGTTAAAACCTGCTTCTCTGCAATTGGACCTCCCTTCAGTGAGTTCATTACAATACTAGTTCAGATTAAGTAATTTTCCCTATTCTTATTTTTCAAAACTCTGTATTAGCATTTAATATTCCATCCATCTTCTAACCATTTATGCTGTTCGGGGTTGGAGGGGGGCTTAGGGCCAAGACTGGAGGACAATCACAAGGCATATACACACTAAGGCTAACTGGCATCTCTAAATGGCCCAAACAGCATGTCCTTAGACTGCAGCAGGAAATTGGAATACATGGAGGAAACCCACACAACCCTCGGGTAACATGCACACTTCACACACTGATACACTGGCGAGATTCAAATTCTCAACCCTGGAGGCATGAGTCAACAGTGCTACCTACTGATACACTACGGCGCCCATCATTAAATAATCTTTATTATAAATTAACTACTGCTTGAGAAAATAAGGCATGAAAAACACCGGTGTTTTCTGTGTTTAGAACCTGAGAGTGTTTCAAACCAAACTACACTCTGAAATGGATGAAATGGGGCAGATTTGCACCTGCATGATAATCTCTGCATTGCAATTTGGGATTCAGGTGCCTGCTGAGTTGCTACTGTGATGTAGACAGAAAGTCTAAGCGGCAAGCGACGTGCCAACCTGCGATGGCACATGCACGTAGAACGAGACCAGAGGGTGGGCGGGAGAGAAGCATTCTGCTGGTGAGATCTTGACGCACACATGTTAATTAAAAGTTGTCTTCAGAAGCAACCTACTCATACGGCAGACTCCTCCAGATTCTCCAAAAGGTATGCTTACACATTTCTTGTGCCACGATAATTCCCATCTCTCTTTCCCCCCCAGAGGACTCACAATATCATTCAGCGCATGAGGCAATATTACCTTAGCAACATGATGCCAGCAGCTTAAGCCGTCGTTGTGAGGTCTGCAGATGCACTGTTCAGCAGGCCATCTTGAGTCCTAGTGGGTCAGTCTGTCATATGCACTTTTGGTGACAGGACTGTCTGCCGTGTTGTGTGGAACCTAGGCAAAGGTGCCCCAAGAATTCTTCGGAGAGCTCGCAGTGTTCAGAGCAGCAGCTTGCAGTGACATCAAGAGGGCATGTGACCTACGGGTGGCAGCACTCACGTGGACAGAAATGCACCTGCCACTCTGGAGCAACATGCTGGAGAAACACAGCGCACGTCGAGCTGCATGCAGTGCCCATTCAGAGATGTCTGTCAAGAGACTGTTTCCTAGCCATGGTAATATAGCCTAACCATCAGCACTTTTTCGTGATGCATATTACAATACTTTTCATTTATCACTGAACTGTGCTTTGAGATGTACCAACACCACACATGCAGAGATATTTAAAGAAACAGAGTATTTTACAGTGTTGTGCTAGTGCATTGCAGTATTCTAGATTACATACAACACATGAATAATGACTGCCATAGAGGGACTGTGCACCCTCTCAGCTACAGATGTTTCGATACAGGACTTTAGAGGAAGCTGATTAACATGATTTGGTTGGCCATCTTCATTGTCTTATGCAACTAGATGCACATTCATTTAATTGTGCTGATATTGAAGTTTGAGGCATGACAACTAAGAGGAGAGCACTGTGGCCTCACACTATGAGAGTTGGGGGCGTCTGGTTCCAGCCCCAGCTCTGTGTTTGTGTGCGGAGTTTACATTTTCTTCCTGGCTTTACAAAGGTTTATTTCCACTGTCCAAAACCCTGCAGTCATGTGGCATCTCTAAACTGTGCAGCCCCTCTGCAACTCTGCACTGATTAAGCAGTTATGAAAGATGCATGGATGATTTTGAAGCTGTTGGTATGTTTGCAAAATAACTGCGCAATGGTTCAAGCACTGCTCAAGAGAAGACTCAAATGTTTCAGGCTTAACCCTATCATAGCAAGCCAGAAGCTAATTTTTTTTTTACTGCTTTTAAACAAAAAGAAAACTGTTCAAACATGCATGAATACTCATTTATAAGGTTTGCCCACAAAAAGCTAAATCCTAATACATTGGTAGTTAAACATGATCTCCTGCGCGCCCTTTTGGCTGTTTAAAATTTGACCACAATGTCTAGGGCAATGTTGGAGACCTTGTGACAACTTCTAATGATATATAGCCAGATTAGCAGTTGTAATTTTACGGTAAACATAAATCCCCCTGAAATAAACAGCATAGGCTTTAACACATGCATTCCGTTGTGATAAATAAATACAACACAGTGATGATAATACACTTCAGCTTTTGTTCTACCAAGGTATGCATATGAATTACTGATTACAGGCTTGCACAGTGTGCATAATCTAATTTGAAAAGAGAAAGCACAAAGCAAGATGCTTTTGCAAGGCATAACATTTCCTCAGCGGTTTTTAAGAAATGCAAATTTTAAAAGAAAGAAAAACTGAGCAGAATGAGAGTGCAGAAATCCCTGTTTTGTCCAGTTCCCAGTCTACTTACCCCATGATTCACAAGACAAACCCTACACAAACAGGGTAGGGATGCTGCACAGCATCCACAGCTTGTGGTTCTCAGCAAGGTGCTTTCAGGACAGCACTCATTTCTCAAATCCACCCACATCCCTACAGGTGCCCAGCTGATAATGGGTGTTGCTGAAGAGCACTGACTGAGACGGGACCCATCCAATGGAGTTTTATTGTTGTGTCTCGTACACCGAAATACAGACAGAAAAGCTGGCACAGCATGAAATGACCCATATTCTCACTATTTCCTTGTCACTTTGCTTCTAGCACTGGGGATACCCACTTTAGCTGTTTTTATACAGGTCACTCCAATACTGGTTACCAGTTACTTTGACACCAGTCACCTGCTGAATATTCTTTTTTGTTTATGTTCAACTATAATATTTTACTCCCTTTTGATATTGTAAAATTTGACTGTGACATGTTCAATTCAATTTTAATTAATATATAGTGCCTTTTATCAAAGAGCATTGTCACATGTGCAAGTATATTGTGATATTTGTTTCTTTGTATATTATGGCACTGTTTGGTCTAGGAGGAACAGCATTTTGTTATTTTATGCATGCAAATATACTAAAAAAAAAAACTATTATGTTTGTTTAACAGTGAAGTGCGTCTTGAAGAACCGCTGATGTTTGATGACGTCAATCCCCACACAGTCAATAATGTGACCCTGGTATTTTTGCTTGTGTTCTGGGGTTTGAAGTTAATTAAAATGAGGTTTTATCATCGTCTGAAAGTTCAGCTGCGATTGGATGTCCCTGGCCTCACTGACACTGAATATGTCCCTTTCTTGTCTGCCAGGGACTTTGCTTCATTTGCGGTGTACAAACACAGCATACGAGGATCAATTCAATACACCCACGATGGAACGGTGAACAAACAAGGGCTGTCAGCAGGAAGGAGGAAATGAGCAGAAGAACAACAAATGGGACAAACACTTGGAATGTTCTGACCGAAATGGGAACGGCTCGATTAGTGTGCAAGATGTATTGCCCTGATGGTGGTTTCAGAGTGGACAAATTGAAGTTGGACTTAAAACGTTGCAAAGTTAGAGCAAATCCAATTCACGTCTATCTGCAGACAAACAAGTCCATTTAAATGCTGCCTGTGTGGTTAAGGCTGAGAATATTATATGGTCATGACTGAGTGAGAACCAAATATCTGCAGGTTAAACTGTTTTGCATTGGAAGGAACTGTGGAGCACATGATTGTTCTGTGACTTGGTCCAGAATAGTTTTCACTCTACACCGCAGTGATAATCCAACGTGATTAAAACAGTTGTAAAATGAAACATGGAAAAAATATTCAAATTTCGCAAAAGGTTACATAGACAAGGGGAATTTAACCAAACAGACATAAAAATTTTTCATCTCTATAAATAACACAATACATCTCATTATAATCTCATAATGATGTTCTTAAACTATTTCTTTTTATTTTGCTGACCTTTGCTAAAGCTGACTTTTAAAAACTCATAATGGGATTACTTCAGGCATCTAACTTTATGACCAGGAGAACTGAATACACTTAACCTTTCCTGTATTGAAGTTTGAAATTTGCAAATAAAGTTGAATATGTGAATTCTGTTTATGTAGAGTCACAATGAATCCAGCGTACAGCATCAGATGATAGAGAGCACACAATTCATTCACAATGGTCCAAAAAAATAGAACAGAATTTCAATCGCAATTTACACTTGATCTCAAACTCGCATGTAAATCATGTTTACAGCTGGTTCCAGATAGCGGAAAACACGCAAATCATGTTTACAGCTGTTTTCAGATAAAGGAACGTGTGTAAATCCATTTTAAAGCTGGTCACAGATATAGCGGAACTCGTAAATCCCCTTTATGGTTTGCTGTAGATAGAGGAAGATGAAAGATACCTTAAGTATTTCCCTTGGAGTGACTGCCATTAGACTGCTGAGATTCTAGGTTCTGGATGAGCTCATTTTCCCAGGCCTCAGTACTTCTAATGGGTCTCGCGTGGCTTTGTGTGCGAAAATGCTACTTTATGCTGTGCCGTTGCTGTTATTTTGATGGTGCTACCTTCCACATGTGCCCATCTCTGTGTGAGGCCTCATGACGCAGGAACCGAAAGGATGGAAACGCTGCAGATGTGGGCTTCCCTGGCGGGTCCAGTCAGAATTGCTATGGCAGGACATGCCAGCATTTACAGAAACTCCTATACCTGTGCTGGGATTTTCCTTCATGAGATGTGCTAATAGTTTGCGCACAATGACTTCTTTTAAACCATTGCGATTTGGGGTTTTAGTCACCTTACCTTGTTAATCTGGAGGCTCCCACACTCCCTTCTCTATGCCTACATATATATGTATATCCAAAACTGTTTCTCTATTATGTGCATAAACAAGATTTGGTCAGGGCACAATTACCAACAAGGTAATTATTTAAAAGCTTCACTGACATTAGCGGTATGTTGCATTACCATCACGTTCCATGTGACAGTGTTTACACCCTGAAAATAAAACTCATCAAAATTAAATACACACCACTTTAGAATAGAATTTGCTCAGAGCATACTGTAATGTTGCATGGCATCTGAGACAACATGCTTTAACTGAGCTTCCGGGACTTGAACTGCATTACAAGGAGTTGCAAGTGTGTCAGGCTAAGACTTCGACTGACAAATCTGAAATGAACAAAAGCCAATATATCATACTATAATAGTCTAGTGGGCTTAATCTCCTTATAAGCAAGGGGGCTGCACTGACTGGCCTCTGCTGCTCATGTATGCCCATTACACGTATACGTTTTAGCCATTAATTGTCTGATGCATCACTAACATACCTGTGGCTAGCAGAGTAGTTATATCACTACTGGGGCTCTGAGCAAGGCCCTTGACCCCAATTGCTGCAGGGGTGCTGGCTGACGCTGCTCTCTGACCCCAAATGTACATCATTGAGGGAGAAAAAACAGTATCTGCTAAATAAAGAAATGTGAATGTAAAGTACACCTTAATTATACCAACTACAATGTAAATAACACCAAGTAGAATATCTGACATGTCCAATTTCCATACATACTGAAATAATTTGCAGAGACTGGATTCAAGTACAGGAGGTAGGCTTTAATCGAAGGTCAGAAACAGGCAGGGTCTCAAGCAGAACAGATGATTTCCAAAACCAGGGGGGCAACCCAAGGATGTAGTTGTAGTCACAGGCTAAATGGTCAGCATCCAGAATAGATTAAGCAAGACAGCAACCAAATCCAAAATGAAAGGCAAAACAGTAATCAAAGAGTAAAAGGCAAGAATCATACACAGGCAAGCAACAAACAAAAGAACACTCAGTACAGTGCAACACTTAAATTCACAGAGAGGCAAGGAAACTGAGGGTAATTTAAAGGAATGGCCTGATCACAAACAGTTATAGTCAATATTTGAGTGATGACTTTGGCTGGTTAGACTGGCTATGCTGACTTGGTGTAGGCATGACATATATCAGACTTTTAAGTCACCTTGCTGATGCTTTTATCCAGACTCATACTGCATATTTTCCTCATATATACAATACAATTGATTTTTTTCTGCAGCAGGTCAACTTTAGTAGTTTGCTCAAAGATTCCACAGTGAGGGCCCTCCAGTAAAGCTCTCCCAGCACTTGATACAGCACCCATCATGCTATAAAGTCCATATTATGTGTCGCTATGCTTCTGATTGCTGTTACTTTAGCTGCTACTGCTTTACGTCGATCTGGATCGATAACACACTGTATTTGGGCAGCACTGCCACAGTTATTATTAACCAACTGTTCAAAATAAAACCGTGGAAGCTCCAGTTCAAGGGGTCCTGTTGCAGTCTTGTCCCATAAACGGAGTTCCAACACTCAGCTGTACAAGCAGATAAAAATGTAAGCTATTAATGTGGTATGTGTCTGGTGAATGGAGAGTGCTTTATTATTTAGGCTACAAAACTTCTCACACAGAGAGGCGCTTCACTGAAAGTCAGGCATGGACAAAATCCTGATCCAAGATGTCTCATGCTCCAATGCTGTTTATTTCTCACACTATTTAAACAACTGCAGCCTAAAAGGTCATACATGCCCTTAAAACATTGAATGTAAAGTGTAATTTTCATGCAGGTTTAAGATGTCGTTTTACCATATTCACCATATTTATCATAACTACCTGTTCGGCAACTTACCGCAGGATGCTGCCAGCTAGACTTAAGGAAAATCCATATAGCACTAGTTTTTTTACAAGCCACGCAGGTCAAGGAGGGACAATTTCTTGAAATCATAAAGAGAGGGAAAGATTTGAAATATTCATCCTGAACCCATCCAAATTCATATTTTATGCTTCCCCCTTGCAACATCAACAGTATTTCACTCTGCATGGAATTAGGTGTGAATTAAGCTTTCTATGAGCCAAACTTATGGTAAAATCAGTCAACTGTAAGTTTATGATCCTATAATGTGACGAAAAGATGCTGGTATGTGTTGTTTTCAATGAGTAGTTGAATATTATGGGACATTTTGGTCAGTCAAAATAGAAGTTTTGATTTATAATGCTACGAGCTCCTGTTACTGTTTAACACAGATCCCCAAACTGTAAGAGAAGAACACAGAGTTCTCTTTCGTGGAGGACTACAGGGTGTCCAGGATTTTGGGTACCTTTCTGCTAGCAACTGACACATACCTGGAGCTCCAGGTGAACTTACTGTAGACACTGTCCTAATGAAAGTTTCATCAGAGGAATTAAGAGCTAAAGGCAACAAGACTACAATGTCTGATTGCCAGATTACGTGTATATGTAAGCATTAACAGATGAGACTGGCCACAACTGGCAAGGGCAAACTACCGACCAGATTGCAGTGTTGTTGGCATGAGATGGCTGGATTGACAGTTTACTTTCAGCTGCTAAAAACATGAATTAACTTCAGAGAACAATCCCTTGTTCAGTTTTGTCTTATGACCACTATGAAATAACAGCCATCTCAAAATTACAGCTCAACAGGAAATCATAAATTCTTAATTTAGGAGTCATTGATGAGAAGCTATTTCTCCCAAGTTAGAGTTATCAATCAAAAAATACAAACCTCAGTATTATAAAACAATATTTTAACTGTACCAGTATGAAAAAAAACACCCTCAATACTCTAGTAATCTCATACATCGATGCATGGCACCGACTATTCCTCACCAATGGAGACCAGCACATAGTTTGAAGACTCTCAGAGTAAACATGTGATGTCACCCCCACTTAGCTGTTCTACTTACCAGTTCACCACATCCAAACCTGACTCCTGCAGTCCCAGTCACTGAGTGCTGTTTCACTGTTAAATGCGTCCATCTTGCAAAAGCATTGAAAATTTAAGTATAACGTGAGTCTGGAAATTCAGTGACTGCCAATCAAAGCCAAGCCAAGTAGTTAAAGAGGATCAAAATGATTGTGCCAAATTCTTAGCTGATACCTAAGCCTGAATATTTTGTGACTGAGCTGATTATCTCACTCAATGGCTCAGTGGATTTTGCTGGCAAGCTGATGGAACAATTCCCGTTTCAATGATGTATGGATTCACTTTACACTCCCTCCTGAACTGCATACACAGTCTACCTCATTTCGGACGTAGCCCACCTAGCCTTAATAACTGTGTACAAATGAACCCACAATGCCGGACAAGGTGAGTGTGATTGCAAACCAGCTGATGTACGCGATCTGTCACACTGGTCAGCAAGCATGCTTGCCATAGTATTAACTGGGAGTTGGAGAAGTATGGGTACTCAGAATTGCAAGAACACAGGCTTTTTCATCTTTACACGTTGTGAAATTTAAAACTAAAGAAAAAATGAAGCCTAGATTTTAAAACAACTGACACTGAGCAAAACCCAACTACAAAAGTGCTTGCCTCACTGTACCTTTGATTCTGAGTTTCACACACCTGTATTTGGCCAGAAAAGACAATTAATAGAGGTGCAAGTTTTCACTGTGGGACTCAAAGTACAAACACACACACTCCTACTGCTGGTCCTCTGCCAGGTGGGTGCATGTCTCTTGGTCCTATCCTGCAGGTGACACAGTGGTGCTTTTGTCACCTTCAGGCCCAGTTGACAGAACAGGAAATGTTACAAGAGTGCTCACACTGATGGCTCTGCCAGAGAGGCAAACCCTCGCAACGTGATCGGTACGAGCAAAATCTGAGTGCATGCAATGTTTATTGAAAACAGAGATAACTCACTTTCTCTGTCAGTTTCAATATCCAATTTTTACAAAAGGCACAGTCAGGAAAGAGATACTGTGCTTCTGTCAGTCTCAGATGTTAATCTTTACCGTTCCTTCATATTAGCTCGAACACACGATTGTGTATATAATACTATATACAGTAGTGTATTAGCTGCAGCAATTCTGGTCACTGCTGTATTTTGAAGGATATTGTAGTGGGCTACTACTAGGATTTGAATCTGGTACATTTCAGGTGCATAGCCAGTTGTCTTAATCACTGCACCCCCTTTTGCTTCTGTGGCTCATTGCTCACTAGTGAAAGAGTTTGACACTGATTTGGAAATTAAAGCTCTTTTCTTCCACACTCATAAAGTTGTACAGCAGTGTCTGACCTGGAATTTTAGCCAAAATCTTGCCAAACAGAGACCCCAGAAGTACATTGCTGTTTTGCTATTGTTGTCACGAGACTGCCAATGGCTTTGCATTAAAGTGTTTGCTAACTAGCTAAATAAGAATAAAAACACTACATCTGCTGTGAAAGCTATCCATATAGATGTATCCTTCATATCAGAGCCCATCACTTGGGAGGTTGAAAAGGAGTTCTGGGGAAGTGGAGGCCTTGTTTCAGCTCAAGAGCTTGACAATCCCACCTAAATACAGCTCAGCAGTGCCAGAACAAACCCACAGTCACACCAGAAAAGGATAAGGGCCATTAAAACAGGGGATGGGCCGGTAATTGCCACCTTGAGTGATAGCAAGTCATGGACAGGGCTTCTGCACATAATGTCTCTGTTGTTCCTTCTTTGTTTTCCCCTGTGGTTCCATCCTTCGGGTTGTTAATGGGGTTGGTGTTTTTGTTTTTAATAGCCACAGAAAGTTTTAGCAATCAGTCTGAGGTCACACTCAGAAAATGTCACGTTGAGGAAAATCGTTTTAATTACGAAGGAGATGGGCTCTGCTTCTGTGTGTTGGAGAGTCATGGGAATAACGCGATGGTGGCTCTCTCTCCATGACCACGTGGGACGGATTTGCACAGCGCATTTCTGTGAGTATATGAGCCAGAACCGCGTACCGGAACCATCGACGCGTGTGAGTTACTGCTTGTAGAAGAATCTGGTGAGAAACACAGCTTAAATGTTAGCATATTGGCACCTATTTTCTTTCACAAAAACCACTGACATAAGCACCATTCATACCTAACTACATGGCTAAAAGTATGTGGGCACCCCTGTTAATTAATGGAATTTGCCAACTAAACTACCTGTACTGCTGACACAGGTGTAAAATGAAGCATACAGCCACACAACAAAAATCGGCAGCAGAATAAATCATAACGAAGAGGTTAGTGACGTGACACCATCATAATAGGCCAGTTTGTCAAATTTCTGCCATGGTTAACTGCTAGTGAAATGATCATGACATGAAGTGGAAACATCTAGAAGCAACAAGAGTTCACTCATGACGTAGCAGGCCACACAAACAAAAAAGGACCCGATCGCTCAACATCGATACCCAACCTCACTGATGCTTTTATGGCTGAGTGGCAGAAAATTTCACCAACAATATTCCAACATCTAATGGAAAATGTTTATGGCACTGCATTACCTTATAGCTTTTTCTTGTAGCACTATCCAAACAAAAACTCTGCCTTATTCTTACTCTGTTACACAACTCTGCAGTCTGCAGGACCCTCTCCTCTACCCACGTGACATAGGAACCGGCTGAGAAAAATCGACCAGCACTTAACCAAACTGGCACCAGTCGAGCTTCTGAAAGCAAGATGGAAGCTCAGACTGCCAAATCTCTCATTAAACCATGTCAGCTGACATGAGCCAAGGCTTGTCAGGAATCGCAATCAAATATTTATATTCTCAAATGCATGTAAAATTTCAAGGTTTTCTCTGAGCATCTCTATCAATGATACAACGATAACAAAAGATGCAGCATCACGAGATGCTTTGCCCCATGTGAAAATTCATTTGTTCTGAGCCTAAGGAAAAGGTGCTGTGTGGACCAGCAAGTGCAATGGATGTCAGTTTCCATATAGTCTTAGCCAATAGACCAAAGGTGCAGCCTTAATGGAGATGGGGGACCTGTTCAATTGGAAAATAAGGGGAGATGTATTTTCTAAAATCTCAAAACCGTACACCACACAGGACAGTGGTCTGACTTCTTGCTCTAGCAGGGGCTGCTGGATACTTCACAGGTCAGTGACCTTGCGGCAGGCACCATGCCGCTGGGCATACGAGTGGAGCTATGCCTCCAGCTTCCTGAGAAAGCCCCTCCCAAGATGCACCACAATTGGTGGCTGAGTGACCATCTAATGGATTAAGGACAGAAGCCTATTAACTGAGTCAGTCAGCTCTAGAACTCTCCAGTGTTCAATAATGTAACACATATTCCAGTTCAGCTTGAAAAGGATGATAATGTGATTGCAATTATGTACATTTTTGATTTCAGTAATGGTGACAGCATTGACCCAGACCTTGTGGCAGAGCATTGTGGATTAATACTTAATCTGATTAATAGTCATTTATTAAATATGGATGCCTATAAGGAACATATATAGTATGTGTTAAATTCCTTCACTCTTCCATCATATTCCACTGATTCTCTGGAGAGGCCTAGGCCTTCATTTACATGAAAAACCCCAAAATCTCAGTGCTTTTTGGGCTGTTATCCTTTTTTCTGCACTAGCATCCAGTTAAAGGTGGAAAGGAAAGCATTGTTTTCAAATTCTTCTTTAGAGGGCTCTTCTACTGTGAAGCCTCCTGTTTTCACAGTTGATAATCAGGTCAGATAATCAGGCCTGCCAGCTAAGCCATCCCTTCTTTATCTGGTTGTTGCTTTGAACACACAAGGTTTGGTGCTATGAGCTCAGAAGCTTCACTGGTGCAGGACAGGCTTAGCACACAGCATGATACCCACCACACAACATGATACACCACAGCATGATATTCCACGTCTTCATTATACTCGGCTTCAAATTTTATACTGCCTCCATACTCTGGATTGCCCTGTTTCAGTATCCTACCCCTGGCCTTTAAACTACCCCCATTTTCTATACTGTCCCATATCTCTTTATAGCCTGCCATCTTTTTCCTGCTATCACACTCTTCAAGCCTTTTTACCCCAAGGCTGTGATCATATATGTCCCCCCTGCATGCAAAATGTCACCTGACACTGCAGCATGAAATGACAATTGTGGGTGAAGGTTTTTACCAGGTACCATAGCGGCCATGAAGAGCTCTCTCTGTCACTAGGCCAACCCTTCTTCCACCGTTTGTATTATAAACTCATACTAGATTATGGGATTATCGATTTGATTCCATAAACATATCAAGGCTGAATATTAATCATAGAAAAAGGCCTTGTTCAATATTTCAGGACCAATCAAGCAAAATTCTAACAATGCAGCATTATAAAGTTAAACTTGGAAAGTGATTATGTCATTAAAAGAAAAATAAAATATATTTTGTTTTAATAATGATAATCACAGTTTACTTTTGGTTAGTCGTAAAATTTTGTCCCAAATTTGAAATTCTGTTGTTAAAGATTCTTAGAGAACAGTTCTTCACATGGTTCTTCAAATGGTAAACCTGGTGGGTGAGGTATTGGACAGTAGATCTAGAACAGTTCTTGCTAATGGTTCTTCAAATGGCAAACCTGCTGGGTGAAGTATTGGACAGTAGATCTAGAAAAGTTCTTGGTATGGTTCTTCAAATGGTAAACCTGCTGAGTGAGGTATTGGACAGTAGATCTAGAACAGTTCTTGGCATGGTTCTTCAAATGGCAAACGTGCTGGGTGAGGTAATGGATCTAGGTGGTTTTCATCAGCAGGCTTGGGATATTTTGGGAGAGCTATCCATAAAATGTACTAAACAATTTTTCTCTTCAATTTGAAAAGGCATCCCTGCATCATCATCATCATCATTCACTTTCGGCTGCTCCCATCAGGGGTCACCATAGCGGATCAACCTTCTCCATCTCCTCCTGTCCTCCGTATCCCAGCATGTCCTCTTTCACTACATCCATAAACCTCCTCTTTAGCCTTCCTCTTTTCCTCTTGCCTGGCAGTTCCATCCTCAGCATCCTTCTC
>JAACJT020000007.1:10373044-10395104 GCA_009936485.2 Gymnarchus niloticus
CCCTCACTTCCACTCTCCTAACCTTCCTCCTCTCCTCCTGCCTCCGGACACGCCTTCCCCCTCTCCTTCCTCTTCGGTTCCTTCTTCTTCGTCCAGCAGTAGTCAACTTTCCACCAGCACCCTCCCTGTTGGCTGACAGCACTAGTGGTGATAGTTGTTAACCCGGGCCTCGACCAATCAGGTATGGAAATCTGTTTTGTTGTCCGTATATTTGATTTGGCAAAAATTTTACACTAGATGCCCTTCCTGACCTAACCCTCCCCATTTATCCAAACTTGGGACCGGCACAGAGAAACACATAACGCATTCCCCAGTGGCTGGGTTAAAAAGGAATCCCTGCAAAACTAGATAAAACTTGCTGCAGGGGATCACAGGGCAGTGAGTGCTTATAATTAAGATGTGTAATTAAGCAATGGCTGATTAAATGTGCCTCCCTCAGCTTCAGGTTCCAGTTTAATGTGAAATACAAAAGAGAAACACTGAATTGTGCATCCTGCGTAGGGTTTACCCCTGCTTTGTTCCCTCAAGATTCCTGAACGAGGCTCCACTCGAACCCCCACCCCAGGTCTACATGGCACAGCAGTTGTAAGGTAGATGGATGGATGGATTAATTGAATTGTAATAAGGTAGTAAATGGTGCAGTAAATGTTATTTGACAGATGAAAATTTTGCATTTTGTTCAATAGTGGAGTGGGGGGGTGGTTAACAAATAATTGAAATACAAATAAAATAAATAACAAATAAAAATTGAAAATGCCCCCACGCTCCAAGTAAATGTCCTTCTCTCCATACAAAATTCTCTCACTGCACCGACTAGTGAAACCGCTGCACCGTTCCGATGGGGAACGCATTGGAGCGATGAGTGTTTGCCGTGAAATTGGCTGTGCTCCAAACATCAGGGGAATGTCATACGCTGACAAAGAAGCACGCATAAATCTTTCTTGATTACATGCTGGGGAACATGTTATTTACAAAGTGTGTGAGAAAATTAGTTCTAAAGGGAGTTATTTGGGGTTTAGCTCCAAGGTGTCATTTTGATCATCAGGTGACCCATCATTAGGGGCCGGTGACATGCAAGCAGAGTAGGAAATGGACTGGCGAGCAGATGTTGGAGGTGCGGAGCTGATGACAGCTCCTGCCATTTCAGTCCCATTAGTGAGGTATTTAGCATGAAAAACTGCAGAAGTAAAATTCCCAGCTGCACTATTCTAGGGCGCTTTAGAACATCGGTTAATCGTTAGTTAGAACCCTAAGTGATTAATAAAAATCCAAAATAGTTAGATGGTTAGAGATAGATTAGTTGCTCCATGACGAACTCGACGGTAATTGGCAGTCTGCCCAGAGAGCGGTAGCCCTCCCGGACAGGGCTCCTTTCCCCTTGTGACTCTAAACTGACACCACATACCTAAGTGCAATCTGACAGGTCCAAGGGAGGAAGCAATCTTCCCAGCACATTAAAATGTTACCTGGGAATTCCTTGCCTGGCCAGGGCAGTTTTTGATTTGGTCAGCCTTGCACACCTAGCTGAATATCTTCCCCTACTGGGTCCTTCTTCTTGTTCCTCTGTTGGTCCATGATATATTAAACCAATCCAGTATATTGAGGCAGGGACACAAGGTCGCTGTGTAGCTCATCCAGCAAATTCATTTGTAGGCTGGGTCCAACAGCCCAGATCTCTCCATTACTCACCAGTGCCCACCAGGGACCTCGTAGGCTGCCCGTGGTGAGAGAGGGGTGCCAGGGTGTGGCACCACAGGACGGACTGTGCACAAGGCAGCCACATACAGGGTGAAGCTGCTCTAAAGTACATACGGAAAAACAAGGACTGACAGCACCAAATCGAGAGTCCCAAATGACAGTTCATCTCCCTCTGAATTTTGTCCTTTCTTTTAAAGGAGAGTGGTCACAAACAAAAGAGAAACAACAACTTTAGGGTTTAGCACTTACAAAAAAGACCTGGATACTGTAAAACCAATTGCATTTCACGCTGATGAAATGAGAGAAAGTAAAAATAAAACAAGTAAAAACAGTGAAAAAACATACTATGTTAAAGGGGACTGACACCCAGCAGACAGTTGCTGCAGGTCTGCCAACGGGAATGACCTTACAGATTCCAAGATGACAAGCTCCAGTCCCTGTACTTCTGTTTAAACTCTGAAATTCATTGGCAAGGCCATTACAGAAGCTGAACTGAAACTTAACACAGTCTCTGTAGTTCTGCCTATGCTTTGACCTCGTTGGTAAGGCCCATTTATTACACTGGGTCTGACATAGCTGAAAAGGTTCCCAAGTAATTACCGACAAGCTCAGGTAAAAATAAATGGGTATAATTAACTCACAGTGCGCTTCAGTAGCCCAATTGATCAATGTCCTTGAAGTTGGTCACGTCCTTCAAACAAAGCATCATGTCCGACAGCTCCGGGCTTACAACAGAACCAGGCTGTGCACAGCACAACTTATGGACTCTAAACGCTAAATTTCACTGCACCATTTACACGCCCAGAAAGTTGTGCTATTACACCTTCAGACCCAAACATCAACTGGCACCATGCCACCTACAGACCCAAACACCTCTCCACACCATTCCCCACACAGCAAGACTCCCAGACGGTCACCTTGCCTGGATGAGACGAGATCTATGAAGCGAGTGCTTCCCCTCAGTGCTATACAAACTCCCAGCCCAATTTGTCTTCCACACCTTTGCCGCAAGGGTATGACAAACGGCCTCAGGTTCGACACAGCAGAATCCAACAAGATAAACATGAATGCTGCCATGTCCAGGTCAGAAAACGAGACAAGGCAGGTGAGTCTCAATGCATTACCTTAAACGGCAGTTGAGTTGCACTATGATAATGACGTAAATTTGAAGTCATGCTTTCATTTTTGTATTTCCATTATATTTGCAATATGATGCCACAGCAATTTTCCCCTAAAAGCCAGGGTGAAATGCCTTTGGATTGTTGGACGTGCGATGTTTTAACCCTGCCTCATTGTGTAATTATGATAATGCCTCAGGAAACTTCATCTCCTACCCCTTAATTTCACAGGACGGCCATCTGACTCACCTAAAGCACTCACTGTAATTACTCACTCACCCTACCAGTGAGATGGGAAGTCCTGACTCGTCTTTGCCGTCATTGTGTCGTTACTGGGGTCTGCGGGAGCTCAGGGGGGAGGCACATGTTTGTATCCGTGGTTTCATGGTTCCTCGCTACTGAACCCTTAATTACATAATTTAGAGGCCTGCTAAGCCAGACGCAGGAAGCAAGACTCTGAGGAAATGAGCGACTCCACTACCCTCCCCTAGGCTCAGTTTAAATTTTCATGAATCGATTGTATCAAGAGTCGACCGGCGTGGGGACCCAAAAGCCTGCCGAAGCCAAGGCCAGACTCAATCGATATGGCAGTCCAGGCACTCTCGTGACACCCTCCCTTTTGTTTTTATTATACTTCATGAGTACTGAAGTGATATCAAACAAAGGGTTATGAAAAATAAGCTGGTTCTCTGTACATTTGGGCTACAGTGTTTCAGTCAAGGCCACTCAGAGATGGATCTCCAACCCAAAGAAAAGAAGAAACTGCTTCCCTGTACTTTTTAATACCTCTTAATGGCCTTTATCCCATAAGAGCTAAAAAATAAATAGTCACCTTTACTACTGAATTTTTAAAAAAATTTTACTCTTGAATTTGACCCCTCCTGGCGAGGGCAAGGGAACCCTCTTATTGGAATGCCAGTCAAGCATGGGCCACAGACTTGTACTATGAGCAATTTAAAGGCACCAGTTCACCCAACTGCACATTTGTGGACTATAGGCAGAAACCAGAGCACCTGACATAAACCCACGAAACATGACAGCATGCAAACTCTCCATACAGAGCAGGGACAGGATTGAAATCTTGGAGATATAAGGCCATAGTGTTACCCACTGAGCCACCATCTCACAATGTAAACAAAGTGCTGAACATTGAGAGATCAGCTCCTGAATACACGTCATTCATGGTGCAAGTGCTGTGCTTGAGGGTCTACTGGTGAAACAGGTCCTCTCCCATTCCAGGTACTGGTGGGTTGAGCCCCCTGACTGTCTCCAAAGTGTGGTAGTAACTGTGTCCTCTTCCACTCTGGTTATGTAGCTGCTAGCACCCCACAGCCCCCACTCTTCTTCCATTCCCAGAACTCAGATTCCCCTGTCATTGTCAAGTAAATTTACGCAATTAAAGTGGCTTGCTTACAAACAGCCTTGCATTGTTGGCAAAGCTCTGGTATGCTTTAGTTTGAACCGACCCTGCATTGTTTTGCATGGCTTGATACATCAACTTAAGATTCGGCTAAAATATCCTTGCTTGGTAGCCATTTGGCCCACAAGATATTTATAAAGCAGGATCTCTGCTGATACCACTCAGGAAGGTCAAAGGGATATCAATGTTTTGCCAAAACTACTCTCTCTCTTGTTCGGACTATCTCCATTGTCTTAATGTGATTTAATCCCTCCCCGAATTGTTTAATTTACCAATTGTAAATGAAGGCTTTCACATTTAACATGGCTCGTTTTTTGCTGTACTGAAATGGCCAGACAGGCAGAACAGATAAACAGAAGTTGAACTACTATCATAATTCCCACTGAATGAACAAATGAACATTTTGATACGCTGTAGCTCTTGCTCCACGCGAATGGTAAATACACATTAGCATACATAAAAAAAAAATGTATGAACAATCCCTAGAGACTTATTTCTGCAGAATTAAAGAGTCTATTAGAGGCATACATGCCAGTGCGTGCCTGGATCTGCCTTCTGTGCTACCCAGGTTTCAGAATAAAAGTGACAGCAAAGGCCAGCTTATAATGACAGTGAGATCAGGCACAGCAGAGTCGCAGAGGGAACAGACGACCAAAAATAAAGGGGCCCCATTTTAGACGCAAGGGAAACCTACTCATATATTATTCACGCAACTTACCCTTTAAATAACTGTATTTTAAGGACTATTTGACATCCCTGGATTAATAATTAAGGAGCGACCTTTTCCTCATTATAGAAGATGGACAAACAGTGCTGAACATATGAAACAATCAATATGGCCACTTACACCAGATTTGTAAAGCCAAAATACAGGCACAGTGCTTGCTGGGACATTCTGGATTGATTTGCCCTTGATTGGGTAGTGCCTCTGGTCCTCTTTGAACCAATGGCAGATGGGGCCTAAGAGAAGTTTTGGGAATGCAGCATTTTCATGGAAACGCTCTCCAGATGCAGCCATATTGGAATCTGCCAGTGGCTGTTCTGATTTAGCACTGGAGCGGTTTCCCCGACAATCCACGTCACAACTTAGAGATGATTTGGGCTCCCAGGAATGTGCCAGAGGACAGGGAAGGGCCATGGGACTTGAGGAATATTTGGAGCAGGATCCCACAGTGCACCAGAATGAGACAGTGGGTTCATGGTGGAAAGAGAGTAATTCAGTGCAATCAGCAAGACAGATAGGGCACATTCTGGACACCCACCACCCCACTTTTGGGATGCTGCCTAATGGAGACGCTGCATCTCAGTGTAGGCTGCTACATGGTCCATCTTAAGGTTCATGGGGGGTGCTTTTTATTGGCAGCATGGCCTGTGGACCTTGCTCAGCTCTGGGAATGAACGTGAGCATGACCTCGCCGTGTTGAGAGCAATGCATTGTGGGTAACAGCAGACATCTTCTAGGCTCCTCACAGCTTTACAAAACAGATGTTTAAAAAAAGCAATCCACTGTCACAGCTACTCATGTCCAGACACAGGCACAGATGCATGCTGGGAAGAACTTTGAAGTAAACCTTTACACTTACATATCTAAGGCACTTTTTTCCCCCACGATGGCTGTTCATATTATAATGAGTATAACAGCAGGCAAAGTAAGCAAAATATCTTGTTTAACGTTCATTTCATATAAACGATCTTGCAAAATAAAATGCCCTTGCTGCTTTTGTGAGATGTTTTTGCTTAAAATCCATCTGCTCAGAAAGTCTGCAACTTCACAGTAATGGACTTGATGGTATTTTTGAGCAAATGTTAATGCACCACATTGTCACTCTGCTACGGTTCATATACAATTACGACAAATCCCACAAATACGAATACATATTCTTGGCTGAGCCTAATTTAATAGTTACCCTGCCTTTTGATCGTGAATTATTTTAGGATAGCATTAAAATTCCAGTGATCAGTGTTTGCAGTTACAGTACAGTTCGCCAAGTACAAATCGTTACATCTTGACATTTCTCACATACACAGGTTCTGTTTCTCTATGAAACTGAGAAGTTTGCAAATCAAATGTGAGTGAGCAACTGAAACAGATCAAGGCTTGATATTTCATGGTGTATTGCTTTCCTTCCAGAGTAGTTTATCTAATTTTTTTCTTTGGTCACAACTGACAATTATGCAACAAGGGTATTAATCAAGCTATCTTAAGATTACGCTAGGCTTTAGACACAGCAGACACACAGTATAGCGTACCCACTGTTTATTACCATTTTGTACAATAACAGTTGCAGAGACTTACAATTCTGGACATGTAATCAAAACTCATAGATGGACCATAACTGAACTGGGGCACCAGGTGGCGTAGTTCTTAAGAAAATTAACTTGTGACCCAAATGAAGAGAATTCTTCCTGTGGTTTGGTGCGAGGTACCAGAACATAAAATGAACTGCTTCAATTAAATCCAGCTGCGCAAATACAGTACAGGAAACATAATTACAGCTGGACAGTCGAGAAAAACCAACAGAACCACACAGCGAGCAGAAGCAAACCATGGAGTGTTAAGACATATACTGTGATCTGGTGTAGAGTACAGCTTTTCCAGCAGAGAGTAAGAAGTGCTGCATTGTGGGATATGGAGTGAAAAACATGTCAAAGTGGGTGATATTGCTGAATCAGTCACACACACACAGCGGCAAGTTTATTGCATTCACCTCCTTGGTAATGCTAACAGTCTGCTCCTACGAACAGAGACACATGTGGTCAGAACTGAATATATGCAGCACACCAACAGGGTCAAGGGGCTAAGATACTTGATAAAAGCTATTTTGACTCTGATGTAATTGGTGGTAGTAGTTCTAGCATCTCAAAAGAGTCTACAGAGAATGCCACATTAAACAAAAGACAACTAGCCAGCCATTGTTCTCATCCTGAGAAAACCTTTTAATAAAATAAGTCAGAAGAGAATGCTCCGATTCAAAGCTAATAGGAAGGCCACAAGCCTGAAAATCACAGTTCAGTACAACACTGGTATGCAGAAAGGTTTCCCTGAATGCAACTTGTCATCACTGAAGCAATTCTGGATGCAAAAGTGGGTGCTATCCAATAGTACAGCGGCCACCTAGTGTAACTGCACACCCTCACTTCTTAATGATGATTCAATAAAGCTTCTTAAGCTAATCTTACCTGTGAGGTAGTTTACTCATAAAAACATTGCAACAAAAGCATCTGTCAACCACAGTTACAGCTTCTGAGAGGTCAAGGTCAATAAGGTCACTCCCCCAGACATCCTGCCTGATAATGGAACAGTCCACATGCAGCCTGAATATGCATACGCAATAAGGAGCAGGCTTGAAAAAAAATGTGGATATTCAGCCCCGGACCTGATACATTGGATACATGTTAATAAATGACACTTGTTGCCCTTTACATTGTTTTTATCCACAACAAGTTCCATAAGAACAAGAGATATAAAAATGAAGCTCTCTCGCTAATAGCAAACACTCAGGAGATGTACATGGAAGAAATCCATTTTCATCAGGGTGTTCATTTTCTTTGAGTGTAGATTTTTGGTTACAGGGTACTTCCTGACGTTTGGTAATATGGGCGCGCATTATGTTCTCGTTCGCCGATCTGTTTGACACGTGGCGTGGGAATGCGGTGCCTCTCATTCTCACACGCTAATGTGACAGTGCTACCACCACCCCCAGTTCCTGGGTCAGTCTGTCCCCTCTCTCTCACTTGCTGGACCCAATCTGTGCTTCAGGGACGCCGGGTCCTGCTCAGTCCTGGCACTGCTAGTCTGCACACTGGGCACAAGGCCGATCGACACGGGTGTTCTTCTCTCAAGCGCCAGGGAAAAGATGGTTTAACATGGTTTAATACTGTTCCTGATGAACAGTATCGTCTGTCTATAGACCTGCGCGTTAAGAAAAAATCTGATCATGTGCGACTTCAGTAATAATGAAATCGGGTAAAATGATATTCCATATTGTCTAGATAATTTTGGTAAATGGGAATGCTGTCCACCAACATGTTTAACTTGTGCCATTTTTGTTCATGAACATCATTATGAAGTACACAAACGCAAAACAACTACAACCATCACCAAGAAAAGCAGCGAGAAGATGATGATGATGTTGAACTCAAAGCAAGGCTCCAAGTCTCTCCCTGGGTTAGTCAGTGTTGGTCAGTTGGTCAGCTTGCATTACTGTTTTAGCAGAAGCTCACGCATGTATACCTATAGGTGTGAAATAAAAAAAAGTTTGGCATGATGCACATCTTAGGAAACCCATGTGGAAGTCAGCTTTTTTCCCAGACAGCATGCAAAATTGAGTGATATTTCAAGTTCCCACACGTACATGGCGGCTGCTAACCATGCAAGTTATGAAGACTGCTGGTCTGAGACCAGCTGTAGCTGAACTGTTATAGTGAAATATGAAGATATAAAAATGGCTAAAACTGTTACTTTCATTCCTTCCAGGGCGTATCCCAGCCTTACTTCTAATACTGCCTTGGACAGGCTTGAGGCCCCTCCAAACCCTGAGCAGGATTTGTGGATTGAAGATGGATGGATGAATTTGTTACTTTGAACATAACAGTGTGAGCCAACTTACACAATGGTACAAATAAACATACCACTATTCTCTCAGGTGCCAACTAAATTCACCACTCATCTTATACATACGCAATGCCGTTGTATATTTCAAAGTGGAAAACTATAAACTCAATTCAAAGTATACCGACCAGCCATAACAAGAAAGTGTCATTTGAATACGAGTCTGTAAAAGGACATATGTATGAAATTACAGGCTGCCTGTAAAAAGAAATCACAGCATATTTGCGGGATATGAACCTGTTAGTAGAGAGGACCAGTAGCGAAGAATGGTGGCACGAGACAACCTGGTCATCCCCAGCGACATTGCAAATGATAAAAATGGGCCTGGCGGTCGGGGGGGGCAGGCTGCTCTCATTTGCCCATGCTGCATGGCCACACGGCGGGATTTCACACTCTGTCCTGACTCCTCCGGACAGGCTCGTGCATCCGCTCCCCCTTCCCCCACTCCCTTCGACTGCGAGAGCCGCCAGGGAGGCTGTTTTGCGTTTGCCCCTAATTACAGACCCATGGCCCCAGTATAGATTTTCTCATTACTGAAGCCGTCTGAGAGCATTTATTTCCAAAGACCCCTTCTGCTTCGTCTGTGCTCTGCACGTAGGAAAAAAAACAGTTTCTTCATTTCTGAAAAGGAGATTTGGGGTCAGCCTCTTATTACTCAATAAATGAGAACAGGAGGGCAAGACCCCCCGCTGTCAAAGCCGTTCATCGAGCCCTCGAGTCCTGTCAATTCTTATTTGTAAATAATTAATTTTCCTTCAGCAAGACAGACAATATAAAATATTCACCAGATAATGTGGACAAATAAAACTTAAATTTCTGTTGCTGAAGACTAACACTGAATAATGCATACGTGTGGGGGTGCCGAGCAAGGACAGCAGGCCATGACTCTTAATGAGGGAAAGAGTGCAACAGTAATTATCTGTGACCCTGGGATGCGGGAGAAGAAGAAGAAAAACTATTTATTTACACTTTATTGTCTCAGGTACCTAACATCTATAGGAATGAAACTTAAAGCAAGTTGTCCTCCTAAACTGCTAAACCAGTCTACTGAGATCAATTCATATTCATAAAAGTTCAATTCCTCTCCATCCATCCATGTTCCACCCATTTAACTAGCACAGGATTTTGTTGGTTTGGCTGGTGCCTGTCCTAGGCAGCACAGGGAACAGGACAGAGGTATTCCCTCAGTGAGATGCCAGTCCATCACTGGACAGGAACATACACACGATCTGTTCATGGAAAAAAAACTATTTACAGCAAATATGCAATGTGAATAAAATAGAATTTCTTCCCCTTTATTTTCAAAGTTCAAGTGTTTATGCTTAAGCAGACCAATGCACTTTAACAGGAAATGGGCATCCACTAAGAGTTAAAAATGGCTCACCGTGTTCTTTACTATAAATACACATGCCCCAGCAAGGTCTCCTCATGGAGTACTAGGTTTACAGTAAATATTCACCTGTAATGATTAAGGAGCCATCAGAAACTAATAGGTCATAAATGAGAAGACAGCCATAATTCATTTGACATGTGATACCTGGTTAGTTGACTAGTAAGTCGGGTAAGATTTATCCAAATCAGTATGACCCAAGCGAGACGACAAGCGATTAGGGATTCTGCTCTAAAAACAACAGGAACTTTAAAGGCGCTACTGAGACAAGTGAACTTTTTGATCATTCTGCAATATACTGGCTAGTGGCTACTCCAAGAGTTGGCCTATATGGTGGATTAGCTAGAAGGTAGATATCATTAACCCATACAAAGTTCATAGTGAGTGATTACTGGTTAGGAAATCTAGTGAGCCAGAACTACAACTTGGTGACAACAATCAGAAGCATTCTATGGACCAATACAGCGCAACATCCAGTTCACACCCTGTGACTCGGATGTGGTTGTGGCATATCATTGGTCTGCAAGTGCTCTCACCAGGAGACCAGAAAGTTGTCCATATTTGGGTGTGGGGATTGGGCAGAGCAAAACAGTGCAACACCTAAGACCATGACGAAAAATGACCTCTCCGTAGGACAATGTCCATATAGAAAAGCAATAAGTGAGTGGCTTAATGAGCAGGTTGAGGGGCAGGAGTTGGTAAGTGCAATCTGTCCTTTTTAAGAGGCACGCAATATACATATGCATTCACACACCCACCACACACATGTGCATATGTATTTATGCACATATGTATTTGTTTCGTTTTATACAATTAACTCTTGCAGCCTTCGCTGCAATTTTCCGCTTTGCATTTGACCTAGTGCAGCTACCGTAGCAAAGCATCTTCCCATTTCCCAGTCGGGTTGCTAACTAGTTTGCTACTTCATGTCCCACTTAAGGGAAATATATTCAATGCGCTTTTTAACCGGAATTTCTTATGCAAGTTAATTATGGCCGGTGCGACTGCGCTTTTCGTCTTAGATGACAAAGTTGAATGCTATGGTATACATGCGTGCAACAGTGCTTCAGAGTATTAACTGTCACAACTGTGCACGAACTCAGTACTCCGATCGGTGGTCTGCAAGGTAATCTTTGAGGGATAACTATTTCGAAGCGGGGCTACACAACAACACATTTACCTGTAGATTATTTACCTATACATGTTTTGCCTTTATTGCTACTATGCTCTTAACTGATGTTTTACCTTTAATGTTTTTAAAATGCCTTTCTGCAATTTATGTATTTGATGCATACACTTGGATATTCGAATTTTTCCATTTGTATTCATGGTATTTTGTGGGCATTGATTTTGTTCAAATTTAAACATGTCACTTGTAACCTCGTATTTGTGTGGGGAACCTTCTTTGCTAGTGACATTCTTGGGGTGAAAGTGCTGATGTGCGGTAGTCATGGTATTGAGCTGTCACAAGCATGCTCTACTTTTAATTATTGTTCCCTACAAGTTTTTGCGTAGGGTCAAATTTTCCACACTGTGCACTATTTGCGCTTATACATGTACTTAACGGATTCGAAGAGGTGTTCGTAGCTTTCAAATGGTTTTACACAAGTAGAAAATTAAGCACCTGCAATAATGGCGTTTTTTTCCGATTCTAATCAACATGATAAAGGATAGAAAACAAAATAAGTTCAAAAATTAAAGCTGTATTTCACCCCCCACACCACCCTGTTACCTGGACAACTAATTTCAGTTCAGGGAAACTGAGCAATATACTAATGTCGACATTAAAGCAACCAGTAGACTCCAGGTTATCGATTGAGGAACCTTCTAATGCTATAAAAACATGCGAGATGAATTTCTCCTATTACAAAATGGGTTTTACCATAATCTAATTGTACTCCCTCCTCACCGGTGTCGAACATCAGAAGTTTGCTACCAAATAGCATTGTACGAGTTTTCCGTCATCTCATCACAGCAATTCTGTCCGAAAATTACTATATACTACATATCACGCAGCAAAAAAGGGAGGGGGAAACAAAACTTTCAATCCGTCACAACTAAAATACCCTCTTGTATAGCGAAGGGGAAATAACGAAGTTGCAACGTAGACAGCCTATCTCGAGCATTGACATAAAATAATGAGTCCGATCGTACATCCACCTGTTACAACAGTTGCGCCAAATACAGGACAAGTACAGGGCTCGGTTGAACACTACACCTTGAACAGATATCGTCCCCCTCTTTCGCAGTATCCATGCATTGAAAAGACAGTTAATCCGAAATAAACTGTTTTAGATGTATCTAAAGTATTAGATGCAGGGAGCGACAAGCGGCATTCTCCACGGCGGAGACTCCCCAGAATGTCAAGAGACGAGTAAATAACTGACCTCTGCATAGGTGGCAATTACCATAGAGCTGGAGCTGTCACGGTCGGGCTGTCAAAGTGCGGTTTCTCCTGGCTTTGGCTCAGCCGGCAGTCTATTTCTGTGGTTGAGTTTACTGCTGTGAGAAGTGCGGTTCTCGTTCAGTACCGCTGCAGGAAGAGACGCGCCTTTCACAAAGTAACGGTGATTGGATGATAAAAATACCTTGCACACATTTACGTGCTACCACCGTGAAACCTGCCCTATAAAGTGCGGCTCTTAGCGGATGACAGTGCGATGGAGATGGCGATTTGAAGACGCATACGAAAGGAAAAGTTTGACGGTCCGCCAGAAGATAACGCTGTAGCGTTCTGCTCTCGTCTTTAGTGTTTGCTCCCTAGATCCCAGGAAGTCTCAGGGGAGATGGATGCTGCTGATGCCTCCAGGCAACCTGCACAGTAACAGTTCCTGCAGCTCTCGAACACTTGCAATAGCGACTTACTCTTACAAAGCTAACGATTTTAAAATGCAGACTTTCACACGAGCGAAAATGTTCGAATAAAAATATGTTTTGCATAAGAGAAATAGCAGAGTCGGCTGCATCTTTTGTCTGCATTGATAAGTAAATGATGCCATTTAAAAAGAGGCTGCCGGCACATATTCTGGACCCGTCTGAAAACCCACAGAATGTCAGTGAATCAGCAAAGCATCTTCAGTATGTTTCTGAGACTGAGCGCTAAGTGCCCCCTTCAGCTCGCTAATGCAAGTCTTCGGACCGGGGGGGGGGGGGGGGGGGGGGGGGGGGGCGGGGGGGAGGTGTGGGCGCGGGCAGGTGCACCTCGGTTTAATTCACTTTATACCCAGCAACTACGGCGTATTTTCTTGGCGTTTTAAATATTATTAGTGGATCAAGTATTTCCACTGTACGTTTAAAATATAAATCAGGCTTTAAACTAGGCGTTGGCTTAAGAAAATATAAAAAATGACGAGGATCACGTAGTAACTCGCTCTTCGTTCTCAAGAAATTAAGCTAGTACTTGAGAAACATTTGTTTTCTTTAACAAAGTAAATTTTCTGTCGCGTCTCATTCATTGGAGATACATTTACGAAGCATGAAGTGGATGGAAATGTTAACGATTAATGCTAACAATCAAAGGGAAAATTAATTCTGTTGAGAGATAATTGCAGTTATTGCCGTGAAACAAAAACGAATGATAGCGTTGTTGACCGTGGACAAGGGGAACTGTCTAACCCATTATACTTCTTTGAGTTAAATCGGGTATTAGCTATATTAATTATACA
The DNA here is from genome assembly GCA_009936485.2 of Gymnarchus niloticus. Taxonomy (NCBI): domain Eukaryota; kingdom Metazoa; phylum Chordata; class Actinopteri; order Osteoglossiformes; family Gymnarchidae; genus Gymnarchus; species Gymnarchus niloticus. Next base: position 10,386,948 of record JAACJT020000007.1, read on the forward strand.
TTTAAATATTGCCCAAATTTATTGTTGGTTATGAATTCCTCTTCTTATATCAGTTATACACTGATGAGCCAACACATTAAAAAAAAAAACCCTTAGCAGATATACATAACCTATATCGGTATGTTTCCTGTGTTGGGTGATGCACCTCTGTCTGTCGATGAGAACTCTGGCAAATAATATAAATACAAAATACACTAAATTAGAGATGTAGTTATTTGCATCTTCTCTGTCTGGACGGCTGGCACTACAGTGATTTAAATTGCGGTGTGATTGTGTCGAGGCACGAGGTTCTGAATCATATCCTCCACCTTCACACCTCTCCACTGGCAAGGATAATGTCTCTTATATCATGGGCCCCTTCGACACACGCCCAGCTGATTCAGTACGGATGAGCGCAGTTTCTATTTAATCAGGGTATCGGGGTTTTTATTCCCCTTCAGATATCACATGCATAATCGTTTCCTTGCATTAATTACTTAATATTAAATTTCCCAAGCATCGCTGGGGTGAAATTGCTCGCTCTTTGGTTAATTTGGGATTTTGAATGTCTGTCCTTTACTTATATTGCGCCCGAGCTCAGGTGTCGTAGGTCGCCAGAGCGCCGAACCACTACGGCTCACGTAAGCTTCAAACTCTGACTGGACATTGGCTATGGCGTATGCGAAAACAAACTAAATGACTTAATGGGTTTCGACGCAGCGCACATTTCTGTTGCCACCAGGAAGTGGCGTTTCTCATTGGCTACAGGCTCAAGGAAGAAACGCTGAATCATAGCTAAGACTATTTCACATTGTATGATTTCAGTATTTTTCTGTATGGCTAATGAGAGTTAATAAGTTTCAGTTAATCTCATTTAGATTTTCAAAGGGCCTACCTGATCATGTTGTCATCATTTTGTGTTAAGGTATAGAGTTCAGTCCAAGTGAGTAGGTTGCTTATATGAGTATTTGATGTGTATTTATTATATGTGTATGCATCTGCTTGCATACACACACCACATTGTATAATACATCTGAAGCAGCAGTATAGCTGAAGGCAATGTCATCTTTGTAATGACTTCAGAGACACTGCTGCTTCATGTATTGCTTAATAAAACATACACAGAATTAAATAAACAAAATTCCCCAGACATAAAACAGTTCTATAATATTTTAATTTTATGTTTAGTCCTGTCAATTGATTTAAAAGCCTTAAATATTTGTACCTGCATAGTTTAGAAATTATAACAGACTCATACCAAAATCTGGCAATGTGGGATGGACTCAAGATTTACGTATTCATACAAAGAAATACTATAATGATAACTGGGCTCAAGACGGTTTTATTAGGATTGTATTTAATAGGAAAGACATCCCCCCTAATTTGAATAAAGTGCCCTCTTCTGGCCAGGGGGAAAGCCTGCTGCCTCTTCAAACAAACTAGCAGGGATCATACACTGGTAAACTCACAACGCCAATGACCCGCTCAGTTAGGGTCTGGGAAACACAATACCTCACAACAAGGCACATGAACTGCTGGGTTTAAGTAAAGCCAACTGAACAAAGCACAGCTGGTTAATATTCAGGTGGTGATAAACAGGAGTAGGTTGGGCATGGCTAGTTAAACTCATTTGACTGGATTGGCTGTCTTCGACTGGGCATGATAATAACCCAGGTAACAGAAACCTTTGAGCTGGTGTTTATGAGTGACATTACTGAACAGAGGTGAATTGTACAAGAAAGATGAAAAATGAATTAAGGTCATGTTATCATCTGTGGTATTTTATTGTACTCTAAAGAGAATTATATGGTGAACAACTGAAGGAAGTCTGTGTACATCTGTGCACGAATGTGCAAAAATGTGTTTACTGATACACTCTGGTTCTGGTCTTCTGGTTCTAGCCATTGGCTTGATCTGCCATTGAAACAGCTTTTAAACAACCTCAGAATGTTTTTGGTTCAGTTATCTATTTTTGGATAAGTTGTTGTGCCACTATTTAAAACAGGGCAAATCCCTGTTATGAATATTATGTCGTTTTGGCTGCAATGCAGTTATAGAGGCATGGTAATTCCACGTGGATGCCCTTCATATGCCATAAATAACACAAATAAAAACAAGAAAAAAGATAACTAGGAGTGCTTTTACATTTATCCTTTCACATCCACACTGAAAAGTTGTACTTCTCTTTAAAGGCTCCAACTGTCGCGGTTCCCACTCTCGCCACCAGTGTACCACTCTGAGTCTCCTGCCCCAGATCTAGGGACTTTAAGGGAGGCTGACCGTTAGGCTCTTGCTCGGTCATTGTTTACCTGTTCCTCGTCTGGCTCCGGTCTATATTAAAGTCCTGTGCTCTGCACCATGTCTATTGTATATTTCTCTGCCCTTGGATCCTCCGTGCGTGACACCAACAGGTTGAAGCAGGAACAACACCCAGACTTTTCCTGAGTCAAGCTGCCTTTTAAAGATTTTATTTTGTACAAAAGTTCTATATCAGCTCAACATATGCAGTCCTATTGTGTTTTATGACAAATGTCATGAATGCTTGATTCATAATATACACATTCTGGCAGATTCAACCTTGTTTGAAGTGTTCATGTACTCAACAGCACACTGGACTAATATCCTTGCAGTTCAGAAAGGCTCTGCTTTTTTTCTTGCTGTAGTGCACTTCTGGTAAGAGGTTTGATCTTTGATAATGTCACGTTTGTGATAAGAGTCCATTCTACCTCATTTAATGACTGCGGAGGCTTTCATCGACGGCCATTTTGCTTGACATGCTTGTCAATGAAGAGCTTTGGGGGTCTGGATCATTAGCGTAACCCACAGTTAAGGTCAATCAAAGTGCATGTGTTGTTATTTCACTGCTTGGTTCAAGATCAGACATTCGAGACAAGGGGATGAATGCAGAACAGTCTCTGGCCGGAAGGTGAACTGAATCATGTGATATGGGGGTGAGAGGTAAACGGGATCATTATATACTGAAAATAAGTTGGTTTCTAAGGGTAGTGGGGATTGGTTAGGGACTTATGTTGCACACAACACACTGCTTTTTACACAGGGATGAAAAGGAGAAGGGTGACAGCTAGTCTAGATCATTGAGGGCCAAAACAAATTTTACCCAAGCTAAGGTAATATTTTGCTGCACCATCATCGTCACAAGTGCAACAGCCAAACAACTTTCTAAAAAAAGTCAAACAAACAATGCTGTAGGGAAATGTTTCTGGCAGTAAGTCCGTGTTATTCTGTTTTTGTTTGCGATATTATGCTATGGCACTGTGCATACTGAAAAGAATTAAATTAATAGATTTTCTACTGCACGGGTTTGTGCATGTGAAACATATTAATTTCCAGGGTCATTCTGAATTTTTTGTAACAAAAACAGGTTGTGGATGAAACAGCAGAAAGTGACATCTGGGTCACGTATTAATAGACAAGTTGATCAAAACGTGTTATAGTACAGCTGCACCAGGTCTTCAGTTATTATATTAATCAAGTCAGATCCTTTGCATCCAGTACCTAACATAGATACAAAATTCACCTAGAAATGCACGTTTTTTTTTTGTTTTGAGGAGTTAAGCTGTTTCTTTTAGTATTCTTTCAAGTTATATTTAGTTCATATATACAGTATATTGTATATACTGTATATATATATATATAAAAAATACAATATAGGAAGGAACAGCTGGAGTTGCTGGGTCATTCATGAACCAATCACCACTATGTTGAAATATCAGTCAGAGGAAGACTCAGGTAATACATCTAGCTACTTTTCAGAGGAGCCTTGAATGTAAAATTAAGATGTACATGGTCCTCAAGTATCAAGAAATGTATTGCCTTAGGATTGGGATCAGAAATTGTTTCAAAGGGCAAAAATTGCAATAAAGAAATGCTGATGAAACTGATTTAGAAATAATCAACATGCTCAGTGTTAAATCAAAACCCCAAAGCTTTCAATTCCCTACTCTTTCTAAATTAAAATAGCAGCAAACTCCATGTTTAATACTGAACAACTCTGAGCGAGGCCAACACAACACAAGGAGACATGTATTGGCGCAAACATTCAAAAATATTTATCAAGATTTCACGAAGGTGGCTAGCACAATTGCCTTCTCCCTTGCTCTGTAATACTTTCCATTTTGGCATTTTTTTGTTTTTGAGAAAAAAATGGACAGAAATTCAGGCATGTCACTTGCAGATACATGGATCATTCAATTCTCAACCCAAAGCATTTGGAAAATATACTACAAAAGGATTAATGTGTGTACAAATGATAAGGCACACTGAGGGAGGACATCTGTCTGACTGTAACCTATTGAACTGACCTGTTTCTTATTTAGAACACACCTGTTGGTGTTGTTGGATCAATTTGTCTTTTGATGTCTGCAAGCCGCTCAAGACTGTGACAGACTCCACTTTTGCTGCGGTATCTCTTGATGTAAGTCTGTTTGTCCTCTGTGATCAGTGAATCATCTTCAGGGACCTAACTGACTCAGCAATGGCATAACTCTAATCCCTATCCAATCACACCATCCGTCAAGGATGACATACAGGAAAGATTTGAACCTTAATGAATTACATTTGTCTGACTTTCTATGTGGGACACCTGACATCCCCATAGATTATTGCAGCCTACATCGCCAAAGGTGAGACCATTTTTAGCTTCTGTACATATGTGGGACAAAGTCTTCAGCCTAGTTAAGTTTGTACTTTGAACTGGGAGAAATGGGTTTTCGTATACCTGATGGTTATAAATCTTGGGCCGGGTGAGGGACAGAAGGACAATGTGCTAAACAGTAAAGACTGAAACACCAAATAGCATCCCATGCTATGTTCTTTGGCCTGAAACTTCTCACAGTGAAATGAATTGACTTGCTAATGAGTTCTGCCAGCCAGCAAGCTGTGCTTTAACCAAACAATTGGCAGGGGGAGTTTACAAAAAAGCTTGTGAAGATGAAGGTCTAGAGGCTTCCTTGATGCACTCCATAGGGAGTGAACACTAGAAACAGCCTTGCCGACTGGTCTTAAATCCATGATCTGTAAAACCCTGAGGCAAATTACATGTGGACCTTGAAAGCCCCTGGCTGGGTGCTGCAGTTTGGACAGAATTTCTTATGCAAAGGCCCAGGCTGCCACATGGAAAACCAGCCTATTCTTTTAGCCTGGCAGCAAGGTCACCAGAGCCAGACAGCAGAGTACCTGATCATTTATAATCTATAACCTAGCAGTCTGTCTTCTCAGGAATGTGCAAGGCTGTTCCACCCATTAGTGAGCATGTATCTACCTTTAGTAGAAATTAGCACATATGTGCACATTTTGACTATAAAGAGCGACCCAGCACAAACTTCTGGACAGGATACTTAGGTAGATTCCCAATGCATTTTTCAGACTGCTGAAGCATATTTTAAAAAGGATTTTGCAGATGTTCAGCAAGTTTAGATAAGTCATATGGGCATTCCTAGTTAGGCTGGCTGTGTACAACACTAGTAATTGTGGGAAACAGAGGTACCAGATTGCATATCTTTCCTTAACATTATGCAGTCTTTGTCATGGCTTTAGTCAATTACAGCATTTAAAAAGCTACTTAACCAAATAATAGAGTAAATCATGGCAAATATCTCTATAAATAAGTTACAGGCATCCCACTGGTATTCCACATTCTTTTTCAGATGTTTTTTTTATCAGATTTCTTGTTTTCAGTTCAGTTCCGCTGTGCTCAGTTCAGGAATTAAGGTGTTGTTTTATATCCAAAAAAATGACTTTAATAAATCAATTATGTGCAAGAACAATGAAAGCTCCCCAGATCTTGTGGTCACTATAGGGCATAATTTGTCACACAAAGCAATTTTCTGTCATGATAGCCAAAAAAAAAAAAACACAGTATGCGGTCACAGAGTATTTATAAAAAAATGCAGTTTTCATTTTAACACTACCACTGTTAATAGAATGCTGCCTGTTTTTATGGGCACAGATTAGCAATGCTGTATGTATTCACAGAGGTTGTCTCATATGCACCGTAACTATATGAACACTCTGCTTATAAGCCACACCACAGAAGGCTGTTGTGTCTGATTCACCAGACCTTGACTGTTTAGTAACTCCTCGCCTGCAGAAGATGACTCTATTTCAGTTTTTGTTGAAGGCATAACACAATCTGTTCCTCCTACAGAGGCATCGGGTGATGAATTGTGACTTCACTAGTCCTGAAGCCATATATTCAGCCTCGGTATCTGCCGGATTTGGCCAGGTGCAAACTACCAGGCCTTTAAATTTCAGGTGACAGACTCAACGATAGATATTGATTTCAGGATCTGTTTCCTGCAGAAATATCTTTTCAGTCCTTCAAAGATATTTTCAATTTGCTGGTCTCTGTTCTTGCTTAGCACTTTGTTGTACTTTGTGATGGACAAATATAGGGTTTGGCCTTCAATATTGACACTTCGGTTTGACTCCATAACAAAACCTTGGATTGGCTGTTTTCAGAAACATTAAGCAGCAGGTGCTGCTGGCCAGGAAATATAAATGTAAGTCAGCTGGACTTTTATATTCACTAGAGCAATTTGTCTACAATCTGAGTTACACAGAATTAGAACAAAGGGACTAATTAAGCGAGTCTGCTGTTTCAGTGATGGGACAGAACATAAGAGTTCATGGACCCCATCAAAGCTAATGAAGATTACTGCTGATGTTACTGCCAGTGCACTTTTTCCATAGAAGTGGATGGGGGGATTAAAATGGGTGGCTTAGATCACCAACCTTTATTTCACATTGCATTTTGCTCAGCACAGCATGTACATTGATGTGTAGTTTCGGTCTGGCAGTGGACCAGTGGATCTCTTCATTTCATCTTTTTGGTGGAAAGCCTGATAGCGGGGATATTGGTGACACAAAATGTCGTCTAATCATGATTTCTGACCATTCAGCATCTCAGCGTCTATTTTTTTCTTGTTTCTCTCTACCTTTTCCTGAATTTTCTCCTAGCTCAAGTTATGTCCAGTTTTGTACTGGCCTGTGCCATTCTTCTTGATCCTCATAGTCAGCAAAGCCTCGTGGGAAGTGAGAGGAAGCAAAACATGATGACGCCTTTCCTCTTTGGCCTCACACAAACCCCAAATTTTTCAAAGTGAAAATTAGCCTGAGGAGGTAAAAAAAAATGCTTTATTGTCTCCATAGCTGACATTTTCTTTCTGTATATAAGCCTGTACAAAAAACCAGACTAGGATTTTTTACGGTAACATTTTTATCTCATATTCTATGTCTTAGATCTAGATGTAAAAAATCAATAACTGAGTAACTATAATTGAGAATTAAGAATGACACAGGAGGTATTAGCGGAAACACCGAGAAATTTTGTTAATATTCTGTTTGAAATGGAGAGTACAGGCGATCTGCAACATGGTCCAGAAGGAGTGAAGGCACAATAACAGCATGTGGAATGTTTCCAGATCCTTTCAGAAATACAAAGCAGTTTTAATTTTTTTAAAATCTGCTTTTAATTTGGCCAGCACTCACTGGGCATTGGCCAGTGCCAAGAAGCTTTACTCCAGTAAAGACTGTCCACTTTGATTACCCAGAATTCCCTCTCTTAAAGGCAGTTAGCTGAATTCATTTTTCTTGCCAACTTTTCAGTTGATAGACCTACTGAGTTGAGGCAGCCCCCTCTCGGCAGTCACAGCAGCTTGTGTATGGTCTGTAGACAGCGGGGATCTTTCAATGAGTCTCAACAACCCTGCATAACAATGCACATTAGTCTACTTCTATCCCACAGAACACTGGTGTCTTGATTACAGTGCAATTTTCTTGAACAATGCCTTGATGTTAAAAGTCTTATGTAAATAATTTTATATTTAATAGCACACTTTCAGGAGGAAGAGATGAATGAAATTAAGAGCATAAAAGGTATGTCCGCTATTCTCACTTAATTTTCTAAGACAGTTTTTTTGTACTTAGGTTGTGGCTGTAATAAGGAATGGGGTCTATAGTGCAGCATCTGGAATTAATTTATGTGCTGAAACTACATGGTCATATTTATATTAATGTTGATGAAACATTGGTTAGATATACTGTCAGTCATTTCCACCTTGTGGGCTGGACTACACACACTTTGTTGTTGTTGTTGTTGTTTAGTCACACAGTCGTGTCCGACTCTTCGCGACTCCATGGACCACAGCACGCCAGGCC
>JAACJT020000007.1:10395204-10406150 GCA_009936485.2 Gymnarchus niloticus
ATTGTGTGCCCAAAATATTTGAGCTTCATCTTCATTATTTGTCCTTCTAATGAACAGTCAGGATTGATTTCTTTTAGGATAGATTGGGCTACACACACTACACTAACCAAAAGTCTTTTTCCAGGATCCTAGCTCTAAAACAGAGCTTGTTTATCTTTTTGCTACTTTAAATCAGTAAAACGATTATTTTTCTGTTCACCTGCACTTGATTGGAGGAAAGTTTTGAGAAAATGTAAGGCTTCGATCTAGGTTAATGATGTTGAGTTTTTGTGTAATAAAGGATTGTGGCCCTTCACCAGAATCATGGTAACATCCTGCAAAAATATGAAAAAAGAAATATAACTCAAAGCAAAGTATAGGGCAGGACTGAGCATACTTGTCAATGATTTGATTAAAAATAATCTGGAAGCATCTAGTTAATTATAAAATGACTGTTTGAAAGATTTACATTAATATTAATCACCTAATTTATTTTACATAATCTTATTAAAAAGAAACAGTGTGATCTAATTTTGCACAGTGTAACACAATTATATATTATTCAATTATCTATCTCAGGGAGTAGAGGGCAAAGGAACACCATACATGGGATGGCAGGCCATCGCAGGCACACATGTACACACACACATACATGTGTGATTGTCAGCCTTATTGTGGTGCATGGTGAGTGATGCATGTTCCCAGACATGATCTGCATGCCAAAAACAGTAAATATAAATGTGCATGATAATGTAATAAAGTAATGAAAATAATTCAGCCTCCATGGAAATCTGCAGGCGTTTTGCCAATGCAACATTTTCTCATTTTATGTGCATATTTATAAGAATTGCAAGCATTTTCCTTGGCATAATGGTGCAAATGCATCCAGGTGTGCTGCGACATGTACTTACTGGAACGTGTAGGGATATTTCTAGAATATCAGTTGGTGTTTGTTTCCTTGCTTGGAAAGGTGTGAAATAACATGTTAAAGAAAAAATGTGACAAAAATTAGTGACGGAGACGCAGGCCTGACAGTTTTGTTCCCCCACTGTCCCTTGACATCATTGGCTCTCTTCTGCTCTGAGCAGCATGTCAACTTCACCAGCTGTCTGACAGCAGCGCTCTACTGAAGGCAGCTACGTTTCAGTCAAATGAAGAGGTGAAATCTGTCAGTCACCGCAGCCGGGGCCTTTGTGTGTCACCGTTCTGGCAAGCTTCTGCTGTGTAGCTAACCTGGGGACGCCCAGCAAGTCTGGTGCCAGCCATTCCTCAAAAGAAAAGTTCTCCGTATAACTTTTGAAAGCCTGTCGCCAAGAGGCGCGACCCCGTGGGACCCATGATAGGGGAACCGAGAGTCAAGTCGACATCATCGGCTGTCCCCGGGTGACGGGAGCGGATGTTTTGAGCCTCAACAGCAAGCATCGCAGAGGACTGTCCAGAGGGCATGCTTCAAGATGTGGCCAAATTAATTCCAATTGAAGTCTGAAAGCCACACTGTTGTTGGGATGACAGGATACCTTGTATGCGTGTGCCCTGTATTAGACTGGCATCACGTCCAGGATGTCCCCTGCTAGGCTGCCATGATTCTGTACTGATTAAGCACATTCTGAAAATGGATGCTTGGATTAAACAGTATCTGTCACTAGGTATAGAATCAATGTATCTTCTTTGTGTGTGGTGGAGATTCCAGCTGAAAGCGGTGAATTTTACCAAAAGGTGTTTTCCATGAACAAGCTGTTCTGCCTTGCTGAGTTGAATAAACGAGTAAACCTGTAGATATTCAAGCACAGTTATGGTTAGTAAAGCACACTCAGCATAATATACAGCACTTTTTTCAGACAATTCCCTAAGACTCTCTTCTCAATATGCTTTATTTTTCTACCTTTTCTATTTTTTTTACCAACTTTCCTTTGATAACACAGACATTACTGCATGGTGATCTATATAAAGAAGCACAGCACACCAGACTTCAGTTTTATAAAAACAGTCTAACTCTTTGATACAGGTATGTATAGTTATATATATACATATATATACATAGTGAAAATCTGGCAGTGCCACGTCCCCAATTGCCCAATCCTCAACACATGAGCCCGTGGCTCCTCTTAATTGGGCCCTGCATTCCACACAACTAGGGTGGAATGTGGGAGGAGTCACATCTGGCACCCACTGGCAATTAGCTCTTCCGGGGTATAAAGGAGCAGGAGCAAGCCAGGGAGGGAGAAACTGGACTTGTGGGCCCATTGCAGAACAAGCCACTGGGGCAGGATGGCCAGCAGAAGTGCTGAGGGAGACTGCCATCTGCTGTGATGAATGACTGTCTCCCAGGACCATGCAACCTCGCCTGGTCATGTCCCACTCCACCTGCCCTGTATGTGCTGCTGTGTCCTTCTGTTCTAGTCAATAAAGAACTAGAACAACTTTAGTGGTCTGTGTCCATCACCTGACAGTATATACTGTATATACAGTATATATGTATACTTAGAATCAGCTTCTAAATAATCGCTATATATTTTTCATAAACCAAAGTAGTAACAGTCATAAGGGTAAATGTTTTTTTGGAATTCACATCTCTAATGACCAAACCTGGACTGCAAGCACAGACTCTGTCAAGCAGAAGGCTCAGGTGTATGTGTCCTGTGGTGCCACAGGCCATGCAGGATGCCACTAACCTTGCGAACTTCTACCATCGCATCATTGAGACTGCCCTCATCAATGGGACTGCAGTATGGCAAAACCACAGAGAGAAGAGAACAGTGACCCTGGCACAGAAGGTCATCAGCTGTGGTCCCGCAGAGATTAAACAGCTGCAGGAGGTCATTCTGAAAGACAGGCACCACCATGTGCATGACCTCTTAGCCCCACTGCCTTCTGGCAAGAAGTACAAGAGCAAACAGCCACTGACCAGCAGATTCCTTTGTAGCTTCTACCCACAAGTGATGCAACTGTTCAATGCACTTGACCATGCACCTCAGTCCATACCCATCTCATTATCTTCATTGCAATTTATTTATTTATTTATTTGTTGTTTGTTTATATGTTCACATACTGTATGCAGTCAGGGTCGCATGTATGCACTGGTTACAGTGAACTACTAATTTGTGTATTGTCCACTGTTTGTTTGTATTGTCTTAATGTGCTGTCTGCACTGTTTTTATGACACCATTCTGTAAGACATTCAGTGTATCAGTACATGGACCAGTAACTTCAGATCTCAGCTTCGGCTTTTCTTGCAAACAATATGTATATGGTCGCCACAGTAGCAGGAGTAGCTCATCAAATGGATAGGAATAAAGAGAAGACGACTATTGTGGCAAGAAGAGACGACTAATTGTTTTTTATACATGTGGTGGTGTTGAGATGCATTGGAACAAAGTTTCAGTAGAGGTGAAGTAGAGTGTGGAGCCTCAAAGGGTAAGCAGAGCTGCTGGTATGGCAGTGGGAGGCATGGCAGTATTAGAGCCATGGAGAACCAGGTGGAGGGGTTGGGGGGCAGCACCTGCAGTGGCCCAGAACAAGGGCAGGAGAAGCAGCAGAAGACACATCAAGCAGTTCAAGGTGTTGAGTGGGAGCGATGTGGGAACAGGCCCCTCCGTGACCCTTGATGACTCAACCTACTTGACAACAACGAACGGGTGCAAAGAGGCGGATGAAAGCCCAGCAGGAGAATGTGGGCCCCAACCCTGCTCCACAAACAGGAGCTGTCAACACCACTAGGACACATTGCCTATAGATAGCTGCAGCACGTGTAACGAGGGTCAGAGCTGTGGCCTGGGACTGCAGAGCCCAATTATGTCAGAGTGATGAAACTCTGGCCACAGGCCAAGAGCATGGGACAAGGAACCGGCCAACGGTGGTGGCTTAAAGTTTAAATCAGGAACACCACGAGGATGAGATAAGCTGTAGTTCATGAGTAGATCATTTTAACATTTCGAGTAGATGAAGGGCATCCATGAAGGATAGTGGATTTAATAGCCTATAACTGTAAAAAACGAACACTTAATTATCAGCGTATTATTTCTAATGCATTATGTCTTGTTATTATGACTGTTTGTAGACAGATTTTTATGACAGATGCATAGATTCCTTTTTACAATTTTTATGTTTTCTTTATGGAAAAGCCAGCTGTATAATCTCCCCTGGTCTTTTCAACTTGTAAAATTTCCCTTTCGCAAAGGGATAAACTAAGGGACGATGAAATATACTGTAACTACAGAAAAATGTTTCATTTACCAGACTGTGACTTTTGGTAAAGTATAGTTTATTGTGATTGCCTGTCGGCCTTGACAGTGGTGCTGTCCCGGTACCTTGACTTCAGCAATACGATACTGAACATCACTGGTAATTAATGACCAAGGTGGAACTCTTGGAGGAAAGCAGAGGACACACAGATGGCAGCTGATGAAGAGAATCTGCTTCTGCTTAGACAGACACACCACCTCAAGCAAAGGGAAGGTGGAGGGATAGAGGATGGGATTCTCGTAAAGGTGTTGTGTCGTCCCATATCTGCAGAGGACAGTAGCCCCGTTAAGACCCCCGGCGACCGTCAAACACATCCTACTGAGCAGCCTTGATGCCCTTCCTCAATGATGTTCTCCTCTCCTTTTCTCCCTCTTCTGCTGGTGCTGCCACCTCCTCGCACGCAGTTCTTTCCTTCTCTTCACTCCCAATAAAAGCAGCCCCTCTGGGGTTTTTAGCTCTGCAGACTTGTATCAATCTCTCTGCCTGTGACACTGTGTATATATTTATTTTTAAATTATCCACTTACCGCGGAACCACTATGTAAATTCAGGTTGGCAGGTAGTCTCTTTGACCATGAATTTGTTGCTTAGAGACATTGACATTATCCATCATTGTCAGTGATGAAGATCACTGTGGGTGTGCATGATGAAAACCAGCTGTGTCATTTTGGGTCCTACCTCAGTCTGGACTCCTACATAGCCTCAGAAGCTGAGGACCAGGACCTGGGGCATAGGGGGGAATTCGAGTAACTGGGGCAAGGTAATAGGTTGAATACCCTTTTACATTTAACTAGAACTTGGAGCCATGGTTTAGCTAGGCCTTGTGAGGTTTACTACACAGCTGCTTGACAGTTCCTCCTGTCACTGTTTGGGGAGAGAAAATATTTTGAAAGGTGATGGCCCACAATCCTCCACTCATCAGTCCGGATCAGAGTGGACAGAGTCAGCTATGGGAAACCAAGGTGTCCCCACCCAGGAGTCCAGGGAGAGGCTCAGCAATGGTTGAAGAGCATGAGAGAGATGTTAAAGGCACTCCAGGGCCTGATCGCAAGCTCACACTGAAGCAATTTCCTTCTTGCCATCCGATTGGCTGTTTAATGCAGTAGGAGCAGAAATCCTCTGCCATGCATCGTGAGACCATTTGTAGATGCAAGATGGTTTTATTAGCGTTATTCTGATGCTTTTCAAACTGCAGAGGCAGTTTGAAAAGTAAATCAATCAGTTTAAAAGTAATCAATCACAAAAACCGTAGACTGTGAAAAACAAGTAGGCTTCCTTCTGGCATGAGCACTCTTTTCTTTTCTTGACCTCCAGTTGGAGTAAATTTGCTGTTGTTGTTTTAGAATTCGCAACTGAATGACAATCCCAAATCAATAAATGTCAGAAGATTTCTCCCATTCCAATTAAATAAGACCTTTGTTTGCACTATGTTTAAAACTGTTAAGCCTTTGTAATCTTATTTTAAGCTTCAGGTCTTTGGAGACAGCGCGTCAAAGGTTACCCTTAAATGTGTTTTTGTGTAATGTTCACGAGCTAAGAATCCTAACATAATGGTTTCATCTGTGTTACACATCTGAAACTGTCATAAAGGGTTGTAGCTAAACATAACACTTCATTGAACAGTCTTTATTTTTGGGATTCTTTGTTCTTCTGTAGCAAGAGTCTGACAGCTTAGAGCTTTTCTGATAAAAGTCAACTTTTCCTGCATTTCACTTACTTTTTCTCTGAGATATCTTTCTCATTTAACTGCTACTTTAGATTTCGGGAAAAAAAAAAAGAAGGCCAGTTATTGTCTATGTGAAAATGACCTTGAGCCAATGTTTTTTCTAATTCAGCATATTCTCAAAATAATTGCACAGAAATGTGATTTTATATGTCTGCAATTTAACATGTTGACATTTCACATGGGGGGCACTGTAGCTAGCAGTTTCCTCATACCTCCAGGGTTGGGCTTAAAACTCTGCTTCCACTCAGTGTGCATGGGTTTTGCAGATTTTCTCCCTGCATTGCAGGTTTCCTGTGGGTCCTCCCATTTCATCTCCCAGTCCAAATACATGCAGTTTTGCCTGATTGGTGTTTCTAATGCATGTGTGATTGTGCCTTGCAATGGGTTGGCACCCCATCCAAGATGTCCCCCACCTTACGCCCTAAAGCTGCCTGGAAGAGATTCCAGGATCTCCACAACCCTGCATAGGATAAATTGTTTTGGAAAAGGGATGGATGGTAATTGACATTGCTGGCTTCAGATGTTAATGTGACTTTTCTTTCAAAGAGTTGTGATTGGTATTAGCTCAGTATCTTTCTTGACATGAAAGAACCATCGGCTAGCTAATGTTAACTACAACCCTCTTATGTTTGTAGCTCTGTCCCTAAGGCCCCATGTCTCACACTCATCACAATATCATTTGATTTATCTGTGCATTAGATTGACTATCAAAGTGTACTCAGGCAGAGCCAGCATTTGTCATTACAGTGGAGAGTTAGTGCTCAAAACCCCATTGTCTTGCAATCATTTGGATTTACATCAGCAGAGTTTTTCTCCCACTGTTATCTCTTTGTGTGTGTCTCCCTCGCCGTCTCTCTCGGTACATTTGCCTCCATCCGTCTGTCATAGCTAGCTCGCTATTTCTTATTTCCCAGACCAGCGCAGGTGCGTGGCTTATTGCTGTGGATCCGACTAGAGGTTTTGACAAGGGACGGAAAATGAAGGCCTGAGCAGTCTGGCACTATGCAGATAGAACTGAACCAGACCCCAATCCTATTTGGTGAAGGAAGGCAATTTAGAGCACGTGGGATGTAGCTTGTCAACATTTATAAATGAGATTAAATGGAGCCAGAACCACAAAATGACCAAGGATGTAATGCAAATAAAAATTAAATAGCATGACAGTGATTCTGAGGTCACGTTAAGCCATTTAGTCCCACTTAGCATCAGCATAATGCTGTTCCTGTGATCTACTTCCATGGCAGAGTTAATTAACCAATTAAACCTCCATAAAAATGAACCAGGCTCCACGTGCGATGCTGCGAGCAGGAGTGAATCAGAGCCTCTCTGCAACAATCCTCTTGAAAAGCTTGAACACTAAGAACAACCATACATACATCTTCCATACTGCTTATCTAGTATCTTTTTACAGAGTCTGAAGCATATTTTTTTTTCAGTTTCTGTGCCATTGGCTTCTAAACGTAAATATGTACATATGTATGAATGAACTAAATTTGCATCCAGATCTGGGGTGAGCCCAAGTGTCCATAACACCATCCAATTAACAATCTGAAGCATTCTAAATTGTCATTAGGCATAAAAACGTTTTTTGCACTGGTACTGATAGCTGGTTACTTTTCGGCAAAAACTATTTGTAGCATATGATGTGTTGTAAAGTTATGGTGCTGGGAGACTCCACATAACAACAGTGTATTTTTGTTTCCCCCTGTGTGGTGCTACTGAAATTAAAGTCTACAGATGCAAGTCCTGCTACCGGAGGAAAACAGCCCTTGGTCATCCTGGGAGTCACGTCGGGGCCATAAAGCCACTGATTGTTTTGTGACGGCACGCCATGCACATCTTTGTATCCAGGAGGAAGAGGGGGATAAAAACAAATAAGCTGGTGTTTTTTTCTTTTTTGAAAAGCTCTCCTGAGCTGTCTTTTATGGTGCTAATTGTATCATTCTTGTCATGTTCCTGTGAGTTATGGGGCAATAAAGAGGAAAACATAATTTTGTTTAAATGCCTGTAAGTAGAAAAGAACAAAGAAGCAGTTTATTTGGGCTGTACAAATCCAAGCAATTTGAACCAATGAGACTAAGAAGCTGGTAAAGAAATCAGGGTTGGTGCTGCATGGCGTGGCTTACCCAAGGGCAGATGGATCTGAGATAGCAGCTTCTAGCACATCTAACGTTTGTTTTGGATGAGGTAATGCAAATCTATAAAACCATTCTTTCTGCCGGTACTGTAAAGGTCAAAGGATTAATCCAATTATTTTCCTGTGCAGTCTACTGTGTTGTGACTTGGTGATGTGTGTAAGGGAAGCTGTCACCACTGTGGCTAAAAGCATGCTTTTTCTTCTGGGGCTGTCTTTCAATGGATCTCGAAGCACTGTTGTACTCTCAAGCGAGAAACTTCAGATCAAATTTGATCAGTTTTTATCACGCTTCACCTGTTGCTCAAAATGTCACGTTTGTAAGCGACATTGCATCGAGAATCTATAGCCATGACTTTCCAGGTAAGTGGACTAATTTCCATAATCAGTAGCAGGAAGCGTGAATCCATGAAGTACTGTTAGGGTGTTGCTCTACCTCAGGTGTTTTTAGCAGTAATTCAGGTACAAGTTAAATACTAGGTCCAGGTATAATTAATAAGAGAAAGATGACCCAAAATGTAACCCAACAAAAAATCCTAAACAACTATTAGAGACTGACCACAGCTGCAAGAGCTGCATGGAGTGACTTCATTGCCTTAGTTGGTAGATGAATGGAAAATAAACTCCATCATAGACTCATCATATAAAGAACTACTGTATAGTGACATCAGCCAAATGAGAAGCATCTGGACAGGTCTGTAGTGGCCCTTTCATGACAGTATAGTCAGTGCAAAAGTGAAGGGTGACAGAAGCTACATCAGGCACAGTTAGTGGGTTTGAGGACTATTTAACCAAGTTAAGGGATCAAATCATAATCTTGGCTTAATTCCACATTGTGATGTTACCTTTGTGATGTAATAATTATATACTTAATCATTTCAGCTAGATATACCAAAAGGGGAAATAAAACAATGGGTCATCTGCTTTACCTGCTCCTTCTTTTTCCCCAGTGTGCCCTAATGGGACACACCTGTTCTGCATTTTCCCCCCGTTGCTTGTCTTTAAGAGAGCTTCCCAGTCCTGTTGGCCCCAGTCGGGTCATTGATGCCACCACTGTGTGTTTCCCGCCTTGGTCCTGCCTTGGTCCCTTGGATTGACCCCCTGGTGACCCCCTGGTGACCCCCTGTTTTTACGTTTTGGAGCTGAGTATGCCTTTGGACAATAAAACCATTGTGTCACCTCTCAGCCTGCCTCAGAGTGCTTCCATGCACACACCTGACACAATGCTTTAGGTGTTTTGGATGCAAAAACACAATCAGATGTATTATTCTTTTTACATTTTTAATGAAGGAAGAGCTTAAAAGCAACAAAAAAACTAGGCTTGGGAAACATTTGAGGTGACTGTGTAAGCTAAAGTATTAATGTATTTAATAACAACGCACCAAGAAAATGCAAAAAAAAAAAACTTTGCAATTTTTTATGCCAATCCATTGTATATTCCCCATATGATTTCATACAGCTCTTGTTAGTTCCTTGAACTGCACAAAACTGTGGCAAAGTTAGTGAAATTTTAAGGTTTTTTATGTTTTGTTTGTGTGGCTTTACAATGGATTTAGAGTTATTTAAAGTCAGAGATGGTGTTTTCTTTTGGGGATTTGTTAATATTCATTTTCCTGTATACCCTGTTTAATTAGCATTTCGGAATGACTTTTCCTTTTAATTTATTCAAATGTATTTAATGAATTCACACAAAATCAGAAGAAGTCTCTAGCCTCAAGCTTGCTGCAGTTTTTATTCACTGCTGTGGGTATCCAACACTGAAGCGGAAGCTGATTATATAATACTAAGACTTCTGTGAATCTTTTTTGAATAGTGATTGAAGTTACTACTTTTCTGTAATTCTCTCTGAAAATAAACATGGCAGTCATCCCTGACTTCTACTTTATGCCGATGACGTTGGGGCTACGACAAATATGGTAAGGACTCCGTGGCAAAAATTTAGCATATGTCAGTGGTTTAAGAATTTCCACAAAGGTGGGGGGGTGATTACTACGGAATTCTACTGCTCTTCATTGTGGATAAATATCCATGCAGGCTTTTTCTGTACAGTGATGGTTCTGCCTAGGGCACAAAGTCTTACCCATCTTGGTCTTCTCATACAAACAACAATACCTGCTGAACAAATGAGACAGTTCTTCATAAAGATGCAGTTCCGATAACCTGCAAGATTTATGTAGGAGCCTAAATATACTTGATTGATAAATTATTAGTTACAGACACATTCTTCGTCACCTTGGTGATGGGATTGATGCCACAGGGGTGTATATATATATTTAGTAGTATATAGGAGTATTTAGTAGTGCATATTTCTACTAGTTAACAGCCAGTCAGTGGGTAAGTAAAATATAATCCAGATGATACTTTGAGAAACATACAATTTAGTTAGTTAGTGAAGGAAGGAGCCACGTGGTCTTTTGACCTTTTTCTCTCTCTTGCATTTTGTTTAGAAGTATCTCAAAACACTTTGACATATAAAGAAAATAGTTTTAAGCTTAGTGAGTGTTCTCATGGATTTTTTTTTGCGAATTGGATGGGAGAGAGTCAAGCGTCAACCTAAGGCTTTATTCAAGATTGGAACCTACAATTTAAATAGCGAAGCAACAGATATAGCTGCTCATTCAGCAATTCATTTACATTCATGAGGGAAGTAGGTCAGTGATGGAGCAAATGCTTTGGATGTATGAGGTCATGGGTTCAATCACCAGCATCTCCACTTTGACCACTCCCACTGCAACCTGGGGCTCTATTTTGACAATCTAACATAAAGCACATGACACAGGTAACATTTATGTTGTTTAGTCATGCAGTCGTGTCCGACTCTTCGCGACTCCATGGACCACAGCACGCCAGGCCGCCCTGTCCTCCA
>JAACJT020000007.1:10406250-10433265 GCA_009936485.2 Gymnarchus niloticus
TACACGGCTTAGCTCATAGTTTCACTGAACTACGCAAGCCCCTTCGCCACGACAAGGCAGTGATCCATTGAAGGGGGATTTATGGGCATTTATGGGCGTGTCCAAATCCATTTTGCTGTTTTGATGGCGGAAAAAACAGACTTTGTGCCAGCATTTGATTCTGCCTACTGAATGACAAGTTTATAGTATTTCTGGTATGAATTTTTAAGCACTGCTTTGTAAAGCTATTTTTCACTCATTACTGTCTTGTACTTGTTTCTGGTCAATCTGTTGATTACTAGTACTGTAGATATTCAGTGAAAAAACTGAAGCGAAGAACCTTGAGGTTACATGAACCATTCAGTCACAAGTTCACTTCCTTAAATTACAAACATACACACAGAGATACCAGTACACTTATAGGACTGAAATATGTTGCAAGGCAGGTTTATTATCCATCCATTTTCTAAACCACTTAATCTTATTCAGGGTCACAGGCAGGCCTGGAACCTATCCCAGGCAGCCTTAGGGGACACTCTGAATAGGGTGTCAACCCATTGCAGGGCACTGTCACACACTATGGATAATTTAGGCATGCCAATTAGTCTACAGCATATATCTTTGGACTGCAGAAGGAAAGCCATACGCATGGGGAAAAAATGCAAACTCCACACACACAGAGCAGAGGTGGGATTTAAGCCTCCCACCCTTGAGGTGTGAAGTGATAGTACTAACCAATGAGCCATCATAGTTTTATAACATAAAAAGAAAGAGTGTACATTGCCCTTAAAAGATACAAAATTATAAAAAATACAAAATTATGCTGAAAAATGCAGAACTTACAAAGTGCTAACCAAACTGAAAATGAATACTGAACTGAAACCAAAAATAGTTTTTAAAAGCACTGACACAGAAAAACTGATGCATCAGAGATACACTCTTTCTTCCTATGAGAAGTTCACTCATGTTGCTTCGTCGGTAAGGTGTCAGTGTCCACGACTGGTTGAAATCCCACAGTCATCAAAAGTGCTCATATCACTGCTTGACCCTTAAGCATGGCCCTTAACCCTAAAACTGCTCCATATACTTTTGTGATGTATTTGCCTGAATATTTGTCACTTTGGACCCAAGTATCTGCTAAATAACTGTACTCATGTAGTGCTTCTAAAGCATGTTAGCACATGGCATAGTGCCATTAATAAAGGCAGTTTGCAAATCCCTGGATGGATTGTACAAAGCTTACAAATAACTCCATATCACATGCTAATACAGGACAACAACTGACATTTTAATGAAGTGCATATATTTTTCACTTTTTACTCAAAAGACTGCAATGTCTGACATTATAATGATACATTACATGTAATAAGTAATAAATGTTACAGGGATGTCTAAAGCAACAATTAGATTGTTCATATGAGTTTTTCTGTCTATACCATTATTCAGTAGAAAAATGGTTAAGCACAGCTGCAATGATGGCTACACCACTCCTCATACATAGAAATTACATATACTACTACATCATTAAGACATACAGACCGTTTTTGACCTTTAAATGCACTATGAGTCTCAAACCCTGATCTCTCACACTAAATACAGAATCGCACATTTCTTAACCTGGCATTTAACATATGGATGAACTAACACAAGGATTGCTCGATCATACTGTTCTCTGTTGTTAATCTGTGAGGTGAGATTAAAAGTGACTAACAATTTTAAATAGTTAATACCAATAATGATAATATTTAGTCCTTTAATAAGCTCAAAGCGTTTCACTTGAGTTGTTCTTTAATCATTTTCCTGCCTAGGAAGTTATGGCTATTCGGTTTGTTTGAGTTTCAATTTAACAACTTTTTCCCCCCAATAGACATATTATCCAGCAACTAGGAAGGTATTGTGATAAAATATTAATGCGATATTTCTCTTTTTCCCACATTTCATAATACTTGTGTACAGCAAGCAAACCACGACGACCGAACGCTACCCCACATTCTTATTGGCTACGGCTACGCTTTACGTCATCTAGCGCTTCGTACAAGCTAGACAAGCAAGACAGGAAGAACTCCACAAATCAGCTGACCGCAAGCTCTTGGGTCACATGACTCAAGAATCTCGCCTGAGCAGCATGGCTTCGCGTCCGCAGTGAGTTATCTTGTACTTACTGTTTCTTTTATTTAAAATGTACTCATCGCGTGTCAATCATTTTTACAGATGGTATTGTGTTTGCACAGATATTACCGACGTAATCTTATGATGACGACTTGGTAGACTAGGAGCTGTTTGGCTTTTATGCATTTCACATGTGAAATGCAGCCTGTGCTTTTTTCGGATGGCTTTATACATTAAGTAAAATTAAATTAAATCACCCTGGTTGTCATCTGGCTATTACATTTGTTCATAAATTGTGAGATCGCTTGTATGATACCTGAAGGTTCGAGTGTTTGTATGTTTGAACAATAAATGTATATTTTCCTTACGAATTTAATGTAACTAGTTACGGAGATAATAAGGGGAGCTTATTTTGAAAGTCTAACTAAATGTATATGAAGACTGTGTGTGTGTGTGTGTGTGTGTGTGTGTGTGTGTGTGTGTGTTTTCTTCCTATGAATCTGATTTGAAGCACTTCGTGCTGTTTGTTTTCAACATGATGCTCGTGTTGTTTACGTTGATCTAATAAATTTGAGATTTTAGCTAAGATTTAAATTGATTTGGAAAGTAAGTCCACTGAATTTTATGACGTTCACAAAGCTAGTGAAAGTTTTTGACATTTGCTTTATTCTGATTGGGGAGACAACTTAGGTCCTAGGTTATGTATACAAAGTAGCGAGCTTGCACTGCTATTTATCCTTAGTGTTAATTTATTTTGCGTAGTTAATAGTCTTTTTTTTGTCGATCATCTGGGACTGTCAAGCCTGGGATGCCTTATCTAGAAACTGTGATTGGTTATCATTATGATTTTCAGGGAGTTACTTCGGGTTAGATTCTGCAGAGCTGATCTTTGAGCACATATATACATGTAGATCGTTATGTAATTGTTGATGAAATGTTTTATTGGCATCATAAATGTAAATTATCTCAGAATAAAGCATTTAATCTTGCAGAGCTGCAGTTTTTCCATGTACTTTGTCATAGGAAGGGTTCAGATGTCAGCAGTGATTGTGCTAATTATTTCCTTCTGCCCTGTTACTTTGTCAAAAACTAATTGATTCTCAGACCTCGTCAAAGTAGTTTTTTTTTATTATTTATTTATTTATTATTATTACATCTAGACTTTGAACTTAGATCTTTCTCAGGGGATAGACTGTAGCAAAGTCTGTGCTGACTTGTTTGGTTTACTTGGCCTTTGAGTGAAAGGAACTTAAAAACAACTGTTAAACTTTGGCTGGTTGCTCATTGAGCTGGTGGAGCTGATGATTCACGTGTAGGCCTAAATTACAAAAAGGAAAGTTCAGCTTAGGCTTCCCTACCTTTGTATTTTTTTTTTATCAAACATTACTCATTCTAATATAAAAAGACATGGCCCTTTATGTTTTGTTAACTGTTAAGTTGCTTTTTGCCATTTCATAATTTAAACAGTAAAACAGGTTGAACAATTTGTACCTATTTTCTGCAGTAGTTTATTTCTTTGTTATTGCGGCTATTTGATTTAGTTATGAGTGTTATCTAACTTTTTATTTTCCTTTTAGCAAATCAGTACTACCAGTATCCTTATTTATGCATTTGGTTTTACACTGGAGCGTTAATATTGTAATTTAAAAACATAAGTACACTATACAAAATAAGGAAAAGTGGAATGTCTGCCTTAAACTCCAAAGGGTGGGTTTTGTGAGGTCCAGGCCCACCCAGTTAGCAATTTTAATATGTATATATTTTTTCTGTTAATTATGCCTAAATTTTGTCATGTAATTTGAGTAGTTTTATTAGCCTAATAGTTAACTTTCCAGGTGATCGTGACCATTAAGCCTGGGTTACTGTGAAGCAGCTCTCTAGTATTCCCAGCCTGTGTTACTATGCTCACACAGCTGTGCATCCTCTTGCTGCAGACCTGTCTACTGGCTGGGGAAGAACACGCTGAGGGTGTCGGCGGCATTGTTCGCCGAGAACCGACGGCGCCTCTGTCAAGCCCTGAAGGCCGAACAGGGTCTGCTGCCCAAGTCTGTGGTGGTCCTGCAGGGGGGTGAGCAGACCCAGAGGTACTGCACAGACACGGATGTCCTCTTCAGACAGGTATGGCTACTGGGCTTCAAGCTCTTATTCCCAGGCATCTTTTAATTCATCTCTCATTGTGACACTTTTGCCCATTAATAGCTATTTTATGGGGCCTTGGGTAAGTAAGGTTAAAATAACAAGTGTTTTTCCATGGGTAGCAGTGCTGTCCAATAGGGAGCAGTAGAAACTGGTTGAAATAATGCTTCTGTGTCCTTTGGTTTTCAATAATTAGTGTTATGGTCTTGTATTTGTTGCCCCTGTGTCCTTGCATGACTGACCAATGGCCCAGAAAAACATTCCACTGAAGAACATGGAAACCCCATTAGGAAGAGTGAGCAGTAATGTATTATGGATGTGTGTGTCTTACAGGAATCCTTCTTCCATTGGACTTTTGGGGTGACTGAATCAGACTGCTATGGAGCCATTGATGTTGACACGGGGAAGTCCATCCTGTTTGTACCAAAGCTCCCTGAGAGTTATGCCACCTGGATGGGAACGTATGTCGTTCTTGACACCTACAAGAAGTGACATGATTTGCAAAATTATTGACTCATTTCCCGTAACTTTGAATGAGAGGAAACATAACGTGTGTGTTTCCTGAAGACTGAGACTTTCTAACATTTTTGTATTTTCTGCTGCTGAGTTCGAACACAGTACTGGATATGATTTATATTTGCTGATTTCAGTCTGACTTATGGCTTGATTCTTGAGCATTGGTTTGGCTTGAGTCTTTGGTTGGACCTGAACTTAGTTTTGTAAAAAGTGTCGTAAGATTAGTCTTTTTGACTGATCAAGGATATTTTTAGCTATGATGTCAAATTTAGGAGGAGATTTAGTATGGTTTCTTGAAATGATTTTTATGAATAGATTATATCTTCAGAAATGTCTTAATATTCTATTCAGTTAGGCTCTTTTGCCTTTTAAATGACAATTTGTTCTTTTATATCTTATTTCTTTGAGATAAAATGATTATCTGTGCACACACTGAATGCAACTTTAATAGGACAAAATCTATGCTCTCGCGCATATGCCACTTACTCCCCAATGCTGATCCACACCAATGGAGTGCTCAGGAAACGCCCACACACACAGCACTGTCAGTGTCTGGGCCCAGCTAAGCTCAGAGCCCTGCTGGGACACGCCTTGGCTACTTGTCAGCTGGTCCCTTGAGAGGCAGTGTGTGGGAATGAGGCAGTGAGGCAGGTACAGGGCCTGCTAGAGGGTCTTAAAACCCAGAACAGTAAGTGTTATTTTAGTAATGTGCTACAAAAGATGGCACGGTATTTCACCATTCCATGGTACTATTGTCAGAATTTAATTCAGCCTGAATTTGAATAGATTTATCTATAAATGTTATGATGGCACAGACTTCAGCTGAGCCATGAAGCATCCTAACCTCATGTGATGCAAGTGTGGGAGGGGAAAAAAGCTATTCTGTTTTTCTTCTGTGAAAACTAGCCGTGCAATGGAAATGTGGCCTGAAAAAACATATTGTACACATTCTTATCACTGTGGTTTTGAGGTGCATTTTTATATGGTTATTTTCAAACGTGGGAGTAGAGTTCTTAATAGGCTTTTTACCTTCTAGGTTGCCATAAACACAATGTCATGTTAAAGTAGTGTTTGCGTAGTGATCATCATCATCATCATCCAGTTTCTGCATGAGGAGTGACCTTTACCTCCTGGGCCTAAAGCCAGACAAGGTTCAGTTCTGGCTATGGACCTTGTATAACGTGGCTGACCTGAATGAGGTGCTGAAGAGTCTTTCCTTTTTGCTCTTGACAGGATCCATTCCCTGGAGCACTTCAAGGAGAAGTATGCAGTGGATGAAGTGCAGTACACCACCAATGTAAGTGTGTGTTTGGCGCGTCGTTCGGGTGATGCCAGCCTCCCTGACCAAACAGTTGTCAGTAGCCTTGAAAATTCACAGGGTTGAATTTGTGAGACCGCATTAGCCTTTACTGGTTTACCTCCGTGAGACCTGTTGGTGATTGACTGAACTTGATATACTCAAACGCGTTGGGATTAAGGGCTCAATTTCTCCCATAAATATCATTCATCTCTATTCTTACTGACCCATCCTTCCTATCTTGTACCAGAATAGCACCCCATAAAACAATGGAAGAATAAAACAGATGTCATGAGATGTTAAGTAGTAGCTACGTTAATCATAGAATACCTAAGCCTTTCCTTAGGCTTACCTTAGCTGGGAAACATTTGTCATTTTTTGTTAATTATAGTGATAGTTGTAGAGGTGTAAACTGAGGACTGTGAACATGAACAATTCAGACTGACTGCTCTAGGTCCCCATGGACGATATCTACAGGGAAAAGCTGTTAGCTTTCTTAAAATTTTATTTAAAAATAGCTGTTCTGTAGATGGAAAAATGTTGCACTGAGTAAGACGTTCCTCTGTAAGGTTTTGAACTATAAATGATTTGATTTTGCTTCATAATGGAAGGTGACACCTTAGCAGTCCCCAGTGGTCTTTCCCTAAATCAGCCTTTGCTTGTCCCCTGTTTGGAGCAGAGCCAAACCTTCCAGCTTCTCATGCCTTGTTATGCGATAGATTGTAACAGGAAGAGCAGTGCATCATGGGATGGGGGGATCACAAATAGGCTTCCTGTTTGTGCTATGCATTTCCAATTCATTATAGGGATTTGCCATACTTATTTCCTGATATCTTAAGTCGCTTTAGATGAAGTGCTTTTAGTTAGTGAAAATTTATTTAAAATCCGAAGTACAAATTTTAAATGTCATCCCATCAGAGGTATTCCAGGACAGGGGTCCAAGGATGGATGGATGGATATTAAATCTTTTTTTAGAGAAGACTTATGTATAGTGTGAGGGGGTGGGGCTTCTTGCTGTCATCTGGCCCTTACTCCTGCAGGAACGCTCTAATTAACAGAGCTCAGCTGGAATAACGAGCCTGGCCTGGTTAAGGGGAGCTCCAGTGCTGGGGATTGCTGGAGAGACATCCCCTTCAGACTCCTCAGGGTGTGACGTCCTGATTCTTCATGGTTATTTTTGTTCATATACTTTAGACTTCTGTCCTTATTGCACACTGTCTGGCTATATTAAAATTGATCTTAAAGGGCTGTTAATTTTGGGTTTTGCTCTTAGCTTCGGTCCTGGCTGTTTGGAGACCTCAGCCCATAAGCTGGGAATGTGTCTCCAGAGGGAGTGTTGTGGTGTTCGGGGTTAACAGTCAGCCCTGTAGCTCCTGTATGCCTTGGCTCTCCAGGGCTTTGGCCTCCGTGCTTAAAGACACGTGATGGCAGTTCAATAACGAAAGGCAAACACAGGAAGGGTAAGCTGCGTTTCTTCATTCCTTTGCTCTATAAATCTGTTTATTTTAGAACGATCAATCGCAGCCAAGGGCAGAATTTGTGAAGTGAAATGATGGACAAGACTTCAATTTCTGTTGTACTGAATAATGCTTTTATTTGAAACACTGTTACAGTGATGGCTGATGGAACAGTGTTATAAATCTGTTCACAGTCCGTCCGTCCGTCCGTCCATCCGTCCATCCATTTTCCAAACTGCTTAAATCCAATTCAGTGTTGGGGGAAGCCTGGTGCCTGTCCCAAGTTGCTTTGGGGCACATGGCTGGGATCACGCTGAATAGGATACCAACCTGTTCCAGGGTACAGTCACACACTACGGACAATTTAATCATGCCAATCACCCTTTAACCCATGCCTTTGGACTGCAGGAGAAAACATGAGGAGAACATGCAAACTCACACAGAGCTGGAGGCCAGATTCGAATCCTAACCCTGGAGGTGAAAGGTGACAGTGCTGTCCACTGAGTCACCATGTCCACCTGTCATTGGTTCCTTAACCTGCTCCATAAAATTAAATATATTTAAAGTGACAGTTTTTTCTTTGAATACATTTTTGAAACCCAAAATATACAATAGAAAGATTTATTCAATTGTTTGTAGATCTGTTTGTGGTATTTTTAAGAAGGTTTCTTGTGTTAAACAGACCAAAACCATTATCTAATCCCGAGGTAGCTGTTGAGTGATTATGAATGCATAACTGGCTGGCATTGTTGAGACTCTTTGACTGAATGCTGATTTTGAGACGATATTTAATTTCCTTATGGATGCACATTGCTTTAATCTGTTAGCCCAGTAAAATGATTAGCTGCAGTCATGGGTGCAAATAAAGTTACTTTAAAAAGGCAACTGCAATAAGAAAAAAAATTCCTGGACATTGGCAAGGAGGAATGCTGCGAACTGATGTAAGGTAATGTGCGATGTGCTGCATCGGAGTGTCTGCTCGTGTGTGTCCTGCTTGAATGTTACCTTGCTGCGAGTCAGTCCCCTGTTGTCCAGATGGACCCATGATGGAGGAGGCTGACATGGTGCATTGTGGGTGGCTGCAGCTTCAGGCTCCCACACATAACCTTCATTTGGTGGCTCCTCTTAGTTTTGACTAGTACTTGTGGACTAGGTGTTAGTCACTCTCCATCGCACAGCACGAAAGGTGTGCTGTCAGACATGTTTTTACCATGGTAACATGGTGTGCACATCGTGGTTTCTATGCATACCTCCATCCTTTTTAAGATGCAGACACTTATTTTGTATTCCACCCATGTTGACATATAGCTCACTTCTGTGTGTCCACTTTAATTCGACAAAACGCTTTTTCATTCCCTTTTGGTGGTGTTATAATGGTCTACCAATAAAGTAGTGCTACTTAAATTATGACCATTTTATTTCTGCAAAGACCTGCTATATTTTAAAGATAAGTAAATGTTAAGAACATTTTTGGTCTAGCACCATTGCCTCACACCTCTAGCATTGGTGGTTCTAACTCTGTGGAGTTAGAATTTCCTCGGAAGGTCCAGAGTGTCATCTCTAAATTGCCCTTCGCTTGTGATTGGGTGCTAGTACTTGTGTGGGCTCTCCAATGGGCCTGCTTCTGATCCAGGGTGTTTCCTATCTTATGTTTCCTGGGATAGGCTCCAAGGCTCCCGCATAACTCTATATAAATGGTAATGAGATGAATGGAAGGGTTTTTTTTTCTTTGATGTGAAATAGCTGCTCTCCCAGGGTGGCTGTGATTGTCCTAAACATGGCTACAAGATGACCCCATACCTGGATGGAGCGAGATGCTGCAGCCCAAAATCACTGTCGATATCGGCATTCTTCGCCCACCAGCCTCTGGGATGATCCGCCACATGGGTGTCCTCTCTGACTTTGGTACCCCATCTTTATCCTGGTGGAGCTGGGCTTAGGCAGCAGCACCCGGCTGATCAATTACAGGCCTTACGGGGTCCTTATAAAGCTGGATCAAGTCCCGTAGGGGCAGTCCTGGACTATTAAAGAGCCCTAAAACCGAACTGCCGTAGGGAAATGTCCGGCTGTATAATTTAACGAAGTGGAAAATTGTTAACTGCTGGATGCATGTTTCTTTGCCAGCAATGCATGCTGTCAGTATGGAAATTGGGCTGTCGGCAAAACACCGCAATAAAAAGAAATGGTCAAATTTGTGTGTCAAAGAGCTTCTCCTCACATTTCACACTAAAATCTTCACCGTTTTACAAATACATGTTTTCCCGTGACCTTTGGTACCAAACCACTACCCTTACTGCAAAGAATCTGTTTTTCGTGCTATTTCAAAAAAGGCAGGTGCACACTCCTGACCATTGACTGTGTTGTTAGGATGTGGATGGAGATAGACGTTTTTGAGGGCAAGTTCACCTTGCCCCTGGACATGTGAAAATGTGATATAAGCATTCACAGATTCTGCACAGTATAGCTCCCATCCATAGATAATCATGCGTTCGTTTAGATATTTTTAAGGTGTTTACATAACGACAACATTTGGTCCTTTTGTCTTCTTGGAGCCTTGGCAGCTGCAAATGGCTGGCTGTGTTTGTTTGTTTTGGAGGTCCATGAAATGTCAGTATTTTGCAGGAAAAGGCCAGCGTTACTAATGAATTCTCTTTCTGGATTTACATTTCTGAAGGTTTAACATTTGTGGATGTAAACCGTGCCCCCGCCCCCCGTAACAGTGGGCAACGAAAAGTCTTTATTCTTTACTGTATTTTTTTCTGTGTGTATCAGAGTGGGGCTGATTGCATGTCCAAGTGTTACAAACCGTATTATGCAGGTAGATGGTGAGGCTAGTGTGTCTGTGAGCTGACCAATCGGTGAGCTCCTCTTTGTGTCCAGTTTGGATGTTTGTCCACGTCACTCTCTCTCCCAAACAGCCTATGTGAACACAAAAGAGGGTTTTGGGTGGTGTGGCATGTAGAAAAGAACTTGAAGTCAGTGAAGCAATTGGAACATAAAGCAAGTGACAATAATCAGTCACTGATGGTCATGTGTCCTAGGCCATTCACTCCCTATACTCCTTGTCCCTGTTTTTTAACATGTTTGGCTGGTTGCTTTGCTTGTTTGTTTATAGGCTGACACATTTTGTTTCCAGCTGTGTAAAATTGCACACCTGTGTCTTTGATGAACAAGCTGAGTATCTCAAATGAAAACTGACTTTTTCTGTCTCATAGCATCAGCATCATACCATTTATCCCCATTAGCTTCACATTTTTGTATAAATATGTCTGCTAAATGGTAATAGATTATCCTGTGCATTTTGGTGAAATCCAGAGTACGTTAATGGCTTTATTGCTAAAGCCGAGATATCAGCAGCAGATAAACTCAAGATAATTCAAGGTCTTGCGGGCAGTCTCGCAGCCCCTTCATCTGTGTTGGCTTTATCGCAATACTGCTGCTCATTAATCCAGCTTAATTGCCAGGGAGCTGCTAAACGTGCTCTGTACTTAATGTTGCGTATCGCCTGCTTTGTGCGACTTCTTTGTTAGGATGGCGCAGACTGGCTCTGTTGTCCGTCCGTCTGTCTGTCTTTGTGTGTGTGTGTGTGTGGGAGGTGCAAGCCTGCATCTCTAAGGCTAATAAGACATGGTTTACCTGAGCTCTGTTCAAATCTGTAGTGAAGCAGTTGTGAGTAACATCAGCTTGTAGTCCTCTCAGTTTTTATCTGGTCCCCAAAGAAAGAGTGATCAGTTTGGTTGAATTATGTTTAAAGTTATTGCGGCTATGTTGTCCTCGGTTTGCCCCTCCCTGCGACTGGTCTGTCCCGAGGGCTGTTTTGCAGATACGTGACCAGCCCTAGTGTCTTCTGTTCAACCTTTGCTTCGTGATCTAACCCCTGGTTTGGCTGGACCCCCACGCAGCCTCTCACTGGACAGCGACCCTTGGCTGTCAGGTCCACCTCAGGCATTTTTAATGGCATAACCCAACAATAAGGCCTTTTTGAATGTTTAGGCATTTGTAAGAAATTCCACTCCTTGCATCTGAAAATCTGTTGGTGTATCATGGAAAAAGGTGGAAACCCAGACCAGGAGTACATTACTTTACTTCACACCCCCTCCCACCCCCTCCTTTGCCATACTGTTGTGTTTTGACAAATTGGATGTCCATTGTAGTGTTTTAAATGGGAGAGCGTTGTGTTTTTGTGTTGAATTTCACTTTTTATGTACTGTCAATAAATGAAACGCATATGCGCAGATGGTACTTTAATTAGTTATGTACATGAATTAGATGTAGCTCATTTTTGTAGTAATGTATGACGAGATCGAAAACAAGATTGTCCGCCTTGTACTTTCACCACAGACAGTGAGCGTCTCACCGGTGCAGAGGCATCTTAAAACAGTGCTGCATTTGTCAGGAAGCTGGATACGAGCCATACGGCCATCATTTGTTCCTTTGCTGAGCTGGAGGATGTCTGAGTATTAGATGATGTATAGTTTAGACCAGGCAGTTTCTTTGGCTTTTTCTTTTTAAGGTGTCAAACTGCATTTCCCAAGATGGAAAAGAATGGCGGTGACCAGAACATTGGGGGATGTGTCCAACATGTTTGCAGGTTCAAAAAATGCTCCTGGTCAACTCATTACAGCTTGTTTTATGGAGATGGTTGCTTAATTTGAACTGTTCTATCTGCAAGTTACTCCTCAGTATCTCCGAACATTCAAATGCTTTTATAGTAGGTTTTATCAGATTGACTTTCCACAAGTCTGTATCGAGACATTCCTAGGTTGTACTGCTCTCATAGTGACCCGAGCAACTAATTTTTTCCTCCTTTCATTTTGGAGATGATAGATTATTATTTTTTTTTTTTCCCCCTGCAGAGTGGTTAAGCACCATAGGATAACATCTGCAGACTTATCAAACAAGTTAAGTTTAATTTACACAATAGAATTAAGTCATTGGCTGAACCTTTGCAGTTATACTTAGGAAACCAAGAGGGCAGCGTCCTCAAGACTACTCCTTGAGGGTAAATGTAGCGCTCAGTTTTAACCTGCGTTCCGCCCTTGTTCACCAGACTTGGTCTCCGAGTGAGGTGATAATGCAGTGAGCTTCATTCTTATTTAGCATTCAGCTCGGCCTGGCTGCTGACGGTGCTGGAGGATGTACCATCAGCCAGACCTGTGTGAAATCTCATTTATCATGGACCCCGTGAACGCATCGCGGGGCATGCCGCTGCGAATCCGACATCTGGGCCACGCTGCATTAATTACGCCGAGTCCCGGCTTGTTCTGCATCGCGACGATTCGCTTGCTGAAGAGGGAACGCTGCCATCTTGCCGGGCTGTGAGAGCCTCCTTGCTGGCAGTGCTGCGAGTAGATTCGAGACGCACAAGCCGTCTGCTTCTCGTCTTAATTAACGTTTTGTTCCTGTGTGCACACTGACACTCCCCTGCCTCCCTCTACAGATTGCAGACTTCCTTTCTGGCATGAAACCAGCCGTTCTTCTGACTCTGGTACGTATTCTGTTTGACACACTCCTATACACCCCACCTCACAAGCTTCTTTCAAATTAGCTGGTCCTTTTAAATTGGCCCCCACTTTTCAAATCATTTGGGCACACGTATATGTGTGCAAGTACTTACAGGGTTTGACATTACAAGAGAAATACAGTATGAAAATGGATCTTTGAAGTAATGGAAAAAAGTTACGAATGCGGCAGTCAAGGTGAACGCTGTTAGGCTGAATGCCAATTAGTGGTATGTCTAAGCTCTATAAGGAATCTGACCATCAGCATTTTAATTGCAAGAGTTTTCAGAGCAACGCGAAGCTGACTTCGAGAGACCAAATAGTTGGTGCCAAAATTTCTGGTGTGTGAATTGCAAAATCTGCAAAGTTTTATTTTACATGTTAAGGGGAACACTTCTTTTAAAAACCACAGCAAAATGTGAACTGCTCTGGAAAAGAGGAGCAGTCTTAGCAAGTTGACGCTCACCGACAGGAATAGGCAAACACTTAACTAGATATTTGATAAATGCAACAAAAATATGGCCTCAGAAATTACCTTTGAACTGGGCCAGTCTCAACAGTAACTGTGTTGTGAGCTTGAGAATGTTGGATGTAATGGCAGAGCTGCGGTTTGGAATCTGCTGGTGTCCAAAGCTACTGCGATGATACATGGAACAAAAAATCTGAGCAACGGAAAGAAGCAATCTAGTCTGAATATAGTTGGAGTCATTTTTCTCTCTTTCCCTACATCCAGACTGGTGCTTTCATGCCGCAGTGTCTGGTGCCATCTCTCAGATGGTAGGGAATGTGCTTTGGTATGGCAGTAATCTATGATTGTTCTATATGGTCTTCGACATCAAAGGAATACGAAATCATTTTACAGGGCCGGGTGTTCCTGGCGGTGCAAACACTGTTTCCTCGTGGTGTTCCCATATTCCAAGATGATAATGTCCCCGTATAGACTGTTGGCCCTAAACAAAATTAAGAGTAGTTTCATGAACATCAGGATTTAAGTGTCATACCCTCCGTGGCCTCCCCAGTTACTGGATCTAAACATCATTGAATCTTATGGGAAGTTCTAGAGCACAGGATGCAAAGTAGATTTTCACCTCCTTCATTCCTCAAGGACCTGGAGGCCTTTCTTCTTAGTCAGCTGTCCAATATGTCACTACAAACACTTCAGGAGGTTTCTAAGAAGAATGGAAGCTGCACTGGTGGTAACAGGGTGTCTTGTTTAGCTTCCTGATATTAAAATGTTATTTTATTCTTTGTAAGAGTACGTCTGTGTTGTTTATTTGATTTTTTTTTTTTTTATGCGAAATTCCTTAAGATATGGACCAAGTTCATGTGACTTAGGGATGGCAGGCAGCATACAAGTGATTCTGCCTTGTAATCTGGGGTAGGAACTGAGGATTTGTTTTGAGAAAGAGTTCTTAAGCAGGCTGCGGTTCTCTCCCCTCTAGCGTGGGCAGAATACCGATAGCGGGAGTATCTGCCGCGAGGCCTCGTTTGACGGAATCAGCCGGTAAGTTTATCTGGGATCCATTATTCATCACGGTAACTATGTGGTTCACAGAACCCATGCAATTTTAATTATACCAAAGGTTCATGCATGCTGATTAATTCTTATGAAAGTTGAAATTAATTTGTTTGATCACAGACTGAGTTATGGCCTGATTATTTTCTTTCTGCAACTCTTCCAGTTAAACTTTTGTCTTCAGAAATGTCCTACAGTGTAATTCCTTTTGATGAATAAGGTTAACTTGAATATGTTGGGCCTGTTGATGTAGTCCCATTCCCACCATTCTTAGCCAGAAATGATTTGCCTATGCCAGTGCTGTTTGTACTCTCTTAATACTATCTTTCATGACAAGTGTAAGTTAACCATTCCTGAATGTAAAAGTAATTTAACAAACTGGTGTTGTCCACCACCATTTACGTTAACAGTATTCATTATTCTTGCCACACGGATAGCATTTTGACAGATTCCCTCATGAAAACAATTTGGTGTCCGCTGAGCCAGACGACGGTGGACCGTCTTAAAGGTTTTTACCATGAAAGGCAATTGTCACAGGAAAAGTTTAGTCCAGTGTAAACTGTGCTTTAAAATGTAATGTGGACGCAGCGGAAATAGTGATCCTAAGATTTAATCAAAGGCTGCTGTCCACTCTGGAGGCTCCGAGACAGAGACGAATAGGTCAAGCCATGGCCAGCGATTGGCCATTAATCTTCTGATTCCCGGCCGTGAGGGACTCAGCACTGAGATGGTATAACAAATGTGCAGGCGTTAGGCACCACTTAAAAATTTAATGAATATTTACAAAGAATAGTTGAGGCTTTAATGTGCGGCACACCAAATGTAGCCTTCTACAGTCGCCTTGGGTTTTTTGTGGGCAGTCACACATCAGATTCGCTGGCGGGGGGGCACCAGAGTCTGAATGCTTTCATCATTTTTGGCATCAAATCTGAAATGCAGTCAAGTTCTTGAATATGCGTGTTATGCAAATGAAAATACAGGTTGGGGGGGGGGATCTACAAGTGTGTACACTTACTCTTATCTGTTTCATTTCCATGTGAGTAATTTCAGCCCTTTGTAATTGAATAATCAGCTTTCACAATCCATTTGTAAGCGTCTGGAGGGATTGTAAATACCAGTTTCTATTTGGTGAATCCCTCTACAAAGCCTCTTGCCACTAACAATATAATTATTTTGGGTGAAGAGTTTTGTTTCAGTAACACTGTGATGTACTCTGAGTGTATGCATTCTGCTTATTTCAGATTCCAAGTGAACAACACTCTGCTGCACCCCGTCATAGTTGAATGGTGAGTAGTGTGTTTATAAATGTCATTTGGTCCCCCACAGGTTAAGAACGAGTCAGGATGGTGAATGTCAAAGTACCTGTGCAGATTGGCATGTTAATTGTGCCAGCACTCTGCTGTGGCCATGATCAGTACTTGCTGCCCTCAAGTATTTGTAGAAACAAAAGCCCTGTCCAGTCTCTCACTCCCCCTTTGTGGCGTAGATTCTTGAACGTAATTCTAATGCCAGTGAAGGTGTCAGACCTAATGCCCACGGGTGACCTGCTACACTAGCAATATTGAGGTTGTTTTACTGGAAGATGTCACATGGTAAGGTAATAACCAAGGAACAATGGGAACTAAGGATCCTAGTGGAAAACCAAGGAGGTACATGAGAAACTAAAATGATTTATTAATCTCCACACACTTGAACATATGGCAGCACCAACTCTAAGAAAGCACATCTAAACATTCCTTCCATTATTGGGACTTCTGCTTTCATTCAAGGTGAACCATCCATCCCCATAATTGAAGTGTAAATGTTTGGATCTCTGGGTCCTTCATATTTCTTGTGCTGCTGAGTGAAGCAGTGTGTTCCTTCATAAATGTTCCCATCTGAGATGTGTGGGGACCCCAGGTTTTTGGTGGATCTTGAAACCTAAAACTAGCAGTATCGACAGTTGGCTCAGAATAAGTGAAGCAGCTTTAAGGCTGTGGATTATAACTCAAGATCCCTGATTAAACATCAAGGCCCATTGAAACCAAAGGTCTTTAGAAGACTTCGTTTTGCAGCCCTGTAGTTATTTGTTGATTTTTGATGTCAAAAATTAATCTTAGAGGAAACTTCAGAATGGTTTTTCGTCATATCACAGGCTAATTTAAGAGAGAGCCTTTATATGCAAATTCTTGTCGCTCTTTGAGACTACAGTGGGCATGTATTTGCCTTTCATGTTGAAGGGTGCTCCCTTAAAATGGCAACATAACACACAAGCTTTTAAACTCTGCTAAATGCCAATTTAATTTGAGCAAATGTATAAGAAGTAATTTGAAAAAATAAAATGTATTAGTTGTAATACATTATGCCAAGGCCTTTTTATCATATATTCTAGTTCTACAGTACATAGTAAAGGTAAAAATAAGTGCAGCCTGGGATTTGAGTTTTTTTGTTTGGGTATATGGATGGATGGAGTTTTGTATGCCTTTTATCAATGAACTTAGCTTTGATTTCCCCCATATGTTTGAGTACCAATGATAAAATCCAATGTGCTACTATTCCGGTCATATGCACTTTCATTTTGTTCTCCTCTTCCTTGTGTCGCGTTACTCGACCGTCTACTCGGTACGCTGCTGATACACAGTACCAGGGATGACCCTCAGCACTCGCGTGCCCAGAGTCTGCTGTCAGGAACCTGGGCACAGTGGCTCTGTAGGTAGTTCTGTTGGCTTACACCTCTAGTGCTGTGGGTTTGAATGCAGCCTCTCATTTCTTTGTGTGTATTCCCCCATACTCCAAACACATGGTGTTCAGGCAAGCTCCTATTCCTCAGTTGCCATGGGTAACCCTAGTGCACTGGTATGACACCCCCTGTTTTTCCAAGGACTGGTCCTGTGTCCCCCTGTCCTTGGTCGATGTGCACATTCTGCCCGTTTATCCTTAGATGCAGTGTGTTCATTTTCGCCTGGGTGTTTCCCCAAATGCATTTCGTCTTCTGACATCTCCAATTGCGTCCTGTTGATGGACATTAATGATAAATTTACTTGCCATGCTACAGGGGGCACTTTTTCATCCAATCAGAGTTGAGCGTGTGAATGCTCTTGCTCATAACTGGTCTTCCATGTATAAAGAATCCCATTTGTAATCCATAAGACCTTCAAACCATTTACCATTAACATTGTACCCATAAGAGTAACCATATCATATTTTAAAATGCGTACATTTAGTCTTAATCTCTCTTCATGTGCTTTCCTTCTGCTTTGACTGCCATCCACCTGCAGTGGCTGGGGGTTTGACTGTGAAAGGCCTTGGATTACACCGGGAGCATTGGGATTTAATGGGCTCTGGAATCCCTCAACTGCCTCCTCGCTGCTTATTGAATTTGAGCAACAACCTGAAGTAGAGACGACATATTGTTGGTCGAATGCTACATACCGTGCTGGGTGCAAACCATCAGCGCCTCTAGTAAAATGCATTCAGAGCTGTCCATCAAGGCATGGCAGGTGCAGCCACCCTAAAAAATTGCATTTTTAACCAAGTATTTTGCTTAGTAACGAATGAATGGTTGATACTATGATGTCAGCTTGAAGCCTTGCACTTTCCTTCTAAGCTCTCAGACAGTCTAACCCCTGGCTTTAGAGCCTAACGGCTGAGAGCCCCTATCAAATGATGAAGACCACCTGCTTGGTGTGGTCTCCCTGTCTCTGACTTCCCCTGGTGCCATGTGGACCCTTGGCAACAGCAGTCCCACTGCATTCTGGGACTGTTTACTGAAACAAAATCACTGTGTCCCTTGTTTTCTTTTTCTGCCTTTGTCTTATTTACGAGTAATAGGTAGGCAACAGATGTTTCAGGATGAGTGGATGTATTTTTCAGGGGTCTGGAAAACTGAGGAAGGAAAAAAAATAGGCTAAAAATAATGCATTACGCAGGTCTAGTGAACTATTTGTTTTTTATGACACGGGCTATTAGATTAATTCAGTCAGATGCAAGATGAGGCCATGCCTGAATGCAGCTTTTGTCCCAGAAATCAACCTAGTGATGTATGGCTAATTTTATATTTTGGACATGCCTCGCCTTGCTTCCCTGCAGTTAATGGCGTTAAAGTTTATGAGTCCAGACTGGTCTGAGACTGTGGGGGGTGCTGCATGTCGGGTGTTTACTCGGTCATAACGGACGCCTGCTGCTTAGAATGACAGCCCAGACACACCTCTAGGAAGAGTATTGGTCATGTGATATGAAATGTGCAGTAATGGTACAGCTTCAGACTACAGCCTTCCCCTAATGGAGAATGAGGGGAGCGGATTCAGCCCTAATCCCTGCACCTTTTTGTTTTTCTTTCCTCCTGCAGTCGCCTGATTAAGACGGACATGGAGCTGGAGGTCTTGCGCTACACCAACCGCATTTCCAGTGAAGCCCACAAAGAGGTAGAACTTTGCTCCGCCGCTCCGATTCTCATACCTGCTGCCACACACCCAGCCTGGCAAGAACATGGCACACAGCTTAGCAACAGCCTTCATCTAAACTGGTTTGCTGGTAAAGTTTAGGAATTTCACTCAGCAGCCTTTCCTTTTACCATTTAGCAGCTCTTTGTCTGAGTCATTCTCTTTTTGGCTCGCCTCCACAGGGTACCCCATGTTCTTACCTCTCCTTTGTAGCAGCACACAGGTGGAGGGGGCAAAGAACTGCTCTGTATTTCTGGGCAAAACTATTTACAATGAGAGAATAAACACAAGCAAAATCACTAAATTTTGCATACATAGCCATGCAAGCTACAGTAATGTTAGCTCTTGTGAGTGCAGACCAGATGGATAAAACATACCACACCAGTTTAAGATTCAGATCCAAATAGTCCTCATTGCTCAGGTCATTGGACTATATGAATACCTAGTGATGGGACAAATGAGGCTTTAAAACGTTTTGTGGGTGGGAGTATCTTGAACGACCAATCAGTCGATTGGTTCATTCGGGATACTCTCGCCTACTATGGGTTTTGAAGCCTTATTTGTCCCATTACTACAAATACCCCTTTAATATATTCATAATCAAAAGCTTCCTTCCAGGCAAAAGCTGCAAAGGGTAAAACTGGGTAAATTCAGTTAGATCTGAGGGTCATGTCAATGGTTAGCCTGATGTTCCCTGAAAGCAAGGTATCATCCTCCCATGAGCTGCTGTGTTAGGAAGTTTCCATCTGGAGGTGCTGAGTTGCCAAGCCGGGTAGCTGAAACTCACCCTGGGAGGCTGTGAGTAATGGACTAATCCAGATTAATGTCCTCGCAGTGGAACAGGGGGAAATAATTGCAGGCTTTACATCAAAATATGGGAAAAAGAATTGAATTTTAATAGTTTGCTGTTTTAAGATTTTCTGGATATTTAGGTTACAAAAAGACAGTGTGGTATTTTTAAGCGGTCGCTTCCACCATTTTTATATGAAGACACCAGTACAAAAGCCAACCTTAAACGAGACAGACGGCTGGAACCTCGATCCAATATGTGGTGTTGGTAATAACACAATGTCAGCCAGCCCTTTTGGGGTCGTATTAAAGTCGAGAGCACTCATATCCTGAGGGCCTCCAATTCAGCCTGAGTGAAGATGTCTCAAAACCTCGATGTTGCAACGTGGCGTCAGATGCTGGGAACTAGACAGGGATGAGCCAGGAAGCTATTTTGGGCACGATGCCTCTGCCACCTGTCAGCGTTCCTCGCCCACGTGTGCTGGGCTGCGGCGTCTGTTACCGAGGCAGGTGAGCGGTGATGAAGGCCCTGGGTCTCCAGATGAGTCAGTGCCGCTTTAATGTTTCTCCACCTTTGTTCCCAAAGTTATTTTGAGCGTCTTTGCTATTGACCCAGCAGAGCAAGACATAATGAAAAATTGGCTCCCGCAGCATGTAGCGTGAGAGGAGGCCTGTGCTGAGCCACGGCGTAGGGGTGGGGGCGTTTCACAGGAAATTTGGTGATACCAATGAGAGTAATGAGGCTGTAAGCTTAATATCCATTCATTTTGGGCTATTGTTGTTCCGTAATGGTGTAGCACAGCCTTAATGAGCCGCTCAAAGACCTTTCCCTTTGTTTCGTCCCGTAATGTTTCCCTCCTTCCTTTAACATGTATCAAATAAAGTGGGCATTTAGCAAATGCACAGATTTCCTTTTGGAGTTGGGTACATCTGTGCCCTGGGGAGTTAACCTGAAACATGGTTCCATACGACCTCAAGGTCGTGTTACCTTCAAAAAAGCCTCCAGCTTTAAGTTACAAGTTTTGTATTAAAGGACACTTGTACATGTGAACAAGTACACTTCCTTTTAATTTTTAAATTTAGAGTGATCATAGCCCTTTTAGTCTAAGAGGTATTCCTTTCGGTTCTTGCCTGTTCAGGACCATGAAGGAGGCATCATTGAACGTGAAGCAAATGGCATCTGAAATTGAAAATAAAATGCTCTGTTTACCGAGTGCACCACATGGCCATCACGATTCTTGGATGATCTCTAGTTCACTAGCTGGTAGGAGAGATTAGGTCATGTTCAGAATGGCAGCCCATTCCCGAAGAGGGCTGTGAGTCATTCGATGGTACCATAGCCAAAACTGTATTTAACTACAAGTCTTTGATTTTACTGGTGAAAATGTGCATTAGGTTCCTGGGTCCAGATAAAATTGATTCATTTACATCCTATCATCTTCCCTTCTCCCTGCATCTTAGCAGCCATAGTCAGAATTTCAAGCAACATAATTTGTCTCCATTAAATTACTGGTATATCATTTATCTCGTAAATGCTTGTGTCTGTCTTGTAGAGCCAGTAAATTGTTGAAAAAGTGCATTTGGGTTCTGGGCAATTAAAAACAACTCAAACTGGCTGTGCCATCCCTTAAACTGAGTAAGTTTTACGTTGTCGTGAAGTGATTGAGGTTTTCCATTCCTTTGAACTGTATGGGATACTTTGAAATGAGATTTTATTCAGTGGTTCAAGTCTACTGTGAGTTGTGGCCAGCATTCAGTACATGTGTTTTGTATGCATCAATGGCTCCAGTAGTAGGCTGGAGATTCCCAGTGCCGAAAGCTTAGAGCAAAGAAAAGTGCCTTTGATACCCAACGTAGGGGGGATTGTTGTGCCTTAGTACCCACACGATTTACCCAAATCCTTGTTGGGTTACTACTATGCAAGTCCCTGCAGAGGTTATCTCATTGTATTCAACAATACCTGACACCGTATTCTTATTTTTTCCTTATTTGGGAGTGTCGTCATGTGTGCAGTTTTAGTAGATTTCTTCAAAAGGGAATGAGTAAATGGCAGGCTTTCGGCTCAAGCTGCTTGGGAAGTAGCTTATCAAAGTGGTGTCGAGTTTGGAACGTGGTACAGTGAGTAATCAAACTCCACACTGCAGTTTTTAGTTCATATAAAAAAAAATACCCTGTATCACCAACATTAGTTTTCCGACCTGAAAAATCGACACAGTTACTACTTTTGCTGAAAGCTTCTTTTTTTGTCTTTCTTTCGTTCCTGGAAATGAAAATGAGAGTGCAGCATGGAGAGAGGGAGAGTTTGGCTCCCATCGAAGCTGTATCTGGCTGTCCGGCCGACAGTAGTAGTGATATGCTGCCTTTTGCAGCCCAGGTTTGCCTAGTGAGTGTGGTGAGGAATGCAATTACTGAGGATAAGTTTTAATGACGCACTGCAGTCGCTTCCCGGCAAGAGCCGCCATCAGGCTTGTTCCTTGGTGATAAAATGGAGAAGCTCATCAACTGGCTACAAGCTGACCTTTTTCTTCCTTCTTTTTGGTGTCCCGAGTCATGTGTAGCCAAAAATAAACGCGAGTCCTGCTCAGCAAAAACCATCAAAAAATGCACGGCCTGTTCTGCAGTCTCCCTGGTACTATCCCTCAAAATTTGCATGTTTTTAAATAAGGAGGTCATGAATTACCTTCTCTGTCCTAAATCTTAAATGATTTCTATTTTGAACACGTCAGAAGGAATCTTGGCTTGCTTTGCTGTTAGGGTGACTGGCCACTCTGATTTGACAGGTACCACTCACCTTTGGCCCAGATCCTCTCGGGACATCATTAAATTTCTGTTTTGGGCACCTTAGCCTTTCTGCGTCATCGATTCAGGCCTCTCTCGCCACCTTCTGCAGAACTCAAGGCCTCCTTCCTGTTCTTCCCGGCTGACCAAGGCCAGATCGAGAAATTGGCTGTTTTCTCTGTAGTTTGGGTGTGAAGCCAAATTTAACTTGATGTATGAATATTATAAAACCTTGTCCGGGTTCATTGGCCGGATGTATATCTCCCTCGTTGCTGTCCTTGTTGGTGTTTTGCATTGTGCTATGACTCAGATGGATATCTTTGTCTCTTAATGTTACCCTTCCTGATTTAATTTTGTTTTGGTTTTCACAGTGGACAGTGCTGGGCTGGGCTGGCCCTTCACTGCCAAGTGCATGCAGAACTCTGGGGGGGACCAACTTTAATTCTTACGTTGGCTCGGCTGTTTTCAGGAGTAGGATCCAGCTGTGAAGAGCTGTGATGATGACAGAATGAGTAAATGCCGTGTATTGTTCCTCAGTAGCAATGCTGTCTGTCATAGTGGCAGCTTTTGAGCACTCCTATTTTTTTTTTGTCAGTACTGTTAAAGTAGAATGGCCTTGTCTTGTTAGAGACACCACTGAGTAAATAGAGGTTTGTTTGGCCTGAATGCATTTTTATTTTTTAATTTATTTCCCCTTTCTTTGAGCCATCATGGTTACAAATAAAATGCTTGCCAGGGATATAGCTGGAGGTGATGCAAAGTGAACAGCAGAATGCTACACCTGCACCATTGGGCAAGTTGAAATGACTTGGCTGTTCAATGATGGCCGTGGGGGAATTCTCTCCGTGGGA
Source organism: Gymnarchus niloticus (assembly GCA_009936485.2). Lineage (NCBI taxonomy): Eukaryota > Metazoa > Chordata > Actinopteri > Osteoglossiformes > Gymnarchidae > Gymnarchus > Gymnarchus niloticus. The sequence continues at coordinate 10,429,601 of JAACJT020000007.1, forward strand.
ACCACCAAGTCATCCTAACTGCTCTATAACCTGCACTGATCCTATCAAAACCCAACACGCTACACCCAGGAACTGGGGCTGTGTTAGCCACGACGTGGACCTGTTATCAGGTCATCAGGTCTGCGTGACAGGAAGTATAAATTCACGAGGTATAAGGGTAGCATTTATTTGAAATTAATTTTAAAAAGGCAGTCTTACCTCACTTAACATCGGTAATTTGTTTTTGATATAAATGGCGTTAAGTAAAATCATATTAACTCAATTTCAGTGCTCAGTTTTCAAAGGAAAAACAATTTCATGAACATCAACTAACGTACAGTAAAATGCCTATACATTAATGTAACGTAGCATTTTATGATTAAAACATAGATTACTTTGCAACAAGGGTAGCAAAAATGCAGTACATTGTCAAATGCACATTAAATATTTTTTAAGCGATGTGCCATTGAGAAATGAACAAAAAAAAAAGATACAAACGTGAAGGTGAAACATAAGGCTACCAGGTAGAAGTCAATAGGCATTTACTAGGTCTTTGAGGTGTTTGTCGTGATGGCGAAAGTATAGCATCTTGTAAGCAGTCACCATTTAGAGAATCACTAGAGCAGCAGCTGTCAACTTGTACCACCACACACCCATGGGGGGGGGCTGGCGGTGACAGAAATTTGGAGTCCTCCCTGTAGCAATCTTCTGATAACCTGGGGGGGTCTCACCACACAGGTTGAAAACTGTTTCATAGGTTTTGCCTTGGATTGCCGGACACTCTGGTAGTTTTGTAGACTGAAGCCGATGCCCGTCTCATTGGGCAGTGCACACTTAAAAATATCCACATTGCTGAGAACGTAATCAAGAAAAATGGGTGTCAAAAACAGAGATTCAAGTTAGAAGGAATGTTAACTCCGCAGATCTTAAGTAAGTTAAGACTTAAGTTTTTTACAAGGATATTATAGGTCATGCACAGTAGGTCTGCTGGAAAATGCCTAAAGTGTATTTACTGAATGTTTTTGTTTATTTATGGTCTCTCTTGCCTTCAAGTTCATCAGCTTTCCCCTTCACAAATTCAGAATGGAGGCACTATCTCTGAGAGGTTCAAAACGTGCTGCTAGAAGCAGGGATGTCAGAACCGTGTGTGTGTGTGTGTGTGTGTGTGTGTGTGTGTGTGTGTGTGTGTGTGTGTTTCACTGTGGCGTGAAAAGTGGGTTGGTAAGAGCCAGTTACTGGTAAATAAAACACAGCAGAACTACTTTCAGCTTGGGATATTGATGTAGCAAGTGTTTCAGCCAGAATCTTGAGTATATTGTGAGTAACAATATTGACTGTCCATTACCTTTTTCCTTTAGGTAATGAAAGACATAAAACCTGGACAGATGGAGTATGAATTGGAAAGGTAAAGTAGCCACTTTTTCAACAATATCTTATTCATATTGGTTATGAATTCCACGTTCACCTAAAGCTATCAGATCAGTCGAACAGCAGGTCAGCACTCCCAGCATGCACTTCCACAATAACTCCTTGGCACAAAGACTGTCTGCATAGACCTGTTAGGGGAGCTCAATCTGACAGCGTGTTTCTTTTCTAAATAACAGTGTGGTTCATACAGACTGCGTGATGTGCCATCAGGCACACTAACATTTTCCTTTTTTCTACGTATTTAAGTTGTCTGTCTGTAACTGGCATTCTGTCTGGGGTGCACCATGACTTCGTGGACTGTGATGCCCCCCCCCCCCCTTTAACGCTGCCCAGGATGCAGGGAGCATGGGTGGATATGTGTACATGTGTCTGTTTTATTTTTATTTTCTTTCAGCAGTAAGATTTGTAATAGGGGGTTAAAGGTTTTCAGAAAGGATCACGATGGCGTTGAATTACCTCTTGGGTATTTATGTTGTCCTAGTTTGACCTCATTCTCCGTAATGAGTCCCTGTAAGCCTGGCCTCACTGGCAACAGCCTGCCGCTCTGTGTGGAAAATCTGGCCAGTGGTGAGCCCAGCTTTGTGGACAGGGGCCTCTCCCAGGACCAGCTTCTGAGGTCCTTTGAGTGGATTTGGGGCCTCCATACCTGGGATAAGCACTAGCTTTCTCTGGTGCTTTTCGAACCTTTGTAGCCTTTTGATCCGATGTGCAGGGTGTGAGGTCCATATCCTGCTACCTAGCTAATCTGTAATTATGGGGAGTGTGTTTGGGGAAGGTTCGGTGGCCTTCTGTACTTGTAGTGTTCACCATAGTGTCAGCATTATCCTCCCTGTACAGAACTGCTATACTGTGTCAACACACTGACTCCCTATACATATTTAATGCTGTGTAAATAGCCACAATTAACATTCTGATTTAAGGCGAATGTATGTAAATATTCCCTGGTGCCTTCCTGTAAATTGTTAGCGTGTTATGCAAACACCCACTGTTACCTGCGAAAAATCCTATACCACCAAGCATTAGGCATAGCTCACAAAAAAAACACAATTTAATAAAATGAAAAAAAATTTACTTTGCTTTTATTTCTATTGAATTCTCTTCACGCAAAGCATACTTCCTCTTGACTTTGTGGTCATTCTGAGAAAGCATTAATTTTAATTATTTTTACTTATTTATTTTCACCTCATTGAATCTTGCTGCAGTGCCTAGCTTTGCCTTGAAGTGCGTGACAGCATTTTAAAGTTCACAGAACTGGAAATCTAATTATTTGGAAAGTAGCTACTGTAATAGAAGGCAAATGGTGAGTTAGGGAAATACGCAGTTTTTATATAGAGGAGATAGTCTTCCTTTCTTAAATCTGATTTTTATTTAATATATACCATATTAGTCATCATAAGTTTCAGTTTTGGTCAAAGGTAAAACTTGAATAAATCAGTATATGCTTTACCCGCCAGTTGAATAACTTTTATATAAAAGTGTCTATTATATGGTGCCTTGCTGCTTATTTTAGCAGCTGGAGTAAAACTTCGCAATTCCAGTGGCATGTGTGTTTGTGTAAGAGCACATCTGGACAAGCTGTCCTCCAGAATATGGTGTGCTGTATTGGAAAGGTTCAAACGTGTCCCATTTGGCAATGAGTGCCGGATTTATCGCTGTATGGTTTCAAGTGTGGGTGTGAAGTGGGAGACTGTCACAGTCAACAGCGAGCATCCAGAACCCCTCGAGTTGGCTAGGCTAATCGGAGCAGCAACTATTGTCCGGTGGGCCAGATATGCCAATCATGGAGGTGCATAGCAACTGTAACCAGAGATGTTAAAGCTTCGGGAACAGCTGTGGGGGGGTGTCTGGGAGTCTCCCTGCCTTTGGTGTGAGATGATGTGTGCCCAGTAAAGGATTGGTTTCCCGTGACAGGTTCCCTCTGAGCAGTACCCTCTGCTGCCTGTGCCTGAGAAAAGCTTCCGGTGTTGGGTTTCCCCTGAGCAGTACCCTTTGCTGCCTGTGCCTGAGAAAAGCTTCCTGTGTCAGGTTCCCCCTGAGCGGTACCCTCTGCTGCCTGTGCCTGAGAAAAGCTTCCTGTGTCAGGTTCCCCCTGAGCGGTACCCTCTGCTGCCTGTGCCTGAGAATAGCTTCCTGTGTCAGGTTCCCCCTGAGCGGTACCCTCTGCTGCCTGTGCCTGAGAATAGCTTCCTGTGTCAGGTTCCCCCTGAGCGGTACCCTCTGCTGCCTGTGCCTGAGAATAGCTTCCTGTGTCAGGTTCC
>JAACJT020000007.1:10437303-10467300 GCA_009936485.2 Gymnarchus niloticus
TTATGGGTGTGGCTACATATTATGTGACCACTAACCTATCTCTGGGAAGAGGGTGGAGTTATGGGTGTGGCTACATAGTATATGGTCACAGACCTATCTCAGGGATGCAGGGCTCTGGGCTGCAGCTCTCTCGGTCCTCTGGGCGTAGCTGTGCATCACAGGCTTCACTGGGCAACATGTCATCTGAGAGGCAGCGCACCTCTCGAACTCGGAAACCACCCTCACATGTCTTGGAGCACTGTGGGAGAGTAGATGGCATTTACATCACAACACCTCCTCATATCTTATATTACTAGCTAATCATAAATAAATCAACCCACAGTCTCTGGGTTTCAGAAACACATAGCCCTTTTGACACACCACCCTAGCACAGTTACTCACACCACTCCATTCAGTGTGGTACCACTTTGCACCGCATGCCTTCAGCTGGCAGCTCTGCTGTCTGGGGGGCTGGTCCAGCGAGGAGCATTCGTAGGGGGGCAGCACTGACAAAACCTTGTCGGATTTCATCAGACACACCACCTCCCTCTGCTGATGGCCGAGCCCACACTCTGTAGAGCACTTAGTGAAGACAGAGGACATGTCACCCCTTAGCCCTCACACTGACACCTCAGAGAACACAGCATGTTATATACATAATCGTGTAATTTATTTAAGCTCATGCCTTAAACGATATGTAAGTATTATGTATTTTGGCACTTCACTGTTCAAATGACAGAATTTATATGAATTTCTTTCAAAAGTATTTTTCACATGATTTTTTTCTCTCTGCTTCTGAGTATTTGTAATTAATAGCAGATATTTTGCATGGGTCTCTTTCAGTTTATTTTGTAACTAGAGAATAAATGACAGCATAAATTCACATAGTTATATAGGACACTAGAAGAGAAACATTCTTTAAGTTGGATGGTCCATCTATTCCCAGTTTACCTGACTCCACTGTCCCGTAAACCATTCGATTTGATTCTCACAGGGCCCGTTGTTACAAACTTGGGACTCTGGGGGACGATCTGGTCCACAGCCATCCAGCGGCAAGCTGCCAATGTGATTGGTCAAGCAGAGAACCCCACGGCTCTTCACTCCAAATCCACAGTCAGCTGAGCACTGTGAGGGGACGAACGGGGAACACAGTCATAACAATTGTCCAGAACCCAAGCATCAGAGTGAGGGTTTGGATGTCGCTGATGGCCCATGCGAGGACTCCAGGGCAAAGAACATACCCGACTTCCCCATTCAGTGAAGAACCAGCTCTTGGCACACGGTCCCATGTCACAGTTCTCTATGTTGCTGGGTTGCAGCTTCATGTTGCACTCGTCATCCGCCACAATGTCTCCCACGTTGCTAACACAACGCACTTCTCGCGACCTCTGACCAACTCCACAGGGGACAGAGCACTGGGGAATTGGCAAAGGCCAAAGATGTTATAATACAGGAACGAAGACATCCATATAAATGACTTATATCTTGTTACAGGTCAGTGAAGACACACAAGGCATTTAAGTCCTAAAGTAAAGTACAATACAAATGGAACGCCATGTTGTAAATGGCTTTCAACATTATTTTTGCCATTGAGAAAATTATACTATTGAACGTTTAAATATGTTTTAAATATAGTTGACTAATAAGTAATACTATGGTGTTTTATAACATAATAGGATATTGACAGTAGCAGGATTTGAAAAAATCAAGGAATAGCATTTTCTTCCACCTTCTTCTATCATGCTCCAATTTTCTGAAAATATGTGAAAAGTAAATGAAACTAGAAAATGTATGTTGGATAAGTGTACACACGAGGATAAGAACCTTCTTCAATTGCTGCCTTAGGTCTTATTTTTGCCCATTCCTCCTTCCGAAGCCATTTACGTACGATCAATCAGTCAAATTTCAGGGAGACTGCCAGTGGACTTCACTCTACGTGGTACTCTATTGTTAGGCAATCAAATTGAGGATCGTGCTCTGACCAGATCATTTACCTTTGTGCTCATTATCCAGATAGCTTTTACTTTGGCAGTGTTTGGGTCAGTTTCACATTTAAAGGTAAACTTCTTCCCAATTTCAATTTTCAGGCAGAGGGCAGGAGGTTCTCATCAAGGCTCTGTTAATATTTGGTACCATCCATCATCCCTTCTATCCTCAGAAGTTCTCCTGTGCCTGATAAAGACAAACCCTGGTTAGAGGAAGCTGCCTCCACCATGATTTACACCAGGGATGGTGTTCTTTGACTAATGTGCCGTATTATTTTTGACAGACATTTTGCTGGAGGGTAAAATAGTGGTTCTGCCATTCCACGAAACATTTTCCCTAATTGAATACAGAATCTCCATAGTATTATTTTGTATACCTTCAACAAGCCTCAGTGCAGACTTGTCTTCCTCATGCATAGCTTATGATATTGTAAGTTATACAAATGGACCATTCATTGATAACCTGCAGCTGATTCTGTGCTCATTGGACCCTTGCTGGCCTCATAACAATTGAACACAGGTAGAAGCTATTTAGTCTTGTGTCACATGTAAGGCAATTGGTTATAACTTAGATTATTCACAACTGTTAATCGAGGAGGTGTACACTTATCCAACTGATGTATATTTGTTTATTTTTTAAATATCTGAATATGCTCATTTCGATTATGTTGGCTTTTACATAAATGCATTAATAAAGGAAAAAATATTCAAATGTAATATGTTTCAATATCTGTAACAAGGACAGAATTTTCTGAACTTACAGTATGTAGACTTTTTACACAGCCATATAAAGCTTCTTTAACAGCCCTGAAATCCCTAGTAAACAAAAACAGTGGTGATGCATTATGGGAACACAATGGGGACAAACTGGATTTGCTCACCGTACTCCAGTCGGTGCGGATCTGCCACTCGCTGCAAATCTTAAGCTGGCAGGTGCTGGTGGTCACTGGTCGCTCCAGGTGCTGGCAACGGCCCGTGTGCACATTGAGAGTGCGATTGGCATAGGTCTGCCTGCAGAGCACCTGGCGATGCTGTTGGCCCGGACCACAGGTGCGGCTGCACTCAGACCACTCGCCGATGTCCCAGCTGCGTCATACCACATAAAGCCCTCGTTATGGGAGAGAAGTGGCATGGAGGTAGACAAATGGGTCATGCTGTCTGTCTGTCTGTCTGCCTCCTTAGCAAATTTGTATAATGCCATATGGTGGAAGTCAGTCCACCGATTTTCCCAAATCTGCTTATTCAGTGCAGTAGTGGTGAGTCTGCATCCTGTCCTCCTAACCCCAATGCATTTGACACCCTTAACGGGATGCTAGCCCATCACATGGAGACCAGAGAGCTCATAAAAATTCATGTGGAATCTATGGACTCCGCCTTGTCTGCTCGATCATTTTAAATGAGATCTCATATTTTGTTTCAAGGTGGCCTTTAACACTCAACATTCAGCAAACAGAATTTTCCAAACAGTTTAGGTTTTTTACCAAGCGGGGTTGCTATCGTTCACAAACGGGATACTCGTAGTTTCATTGGTGACAATGTGTGCTACATTCACTAATTCATATATAGAACTCATATTGAATTTAGATCGCCTGCAACTACAAAGTAAAATAATTCTAATCAAACATTCCTTTCTCTCACTCTAACTGCTAGTGTGCCAATGGACACCTTTCAATGTCCCAGGGTTGGCACATGTGCCTAGGGGTGCCAACTCCTGATCTAGAACATATAGAGGGTGGGAACTGGCCCCACAACTGACTTAAAAGATATTAAGGGGTATTAATAATTTTGGAATAAACTTTTAAATTCAAAAGTCTATTTCAGCCTTGTATTCTGATCATTTTAGTGAGTCAAGTATTTTAATAAGATATGTACTCTGATTCTGGGGAAAAATTCCCTAGCAACCAGTGTGTTTGCTGGTCTGCTTTTATTCTGAGATCGTCTAGTTTCCTCCAGGTAATCTGCTTTCTTCCTACTGTCAAAAGAGATACAGTTAGATGAACTGGCATCACTAAGTTGATCATATTGTTTGACTGTGAGCACATGAATGCCCTGCGATGGACTGACACAATTCCTTGTGTCCTATGCCGCCTGGGATAAGCTCCCGGCTACCAGCCCCCATGATCCTGTACTGGATAAATGGTTGGATGATGAATGGTTGGATTCATTATTACAGATTATTGTTATTTTGGTTCATTTGTGAACCACCAAGAGTTGCAAATTTTCTTATTGTTTTCATCAATTACTTATTGGAAGATCCAGATCTCAAAAAATCCCTCAAGAACTCAGTAATGGCCAGTCATCAATCAAAATTTCACTGGAGCCTTATTACTTTAGAGTTCATTGGAAATTAAATCAGCATCCCAGGAGCTGTGACAGCAAGGATTGAGAAAAACCATTCTCTGATGTACAGTAAAAGTGAATCTGTTTGGTACAATCCTCTTAGCGTCCATGTCAGATCAACAGGAATCCAGGGAAGACTCTCACAAGGCTGGACAGGGCTCTACATTGCAGGGTTCCTCCTGGGGTTTGGGCTTGGTGGTGCTGTCACACAAGCTGTCTGTTGCAGGCTGAAGGGTGATACTGTGGATGCAGTGGAACACTGCATGCTTGGAGCCTGAAGGAAGGACAGAAAAAAACTTTAGTGGCAAACCCCAGGCCTGGCCCAGCCTGTATAACTTAAAAATGCAGAAACTCCAAACAGGGATCATTTTCATATATGCCAAATACAACGTCTGGGTCATCAGGTGGAGCTGACCTCTGCCACAAGAGGCTGTACAGTCTGTGAAACTGACAAGCTTCCAGTTGTACTCGCGATGTCTCTGGGGTCCCTGGTTGTCAGTTTTCTGTGAAGGGTGTTGGTACACCTCCTGGTTTGAGCCACCAGGCTGCATGTACCCACCCTCACCATCCAAAGTGTTCACTGGGGGGGGTCGAGAGTCACAGTGATACAGTAAACTTCATACTACCTGCTTGTCAATGACTTCTCATAAAGAAGCAAACACAATTTATCATGTCACATATATCAGTCCTCCTAGGGCAATGACTCCCCAGCTGTGCTACTGATCTCAGTGGGCAAGTACCTAAGTACCTTCAGGAAGACATGGTGACTCGGTGGTTAGCACTGTTGCCTTACACAACCAAGGTTATGGGTTTAAATTTCACCTCCACTCTGTGTGTGTGTGGAGTTTGCATTTTCTATCGTATTTTGTGAGTTTCCCCTGAGTTACTCCCAAAGTCCAAAGACATGCGATTTAGGCTAATTGGACTCTCTGAATTGCTCAAAGTGCATAATCATGTGTAACTATGTGCATGCTTGCACCCTGTGATGGACTAGAATCCTATTCAGGGTGTACTCTAGTCTTTTTCCCTTTGCTCCCTGGGATAAACCCAGTGCTCTTCCAGGACCCTGACCTTAATAAATGTGGATCTATCTAATTTTCACCAAGTCAACTGCATCATACCTGTGAACATCCATTGTATTCTGGTTGAAGCCAGCTGACTGTCTAGCATGTTAGGAAACTCACCCTTGGTCCTTGTATCTTGTGGAAGTTGTGGATTCTCCACAGGAAGTAAGAATTCATAGCGTATCCCAGGATTGGGCTGCTGGTAGATCATCTGAAAAAAAGTCATGGTCATTGTCTTTGACATCAAGTACAAGGAAATGGAGGACCTCCGGAACCAAAAAGCCTTCGCCACAAAGGTGTATTCAACTATTTCCATGAAAGTCTTCACATCCAATACAAAAATTGGGCCATTGGCAGATCTAAGCAGGGGAGAGATGGGAATGGCCCAGGGTGACATCATCAAAGAAGCACCACTTGGAGTGGTTTCACCCAGGGCACCATGTAAGTCATAACTGCCACTGGGTTGGGCCTTACAGACCCTATTTTGTCCATAACCCTAGATTGTATTAGTTATTCTTGCATTGTGTCAGAAGACAACTGCAAACTGAATTTGTGTAGCAGAAGAACATAATTGGCATCAATCAAGAAAAAGCCAAGGTTTCAAGGTCTTTTAATTTGACTTGATGGCAGACAGGAGCACTGCAGACACACAATGTCAAACAGAAGACTGGAAATGAATGAGCTGGAAGTTAAGGGACAACAAATCAATTTAGGGCTCATAGAGAGATAATGTGTGACTCAATACAGGACATTACCACAGATTACATTGCAGCTTCACATGCTAGCACATCTCCTGTGACTGGCTACTCACATAGACATCCAGAATCTCATTAGTGGGCCCCTCAGCCAGGAGAGACTCCCCAGCTGTGCTACTGATCTCATTTGGCCGGCGGTATATGAACATGGTGCCCACACCCTCATATTTCCCGGGCCGGTCAATTGCCCATTGCCCATTGACAATGGAGCGTCCAGAACGACTGCGCAGAGCTGCAGAAGGGAGAGTACTATGTGTTAGCAACACCCAGAATAACTGCATAGAGCTATAGCAGCGAACTACAATATGGACACTACCAGTGCTATAAAATTGCACCCCAAACGAGGATTGGTATAAAACCATAAAAGTTCTTGTTGTGCTGAGCAAGAGTACCAACAAATTATGTTTATTTGTTGATAATTACATATTCAAATCAAGGCTTCTCCAGTTAAGACCAAACACATTTCATTGCACGTATTAACTATCTATGGTATATATTTCTTTTTTGTATACCTGAGTAGATCCAGCTTCCATATTACCCTGCTAAATTTTTTCAAGTAATTTATGCCTCAGTGAAACAAACATCAGTGTGCTGGCAGCGAGGTAGCACATGTGCAAATAATGATAATAGTAATAATAATAATAACAATAATAATAATAATTATTATTGTTATTATTATTATGTGCCATTAAGTCGACATAGACTTCAGGGGTCTCATTTATCAAACTTTGCATAGAATTCAATGGAAGAAATGCATATACCAAAGGAATAAAGGAAAAAAAGTACACCAGAAAAAAAATTAGATTTATCAAACACTTTTCTACACAATTTCCCCTTGCTAAATCAGAACTATTGTGCAAATGTGCACACACGAATGAGCCTGAGAGGCTGCCCAGTTTCTGCCCACAAATAGCCATAAACGGTCAATGCAAATTAACTTTGTGCTCATACAATACGCAAATGGAATCCTTCTGATTGGCTAGTTTGGCAATGACGACTGCAGAGAATTTTGAACAATGTGAAGTAAAGATCCTAGATCGGAGATAGTGACATGACAAACTGTTATATTTGGGGGTCTACGCACAGGTATCACAAACAAAAAACAGTGAAATTGCTGCTGGAGTAAATTCCATCAGCTCAACACAACACACTACAGCCAAACTGAAAGACATGATCCAGACAGAGAAAATCATATATTTCACTTACCAATACACCATGACGCAAAATAGTTGAGCCATTCTCAGAGTAACAACATGCTAGTTTAGAGGTTTTGTTTTCTTGGAATAAGCAGCTAGGATGCAAATCCTAGAAGTATTTCACACTGTTTTAGACACAAATACCTTAGAGTTTTAGCATCACCAATGTGCAATTGTTTGCTGTATTGTTAAATTAATAAATATTGACTTGGTTATTAATTGAGTATTTAAGACTTATTTTCCACAAAAGTTTGTTAAACCTTGGTGGTTTCTACCTCAGTCGGATCTGAAAATAAAGGGACCGAAATGATTTTCTGCACACACGGCCACTGTTACTGCAACTGGTGGGGGCAAACCCACATCTGTGCTGTCAAACTTTGATGTGCATATGACACTATAACAGGGCGTGGCCTGTTATGCAGTGTTGCGCCAGAGCAGACGGGAGACACTGATGTGGCAGGTGAGAGTGTGACCACCGCAAAACATCCAGATAAAGGCATTTCGCTTTTGAATGAAATATGCAAATAACCACACATTATCAAAAATTAATTACCAAACAATGTAATGTTTTGATCGTCATGAAATAATTCTTTTTAATTGGTGGTGGTTGTAGAACTTGGTTTGAGTGTAGTAAAGTATTTGGCTTACACAAATAAGTGGAAAATTAATAAATCCCATTTGACAATTTTTAGACACTATTTGTCATGAAAAATATGAATTGGTAATATGAATTTTTGCGTGGTTATTTAACTGGTTTACTTATTGTCTTTTCTTGATTTATTTAAAAAGTTGTATACCGTGTTCTCATGCCCAAGTTTCCATAAAATATGCAGTCAATTTCCGTTAATTTTTTTTTAGATAAATCATGAGTCCTGCATAGGAAGTTGCACACACACATTTTGTTTCATGCATATCCAAGATTGATAAATGAGTCCTCTGGTGTCCATGTTTACTGCACTAATACATAATTCCCAGCCTTCTGTCATGTGAAGAGCTATAATATTTCAGTATGTCTGTCGTCTTACTTTTCAGGCTTGCTTATATGTCTAAAAGTGAGGTAGTTTTTCTTTCTAACTCTTTTGCCCTGTTATAATCTCCTCAATATAGGATTCCCAGGAGATGAAGCAGTTTCATTTGTACCACATTTTGTCTCCTTGACCAATTTAGTAGTTCAGTAGTGAATTTCAGTTACTGCTTAATTTCAGATTACTGTTTGATTAACAGAATACTTTTTAACAACAGATTACTGTTTGATCAACTATGGTAATTCATCTAACTTTTTGGTCAATTCAGGAGCCACTTCTTCTCAGCCACTTACCTAGGTAATTTCTGCTTTTGATCATCTCTGTGACATTGATCTTGGTAGCCCCTTCTGGGATCTCCACAATCTTGTGATATCCCATCTTCATTAGACTGTGTCTGAAGATCCCAGACACCAGTCGGCAAGTTGAGTTGTCACCCCCACACGTTCCACACCTGTCAATCACTTTGCCTGAACCCAGGTAACCATCACAGCCAAGACTCTGCACAGGAACAGAAGGGGACTGATTGTGAATGTGAATTCCCAAATGGAGCACTGAATGTGGTGGTCAAGGTTCTCCTGTAATATTTGTGTTATTGTGTCATTCAGTGATTAAGCAAACAAATCGTCTTAAGTAACAGACCGACTCAGCACCAACCAAACCATTTTAGAGTGGCATCCATATGACTTGTATTTTCTGTAAGAGCCTTGAGTTTGTTATTCACAGACAAAAACATACTCTGCAGTACAAGTTATTATTATTCTTGCTCCTGTGGGGGTGGTTCAGACTTTTGAACACCACCACAATTTCTCAGTACTTTTACAAAGCTCACATACTGTATGTTATATACTGTACGGTGATATGCAACAATCAAACATTGCTGGATAGATGGATACATGTGAAAGTATCTGATGAGTAAAGTGTAATTAAAGTGCTTTTTCTGACAAATTTCTTATTCATTTCCCTACAAGTTGATGGTCTCGGCTGGTTTTGGGTCAGAAAGAAAGACTTGAGACGGGGGACAGAGTGTGGCACGGTCCTACAGAATGAGCAACACATAAAGAGCATAACCTTGGACAGCAGTTAAGCAATCAACATAAGCAATGAGTATTCATGTATTACATTATTTATTATTAATTTATTATATTAATACTTATATTTTTTAAATCTTCGTAATTAAGGGAAAATACCACACTAATCACTGAACCCACACTTGCCATTTAAACATCTTTTTGCTTTTAAATTATTTAAATGATACATTCATCACTTATGTAGGCTGGTTAGTTAGCCTGTCATGCTGTCATTTCATCATTGTGGTTTCCAGTTACCCTTGCCCTGACTTTCCTCATGTAGGTCCACCTTTATCTCTGGTAAGTCTGTATTTTTCTCCTTGTGTTTCATACTGCCAATCTTGATCCTCACTTGTGGTTCCTAGTCTTGCCCTTTTGTGCTCTATTCCTGTTTTCTTTTGAGTTCATCATTTTTGTAACTCCTTGTATCCAGGGCAAAGCCTGATGGTTGTTTTCTTGTTTTCTAATAACCCCCTTTCTATACTCACACCTGCATCCTTGCCTCCCTGATCTCTCGGCCCTGCAAACCCCAGTCCGGAGACAATTTGACACTACAATGTGTTTGTCAATACATTCTGTTGTGGAAAACAATTCTGTGGGATTCCATTAAAGTAACAGCACACCCCGAATAAACGGTAGTAATGGGGGGTACCTAGGTCAGTTTGTTACACGAAAAATTAATTGAGTTTAATCCATAACTCATAAACCTCCAGAGGTTTCTCTCACAAGACCAACAGGCTGATGCTACACTGCCTCTATGGCATTATGCTTGATATCAACACCTCATAAACAAGAGTGCTTACAGTATGTATAACTAACCTGAAAGTATCAAAAGATAGAACACGGAGTGTGGATAAATACTAATAGAATAATAGATAACTAACATTGGCCAGAATTAAAAACTGGTAATGGCAACTACAGTGATGGATTTAGATTAAAGAGCGTTTAATGGTATCCAAATAAATAAAGCCCACAATGCCTACTAAACTAAGAGAGGTCAGCTCAGACTCTGGAGTTAACCAATGAATTCCATAGCAACCGTTCATGACAAGCCCACACACAACTCGTCCCAGACCAATGGTAGGTGAAGAACCCAGAGGTGAGTTAAATCTCAGGGGATTTGGATCCCAAAAGTTAGCTCAACTAAATTTATTTCCCAAGTAAAACCATAGTGGTATCCCTATACAAGTTCCCAAGATCTTAAATAAGACATTACATTTTCTATGCCAAATTTAATGAATTCAGTTCCATAACTGCCAGTGCAAATGATGCAGTATTTCCTGTAACAGTACAGTCTCATGTACTTGTGCAGAAGAGAGGATTTCAGGTCAATCTTCTCAACCCTGATAAAATTGAAAGTACTTTAAAAATAGGTCATCACTTCCGCCCCTAAAATTCTGCTAATCAGGAAGCACCATTGAGGAAGAATGTTGAACATGAAGTCAACAGGCATGAATCTCACCCAAAGCTAAAGTCCATATACAACAGCTGGCTAAACCCCTTTATTTCAAAAGTAAGAATAATTTTCTATCAAATGCAGCTGAAGAGATATCTTGAGGTCTTTTAAATTAGCACTCATAAATCCATTACAAATCTGAATAGTTCTACTGATGTATCCTCCCTCACAGTTTCTGTGGTTCATTAAGCACATCCTATCAATTTTTTAGCAAATTCAAAGTACCTTTAGTCCTTAATAAGTCAACTTCCAAACTCCAAAAATCCAAATCCATGATTTTTTTATGTCAAGATTTTTAGGGTTTGTTGCCCACTACAATCAACATTCTCAAACAGGTTCCTTCCTAGGGATTATTTATGCCCCATTGCTTCTATTCTGTCTATTGTATACGGGTGATAGAACACATTGACATCCAAGGTATGGCATTCCAGTTAATTTCTCCAAGTTACATGACTGCTTTCCACTCTATCATTTTCCAACATCAATGCAGTTGCCTGTGGAGCGAAAGTCTATGGAATGATTTAGTGAGTTTCAAATTCCTATAAGTATTGAGGGGTATCAATTAACCTTGAGAGCAAATGGTCAACAAAGAGGTCGGTGGCCCTTTTAAAATAGTGTCAGTATTTAAAGCAGGTCGAGTATAATTACCACATGCAGTAGTGTGCTGTGGTACTCCAAACTGGAGGATGGTGCTTTCGTACATCATGCACTGAGCTGTTTAGTAGACATATTTATTACATAGCAACAGTTTTATAAAAAATATAGGATTTTTATGAATGAATATGGTTAAATATCATGCCTCAATTTAAACCAGCACCCCCATGGATAAGTCCAGCGACTTCATTGTTTCCAGCGCTCCAAATGTGACTCATTTCATTGTCTTCTGGAAACTCTGATGATCCACCTGACATTCTTTCACATCCCCTCCCGATGGAGGTCTTGCAACAGACAGTAAAGCCATACAATGCAGTGGTTATAGGGGAC
The DNA here is from genome assembly GCA_009936485.2 of Gymnarchus niloticus. NCBI lineage: Eukaryota > Metazoa > Chordata > Actinopteri > Osteoglossiformes > Gymnarchidae > Gymnarchus > Gymnarchus niloticus. The sequence continues at coordinate 10,449,155 of JAACJT020000007.1, forward strand.
GTTAGATCTACCAGACCTTCATGGCTTCAGCAAAAATATGCATAAAATATGAAATATCATTAAAATTAAACTGTACACTGCAGTGCAATTTAATTGGGACCATTTTTCCTAGTCACATCTAGAAAAAGCCTGTACAACAGGTTCCACAAACAGAAAAAACAGACACCACCACCTGAGGGTCAGGGCGGTTTAAAGTAGGTCAAGTTGATAAATCATCTGCGTGAATCCCACAGAGGCACTTCCATTACTGAAAAGGCTCGAGGGATCTTTATATGCTTGAAAGTAATAGAGCGCCATGAGGAAGATATAAGCCTCCACTTCACCATTCACCCTTTCAGGGTCTTCAGGCACTGGAATGCAATTCCACAAAACAAATTAATGTCATCAACTCCCCTTTCCGTAATTTGAACCTAAGATAAATTCTAAAAACAACAGATGACAGTTATTCCTACAGCCAAGTGGTGTTATAGGAAAACATAAAGGTAGATATACATGTCTCCCCAAATAAGATTTCTCCTGATGTATGGTGGAGTCTACAAGACGTGATTCACGTCAAACTATAAAGAACATAGGCCTTAACATTGACAATAATAATCTTTCAGTCTTTCAGCCAGTTTTAGTTTACTGCAAAGAGCTACGGAAGAAGAAATAAAATCGTTCATGATAACTACATATTGTTGATTATATAAATATTCTGACTGTAATTAGAGAAAGCTCTTCTTATTCTACATGACATTCCAAAGCCCAATGGTAAGCAGTCCCCAAATCCTCTATAGGCCTCAGAGACCATCACCTCCAGGTCAGTGCCACTTTCCTGTGCTCAAGAAACGTACACAGACCACAGTAGTGAGCTCACAGTATGACTAGCAAAATCACCAAAATCAACAGTAAGCTGATCTTGTTTTAGGGGCAGTAAGAATATGAATGACTGACCTCAAAATTCTATGAGTTCAATGGGAAGAACAAACCGCTGCTTAGCCCTGATGACACACATTCATGTGAAAGTGTTTAACCAAGATGAGTAACAAGAATATTCTTGAAGATATCCTTTACTTCTTCTGTAGAGTTGCCACTCCTGTTCACTATGGTCAGTCTGAAACGATTCAGCAGTTTACCTGGCACTGTAACATTTATATTAGCTGGGCTTCTACCACAGGAATGCAGTGATCTGATTGCTCCAGACAATGCATGACCACAAGGCAGCTGTGGGATGCAAATGTGACTCTTGACTGCCTCAGAATCCAAAAACAGGCAAACTCAACCAGCAGAACATTCGTGTAGTCACTGTCCACTTCATCAAGTAGGTATGACAGATCACCACATTGACAAACCAAGAGATGAACGTGAAATGAACCTCTGAAAACACATTTGTTGCCAGTTACTTGCCTTAGGCAGCCGAAGCAGTCGGTTGCTTTACCGCCTGGCATCTAGGCTGATGCCAAGCCCGTTGAGAACTGAAGTTCTTGGCATGTGTCCTTGCAACTAGCATATCATTTGCAAGTAGGCCCCATGACATATGTCCGTGGATTCACATATTTGACATCTGCAGTAGTATCACTTGACAACTACTCTCACCAACAGTCTACTTTCCCAGGGTAAGAATGTTCGTTAACCAAAGTGATCAAAAATCCTTAGTACTTAGTCATCTCCAGAAAAACTCTTGTTTAATCTGTTTTCTCTTAAAAAAATAACTAGTAGTAAAAATAACTACAGGAGCACATGGAGGGTCACCTACTGCAATTGGCTGAACTGGCATCTCAACTATCACTGCTTGGAAGCTGAAGTTAGGGTTACACTGTAAAATCATGGAGGCCAAAACCCCCCTGAAGAAAAACACCACAATAAGAACAACTGAGGGTCCATGTTGGTTGATGACTGGAGCCATCTTGGATGTCTGTTTTCCTAAGCTGACTTTTTAACACTGACATTCATAACAAAATTAAAAATTCATAGATTCTGAGTCTATTCGAAGTGGTGTCACCAACATTAATTCTTTCGTATATTTGTCATGCATTGTTGCATGTTATGTCAAACTGATTCTGCGAGTACGAAAGAAGGAACTATAATTCCCACAGGCAGGTTCTTAGCCATTCATGATGCTGTCATGAGGATACGAGGCTAACATCACTGAGATGAACATCTCCATGACAGGAATGCCAAACGCAGAGACAGTAGGGAGGAGGTTAATTTGTCTGAATAAATAATGTTTTTTACAAATGCTTTTCAATTACTTATTTTTACTGTTTTTTATAAATGAAACACAATTTAAAACCCATAAATAAAGAGCTGTTAATAAATTAATAACCCTGTCTCAGTCCTTCATAGGTCTTATTTGATAAAACTCAAAACGTTTGCATACCAAAAGTGAACATGAATGCCTAATCACATACTTTACCCATGCGAAGACACTCCCCAACAAACCGAATATTTCAAGTCACAGATTTCACTCAGCAAACTGACTGTGCCAAACAAACTGCTGCATCACTGGTCTAAGCATTGATCTGAGAACTGAGCAGACCTCATCCTTGGATCTACCACACTTGTGGTATTGAATTGGGTATGCTCACCTGCAGCATGGGCTTCCCCAGGACACACATTTGGGAGCACACAAGTAGCAGGAGCACCAGCATGGACAGCACTCTTTCCCCCAGAGCCAGGAAGTGACGACCGACAAACAATGTCATACTGGAACAAGATGATTCTCCCTCCCGTGTCTCTGGCTGTCACTCTCCGTCTTTCCTCTGTGCCACGCTGAGGGCTGAATGGCCGTTTTGAGCCTTGAGTGGAGACTTGTAAACTGAGCTATTGGACGGGTGGAGTCTATGTGGGTGGGTGGGTGGGTGTGTTTGGGAAAGGGTGGGGAGTTTTCGCATTTTAGAATGGGTGGGGTTTTAGCTTGAGAAAGAGCCAAGTGCTGGCCAAACTTAAGACATGGAACGATTTTTTAAAGTAGTATATGATGGATATATGTTTAAAAGCTGCCTAGCCACTGAGAGTTAGTACGACGTTTTTAGCAAGTCAAAATACACACACGCAGACTTGCACACATGCAGTGTCCACACATGGGACTGGGAGACAGACAAAGAGCATGACAACAAAGCGCTATGTGGAAACAAGGGAAGAAAAGCTGACCTTAAAGCATCCTTATCATTGTGCACTGTCAGCATTATTGTCACTATGCTTCATGCTTTCACACCCCTACCCCATCTGGGATGAAGGGGGGAGGGGGGGGGGGGGCAAAGGAACAATCCAGCATCTACTTTAATTTCCACATTGCATGGCTATCAATCATGAACATGTAACACAGGCACCTGTCTCCTTGACAACACCACATTTCTGCTGTTAAAGTAATTGTCATCTCCTCATATGCTGTCCTTGTTGGATTTTTCCTTTTTATCAAACAGACCAGCAGAACAAAATAACAAACACAAAACAGACACTATGAAGACATGAACATCTACATTGCCTTTACACAGATCACCAGCTACTGCATACTGATGTCCTTATAGTCACCTTCATCAATCCAAAAGAGCCCTCTTTCTTATTGAGAATGATTCTGTACATGTATGACACAATGACAAACTCTTTAGGAGGCATTCTTACACAGTGAGAGATCTCAGTCAATACATTATTAAAATCTTAGCCCTTTACAATTGCTTTGCTGTGTAATACCTGGAACTTGAACTGCGCAAGCCTCTTTGCCACGTCAAGGCAGTGATCCATTGATGAGGTTTTGGCACATAGACACTGAGTATTCATGATTTCAATGTGGGTTCCTCTTAAATGACTGATGACAGATGAAAGTGTAGATGAAAGCATATCCTTAGTCATGAATCCCATTAGGAGTGTGCCATTTCCAGGTTTCCGCTATTCCATCTTATTGTAGGGTCTTTTGGTCTGAAAGCCTGTAGGCCCATACCCCTTCATGATAGCAGAAGACAACTTTGCCATATGAGCATCCAAACATAGCAGAGGTCTTTCACACTACATCCATCTTTATAAAACTGAGATGTCATGCTATTCGCAAACTCATAATTTCCACGAGATTCCATTTCAGCAATCATTTCCTGAAAGTAGGGTATGCTCTGAAGTTTGTCATATGACAGGACCATCTTACGTTTAACTGTGACATTTTGGAGTGATAGTCTGTAACTTCATATGTGTATTTATGGGATTTTGGACAAATTACTGAGCATATCCTGAACAATATTTAAATAAATTTCAAATTTTATCAAAAACTAAATGAAAAGGTTCCCACAAATCTCTAGAAGACAAACTGCATACTCCTCTAATACACACTGTACCAAGCTTCCTGCTTTCCTTACACATTTTGGGGGGTGGGGGGCAGGCATTAATCAGAGCATCACTCATTGAGGTCAAGTATCAATCTGTAAGTAGTGACAAGAAAAGAACATCTGACACCCAAATACATAGTTTGGGATCACCATGTGTGGTCAATCACTGCCTGGTCTAATCTACAAGACACATACCCAACAAGATACAAGACAGTACCCAACAGGAAGGTGAAGGTGATGAACCTGTCAGTCACTGATAGTGCACAATAATCTGACCCATTATGGGATTCTCCGTTCACTATCCACAGGCAGCTGACAGACATTTTAATGCTTCAAATTGTATTATTGCCACCATGTTGAAGGAGTTCAAAGGCTGAAAATCTTATTGTTAAGATTCAAACCTGACTACAACATGTACAGTGCATGTTACATTGCCTTAGAATACATTTTTCTCTAGTGATTTCATCAAACTCAGAGACCACTATTTAATCCTTAAAATCAGAACTTAGTAGACGAAACCCACTGTTGAAGCCTCATTTAACGTGAAGGGGATTACGTGTGAACAGAACTAAATGGAGCACAGCAACTGGGATGGCCACAGGCTGTAGGGACACATAATGCATTATTACTGTCTGCAGGGCATGTGGCATGCATACAAGCCCTCCTGCCTATCCCAGCTTGTTCCATGTTCATGTTGTGCTGTAAAGTTCCGTGGAAAATAAACGTTCCTTTACGTGTCCCCCAGTCCTCATACCATTTCAAAATGTGGTTTGTAAATGGTGAATCCGTTCTACTCAATTGGGATAACGGCAAGAAAAAGAAAAAAAGATTTTCTGCGTTTTCTGTATCTGGGATGTATATTAAGCACAACAAAGCCAGACGTGCAAGTTCCTCGCTTCACTGAGGGAGGTGCAGGGCAGGTCAATAATGAACAAAACAGGTTGGAAGGAAGGTGTGGGGGCTGTGCAGTAGCTGCATTTGTTTAAGGTCTTAAACCCAGCATTTAAACGGAGTGTATTTCTAAGCAGAATGTACAAAAATCATATTAATATCTGTCATTTTGGTCTGAGATAGGTAATAACGCTGAACTGAGGTTGACAGTGATTCTCCATGGGGATCACCTCCAGCCCTGAGACTGGTTGGATTTTCATGCCTACCACTAATGGCCTCCAGCAGCTTTGAATGCAATGACAAACAGAAGACTTGTGCCTTACATATCCCCTGAGATGTTGCTGCTTGGTCACATTGATATAGTTCACTCAGTCCTGCTCCAGAGGCAGTAGGCTACAGGTACTTCAAAAGCACCTGAGATAAGTCCACCAAAAGCAGAGCATACCACAGCACACTGCTATCATAAAAGCCTATGGCACCTGGCCAGAACATGTATAAGTGACATTCATTTCCTCACAATAAAACTGTCATCACATACCTTTAGCTGGACTACCTGGTAAAGAACATCTCCTCACCAGCAAATAATCGAGGAAAAGAAGCCATGGGTGATGGCAAGACAGCAGTCGTCTTTACAGCAAAGGAAGCTAAACGGGACCTGAGCAGTTATTTTCATGCCGCTTTGTTCCATCTATTAGATATTTACATCTCTTAATCTTCAGAAACATGAAGAACCTGTTACTGAAGATCTCATTGAAACACATCAAGAGTGGGACTCTAGTGAAATTTCTCTTAGCCTAATCTAGAGGCCTTCTGGATACCAGTGGAGTAACCTGTTGTTTGCATGTAGCAAAATTCCCTCCAAAAAACAGAGCTCAACGGGTTTAGCATCAAGGTCAGTGAACCTGAGAACAAGTATGGTAGGTAACTGCACTCTAAATGCTCCAACATGTCAAACCTTTCATCCTAGGATAGTATAGCAGTGACCAAATGTTACCCTGCACCTCCTCCACCATGCTACGCCTAGGTTAGCACCACTTCAGCAAAATGACCCCAATTATGTCTCTTCACTACTGAACTCCGGGACCTAGCTGGAGGTTCGGTCCTTATGAGCCAAGCTTCTTCTTGCCAATCATAATGAAGTATAATGTATAACACACACGTTCCATGACATGGTCATTAATCTTCATCCTGCTCTCCTCTTTCCTTTTTCTGTATGGCAGCCATGTCTAACCATCAGTATTCAATATGCTGCCAAAAACACAGCTGACAGCTTAGACTCGGTTTCTGTTTTACCAGTCCAGTTAAAGCAATGTCTTCCATCATCCTGTTACTAGAAATTACTTTACAATGCAAAAATGCACTGGCATTAGTGCTGCCACTTCACATAGGTCCCAGTGAAGACATTTTAGGAGGACATTCCCATCACAAGTCAAGGTTTACCGACCCATAATCCACCCCCATCAATACAATCCTTTATGTCATACTTCTGTCAAGATGGAGGCTTCAAAAATATTTGAAACAGAGGTAAGATTCTGAAGAGAAAGCTGGATCATTTGAGGAGTAGTGAAATTTAAACATTGTTTCAATTTTGCAGAAGAACCCCTTATGCTCTGTGAAAATAAGTGGAAAGTATCTGCAGAGTCCTGTGCTTACAGCATATATGTTCTTCCCTGCCGTGTGGCTGAGGCCACAGATTCCTGCCTAAAGTTGTTAAGTAGTTCCTGGATTGTGCTGTTAAACTCCACTGGGCTGGGTTGGGCCGGGTCAGCAGGGCCACAGGAATCTTGCTGCAAACTGTGGAACATCTTGACATTCATAATGTGACAATACCTCTCACACAGGGGGTGTACTTCACTTTCTTTAAAATTCTCATTGTCTCCACAACAGCCCAGCAGCTGATCTAATGACTGACAAAATTCAACCATTAGAACCAAAAAATTCACAAGCTTGGAAATGAATTCTGCCACCACCTCTGTCAGTCTCATTCCGGATTCAGCCCAAGTCAGTGGGTCACCACATCCAATCCCTTCAGGAATTAGATGTATCTGAAATCAGTAATTAGTTGTATCTGATATCCATCCATCGATCTTCTAAGAACTAATCCCGGTTAGGGTCATGATGGGCCCTGGAGTCTATGCCAGGCAGCACCGGGGACAACATAGAACAAGGCAGAGGCCCACCCTGGACAGGATGTCAGTCCACTACAGAACATGTACACACACAGTGGGCAATTTAGAAACACAGATTTTCCTAACAGCATTTCTTTGCACTGTGAGAGGAATCTGGGGCACCCAGAGGAACCCACACAACCCGGAGGTAACATGCAAGCACCACACACAAAGCAAAGGCAAGACTCAAACCCCCAAACTTGGACATGTGAGCCAACATTGCTACCTACTGAACCACCATTCCACCCAACAGATATATAGCTCATCAACTTTTGGCCAATACTGCATGTTAGGTTCCCCAGATGCCACAAAGGAAATCCTGGTGGACTCTGTCCAAGCTGGAAGCCAAATACTGTCTCAGTACTCAGAAGTAAGAGACTGACTCTCCTATTGGTTGACGCCAAATGCCACTCTGAATACTCACAAATGGGGGCAGAGACAAACAGCTAAGCTTATGTTTAATGCTGTGGTTTTCATTAGAAGTTGAATGAAGAGTGCTTAAGTTATGCTAATAGGAAGACTTCACAAATTTTAAGTAAGACGAAACTGCAGGTGCCCCTTCACACACAATTAGGTGCAACGTGAAAGAAACATGCCTTCACAGATAAGCGTGAATCACCTTGGAAAGCAGGTAACGTGTTGACAATCTCACCAGCTAGCGAGGTCAGACAGGATGTCGTTTGTGAGGGCCATCATCAAATGGGGATGACATCTCCACCTCAGTACTACCTGGTTTTAAACACCTCATCTTTATGCCGACCGTGCTATCAAACAGTACTGTAAATTTCATTTCTCTGAAACACGCTCACCCCAATGCTCCCTCTAGGCCAGATCCTTCACAAAGATCAAACTGCCCTCTTGGACACCAGAACACGAACTGGCGATGCTGATCAAATTGTGGGAAATGACCCTCTGTCATTACACCGACAGGCTAGGAAAGCACTGTTGAAATAACTATTTTACACAATGAAATGCATAGTATTTGATGAAAATGTGCTGTGTGCATATGTACAATCTGGCTTATTTTTGCTGCAAAAACATGACCGGAGGAAGACAACCGTTGAGACCAACACAAAAAAAAGGAAAATTTAAGATTTAAAATATATCACCGTGACTGTTTCATCACCCTCTGATGTATGAACCCTAACTGTTAAAGAGAGGTAAAACATTGGTCCTATAAAGAAAAGGGAATTTAGGCCAAGTAACGAGATGCAGAAGATTCTTAAGCCAACAATTTATGTACTTTGGTCTTCTTCCATAGTTTGCAGATGAATCTGAAGGACACGTCCAAGTCCTCAGGCAGGGTAATAAAAACTGTTCATAGTTTCTCATGTCTACATGGGATTGAAGGGTAGGCCTCTGATGCTCAGGTTTATTCTTGTCCAGAGCTGTAAGTCAGGGCACATCAACCTGGTCCAGGGCAGGGAGGTGGGATGTGTTCTCACAGCCAATAAGATCCTGCCGTATTTAGCTATGTTCACAGCAAATCAGAGAGTCAGCTGAATGCCGTGGTGTTAAACGGCCTAGAGGTTGGAGTTGACACATTCTCTTCTGTTTCATCACTGACCTCCAGTATATCCTGTGTCCCTCCTAGCAGATATCGGACATGTTCTCTCCTCTGAAAGGTAACAAGCCTGATTCCTAGTCAGGCACAGCATCTTAGAGATCATGAAAAATATATCCAGCTAAAGGCAAAATGTTAGAGAACCACGTCAGGGAACTGAAAGCTCAAAGCAACCACTGGACTCTTGGTTCTCTGCACTCTCTGGTTTACCAAGAAACCAAGCAGGGGGACTTTTTTTGTGAAGCAAAATTCTCTTGTTATCCAGCAGGTTCAGAGGTTTGCAGACTCCCAGAATTCAATTCCAACCAGTTCCATTCATATTTCTTCCAACCAGTTAATACGTACATGGTTGCAGCTTGCAGATTCTTAATTAAAATCTGTCATCTTTTAATATCCTAATTTTATCATAATAACATCCAGGAAAATGCATGAAACAACTGTTTCGCCTTTTTTATACTTTCCCAAAAGCGACTAGATGTCACGTTTCACTCTTTATTGAAGGATACGTGTTTTCTCAAAAGCCGTTAAAAATAGTTTATAATCAAGAGGGAACCAGAATGGAATCAAAAAGGCAACAGGGCCCCCCCCCCCCAATTTGCTGGATGTACCTGACATGTTCCATCGATGCAGACTGACGTCTCGTTCCTGCCACATGGCGTGCCGTCGGTGACCTTCTCCGACTGTCTCACGTAGAAGCGGAAGCCGACAGCCCGGCAATTGAGCTCACAGTGCTGGTCCCCCTGAACTATAAGAGCAGAGACATGGGATGATCACAACAGTCAATCTGCATCTTCCTGAAAAAAAACACCTTTTAATGTCACCACAAGGGTGCACTGTTTTATTAGATCACCATTTTAACAAATTCTGTTTAGATAAAAAAATTACAAGATTTCAAAGCTAGGATGTGCAAAATGTAAGTAAAACTACATTTATGTAGATTAATCTAGTAATTGCTCTTTGAAAACTATTTCATTCACAAATTCAAATGGAGATTTCCTCATTTTTTAATTACTTTAAATAAAATGTTATAATTTTAGGATCTCTCTTAAAAGATGTAATTTACCTGGCATTATTACATACAATAAATTAAATATAATGATATTTAATTTCTGGAAATTGATTTGCTGGAGCACCTGACCTAAATAGTGTTTTACCTCCCAATATTTTCATTTCTAATTTTCATTAACCCTTGCACTTCAAAAAAGTGCCTTATTTTTGTACTGATATAATGTTTTGTTTTCTTTAATTGAAAAGTTGAATAAAAAGGAAATGCCAAAATACTCCATCTATTTTGTGATTTAACTTTAATTCTAATTTGTTTGTGAATTTGATCATTATCACTAGAAAGACAACTCTGAACATCACAATAAGGATTCCTACTCTTATTTCTGCATTTGCAGGCAGAGAATGAAAAATTTTCACACAGTTACATTGTCAAGTGTAATTCCCAACAGACAACCATTATGAGAAATGAAGAATTTGTAACTCAATTGCAAATGTCATTTCAAATGTACTCTGGGCATATATTGCAATCCTGAGACCCAGAAAATTCTGTAGACAAACTGAATGCCTAGCCTGTAACCATTATTTGCTACTGTTGCCTGAGCTTTGAAATTGACATTGCTGGCGACAGCAGCACTTGTCGGTAGACTGGTGCACCAAGGAATGGATTCACAGTGATAACAGACTAGCCAATCGATATACAGGCCTGCTCTTCTGAGAGCTGAAGACAGATCCTCTCTTCACCACTTGGAGAATCACGTGACTCCCTTCAAAACCCAACAGAAACTCATTCCTTTGTTTAACGATGTGAGATGCCATGTGATTAATTTATCGTGACTTAAATGACTGGAAGTTCTACCCTTCAGTCAGTCTTAAAGGTTATCTTCTGTATCCACACAGGTCAAATGCCACATCCAAGAGCTTTTTGGACTCTGAAAGTAACATTTCTCATTTAGATTATGCCCCCTGCTGGTAACATGTTACACATCCTGTTCAGCACTGCAATCACAGTCAGGCGGGCACATAGCCAGAAATGAATTTCAGGGGGGTTTAAAAAATGTCCGACATCATTAGTATTCATTAACAATACACTACCAACTTAAAAGCAAAGAAAACTGCCTGATGCAAAAATATTTTGGAGATGGAGGGTGTCAGATCCAAAATCTCCTGTCCCCCGGGTATACTTGTGCAGTCATGAATACTTGCCTAAACTGTAATTCTAATTATATGGACAGTAAATGCCAAATAACTAATTCTGAATAAAAAAAAGTCAATAATTTGATAATACACTCCAGGCAGAACATACTGTATAAGAAGAATGTCTCATGGGTGTACTTTGTCAAACCCCAGGAAAAGTGCTGTGAAGACGAGAACCTTTTAATGAGGTCAGCGCATACAATGGAGGTTTGGTATGTACACACAGGGACCAAGTTTTTCCTGAAATACTGGGCTGGCAACAAACAATATCACAGCTGACGTACATCATGCAATAACCTTTACTTAAAAAATGAGATTTAAATGTAGCACATATCTGCATAAACAGTTTTAGCCTGAAGATATATTATCTTGGTACACCTATATGAGGTGAGAAAGGACTATATGGATTATTTTACTGATGTTTCCCAGCCTAGGCTGTTATCCAAGGATATTCACATTTTTGCCCTTGCCTACATTGGTATTTTAATACAGTGATTTATTCTAAGCATCATACTTAATAGCAAGATACCAGGGATCCAGTTCAGCAATGATGGGATAAATGAGGCTTCAAAACCTGTGGTGGGGATATCGGGATACTCCCACCCCCACAGGTTTTGAAGCCTCATTTATTGTTTCACTACTTTTCAGCTCTTTAAAACTTTACAACCAGCAGCTGTTTTTGCCATTCCCCCCACAATTATCCTGCAAATGTTGCAGCTGCTTTATTGTGGCAGCGAGATCAGATGGAAATTTCCAGAAAATGCTTAAGCCATATGATCAGTCATCATATCATCATCTACTGCTGCTTGTGCACTTGTGGCCTGTTGTCATTATTTACTGTCAGTGTTTCTGCCTGTGTGACATTACAGAATATGGCTCAGTTCTCGGCTGGTCAGAACTTGTGGAGTGACGTTTTGCTGAAGGCAATGTATTTTTGGCACAATAACAAGGACTAGACATGCCAGACGCTGTTTAGTAAATCCTACTGATGAAGTAGTAATAGAACATACAGTGAAGCAAGCAATTAGCAATCAACTGCTGACCTTAGAGTCAAGTAACCCCCACCCTGCTCCTTTAGGAACCTGAATTGAACAGACCTGTTCACACTTGGAGCTCCTTCTCTAAGCTTCAGTAAATGCCAGCTACCTGTTCCTTCAAATCTGTAAGTTAATTATGATGACATTCAGGTCGGCATGCATTATCTGTCTAGTGATATTAATAAGACCTGATGATATGCAGAAATTGAACTGCGCTGATGTGACACTCTGCTGAGGAGCAGTGAAAGCATGTTACCCACTCAAGGGGCTAAAGCTCTGTTTAAAAATTAGTTTCACACAGTTGTCCATCTTTGAATATCTGTATATATTTACATGTATTCTAAATGTATAAAAGACAATCATAGTGATGGCACAGTGATTTACCACTGACGGCTCTCTTTCATTGTCATGACACGTGGTGCATGTTCAGGCTGAGTGGCATAAGCTGAACCATTAGACGCCGTTGCCTGCGGCAGGGCTGCATGTCAATGTTGTACAGGGTGGAGTTTCTTCATATATGAACCACAATAAGCAAGAATAACATTCACTTTGGGGCCCGTCTTGGAGCTGTCGGAAAAGAGACGTTATAGCTAATGTTGCCTAGAGACTTGCTGACTGAAGGTAGAAAGTGTTTGACAGTGACTGAAGAAGTTACCACTGTTAGCATTCCATGACAAAACAGTTGAGGACTTTTTCCAGCAGAATAGATTTAAAGATAAGTTTTCAGCCAATGACACACTCCCGGTTAGGTATTTGTATCCATGCTTCACTCCAACAGCCTCTGCTTAGTTGCTTCGTTTGCATAATTGTTTCAAGTTTGCTGCTACTTTTTCATATATTCAGAATGATCTATTTCATTGCTCTATTACTGAATAAACAGTAAAGAATGTATGCCATCAAGTGGGATTGTACAAGGGTCCAGTTAGAGTGAAAATAAGAAAAGCCCAGTATTCCAGCATCGGGGAGGGAAAAGGTAAGGTGAAGGTGAAAAGGTGAAGCTCTGACCGTCTGTGAAAGGCTCCCACTTGTAGAGGCGACCCATGAAGGGCTGGCTGTTGTATGAGGAACACTGCACCTCCCTGAAATGTTGACTGGATGGCGGACAAGCCTGGGGACAGGAGAATAAGTGAAGCAACTTGTGTGTAGGAACAAACCACATGTGAGCATCTGCTTTTGATATGAACAGCAATCTTAACCTAATTAACTCCACTTCCCCAAATAATCTGTTTGTCAATAATACATTTTTGCAGCTTTGACATCACAGTCACATGTACCTATTCCTGTTTGTGTGAGAGGTTTTACTATCCTAATATCATTTAAGGAAATGCTAACATTTAGGTCTTAAGATCCTGTAGTGTCCATCTGGGGGGCATGGACCCATATTTCGGCCATCACCATAATCAGAGGTGATGAGCTCCACACTATTTTAGTCACAGCAAGAGGTGGCTTTGTTCCCTGTGCTGGGGACTTAAGTCTTTAGTTTAGTGAATTAATCCTCTTGCCTGATGCATTTTGATAGTTGTGGAGACATAGGTTTAATCTCTAGTGTGTGGCTTGCATGTTATATTGGCCCCCAAATCCATGCTATTAGCTACTGTAGATTAGTTTACCAACTGGCTGTGGAGCACATTTAAAAAGTAAGGATAAAAACCCTTCCCCCCACAGTATAACAACCGCTTCCTGGATCTGTGCACTAATCACTGCTTGAGAAGTGATTCACAACATGTATAGGGGAGGAACTGCGTCAAATCTTCTATTATGAACTCTTTGACAGTGGGTGTCTCCCTTAAGGCATCACCACAGACACAAACCTAGGGGCCTCTCCTTTGGGTTCTTTGCACATTGGCAGGTATAATTAGAAGCAGACACAACCAACGCCTGAGCAAGAGAGGACCAAAGAGTTCCCCAGCAGCACCGAGAAAATGAACCAATTGTCAGGACTGTGCAGCGGCCAACCTCTGGGCAGAATGGACCCTATCACTGCAACCTGATGTGAATTTGTTTCTACAGAACGTTTACATCACAGTATTCTGATTATCTGCCATTATTAGGAGGAAACTACAGACAGTAACGAGTCAAAAATCTTAATTATCATAGCTACCATACTCAAATTCATTTCTACAACTCAATTATTCAATTCATACTTAATAAGGAACTATTCCTACAATAAGTTACTAACTGAAAATTTCATATTGAGTAAGTTTAAAGAGCATACAGAAATCAAATTGTTTAAAATACATTAAAACACAAATAAAGAACCTAGGATGAAAATATTGAAAAACAGTTAGAAATGAATTCTAAATAATTATCATCAAGAAAAGCTAATGGCTGAGGAAACCAATGGGAAAGGTGTGCAGCATGCAATGTGCTACTTCTTACGTTGGTGTTACACATCCTGTGCAGCTTCTGGGCTCCATCACAGACAGTGGATGGCGGCCTTCCGTGAGTCACTGATGGTCTATTGTCAGGGTGGTAGCCCAGCTGAGGGCTGCCCACCTGGCCTGACTGGTACACAGAGGTCTCTGCTGGTTGGTGGTGGAGGTTACTGTGAGCCTGCTGTACGGAGCCCAGCAACTGGCCCCGGTGTTGGGGCTGAGATTGTTGCCCAGCTGTGGGCCCCTGCCTTGTCCTGCGGGCTCGAGGGCGGCTCTTCTGCTGTCTGGCGTCCGTCTGCAGTGGCATGACATATGGCATCCTCCCATAGCCATACTTCCCTGGGACAATGCGTCCATTCCCTCCCCTGAATAGGGAACAACACTTACATTAAGTGACACACCGCTAACTTACACACGCTTGGGGACGTCATCGTGAGTGTCTATTTCTCAACAAGTAGAGTTACTTTCCATCCATTTTGCTGCTCAGTTACTCTCCAAATTTCTTTCACAGAAGGCAAATTTAGCCAGTCAGAATATGTCATAAAGCTCATAGCAGATTTACATTATAAAAGCACTTTATCTTTGACTGTGCAATTAGCCATGTGTGACAAACAGTTCTTGAGTTGAATGGTATTTTTTCACTGAAAGCATTGGTTGCTATTTCTCAGACCCTACTTCCCCTAATTAAACTCCCATTAATCAGCTGTCAATGCTTTTTATAAAGAGCCTCTTTTGGACGGCTTCACATGAAGGAGACGACAGCTTGGGCACAAACAGAGACACTGAGGCTATTCATTAAAGAATCTTTAAATCGGGAACGAGTCCAAACGCGTGTTCCCTCAGTCTGCTCAGCATTCAAGTCAGCCTGCTGCAGAAGCTAAACAAAACTACTTCAGTCCCTCTGTTCCACACACATGCAGCAGGGGGCACCTCGACCAAAAGAGGAGTGTGTCACCTGCGTCCAGTGTGGTGGTCTCTGGGGCCTTGTAGGTGGTGCCCCATTGCTCTGTGAGAACCAAAGCGTGTGCTGTTGCGTGGAGGCCATACTTGGTCACGGTGTCGAGAAGCAGTAGGGCGTATATCGGACACCACATGTCCAGGAGTCAGGGGGAGGGGGGCTTGTCCCGGAGAATGGGTGGCTAGTGTATCATCAATCAGAAGGCATGAACGAATCCGTTCCTGCACCCCACCCCCACAGGAGCGAGAGCAAGCCCCCCACGGCCCCCAAGGACCCCAAGAGCCTGGAAGCCTTCCCTCCTTGGTTCCGGGGTCTTCTTGGAACTCTGGCCTTGTAGAAGCCTGTACAAAAATGCAAATGCAAGTCAGTGCCTGTCTGTGTTACTGATAAGAATCAGAGTAGCGTATGAGTCAGTGCAAGTCAGTGTGAGTCACAGCAAGACACCGTAATTCTTGCTGACTGAGTCAGGACAGGTTAGTTTGAAAAAGTTGGAGACATCAATGAACAGAAGTGCTGTGAGACCATTCAACATCCAGCTGCTCCCAAAACTACCTCTCAGAGGTAGAGCATAAATCACCAGGCTAGTGAGGCACAGAGCAATGGGCTACTCACTCCCACCATCAGAAATGCCAACTCTGCTATGCTTCTTATTTCTCAGGTCACCTTCCCCCAGAAGTGAAAACAGACTCCATGGATCTAATATCCAGCTGAGGACATGTTATTCTTACCATCAAGGCAACTCTAGGAATTCCCTTTGAATTTATCAAACATAGGTAGGTGTTCTTTTGAGTGACCATAAAGAAAGACTAGAATCAGGCTGAGTTACAGCTGTTGAGGAGATATCCACTTGATATACATTAGAAAAAATATGTCAATATCCAGGGTGTACTCAAACCCCATGCTTTTGTAACCTAAACCCTTCATTTCTAGGGTCAGATGTAGGTCAGAGCGCCGGCTCAGAGGGGAGATTCCATTGCTGGTAAGCAGTGACTCCAGAAGAAAATGGGATGCTCTGAGATGGATCAAGATTTGCCAGTTTTGAGTGTTCACCCACCCCTTTTCCGGCTTTATCCAAGAGTCATCCATAGAAAGTAAAAAGGCACAGCTGGAATCATCTTTATTTGCATGCGTCACTTTTGGCCACACCCACCACCAATGTTGTTTTTCTGTTTCACTTCCCACAAGTGGACGGATTTAAACCTCCTGAGAACATTTTCACCCAGGAGCACAAACTCTCAAGCACCAGTTGTACTCAGTGACCTTACAGGCCCTGGCAGACTGAAGTGCAAATTTAATTCTCCAGCTGGATTTGCTCAGACCTGTTTGAAGGATGTTTTAACACCTCCAAATGAATGTCAGTTTTGATGGTATTCCCCCACCAAGCACAAAACTAGGTACCTGTCCCTCACGCTGCACTTTTTCATTTCCCTCAGTTACGTCACAGAGACAGAAAACATCATATTGCACCTTTATTGCACTTGAGTTACGTCAGAAAGACGGACAACGTCACACAGTTCATGTAACGTGGCACATACCTTCCTGTGAAATGCACCGTGCTGACACAGCAACAAGCTTGGCCACAACAGCCACAGAAGCACTAGAGCTCTGTGGAACAGACCACACTGATGAGGTCACACACACAAAATTGTAGATGCAAAAAAAGTAAACATGCTCATAACCACAACAACGACAATAATGATGATGATGATGGGGATCATAACTGATTCGATATCGATGCCAGGCATGAACTTCAAGCGATGGACTGCCTGCCATTGACCAGAGGAAACATTAAAGGAAGATGAGGTGTGGCCAACAGACACGCGTCGTCTCCTACCTCAATGTCCAGACAGAGATGTCTATCATTGCTTGAGGACTGCAGGGACCCAGCACTTGCAATCATGAGGATTCTGACTTGAAAGGAACAATCATTTAGTGTCCTGGAATTCACAGAAATCATTATTAACCCTTTCACGTATAATGCTTATTACAGTGGACAGCTATTTAAATCCAGTTATCTAAAATTTGGATCATTTTCAAGTTAAATGTTGTGTGGGATGTTGACTTAAAACAAGCAAAGGTTTCAATCTTTATTCCCTGTCAGACTTATTACTAATTTAATGTTTTTACTTATCGTGAAGTACTCAAATACATGCAGTAGAATACATGTGTTTTTATTTAGAAGTGGAGTAAAAGCACTTAAAAATGTTCTTTACATCCTTAACGAAAAATAGAATTAAAAAAAGTTATCTCAGCCAGTTATAATGAATGCACAAACTGGTTAACTAAGCAACCATTTTTCCTATGGTAAAAAATCAGCAGGAACAAAAAGTGTGACTTAGTTCATCACTTTCATTGTAACTGCATTTTGATTGTATTTGCGTAAAGTACTGACTTAAGTCACACAAGCAAAGGCAGTACTCAAGACTAGTGAGCAAGCAACACAAACTAGCAGACAAGTAGAAGTTCTCTCTTTCTGTGTTTCTTTTTCTTATTTATAATATTAGGGTTTGTTTGAATGTTATCAGCACATAAAGATGGAGGATAATGTGATTTATATGTTTTATCTTTTTGCATTGTCCTTATACATATGCTACCTCCCATATCTTATATTTCCTTATTTATATATTTCTCCCTATTTATTTTCCTGTATAAATCTCTC
>JAACJT020000007.1:10487498-10499166 GCA_009936485.2 Gymnarchus niloticus
CTGTGTGTTGTTGGAGTGCTGGCATTCAAGGATTCCTCATGGCTGTGTTCCCATTGGTCTTTCCCTCATAGTTATGCTGCCATATATAGTCATGCCAGGGCCCTTGCTACTTTGTTTACTATTTTATTTCCCGTTATTCTGCCACCTTAAATCGCTGCTCTGCTCATACGCATTCCCTTTCCCCCGTGCCCCCCACTTATGGGGTGCTTCCCTCAGAGGTTCGAATTCAAGAGATCCTCATATCATCTGCTGGCCTACCACGCCCTCCCTCCACTTCACCTGTCCTGTCTGACCAGCTTGCTGCCTTCTGAGCCACCAAGCCTGCTCTGATCACTAGCCTGCAACCTCCAAGACCCTGTTGTCCTCCTGACTGTTACAGGATTTGCTCTTGTATCTATTTTGATTTGTATTAATTAATTTGTCCTGCCCGGTGCTGGCCTGAGGAGGATGGGCTTCCCCCTTGAGTCTGGTTCCTCCCAAGGTTTCTTCCTTCTGAGGGAGTTTTTCCTTGCCACTGTCGCCTCTGGCTTACTCTCTGGGGACTCTGGGCCCGGGACTATGTAAAGCGCTTTGTCACAGTGCTTCTTGTTAAAGGCACTATATAAATAAAATTGAATTGAACTGAATAGTCCATACTCACCACAGCAGAGATGCAGTTCTGCCGCAAGTTGAGTTCGGACAGGGAGTGCAGACCCTGCAGGTTGTCCACTCTGGCGATGTAGTTCCCCGCCAAGTTTAAAACCCGCAGCTCTGACAAGTGAGAGACGTTCTCTATCTGTGTGATCTGAGAAGAAATAATACAAGCATGAATTAAGTGCAGAAGAACAAATGTCATATCCAACACAGGAGCGGAGGTGCTAGACTTCACGACAAAGCCGGATGCAGGAGTCATTACAGAGAAGAGGGGCAAAAATGGAGGAACTGTAAAGGGTCCTGACACGTCTACAAAGGAAAGGTCATTACTTACTTCATGGCGACTTCAACAGGGAATTAATGATGTCTGGCCACCCAGTAAAGAGACCAAAGAACATAGCTGACCAGGGGTTTGACACAACTAAAGCAAGTTACCTGGTAAATTTTAAGTAGACTATTTACTATTTAAGTAGCATTGTTTAAATGGCAGTCTTTGTGATACTAGTCAGATGTATATTCTTCTACATGAGCAAGTTAACATGGTTCACTAATCTCCAGATAAAAGCCAACTAGGGCATATGGTCCATTATACAATAGATATTTGCCTCCATTTGCTCTGTAAGAAATACAGCTATGTATGGGTGGATTCACAGGACAAAAATGGGGAAGAGGTTTCCAAAGACAACTGATTAAAATGTATGAACACTGATTATTCAGCCTGTGTTGTTGGTGAGACAGAACAGTGTACTTCACTGCATCATCACTAGAATCTTAATAAAAAACGTGAACTGACATGGTTAAAAAGGAACAGGTCCCTCTCTCATAAGGCGGGTGGAATCTGGAAGAGTATTCTCCGTACGCCAAGAGTTTGGGGCCTCCTTGTTATAAATGTAATGAAAATAGACAGGACACAAAAGAAGACCCAAATTTGAAATGTGCTGCTCCATCACTGGGCCTCAGAATGGTAGATAGAGGGCAGATCAAACACTGAAACCTGGAACTATGTAGGCTTCCAAAAGAATTCCAGCAACTACTGTCATATCCTTCTGCACAAAGAGAAGTGCATCAGGTACAATCTAACCCCTACCACTCACACACGATCTACCATCTGATTGCACCAAAGTAGAAGCAGAGCAATACGTTCCAGCAGGAAGATGGAAAGGCCTGCTGTCATAGCTCCAGGTCATGTCTGCTCTGTCCATCTGCAGAGTGAGTCTAGCCATCAAGCGAGCATAGACATACTTCTTTTCCTTCAACCTTGCTTTAACTGGCTCCATAACAACACAGCAGCCACAGCAGCTGTATCCCCTGCTGGCCACAGAACCTCCACAGACAGAACCTGCAAGAGGACCGTCATACCAGCATTAAGAACAGGCAAAGAAAATGAATGGTGATACAACCATCACTGTTGTATCGACACAGATCCAAATATTCAGCTGTTTAAGATTAAGGAGGCCTGTTCTTTCTATTGATATAATCAACTTAGACTTAAAAGTACTACCAAAGGACTAACTAAGTTTCCTTTCTGTGGTGCAAACAGTGGCTGCAGCTGCTATAAAGCTCTGCTGCAGGCTACCAGTACCTAATGTACAGCGCTCATGTGTTCCCATCAGACCACTTAGTCAGCAGGTCTCCATCTTACAATTTGAGGGGTACTGAACTATCACCAGTATGCATAGGTTAGTATTAGCAGGCCCATATTAGTGGGCCAGTTGCTGAGCAACCCAATAATTTTCTGCATGTCACTGAAGCACATCAAAGGAAGCCAATGAGCAGACCTACTGTGCACGTGGGAGGAGAACTCCGTCTAAGGTTACCGTGGGTGATGGACATCCCATTACAAAGTACAGGAACAGGCTTCTCAATGCATTCCTTTTTCCTAAAGAGAAACACCTGAGGCTGCTGTTGAATGTAACCTCACAATGTGGGTCCACTGACTGTAGCTAAGCCCAGCTGAGACCTTCAGAGAGGAAGACTCCATCAAGCCCAAATACATACGACTTCCTGTTTCATAGCACATCTACAAATTCACATCAGCTTTCAAACAAATGCTTAAATTACACAAACTAGGTTCCTGAGGAAAGAACAACGCTGAGTGGTACAGAAAGAAGTATTATAACAAACTTGTATGTGGGAGGACGTGGCAGATGTGCAGTATTAATCAAATAGATTAATCGCATCAGTTATTCATTTTTGCTTAACTGAAAAGTGAGACCAGGCCCTGTGAACAATCAGTCCATTATAGAGACTCCAGAGCAGTCAAAGGTAATGAACAAGCTTGATTTCTACCCAGATGCCATCACTCCACAAGGGCAGCCCCCATTGTGAGCCACGGGCCGCTAGGAAGTCCTGTAGGAAAAGAAGCACTAGCCAATAAGTGCTGCTTGCCCAGCATTGAGTGATGGAGATTCGGTAGGTCAGCATAGTATATCTATGAACTCCCTGCATGGGAGGCCTCACTGGAACAGAACTAGTCCACAGTGAACCTCCTGTAGTTTAAAGGTTTTAGGCAGTCATAGAATAATCCATTTCATCAAAGGGACCCTTGTACAACATGCCAGCACTGGGCTGGAACCTTAGCAGGTAGAATCAAAAGCTCTAAGAACAGGAACATGGTGGATAATAAGGGACCTTAAAAAATTTTTGAACAACCATTATATTACATGAATTTTGAGGGCGGGTGCCCATTTTCACTAAGCGAGACAGCATGACAGTACCAGCAGTGTGCAGCAATGAAAGGTCTGTTTGTTTATATCTGGCTTATGTCGAAACTCATCAGGACAAGGCAGAAAAAACAAACCTGGTTTCCATGCAAGTCCAGAACATCCAGACGAGTGAGATTATCCAGCCCGTGAATCTTCTTGATTCTAAAAAAAAAGACTAGACCTAAAACCCACTAAAGAGCACTGATTTCTTAGACAGTCATTGTACTAATGTGGTAGTGAAAAGTCACATTTACATTCACACCCCACACAAAACCACCTATTCAGATTTAAACAGTATATTTAACTGCATGTCTGTGGCACTGAACAGGAAGGGACAGAATGACCAGCTTGTCATACTTGCTACAGTCTGTTTACAGAGTCCCCCCATTTGCTCAGAACAAGGCCCCCCTTAGAGATGCTGGTGAGGGGGTCTGGAAGGCACAAAGGAGGCACATTCTTCCTGGGAGGTGCTCAGCAACCAAGTGAACAAGTGTTAGGAGCTATCAGATCCATCCTCACAAAGCTTATCATGTCAGTCAAGACTCCCCACCCATCCTCACCTCCATCCCTTTACAACAGCCATGCACCATCTGGTACTGTTCCAATAAGACAAAGAAACCAAGAGAAAATAGGGATCCCAGAACAGGGACAATTAACACCGGTGGTGTAAAGCAACCTGCGGAATGTTCATGGTGTGTTGAGATGGGTGGTCATGATTTCTGTTAGAGCCCCTATAAAGGCCAGGCGAAACCCAAACCTATGGTATGCATCTCATGAAAGGCACCACTTACTACTTGAGGAAGCTGCAGTAAAACAGAAATTCTACATTTTATAGATCTGGAAGAAGGCCAGAGAGAGGCATTGGACTCTACTTATGGCATCTGCCCTCAAGATCTGAGACTGCTAATCTTTTGTGCCGACTCTCGACTTTAAGCCAGATAGGATTTCTAAGGAGGCTTATGTATATAAGTAACAAGAGGAAAATGTTTTTATACATCTCGTTAGGTGTCACTGCTTTCATGGAATATGCTGAATACATTGAGCTGGTATTACACTCTATAAGCAGCTTAAAATCACTAAGTGACAGGGTGTACATGAGCATCTGTATGTGTCTCTAGCAGACTATTTGAGCAAGCTAACCCTTTGTAAATAATGGTTTTTAATTTGAAGTACAGAAAATATTATTGAGAAATTCCTAATTTGTTAAAAACAACTATAGACGCTGTAAAGTAACTAGCAACATTTCAGACTATTCTCCCAATTTCCATGTACCATTGTTTTGGGGTTGAACTTTTTCCTCGTTGGTGTCACTTGTATTTAACCTGTATTTGATTGACCTGTATCTACAACAATCACAACTTACATGCACAGCTTCCTGGCAGGCTGAGCAATTAACTTTTAACAGCACTTCATTAGGTGATTAATTAGTTTTATATCACAAGGACTTTAATCAGTGGTGATGGACAGGCTGACAGATGAGATCATACAGGAGTCCCCGTGGACTATGATGTTTGCGGATGACATTGTGATCTGTAGTGAGAGTAGGGAGCAGGTTGACGAGACCCTGGAAAGGTGGAGGTATGCTCTAGAGAGGAGAGGAATGAAGATCAGTAGGACTAAGACAGAATACATGTATGTGAATGAGAGGGAGGACAGTGGAATGGTGAGGATGCAGGGAGCAGAGTTGGCGAAAGTGAATGAGTTTAAATACTTGGGGTCAACACTTCAGAGTAATGGGGAGTGTGGAAAAGAGGCGAAGAGAAGAATGCAGGCAGGATGGAGTGGGTGGAGAAGAGTGTCAGGAGTGATTTGTGACACACAGGTACCAGTCAGAGAGAAAGGGAAGGTCTACAAGACAGTAGTGAGACCAGCTATGTTATATGAGTTAGAGACAGTGGCACTGACAAAAAGACAGGAGGCAGAGCTGGAGATGGCAGAGTAAAAGATGTTAAGATTTGCACTGGGTGTGACAAGGATGGACAGGATTAGGAATGAGTATCTTAGAGGGTCAGCTCAGGTTGGACGGTTTGGAGACAAAACCAGAGAGGCGAGATTGCATTGGTTTGGACATGTGCAGATGAGAGATGTTGGGTATATTGGGAGAAGGATGCTGAGGATGGAGCTGCCAGGCAAGAGGAAAAGAGGAAGGCCAAAGAGGAGGTTTACGGATGTTGTGAGAGAGGACATGCAGGTGGTTGGTGTAACAGAGTGGGATGCGGAGGACAGGAGGAGATGGAGACAGTTGATCCGTTGTGGCAACCCCTGATGGGAGCAGCTGAAAGTGAATGATGATGATCACGAGGACTTTAATAACCCTGTCGCTTGCACACACCTGTTCTTTCCCAGGATGAGCACTCGCAGACAGGTAAGGGCAGAGATGCCAGACATCTCAACCAAGCGGTTGTCATACATGTCAAGGATCACAAGGCACCGAAGGTGGGACAGGTTCCGGATGTGGGAGATGAGGTTGTGCTGAAGGTTGAATAGATAAAGCCTCTCCCCACCTTCCACCAGGGGGCAGCTCTCTAGACCATGCCTATTGAAGAAGATGCAACTCACCATAATAAATTACTCAAAAACAGATATTTACAACTTCAGTCTCTCCCCTTTGGGTTTACAGTAGAAAGTGATGTGTACAGGAGAGGCAAAGTTAATAATTTTAAGAACATTGGCACAAAATTGTAAATTTTTAAGAATTCTTTTTTAAAGAATCCTTGCTCATCAAAACCAATATTTCTACGCATTCTTGTCCTGTGCTTTAATAGAAGAAATTGAGCTTATGCACAGCAGACACTGCAAATAGCAAGGTCCAACTTTTATAAAACAAGTACTTTTAAAAAGTTTTACTGCTACCTGCAGGCAAACTATAGACGTTGCACAAAATTCTAAGATGAATCACAAATCCTTACATAATCACTGTCAAATTTCTAAACTTAAGGGATTAAAAATGTTATTTGCCAAAATTAAGATATGAATTAAAAAAATTTTATATGCATTAGATTATAAATCTATTACAAATTATGCATGTTTATGTCATTGTACATATTACAACAATATTCATTCGTTTTTTTTAAATCATCCACAAATCATCTAACTTATGAGGGTTTAAATGTACAAGCCATTGCAGTAGACACTGAAATGCGACATCAGACCTTCACTCACCTGTCTAAGTCCAGACGTTCAGGGTAGTTGGTGCAGTCATCACAGGAACGAAGCATCATGGGGAAACTGGGAGATGAGGTCTCCAGCAGTGGTGTTATGTCACCTGATACAGGAGCATTGTGTGAACATTTAAGGCTCCAGGGACACAGGTAACCGGTTAATCTCCAACCTTGGAATTCCAGTTTAAATGAACTTGTGTCTCACTGTTTTCCCACATCAGGGCTGTGCAGAGACTGTTTGAGGGCACGTACTTAAAGCTAAGATAGCAGTCCCAGTACCTTTATGATTTATTAATTTGAATTAATAAAGCCGCAAAACTTGAATTTTCAATGTGAATAGTGAAATTAGCAGTAAATGATGGTGGGAGCGGGGTGCTACTCACAGAGTGCCATCAGCCAACAGAATTGAGCACCCTCAAGCATGGGCAATTTATTGGGGCATTTTGGGTACTTAGGCACCACCCAGCCCCCCTCCTCTACATGTGCCAGTCACTCATAACCCTTTGTGGTGGGCAAAGTGGTCTCAACTGGCTTGTGCGTACCTGCAGGATTGGTGAAAAGCGCATTTGTCTGGGTATAAGCAGATCCCAAGCTGCGTGCTGCACGGACAGGCCTCAATCGGAGTGTTGAAGAGCCCGAGTCTGCTGCTAACCCAGGGTAACTGGTGGGGGTAATGGCAGGGGGGGGCAGAAGTGCTCGTTCCAGGCCCCTGAATTCAAAGGCCAGTGTAGGTGCCCGTGTGGCTCTGCTACCATTGTGAGTAGCGTGCTTGCCATCTGCAATGAGACAGCTGAGGATTACAAACCCACAATACATGCCATTACTTCATCGACATGCCCAAGGGGGACTGATGAAATGGTACCTTTCTGTAAATTATTCACTTTCAGGGAGCCAGTGCAGAGTTCTCTAGAAACATCTTTGGAGAACCGTGAGTCCAGCTAAAACAAAAAAAAAAATGCATTTGTGCCATTGGGGATTATGAGGCATTTGAAACATGTTCTAAAAGAATATTATATTATTTTCTGTTGTTTCCTTTAGTTTGTCAAACGTTTTTAGTAAGTTCTCACATAGATCAAATTACAGAAATACATTTTGAAAGAAGTTAATCTAATTAGAAGCAAAGATAATCAATAATAAATAGCATCAATCACTGAATATATTCACCTGTCGCTGGGCGTGTTGCTCTGTTAAAAGAGAATTTAAGGTTGCCACTTGTAATTTATGGCTACTGGCCTAATGGAAACCATTTGAATACTCTAGTATAAATTATAGGTAACTATCACTGCATGTATAGGAACAACGTCAAAATTATGAATATGCACACCTAAACTAGCCTTTTTAGTTCCTGCCACATTTAATGTGATAAATGCATTTTAGCGTGTAAGTTTAAGTGTGACTAGCTAGATGTCGTTGTTGCCTCATAATTATACAAAGACCGCAATACTCTTAACTGGCTGCTATGAAATATCAAGCTTTGTTCATTTTTTTTTTCTCGTAGAGGGCTCTGGATTTTTTAAGTACTGATACATGACTAAACGTGCGCAATAAAAAGCAGGATATAGATCATTATTTGTTCATCGTTAAAAATTAATGCAGAGTACAACTTACCGCATGACTGAGAAATCGCGCTGTGTAGTTGCTCTGTTGCTTATGAGGTCGCATTACAGATTTAATTTAAAAACAACAAAATCAAGAATCTCTTTTTATATTTGCTTTTTAAAATACCAAGCGAGGTGGCAAGAACCGTTTAATGTTTATCTGGCATATCTAAATACCTAAGGTTCACAAAATTGCTGTGTAATATTGAAAATGTTTACAGTCCATTCATATCAGACAAGCTAGCTCAAATGTCTTGGCTCTATAATTTCTTTTCAGTTCTTTTAAGCGTACGTGTGGCTTTAGGTGGTTCGATTAAAATGCCTTAGCAACGGAGATATGTTGTTATTAGTTACCGCGACATCCTGTGTTACCACAAACATCTTCCGGTACGGAATATACAGTACAGCAGGTATTAAGGCTAGCATCACAGCGACACCCTTGCCTACTAACTCTCGGATGGAGTTTCGAATCCTGCCCCTGTTCCGAGTGTGCTGCGTGAGCACGCTTTCCCCGTG
Source organism: Gymnarchus niloticus (assembly GCA_009936485.2). Taxonomy (NCBI): domain Eukaryota; kingdom Metazoa; phylum Chordata; class Actinopteri; order Osteoglossiformes; family Gymnarchidae; genus Gymnarchus; species Gymnarchus niloticus. The sequence continues at coordinate 10,496,112 of JAACJT020000007.1, forward strand.
TTGCGGTGTACTTTCAGAATCCAGAAAAGGGAACGATTCTGTTTGACGCATTGACGTCTGTAAATTGCCTAGTGTGTGTGTGTGTGTGTTCCGATGGAAATAAAATGGATTTCAAAATAGCACTTCTTAATCAATAAAATGTGGTTTTCCGTCTGAATTTTCAGAGAAAATATTTATATTTCATTAAATTCTGTTCCATCGTTAATTTTCTTTGTAATAATTTATCATATAAATATAATATTATATTTAAACGTATGATATTTCTGTATATGCATATTAAAATCTGTGATGTATGCGTAAATGTTAATAGGGGTCCGTTCCAGAAAGCTTGTTTAACAAATCCTATAGTTAAACCTGAATTATACACTTAGTGGCCATGCAAACAGCCTGCTCCTCCAAACAGTAAACCATGTGACTACAACTTAATACATACAGCAAGCAACTGGATCATGTGATTCACTGATTGTTTGGTGAAGCATTAGAATACCTAAGATCCAGGATCTAAATGATGCTATACATGATTTAATTGTCAGTGCCAGAAGTGGTGATCCTAGCATCTCAGAAACAGACTCATTCCAGTGATTATCACACATTACAGTGTCTATAGTTTACAGAGAATGCCACAGTAAACAGAAAAGCATCCAGTCAACAGCATCTCTGTTGCTGAAAACACCTTGTTAATGACAGAGGTCAGAGTACAATGGCCAGACCCATTAAAACGAATATTAAGGTCGCAACTGGAGAAATAGCAGCTCAGTTCAACAGACACATGCGGAATAGCTTTTCTGAACGCACAACACTTCTACCCGTGAACTAGTGCTGGAGGCCAAACTGGGTCCTACCTGGTACTTGCTAAGTGAACCTGATAAAGTGGCCACTGAGTGCACGTCGTTTTGGTGATGAAACTCTAAAGGTATAAATTCTGGAGCTACCAAAATAGTATGTTTACATTTCATCTGGAATACATTGGAGAGACCTACAAAGGCCATGTTTCGGCACAGTGTACATTGTCCTTAGACTATGGAAAAGGGCGCAGCTAGAAGGTATCTGTGAAAATGCTTATGGACTCAGTAATAAGGCACAACCTCTGGATCTTGGATATAATGCACTGTAGACTTAATATAAATTTCTTAAGTTTTTTTAATTTAATATCATTGCGACCTTATAACTTACAACACTAAAACACATGCACACGGCCACACATACACATACAGTGTATAAGTATGATTGTTTTTAGTACATTAAAGCATATTAAGTTTTTCTCACATTAATTGCCCGTTTCGCACATCCCACGTATAGTTTAATTGTACTGAGCTAAGTTAACATTTTCGGTCGTAAGTACGGTATGTATACGTTGTGAAAGAGTAGTTGGAAGATTGTGCAACATTGCACAACAACGTTGCTGTAACTGTTTCATTTTGACTTTCTGGCTACGTTTTGACAACGTTTTGAAAAACCACTGTAGTGGTTATAGCAACGCTGTGACCACGTATTTGTGTTTGCCAGGTAATACCGTACGCGCAAAGCACTTTTGTAAACCACTGGCAGCAGCGTCGTGCCTGTCTTCATCCTGTGGTAAAACGGTGGCTAAACAACTGATGTTACTAATCAAATGTACTGTTACTGGATGGAAATGAACATTAAGATAAGGCGGAATTTTGATTTGGTGTCCACCTCGTCTCAGAGGTATTCAGTTTCGTCACGACTTCAAATCGATAAAGCGCAGTGATGTGAAAAACTCAAAATAAGTTATATGCAAAACTCAAGTTGGATAGATGGTCTGGCCGTAAAGCAATCATTTTTGACAGGGGCGTTACCCTTCGAGCAGGGGCGTGTCTCTGAGGGAAGGCTGGTGCAAAATTTAATGCGGTTCCCCTTCAATCTGAGCCTAGATGGAATGAATGTAATACATATGCACTGTTAAAAGCTCCGTAAGCCAAGGAAACTATATCTAACGATACGTAAGATTTATGTGACGTATAGACATTAGAATGAGTAAAAATGTATCTGTTGTTCTGTGTAACACACAGGCAAATCGGTCTGCCTGAGCGATCCTGGATATGATGATCTATAAATAACTCATCTGACTCAGAGTGAAAACGTAACAAGTGCCTCTGGCAAAACGCGGCATTCAGAGAGAGCCAGTAAGACACAATGCATGCTTCACAAAGCATTGAGTTTTAACAAAACAGCAATGGTGATAGAAACTGCGGCAAGTGGGAGGGTGAGACAGGTTTTTAAATTGGAGACAGAGAGAAGCAGGACATATATAGCTTAGAAAATGACTAAAAATCAAGGTGGTGTTGAGAAAAGAGGGAAGGGAATAATTTCCAGCACCCTGGATGGGCAATTCGACTACCTTGGGCATTTTCCCTGTGAAAACAGAAGTGTTCCCTACTGTTGGCATCACAATGGGTTGGTGTACAACTACCACTAACCTGATTTTTTCTTCTCACTCCCCCCACCCCACACACACACTGTGCCTCCCTTACCCAGAGCACAACAGATTCTGTCACAGCCCAGTGTGTACACCACAACTTCAGACTCGGTAACCACTACCATAGATGTTTGGTTACACTCAGCCTTTTTGAAAAAGGACATCAAAACTATAACAAATGCAACGTTGGATATAAAAAAATAAAAATCTGGTTGAGTTGGTCTGGTTGTTATGTTCAGATTCCAAAATTTGAGCATGCCGTTAAAGCCAGTGGTGACTGACAGGCTGAGGTTAAATTAATGTCATACAGCAAAACTGATAGCAATGGACAAAGTAAACTGGGGGCAGCAAACTATATTTACACTTGGCTGACTCTGTGTTATGAACCAAGGGGGAGAACCTTACACCCCACTGCTGTAGCAATGGGACTTTGTGCCAGTTGGTAGTGGGTGGGCGGCCTTGCATGGGGGCTCGACATAAGGGGTGCATCATCTCACACCATGGAAAAGGGCACCCACACACAATGATAAGTCATGTGGAACTCTAATAGCTGGCTGGGGTAAGAAAATGATCGCCAAAAGGTTTACTATAAAAACAGGTAACCATTTGCCAAACAAT
>JAACJT020000007.1:10499266-10536320 GCA_009936485.2 Gymnarchus niloticus
CTCTAATAGCTGGCTGGGGTAAGAAAATGATCGCCAAAAGGTTTACTATAAAAACAGGTAACCATTTGCCAAACAATCTGTAGTTACTGGAGGAATGCAAATCCAGGTCCTTTTTCTGATTAAAAGAGAGCCAGGTCGTGATATTGAAATGATTAAAGCAGACCAGAAGTGACAACATACAAATACAGTTGTTTATTCAAACTGAAATCCTCCGGCCACGCGTCTGTCCTACATTAAAACCTATTATCCAATTTACAGATCATGAAAATATCATCCGAGTCGGGGTCAGTGATTGGCGCAACTCCTTTCCCTGATTGCCGGCCACTTAAAATGGAGACTTAAATTCATTCTTACGCCTAAAGAAACGGGTTAGTTGACAGGCTAGGTCTTCGAGGAAATAGCGAGCGACCCCACACCGCAATGCACGCGTTGACATGCGTGTTTTTCCGCTGCCTTTCTTTGCTCGTCCCATCCCCTTGGCTACAGTGGTGCGGTTACTGGTGGCGTGGGGATGAGTGTGGGAAGACAGCATGGCCCAATCCCGGGGCTGCTTTCCAAGGGAAAGAGCCTCTTACACATCAGGAAGTCACAACGAACGAAACGTCCCTCCCCTTCGCCACCGCCGCTAGTGGATTCGTCTCGCCGGCCGCTGGCCCCGCGTCGCCCCAGGCTGCTCCGTGGGCCAGAATCTGGGTGGTGTGGCGAGCCGTGGGGCGCATCTCGGCTGTCCCCGTCCTCCTCTACCAGCGGTGGCGTAGAAAGGGACCGTCCCCGGATACCCCGTACCCTCCCGTGTGCAGCTCGGCCGCCGACACCAGCGGCATCCGAGGAAGCGCTGCGGAGACGGCGAGCGAGTCGATTACGACCCCTTTGGAGGAGGGAGCACAGGCATTAACAGACGGTGGGATGAGTGCCGCGGCGGTGATCCCCGATCACGGCGAGCCCACGGCGGAAGCCGCGCGTTCCTGCGACCACGAACGAGATGTCCCCGCCGACTGTCAGCTGCAGGAGATGGGCACTCGGGTACGGATAACGGTGGCTATTCAGGCGGCAGAGGACGAGGATCCCGGGGAAGACCCGCAGACCGACCACCTGGATTTACCTGGAGGCAGCTGCAGCGAGGATGACGTCGGAAGACGCGATAAACACGGGTAATTAAAGGCTGCGTAACTTTTAATGTGGCAAAAAAAAAAATTCAGCGCAAAGCTGCCCAGTCGGATGCCGTGCTGCGCGCTTTCCAGAACCGTGTTCCATCCTGGGATCGAAGGAGCGGAATCATACGAGTGTTCAGATTTATGGAATTTAAGATAACTTTAACTGACACACTCATCGACGTAAATAACCCATCGGACCTGGTGAATTAAGTGTGTAGCCTCCCCTGCTTAGACTTGCTGCTTAACACCTCTGCGTCACGTCCCGCTATGCATTTTTTATTAGCAGCCGACAGTCCTGAAATGCATCAATGTGTTCATAATTATATTTCACAATTCAGATCTCCGTACTGTTGTAGTCTGAAGGACGCGAACCATGTAAGCGCTCTTGAGTTTCTTACCCGGAGGTCAGGTCCTTGTGTATTGAATCAAGGAAAACCTACTGAGAGAAAATGCATTCGTATAATTAGATCATGCTGAGTTTTTTTCCTCTTCTCCATACCTGAAGGGAAGTATATCGTGAGTCACGTCTGGATGGATTTGACCTGAATATTGCCGCTTTTTATGAAACGTCTGCGTGGGAGGCTTGCCGACAGTTTATTGTCCATGAGAGGTTTTCCCCTCACTTTCCGCACAATTGCGGAAAGCTTAGTTCTGTGGCATGCTTTCTGCTGCGACTTACAGTAATGCACTGGGTCCATCTAGGGAGGTGGTATAGCGCTTCCTGCAGGGAGTGCGGGGGGGGCTCGGATGGTGACTCATCCGCTGGACTCCAATTTAGAGCCTGATTGATATTTAGACCGGTATGTTTTTTTTAATAGTACATCAGGTTATGGATTTGGCAGATAATTATAAACTGCTTTACTTGGTGCTTCAACTGAAGGTTTCAAATGTCAATTGTTACTGTGTATATAGCCCATAATGAGGATAATATTCTGTTGCCCATACAATATTTGTAAGGTTCACGTAATGGGGAGGTCAATCAGGGTGTGGAAGAGGATGGTTTTGTTCTTGTTCGTAGACATAACCCCACCCCTTTCACAGTGGCATGGGCACAAGTGGTGGGGAGATGGAGGAGGAAGAGGAAGAGGAGGAGAGCTGGGTGCCCCCAGATGCAGAACTGATACAGAAGCTGGTGGCCCAGATAGAATACTACCTGTCTGATGAGAACTTGGAGCATGATGCTTTCTTGCTGAAGCACGTTCGCCGCAACAAGCTGGGCTACGTCAGTGTCAAACTGCTCACCTCCTTTAAGAAGGTATCTTCAGATGGCCATGGCCATGCCCACCCTATTACAAGACTGACCAATGTGCTTGGACCATATATTTTCTATATTACTGTAGCATTTGTCAGGAAGTTGGGTGGCATAGACATTGTTGCTGTTGTCCATATCAGTGTTTATAGCAGTATGGCTACTGCCAGTTGCAAAGCTATAAACCTACTGGAGAAGGTGTCTACGATAGCTGCAAGAGTGAGCGTCGCTGTATTTTCTGTGCAGTTGCATTTGTTGCAGCGAGAACAAGCTGGTTGAGCTGGAACTTGACAAAAGATGGTATAGCTGATCTTGAGATTGCAGCTTCTGCTTCCTGAAACATTTTTTGTAGAACAGGATGCTTTTGTTTGTCTCGATCTTCTGGACTGAGCATGCCTTCATTTTCAGGTTAAGCACTTGACGCGTGACTGGCGGACGACGGCGTACGCGCTACGCCAGTCCACTCTGCTCGAACTCAACGAGGAGGGCCGCAAGGTGCGCCGGTGTTTGCCGGTGCCCGTGTTTGCCAGTGAAAGCCTGCCGAGCCGAATGCTGCTGTTGAGCGATCTGCAATGCTGGCCTGAGCTAGGGATGGCCCTGGTGAGAGGGGAAGGGGGTGTGGCCAATGGAGGAGGAACCCAAGGGGGCGGAACCACTCAGCAGGAGCATCCAATGGAGGTGCTGCTGAGGACCTTCGGAACGTACGGGCCCATTGCCTCAGTACGGGTGCTGAAACCTGGGAAGGACCTGGCACCTGACATAAAGAAGCTGAGCGGCCGGTACACACAGCTGGGCACCGAAGAATGTGCCATTGTGGAGTTTGAGGAAGTGGAGGCTGCTATCAGGGCCCATGAAGCGGTGGGTGGGGGCAGCCTGGGGGTGAAGGTGGTCCTCATTGGCACAAAGCCGCCAAAGAAGAAGGTGGCCAAGGAACGGCAGCGAGATGAGGGTGGTGCTTCCAAAAGCCGCTACCTAAACAGCCGCGTGCGGGAGCTGCAGTTCCAAGGGGAGGATTCGGCCTGCAGCTCCTCAGAGACAGAGAGCAATCCCACCTCACCTCGGCTGGCCCGCAAGGTGCGGCCCAACAACAAGCTGAGCCCTACGGGTGGCCCTGGCTACCAACAGAATCACCTGAGCCCTGTGGCGTCGCCTCGCACCAGCCCCTGGTCCAGCCCCAGGGCCAGCCCCTGCTGCCAGCGTCGTGCCCTTGGCACAAACAAGTCTCCCCTGGCTGCCGAGGGCCGGCTGAGCCCGGAAGCTGGCCGTCGATGGGCGGACTACTCCTCAGACAGCAGCCTGACTCCTTCGGGCAGCCCCTGGGTGCAGCGGCGCCGCCAGGTGGCCTCCCAGGAGAACAGCCCATCAGGTAGCCCGATGCTGGGCCGCAAGATCCAGAATGCAGATGGGCTCCCGCCAGGTGTCCTGCGCCTGCCCCGTGGACCTGATGGTACCCGTGGGTTCCACTGTGTGTCCATGGAACACCGGAGCAAGCCAGTAACTCCCCAAACCCCAGCTGTGTAAGTGGTTAGTGCCACATTTCTTAACCCCCATCCCAAATTTGCAGTACAGCAAAAAAGTAACCTCTTCCTACCCCCAGGACAATGGAATATTTTTATTTTATTTTCTATTCTAGTAAAAAGTGGCAGATGTAAGGAGCACCTGCACGTTTTGGTTTGTTTACATGTTGACTCCATTTGTGACTTGTGATAGATGTCTGCTATGACTGTCCCTACTGCAGGATTATTTTTTAAGTAGTTTCTAATTAATCCTGACTGTTAAGAACTCTGCAATGAGCAGCAACTGTTCTTGATCGGACCATTTGATTCCTTACATTTCTCCTGTAAGAAAGGCACCTTGACTGGCAAGCATTTTGTCAGTGTCCCCTCCTGTGTGGATGGCTTAACAGAAAAGACTGAAGCTTTTGCTGTTTGAGCATCTTGTATCACACAGGATTGTTAGCCCTTGCATTTCTTCCACTTTTTTTAAAATCCGTTGGCGTGAGAAATTCTGTTCTAGTGGAGGACCAAGCAGGGGGTGGGAGGTGTCCTGTGGAATCTATAGGATCAAAGTTCTGACAGTAGGGTGGAGGCCAGCATCATGTCTGGGCCAATGAAATGTGTATCTTGTAAAAATAAATCCTTTAACTGGCATCCTATGTCTTTGTAGTCTATCAGGCATTTTGTTCATTTATAGTGATTTAATCCCTTGTATTTACAGACTTTTAAATTCTGTTCTTCATAGTGTTCAAATATACTAACCAGACTGTTTCCCCCATGGGCATGAGTAATGCTAGCATGCTTTCAGATGTGTACATGGATCCTATACAGCCTTACACATTGCTGATGTAAAGTGCTTAAGGGGCTAAATTCCTGTATAATTAATCAAAAAAAAAAGGTATTAGCCAAGGGTGACTCTGACTGCTACATATCCTTAAATGTAGAGACTAAGGAAATTTTGTTGAGCACAAATGACCTTTTGGTATCTACACCTTATCTCTTGTGTAATAGAAAATACCCAAAGAAGAGTATTTTTGTCTAAAGCCAGAACTGAATCTGGTTACCTCTGGCCATGGCGGCAAAATGAAACTGCATCGTTCTGGAAGTCAACATTCAAGGTTAGCCAAGTGTTTTGGTTTTTGCTTTCTCACCCCTTAGGAAAGGTTCCCCCCCATATCCATTTTAAGAGGGGAAACCATGCAGGTCAAACAGATTTAAGGGGGATGCCACAATCTCAGACCTCACACAAATAGGTTCTGTTTCAGTTTGCCCACAATAGCATGCTGGTGCAGGTAAGACAGGTCTTAGAAACTGACAATGAGTTTAATGCACTGAAATTGTTTGAATTTTCCTTGGATGTCTAAAAATATTTTAAGTGCCTCACTTGTCCTCTAGCTGTTAGCAAGTCTCAGGGGAGCATAATTTGTGACCCATTTGAAGTAATGTATTTCAGCCATAAAATTAACATGCTATCCAAATTCAATGTTTGCTTTGTGTAATTATGCTTCCATTTCCAAATTTGCAATGCAAAATACTTACTCGACCCATCCCCCACATTAAGTAGTCTTGCTTTTCTCAGGTATAATACTTAACTTGTGGCATGTTTCAGTGATGCCAGTAATGAAGGCTCAAACACAGACATGTCCCTCTGTATGGTGGTAAATATTTTACAGCGTGCTTGTTCACAATACCCGTCTTTGCTATATGTTCACAAGCAGGTAGGAAGACATTGATGTGACAAGATTAAAATGTTCAGCTTTTACTAACTGCCCTGTGATGGATTAGCACCACCATTCAGGGTGTCCTCTGTCTTGCACTGTAGACTGCCTAGGATAGAGGCTGTAGCCCCCCCCCCCCCCCCATGCCGTGAAATAGGATGAAGCAGTTTTCCTAAATCAAATGCAAAATGATGTGGACTTGGATATAGAGTATTAGATGTAGAAATTTCAATTTAAAATACTTTGGTCAGGAAAAGATTAAAGAACATTGTTAATGGTGTGGTAGTAACACATTTAGCTTTTGTACTGCATTGCATCCGCATCTCCGAAAGCTCCCCTAGATTACTCAAGATGTCAGTGAGTGAGAAGGCCAAAGTTACTCATAGTCACAAATCACCATGAACTTTAACAAGCCGTGCCACGGAACAAGCCTACCATAACAAACGTGGCCAGGGTTTTGCGAGGGCTTCTGCATGTGTTTGTGTGTGCCATGCTGTCAGTGTGACTATGAATGTTTGAGATGCAGTGTGAAAATCTGTCTCCAGCTCCATCTTAGTCACAGGCATGTTTCTCTCTCGCTTTGACCCTCCCACGTCTGTGGTATGCGTTGCGTACATGTGTTTTTGTGCCTGTGTGGAGAAGGGGCTGTGCCCACACAGCCTGCAGGAATTTACAAAGGAATTCAAATTCCTTTCTTTGAGGTACTGCCCAAAATGAAGTATTTGTTCACTACCAACTGGCTGGTTTTAAAAGGTCTGTAAGCAAAACTGAATAAGGCAATCCTGTGACCTGGATGAGTAGCTTCTATGGGCAGGATAGCAACACTGAGCATATACAGTAATTCTATGTAGCACTTAAAGAAAAACCTCTTTGATGTAAAGACTTTAGATATTCACAATAAATCAACTTCCTTTGCTTATATAAATGTATAGTGTTAAAACAATATTAGACAAAATTATAGAACAGACAATAGCTGGAAATGTATAATACTATCAATTGTTTGGGAAAGACACAGGTGGTCAGCCTCACCAGAGAACACAACCAGATACTCCTGAATCCATTGCCACAACCTCAAACTTCACACAAACAGATCTGTATCAGTTTACCCACAATAGAGAGTGTTGCTGGTGCAGGAAAGGCAGGCTTTTGAAACTGAAAGTCAGTGAGTTTAATGTGCATAGAATAGTTTTTTTTTTTTTTTTTAGAAATCTAGAGGAAATCCGTTTCAGTCGTTTCAAGCAAGTTATGGTGAATACATAAAATGTTAAAGCAACCTTTTTTACCCATTAATAATAATAATCCCAATACTACTGCCACTAATAATAACATAACCTTGGTTCTTGTATAAGGATAGCCAGACGTCTGGGCAATTTTAGAAATGCCAATATGCCTAAATCACGTCTTTGGACTGCGAGAGGAACTGTACATTTATTGCTATTATAGACTATTATCTCATCTTTAATGCTAGTTATATTTTTTAAGAATTAACTAAACCTAGTAAATCTTCATGTTCGTACACTTTGGTGCCTGGTCCATAGTTTATATGAACCATATTTTAAAACTTTTAAATATTTCAGTGTAGTAGAAATAATACTTCATCACATCAAATTGTGTGTCAAAACAAATTAATCAACAGCAACGTGTTTTTAATTAGAGCATCACCAAAAACCATACCAGCAGTATCATCGATGCCTACATTTATTCTCATCTTCTGTAACGCATGCAAATTTGATGCGTTACTCTTTTTTTTTGTCACTGAGACACGCAGGATGTTAAATAAACAGCAAAACATGTGATGATATACCTACACTCCAAACCTCTTTATTTTTACTCCATCACATTTTAATCATCCAGCTACAAGTGAGCGACTGCGTTGTATTTTGGTAAGTAATCAAGGCTTTAACCCCTGACTGCACATCTGATTAATACAGGTCACTAGTTCATTTCATGCTATATTTATAACTTGCACAGAGAATGTATATATATATATAGCAGTCACTAGCCCAGTAGTGCTACTAATGATAACCCAAATCAGATATGCAGTCCAGTGGAAAACGTAGTCAGATTTTCATCAGAGAAACGGTCTTTAAGTATGCAGTTTTCTGAAAGGGTGATGAAAATGCCCTTGACATTACTAGGGAAATAATGCTCTGTCAAATGACATTCCTTGCACAAATTCCAAATAAACAGTCAAATAGGTTAGCCCATTTATTTTTCAGCTATTTCTACATTAATTTCTGAATGAAAACAAACACAAAAACCATAATTAGTCTGAAATAGAAAAAAACCTGGCAATCTTAATTCAAGTACTTTAGGCCTAAAATAACTTTCAATTTGGCTTGTTGCTTGTTAAAAACCAATTTACCAACACGTAGCTTTTTACTTTATGAATGGAAAGGTGAAAATTTTGTGAAAATGTGCACTCAATATTAAAAAAAAGGATAAATAAAACACAAAAAAAGTCACACAGCAGACTTCCCAGAAGTCTTATTACAAGTAGAAAAACTTGATTTAATTACCCAGTATTTTCATATATAAAGAAATGAAAAAACTTAAGGAAAATTAACAGTTACTAAGTCATGCACTGGACAAAAGACTCAATAACAGTTATCCTTCTTCACTAACATTCCACTACACTTATTACACAGATGACTGGACATCAAAGACTGACTTTCAAAAACTAGACAGTGAAAAGTATAGTGCCACAACCGTTATGTTAGAAAATAGGCTGTTCAGCTGGCAAAGTCCAAAACTGTCTTTGTCAAATGCTTTGATGTGAGCAAATTCATCAACTAGCAAAAAAAAAAAAAAAAAAGATTCTTCAGACTGCTGAAGAACTTCTTTCCATTGCCTCAAATCCCAGGAAGGATGGTAACAACTCCATGGGGCGGAAAGTCCATCTCTTATCCAAGATCTTCATGACGAGTGCTTCCAGCTGCCAATTTGGATGTGTAATCTGTCTACTCTTCACCCATCCACACATCAGGTGCAGTTCAAACATCGCTAGCTCTCATCTTTATGGTGGCTTAGCGACCATGCGACCCATTTAATGATTCCACCTTTTACCATCTAGGTCACCCCCCCATAGCATCTGACACCATGCACGGCTCTTGGTGAACGTGTCCGATGATCTCCAACCTGCAGACTCTGTCGAATCTCACGCCGGGCTGTTTCACCTCCTCACTCCATGGTGGCATACATACAATGGTGAAAAAGGAAGTCATGCTGAGCAATGAGTAGGTCCCATTTAACAGATTTCCCATAAAGCCGCATTTTCCCACGGCAGATGGGCCTGGACAGTCTGGTGCAGTGGGCGTTTGGACAGGAAGGCGTGTGCGAAGGGTAGCATGTTGGTGGAGGTGATTAGAGTCACAAAAGGTGGTGAGGGCAGGATGGAGGGGTTAAAACTCAAATGTAGAGCGAGCCGTCCGCTGGTCCCACATACCCCACCCCTATAAGCAGCACATCAATCAAGGTCCATATGCCTAAGCCACCAAAGCTGAATAGCTTGCCAAGGCCTTCCCGCCACTGGCCCAGGTAGAACCGGTCTGCCCCAAATCCACCCAGTGTGATGCTGCCAAAAAAGGAGAAACAAAAAAGCCTAGGTGAGTGCCACGTTCTACTTGACAGACGATTATGAAGAGGCTTATTTCACTGGAGCAATTCGGGTTATGAACCATGCTGAAGGGTAGAAGGCTATGCTGTAAATGGCTCTATCAACCACAAAAGGCAAGAGAAACAGATGACCACCAAGACCTCCCAAAGCCCTCTTTTCTGGACCTTAAAATACTGAGAAATATAGCAAGTATTTCAATATGAGTTGAAACTCAAATGCAAGCTGTGGGGAATACATTGAATTCTTTCAAAAACGTTTTCTGATATAATATTGTAGGGCGAATACCTGAGTGCCAGGGCAGTGGACCACTTGTACCCTCCTGTCCAGTTGCAGTACAATCGTTTGAGAAACACCCTATTCCCTGCAAAGCAATAACTCTGATTTCCAAATTCAGACAGGTAATATTACAACAACTTGGGCCACAAAGATTACAGAATGGTCACAGGAAGTTGTAAGCAAGTAACCATTGCAACGTAGCAAGTCACAATTTTAAATACAGTTTTAAGTACATGGAGTATCTACAATCTTCTGCTGGCCAAATTATTTAGTCATTTTATTTTATATTGTACAAGAATAAAGTTTAAATCAACGTAATGAGGACAAGTGTGTTTGATGCAACGTGTCCTTCAGTACAAATCTACAGATTGTCCAGTGTTTCCGGAGTTAAAATACTACTATCAGTACTACCACGCAATACAATATTATTATTAAAAAAAAAAAAAAATTAACACAGTTTTAAAAAGTTGTGGATCACACTACGAGTTACCAAACACATAGTCATTATTCTATGTGTTATCTTCAAGATGCTTGGCGTTTGCCAGTGGAACAGGCATGGGTGTCAGCACTCACCTATACAGTGCACGTGTTCCAGCACGGTGCATGTAGCTGTGTAGCGCTTGCGGGGGCAGGCCACCGTCATGCAAGTGTTGGAATTAGTGCATCGGTACTGCGAGGGCTCCAGCTGCCAGCAGTACTGGCAGGTCACCATGAGGCTGAAGTTAGTCTGCGGCTGGCCTGATGGCCCCTGGAAGAGGAACACAGCACACAGTGAAGAACTGTGGCATTGCCGAGGCATGGACAGCTTGTCCCCTTCAGTATGACATAGCCCTTCCAAAGACCTCTTATTAAAATCAACAGCATTGCTGTGGTTCCCCAGACTTGCGTGATGGTTCCTACACACCTACTGACTGCAACACTGAGCAGTGTTTGCATTTAACTGCAGCTGTGGAAGAGCAGCAGGCGAGAGGACCTGCCCAAACCTGCCACACTCATCGGCGTGCTTGCAGCATAGTGAGGCTTCGCGGTTACGACAGGCAGCTGTCGAACGAGGGCTCATAACCCTGTTATTAAGTACAGAATGTTCGACGAGGACTCTGGAAACAGGCTAGTAATAAAAACAACAACAGAAACGTATGCTCAAAACATGCTTTCCTCCAGTTCAAATGCCACTCCTGTTCTGGAGATCTTAGCCACCATACCATCTTCTATGCTGATTTTTGCTCTCCAATTAGTTACTCAATAAGCACAACCAATTCTGCTTTCACACAAGGCTTCTAGAATGGAAAGCTTCAGGTCGCCAGCCCGTCATTGAACAGTGTTCCTGTGTGTAGAAGCAGGCAGCACAAACAGCACAGATTAATAATGGTTATTTATTGATTAATCAAACTAAAACAAGGCCAAGAAAAATCTAATACCCTGACTGCTGGTTTGCTTTAAGTTTTTTCTGCTGGCAAGGTCTTACAGCTTACAAGAGCCTCCTGCACCCAGAACTTCAGTTACTTGCCTCAGTAATTTTTTTTTTTTTTTTTTTTGCACTTATTGTAACTTCCCTGTCGAGGTTAGGCCCCACGAGAAAGGGCTACAGCCAGACTGAATTATCTACCGGAGAACAAGTCAAGACAGAGGCCTTGCTCACCAGACAGTGGACACCACTCCTTGCCTTGCAGGAGAAGGATGCTGGCTTTCCATAAGTGCAGTTTGTGTGGAAGACGCAATCGACGCAATCTGGAGGCAACTTGCTGCAAAGACCCCCGCTTGGGCACTTGGATGCATAACTTGTTACACCAGTGGTAGATGCTGGAGGAAAACAAATTATGTCACGTGTAAAATATATATATATACCACACCTGTAATCAGGAGTGAACAGAGTACTCACTGGGGATGGATGATGGCATCACAGGGCTGGTGATGACTGGACTCTGCTGGGAATCTTGGCTGGAGCGGGGCTCCTGGCCTACATAAGGGGAACTCAGGTACCCTGGGGAGTCAGAGACAGTTCCCCTACAATTAGAATTACTGTCTGGAAAAGCCCCCAATGCATTCCAATTAAGCGGCAATTCTGAGAATTTTCATTGTCTTACTATAGACGCTCAGATGAGTTTACATGCCCTTAAAAAATCTCATCACCTCTAATCGCTGAGGACGCTTGACTTCGTCACTGGAACTGGACATCCTAGCTATGGGCTACTTCCATTAATTAGAAGATATACTACAACACCGTTTAGCTCTCGGCTAAACAGTCGGACATTAAGGACAAACAGAAACAGTGCTTAATAAATATTGTACTGCAGATTACCAAGAATGACACAGCTTGAGCAACCAGTCTCTGACATACATATACCCACCTAACTAGCTAGCTGTATTTCATACAAGTAACATAGCTGGCTTTAAACCCATACTCTTAAAAATATGACACATTAAATACCTTACATGAAATTCACCTTTTACCAATAAAGAGAAATACGGCTGATTAAACGAGTTAAATGGCCGTTTTGTACGGCAGCCATCTACTTATTAAATTAGCCTGTACGCTAAGAAGCCAAACAGCTAGCGTCTGTAGGTGCCTGCTGTAAACACGTCAAATAAAATCCTACTATACTCCAGCGCCTCCTTAGTTACCCACCATTAACCGACTTCACACATGAGTCCAGAAACATAAGCAGCATAATTCCGTAGGCCTTCATGACGCACCAGCCTTTCTTTGAAAGCCGCAGCTGACAACTAGCCGCCATACTGAGACACATTCCACTTCCCCGGTCCACGCCACGGCCCGGGTCCCGCCCCAAGTCCCGCCCCGGGTACCGCCCCGGGTACCGCCCCACTTCTCGCGCTCCCCCTGCTTGCATCATAATGAATGACATAAAGGGTGGATCTCAATTCTCTTACTTCGTTTCCTCCACTCTTTTACAAGGATCCTGCACGGAAAATACTGTCCTTCCAAATTCCGGATGATAATGGGTGTCCCGTTAGCATAAGAAACGAGCGTAGGAAGCTAAACTTTCCTTAGGCGGAGGTGTACCTCCATCACGGAAGAGAATTACACCATTCACTGAGGATAATATATCGCACTTAACCGTAGCAGAGTCTCGGTATAATGAATGTGCACTTTTCTTTGGCATGTCCCAGTTCAACCATTTCTCCTTACCTAGAGTTCTCGCTTCATCTTCTTTGTAAACTGTGAACTAGTGGACAAAGAGACAAGGGGAGGATATTAGTGGAGATGAATAAGAGAACGGAGATCTAACAGAAATTACTGCAGGGAAATGAACATGCCATTGGGAAGCATAAACAAAGATAGAACCCACCCATTCTGGTGGAATGTGATATGGTCACCAGGAGTCAATATAATGAGAGGCACGGTGGTTCAGTGCTTAGCACTGTTGCCTTATATCTTACAGATGGGGGGGTTCAAATCCCACCTTGGCTCTAGTTGCATTGAGCATAGATCTTCCCATGTTTCATAGGTTTCCTCCCTCAGTCCAAAGACCCGATCAGCCCCCCCAGTTTTGTATGCTAAGCTGCTTGAAATAGCCTCCAGTTATCTCTGTCCAGGATAAGAGGGCAGGAAGTGGATGGATGTTCTCCATCTGTCTCCAGGAAAATCGATGGAGTCAAAATAGTCTTAACACTTAAATGCTGAAACAAGCGCAGCAAAATTTATCCCAAACAAATGGTGGGTATCAATGTAGTGGATCCATACTGCTGTAGTTTGCCATTAGAGTGCATTGTACTGTTGGTAATAGAATAATTATCCTCCATTTACCCTTCAGATAACCTGTTTCAGTGCAGTTCGATACTTGGCCAATAAAGCTCATGTTATTCTGATGCTCCTGCCTCCAAAAAGCAAAAAAAGACAAATTAGGCTTTAACACTTTATTCATTTAGCAGACGCTTTTGTCCAAAACAACACACAGCAAGGTACAGTAGATACAACAGAAGTTAAGGAGCTACATAAAGGCATAAGTGCAATGAGGCTCAATGTCCAACGAGGGACCAGCAACCGAATACAAGTTAATCCAGTGTTAAGAGCGATACAGTATGTGTCCTACTAGAAAGTAATTCAATCCAAGCATGAAGTCCTAGATCAGCATAAAAACATTAGAGCAGTGTTTGCAATAAGAGTTTGGAGAAGGAATCTTTAGCATGAGAGGAGTCATTGGATTGTGAGAAGAGATGACCTTCAAGAAACATCAAGACCCAACAGGGACTCGAACTTGATGTGAGCAGCTATAGGGAGCCGAGAGAGACGGGAAACACGGAGGCATCTAGGCTGATTGCAGCAGCATGCCTGGTATTCATTCTGAACCATCTGGAGTGAGTCGACAGCACAGTAGTTCTGTTATTCTTACAAATGAAGACTTATCTGCTCTTCGAGGGTATACAGTACATTGTTAATTGGACAAATCGATCTGCTAACCAGCTTATCTCCTTCGCACCACGGACGTCGCAGGTTACGAGGGAATTGTCAGTACATAAAAATAATGCACAACAGGAGGACAAACACTTTGCACCAAAAGAGTTTATTCCCAGAGGGATAGAGAGAGAGAATCATAGTTTCATTACACAATTCATTTTCCCCTCATTTTGCCATCACCATGCTGTATATCACCCAACAAATGGCAGACATTCCAGGTTGAGCAGAGTCACAGAACAAGTGTGTCAGACAGTCAGCATTGACATTCAGTCAATAGTCTTATTCTTCCCTCCCAAATGTAGCATGTTTGGATACAGACTGCTGCATATCACAGCATAAACACCACAATACTAAGCTATGCACTCCCTTTATTTCCGCACTTTCATTTCACACCAAGTTTTGAAGAACATGCCAGCACTCTGTCATTAATAATCAGTTCACTGTACTACAGCTGGCATGTAGCATCAGCATCTGGAGTGGCAATATTCACCTCCGAATGATGGGTGCGTTAATATTAAATGACGTTTTTATACACCCAAGTTACTTTCCTATTCTTTCCATCATTAGCCAGTACATCTTGTTTCTGATAAATCTGCACTTTCTGCTTCTGTCACTTTGCCTTCCAACTAGGTTGTGAAGTCCCTTGCATTCTCTCTAGGTTAGCATCCCTAGGGTGCCCTCAGGAGGTAACTGCACCGCCTTCCTCAGAACTCTTCCTCCGCACGTCTACAGCGCGATTGCTTCAGCAGGTTCAACCTGGCTATGGCCTCCGTTACTGGCATCTCACCGTGGACCTTGTTGTCCCTCGTTCGCACGTTCACGCTGCTCGTCATCCTCTCCTTCTCCCCCACCACTGCCATGAACACAGGTGGACACCACGTCAAGGGGCTTCCTTAAACCATCCGTTCTTTACTGGGAGCTCCACACTTAATCCAGTTTGTTTAACAAAAGGTGGCACAGATCCAAAGGGATAAAGTGCTGTTTCACATTCATAAGAGACCATACACTTTGCATACTTTAAATATTTGACAACATTTGACTCCAAATAGCCTCCTGTTTTAGGAGAAATCTGGTGTCTCTCACCCAGAATGAAGTTGTACTGAGCCAGCTGGGCATTACGGATTTTCTTATTGAGAAGGCAACTGGAATCAAGGTCAGCATCTGCCATGAATCCAGCCTCCACAAACTGTTTGCACACCTGAAATATTTTAAGACTGTTACTTGGAGTTTCAATGGGAGACCAGACAGACGTCACCCAAACACGAGGGAAAAATGAGTTTTTGAAATCCACATGGGCGGGATTACCATGCACTGTCAATCACCAGCAGACTTTAAAATCCCATTGTTCACATTATAGTCCCAATTGGATTAGCCTGGGCAGTGTCTAACAGATAATCCACCCAGTTTATAGCTCAAACAGCTGTCATTGTGCAAACAGCACTGCTTGCACAAAAAGGGGAATATTCTGGGGAAGCAAAACAGATAACCAAAAGGATTGCAAGGTGTACCGTTTTGGCATATTCCTCACAGGAAGGGTTGACAGGGACCAGCATCACCTGACGTGGAGACAGCCAGAGAGGCCTGTGGGAAACAGCCAGACCCCCTTACTAAGTTTCATACAATTTTTACACAGTGTCATACTATGGCAATACACCTCGTATTCTGTGAGCCAAAATGTGATTCAACAAGAATAGTCAGGAGGATGCTGAGCTGAAGCTTATGCATAGATACACACTGACGACTCCAACTAGAGTGCAACACTCACCACTTCCCACCGTAGTTCTCTGTGAGGATGGCTATCATCCTCTCCACGGAACCCAGAATGGCCCGGTGGATGATGACAGGCCGTACCTTGTCATCTCCATCTTTCCTGCAAGGATTGTCGACAGCAGAAGTGACTACCATGTTCCACTCTGTCCTCATAGCACAGGGTGCCAAGGTCAACTCAGGTCACATCACTGGTACACGAGCCATAACCAAACAACGGCTACGTGTGAATACTTACCCGACGAAAGTCAGGTCAAAGCGTATTGGCAGCTGGAAATCCAGCTGGATGGTAGCACACTGATGGTACCGTCCGATGGCATCCTTGATCTTTATGTCGATCTGAAACACCACAGTCATACAGCATCAATACACTGTCAGATACTGGGAGTTTACCATGTGCGCCAAAACAAATTCAATTTATATAGCGCTTTTAACACGAAGCACGGTCACAAAGCGCTTTTCATATAAATGAAAGGCCACGCCCACCTTGGGACCATAGAACGCTCCATCTCCAGGATTCAGTTTCCAAGGCTCACCAAATTCATTCAGGCTGCTCTCCAGTTGCTGTGGACAGACAACACATCCACTTTTAAACAGTACGTAGCAAGCCATATACTGACCGCCGAAGCTCACAGCGGTCCACAGAGTTAGGGTCATACAAGCTTTAATGCCTTTGCTAATATGAGCTCCATCCCAACACTACCTTCTCAGCCTGGTCCCAGATAGCAACGTCACCCAGGAACTTCTCT
Source organism: Gymnarchus niloticus (assembly GCA_009936485.2). Lineage (NCBI taxonomy): Eukaryota > Metazoa > Chordata > Actinopteri > Osteoglossiformes > Gymnarchidae > Gymnarchus > Gymnarchus niloticus. Next base: position 10,515,709 of record JAACJT020000007.1, read on the forward strand.
GGCCGCGTGGACAAGAACAACTGAAAGGAGAAACCGAAGACATCGTACACACCGCGCAGGAAGTCCAGGCATCCCTTCATCTCCGATGCGATCTGGATGGAAAACAAAGCAAGAATGAGTGAGGAGGCGGGTGACTGTGAACAGCACGACGACATACGCAGTGAGCCAGAGCTTCCTAATAATGGCCCTCGCAAAGTCATTTCTTAATTAGGCTTGTTTGAGCTGTTGACGATGGAATGAATCAATTAAAATTACTGTATGCTTCACGGAAAAGATGACCCAAATTGAGCTTGGTTAAACTGAGGTCAGAAATGTTTGTTGATGAAAAATGGCATTTCTAAATATTAATTTTGCCCTGAATGAACACTGATTAATTCAATATAATTAAACCAACAGTTACTCATTCCTAGCTCTTGCAAAACTGATTGAATGAATTTTTAAAATGAAAACCTTCACATTTAAAAAAAAAAAAAAAAAAAAAAAAAGAGCATACGTATAAATCACATTTAGTTTTGACCAAATAAAAACTTGTACCAGCTAATTCAAACATTCTATACTTAAATCACAATTTAAATTAATGTGCAGCACACCTAAGGACTTAAAAGCTCGTCTGGACGAAAAACCAGTGTGTGTGAGTCACAACACCGGGCTCGTAACACAATGCTAAAGTAAGCGACAAACATCAAAATTAAACAAAGACTCATTCACTTGCTAGCTGGAAACTCCTTGTTCTTCATATTGAAAGTTCTTCCCTGTCTAAGATGCAGTTAAAACAGCACCCATTACTCTCACTTTGTGCAGTTAACGGCACGATCGCCGATTTTAAAAGATCTAGAGACACTTTCATCCTCAAGACTGCTCACCTGCTCCATGGCGCAGAAGATGTGGGCGTCATCCTGCTGGAATCGTCGCACCCTGGTGAGGCCCGTTAGCGTCCCGGACAGCTCGTTGCGGTGCAGCACGCCAAAATCGGCCAGCCTGAGCGGGAGCTCCCGCCAGGAGCGCGGGCGGTGGCTGAACATCAGGCTGTGGGAGGGCAGAGCAGAGCAGGCCAACGCCAGCAGGGTGACAAGGCAGCAGAATGGTTTGGGAGGAACTTCAATGCCAGCAAGGCCCAATGCGGGCGGAACCATCAGCAAAGCAGACTGCCTAACCTAAATTTGCCATTTTTAAGTTGAATTCATTGAATCATTGCAGCTGTTTAGCCTAGAGTATCTTCTGTTGAGGGGGAGAAAAAAAAAAAACCTGTATTGACACCTAGATCTACCCGTTTAGTTGACAATTTATTTAAAGCAAATTACAATAGTGATAACTGGATAACTTACAGGAAGAAACCAGGTTACCATAGGAACATCCAAGGGAAGAAGTATAAAACTTTGTAAAAATGTGGTCACCAAGCAGTTGAAGCTAAGTGTGAGGGCCAGGATGCCGTTCCACCCACCAGTGTCCAGGGCAGTTCATGGGCTTGAGGGCAAAAATATCCTGCTCCACCGGGAAGGAGAACATGTTCTCACTGTAGTGTTGCCAGTGACCAGACACCTCCCACAGCTTGCTGTTATAGATGTTAGGGGTGGCCACTTCCTGGAAGCCCCTCTTGCAGTACTCCTCCTGGAAGCAAGGCAACATTGGCGGGCAGCCAAACAAGAGTTTGTGCTTCTGAAAGACTCCCTCCTCCATTCGCACCCAACTGAAAGACTATGATACCCAACACAGCATCAAGAGCTAACACACTAGAGCAAGCATCATGTGATACATTGTCCTGCCATCCTGCTAATCTCTCAAAGTCCACAGCAGTAGAGAAGCTGGGAAAGAGAATCTGGCCAGCGGTGCTTCAGTGGATCAAACAGAAGCCTGAATCCCGGTCTGGTAGCCCCAGCGGAGCGTCAAGGCGAAGCAGGGCAGCCCTCTCACCTTGATAAAGTCTGTGAGTGTGTTGTACAGATAGGCCCCGCGGGGAAGGAAGAAACAGCTGCCTGGGCTCAGTTCATGGAAGAAGAACAGCTCTTGTTCCTGGAATGGGAGAGAGATATACACTAATGATCTGCTAAATGAAGCTTCAAAACCTGTGGTGGGTGGGAGTATCCTAAACTACCAATCAATGCTGGCAGTCACAAGCATCGATTGTGGGGGAAATTATTGATTTTGGTTGTGATTAATACTTGATCCTATTAATCCACAGTAGTTATAGAATAATAACCTTACACATACAAGGAGACAAAGGGCATGTGCAAAATAACTCTGTGATATGACACCAGGTGGTCAAAATGAAATCTGCAAGGCCAAACACACTGGAGCTCTCTAGGGTTTGCCTTGGTGATCCTGTGACAATTTTGTGCAGAGCAATAAACTATACCATATGGACCATTTTGGGCTACTCTGATCATCTGTGACTAGTGAGGCAATTTTTGCCATGACAATTAGTAGTTCAGAATACTCCCCCCCACCATGGGTTTTGAAGCATCATTTCTCTCATCATTAATATACGCATACATCACCATGGGAGAGGCATGAGATAATAAAAGACAATGAAAATTTATGGATAAAGTTTGGCATAAAAATTGCAAAAGCGTTTCCTTGCCAGTCACCTGCTGCATGTTCAACAGTGAGACTAGGTGAATCAGTCTCAAGACCAGCTGGAACAGACAGAGGGCTCCCTCTGCTGGCAGCCTAAGCAACAGCAGCGACAGGTTACCTTCCCAATCTTGCGGTGATCCCGGTTCCTGGCTTCTTCCTGAAAACGTTCCCACTCTTTCAGCATCTTGGTGTCAGGGAAGGAGATGCCATAGATACGCTGCAATGTTTCCATGTCTGAGCGGCCTTCCCAGTACGTCGAAGAGTTCTATAAGAAAGGGTGGATAAGACAAGTGACGGGACTTCATATAAAGACAGACATTATAAATAACAGGTGGTATACAGGTACACACCTTATAGATCTTCATGGCTTTGATCTTTCCAGTGTGTCGGACATGTGGCCCTCTGCACAGGTCGATTAGGGGCCCACATCTAGCACAGGAGACAGCAGGCCCCATGACTTGCTGCTTAAATGACAGAGCATCCAAAACTGACTATATAGAGACAGTCAGCTGCTCAGATTTGACTTACCGGTACACTGTGGTGGTGGGTGTGGTGACCTTCTCATTCAAGATACGGCACTTGAATTTGTTATACTGAGACAACAAAAAACAACAGCAGTAAGTTTTCATAACTTATGCAGGCATAGAAATATACAGAGAGAGAGGTCTGATCGATGGAACAAATATCCACAGGAAGTAAGCAGATGGTCTTCTCACCTTGAACATCTGCAGCAGCATCTCCTTGCTGACCTCCAGCCTCTCAAAGGGCTGCTTCTCTTTCAACACCGTCCGGCAGATGCCCTCCAGGGCACTGAACTCGGTGCTAGAGACCCCCCTGGGCAGGACACACAGACAGAGGGGGGGGTGTCACGGCCAAGCTGTAACTATGTGAATGAGGAAGTGTTTCCTTGCTCGCAGGGGCCTCACCGCTGTCCTTCCAGGAACATGTCGTAGTAGAAGCCGTTCTCGATGGGCGGGCCGTAGCATAGGCAGCCGCCGTAGAATCGCTCCATGGCCTCTCCCAGGACGTGGGCGCTGGAGTGCCAGTACACCTGAAATTGAGCAGCAGAAGCAGAGAACATGAGAAAAGGAGAAGTGGACACAGCAGGAGATTGAGGAAGGAGGATAGTGCGAAAGCGATGGGAGAGAGAGAGCGAGAGAGGCAGGAGGAAGGACACTTACAGCCTGGGCATCATCATCATCAAAACGGAGCAGCTCCAGGGAGCAGTCCTTTTCCAGCGGCCTGTCCAAGTCCCACAGCTCCCCATCCACACGTGATATCACAGCACTGTCGGCAAGGCCCTGGCTGAGAGAGACACCACAGGTGTACCGGCTGTCCGAGCACAGTCGGCAAGGCCAGGGCTGGCTGAGAGATATCACAGGTGTATTTACCATCATTAAGGGGCTGACAGATTAGGAATGAGTATATTAGAGGGTCAGCTCAGGTTGGACAGTTTGGAGACAAAGCCAGAGAGGTGAGATTGCGTTGGTTTGGACATGTGCAGAGGAGAGATGCTGGGTATATTGAGAGAAGGATACTGAGGATGGAACTGCCAAGCAAGAGGAAAAGAGGAAGGCCAAAGAGGAGGTTTATGAATGTCATGAGAGAGGACATGCAGGTGGTTGGGGTGACAGAGCAAGATGCAAAGGACAGGAGGAGATGGAGGCAGTTGATCTGCTGTGGCGACTCCTGATGGGAGCAGCCGAAAGTAGTAGAGACATAATACTGCTGCACCAGGTACTATAACAACAATATCAGTGCAGGCCTGACTGGGAGAAACCCCATTTCTGTACCCAGCAGCTGGTATTGAGAATCACTGCCACTCTGTGATTAAAGTGGCACATGCTAAAATTCATAGCACAATCTCCATGGGAAAACAATGCACAGGCTGTTGACAGCCTGCTAGTGACAGAGGACCATCTATCAAGAGTCCCACTGGCAGCATCTGACCCACACCCCAGCTCCCCTACCTGATTCTGCAGGCCAGTTGGTAGGGGCTGGTCACCCAGGCCTGTGCCTCCATCGTCCTTCCATCTGGCAGCTGCACAATGATTGGCCGGCTGTCAGCGGCCCGCTTGGCCAACAAGGCGTCACTTTGCTTCTTCAGCTTCTCATACAGCTGCAGGCGGTCTGCAACGTAGGCCGGCCAAGAGTGTACCTGAGCGCAGGGCACAGGGAAACTGGTCACGAACCCGCATGTTAAACAAACACTGCGACGTGGACGCTCGGCATTTCATAAACACTGTTTAATATACCTAGGTGCACACTTCTCAGCTATGAGAGCAACATCTGGAACACGTGACAGGACTCGGTTTAAAATGCTTAGGATTAGTAAATAGCATTAGCAGATTAGCAAAGAGCAGCACAGCACGCAGTCATCTCGGGCTGACAGGACACACCCCTAGTTCAAATAACTGGATATCAAGAGTAATTAAGCTTATATCTGTTCTACATTATAAGAGCCCTTTGAAAACCTCAACCTCGTAACGTAACCTTTTACATGCATGCCACACAGCTGCTCAACAAATTAGTTAAAAAACACACACTTTACGTTACAATGAACCACAGAAGCACCGGAGACTGTTTAGTGCCTCTGATAACTCGTTCCTATGAGGAGGTACCTCGTCCACCCGCGAGGCTTTGTCCGGCTTCTCCTTCTTCTTACTTGCAGGCGCAGACTGCTGCACCTGTGACAAAAGTATAGTTCAACAACTCATAAAGAATAAAAATTATGTAGACATGCACACCACCCGTTAGTTAGAACTACGAAGCAGATCAACTCAACGGGCCAAGAAGTTTAGCTGACACTGAAAGGAGTACCGAAATACCACAGGGGATCGCTGTCCCGCCTATCAAAAGCTACTCTTATGCCACTGAATAAGGGGCTATTTCGAGACACCGGCTGTCAGCTTCCTAGGCTGTCCTTCTCCGCTTCGATCGAAACGAAGGACATCGGGCTTAAGAGTCAACAGACCTGGCAACGCTGGGAAACGCTTACTTGTGACTGATCGGTGCCGGCCTGGGCCTTCTCTCGCCTCTTCTCCACCTGCCTGTCCGCGCATTTCGCCGCCCGCCGCTGGCCTTGAGCTTCCAGGTCCAGCTGCGCCTGCAGCCCCCGTCGCAGATGGACGATGCGGTACTTGAGCTTTTCGTTCTCGGCCCTCAGACTCTCCAAGACGGTGGATTGAGCAAGACTGTGTGCTGCACTCTGATCCCCACACAGCCCGTCCAGCAAGCGCTTTACCTCCAGGCTCAGCTGCTGTATCTCTTCCTCCTGGGCTTGCAAACGTGCTGCCATGCGGTCCGCCATCTTTAACGGCAGCCGGCCGAGAAACTCGCGGTGCCACGAGCGTTAACGAGTGAGTCTGGAAACACAGCGCCCTCTTGCGGCTGTGTAGAAACGCTCGAAATCTGAGGTTTTCAACAGAAATGTAAGCCACTCAATCCAATTAAATTAATTCAAGAACATTTCAGGAAAAACGATGTATCTTGTGCATTGGTATTAATTAATTAAATACAAGTTTTTACTTGCTCTCCCACTATTCAATTTCTGGATTTCCTCTCACTAGCCATATATATAGCAATGCTATTGCTGTCCTTGCGAAATCTTCTTTAAGAGTCTTAGGACAAATATGTTGAGAAACAAATGGTGTTTGTACGGAATGATAGCCCATCCGGCGATGTCAACGGCTTGTGTCGTGACAGCACTGCCGCATCTGTCCACCAGAGGGCGCGATTCTCCCGTAGCGCCGGTGAAAGTCAGGAAGCAGCTGATGGCCCCGCTGTCGTCTGGTTTACGGCATGTCTGAAAACGCGAACCGTGACACCGGGGATCTCTTGTTTTTATGAACGAATAGTCAGGTTGTGGTGCAAGCATAATATCGTACTCAAGACAACTGTAAAAAAGTGCATATGAAAAAAGACTGAATTTGCTGCGCGGTTTGTGATATGCGTTACTGGAAAAGAGCACGGCCGGATGCCGAAGTGAAATATACAGCTGAACTGTATATAAAACTGCTGCTTTTATAAGTATTCCAGAAACTAGTTTGAGAACTAAAACCGCTTTGCATTTCAGCACGTTCGGGTCTTTATTAGAGGAAGAGTACGGCGCACCGTGGGGAAGGCAGGCATTCAGGTGAAACCCTTCTGCTTGGCTTCATGTCAGTGAAGGCATGGCTTCGAGCTTCGCGCCCCCGAAACTGGCTGACTTCATTCTTACCGAGAAGCTGGGCAGTGGCACGTATGCCACTGTGTATAAGGCATACAGGAAGGTTAGTGCTGTACATACACTCCATAGTCGTTTTACGAAGCACGACTAGTTCCATAGAAACATGAATGCTGCTGCTGTTCATTTCCTCTACTCAGCCGACTTGTTCTTACTTTAAAGTGTGATGCAGATCTGCCTTCGACTGGCAAAGGATTACTGCATGATGTAGAGTGTCTTTATATATGCTTAGTGAAAAGCTGTGTGAGGGTGTGTGTTTTTTAGGGGGATAATCGAGAGGCAGTAGCTGTGAAAGTTGTAAGCAAGAAGAGTCTGAACAAGACCTCCATGGAGAACCTGCTGACAGAGATTGAAATTCTCAAGACCGTGCGGCACCCTCACATTGTGCAGCTGAAGGACTTTCAAGTAAGTATTTTAGTTTATTATTATATAAACTTTCACCCAAAACAGAGGTCTCTGCTCATTGGCTCTCTGAAAGACCACCCCCACAGAGCACATCCTCAGTGTGTGGCTAGCAGTGCCACAGCTGCAGGTTCCCCAGGAGGCAGTGAGGTTCTCCCACCTCTGCTCTGCTCTGCTCTGCAGTGGGACTCTGAGAACATCTACATGATCCTGGAGTGGTGCTCCGGAGGCGACCTCTCCCGCTTCATCCGCAGCCGGCGCCTGCTCCCGGAGAGGGTGGCCCATCGCTTCCTGCAGCAGATGGGTACGATTCGCAGCTTCCCCCCGCCATCACGTGCCTTTCCCTCTGAGGTGCGCGAACGTAAACCGTGCAAGTGTGCCCAAGTGTGACCTCGGTCTCCATTTCCCGCCAGCATGCGCTCTTCAGTTTCTCCACGAGCGGAACATCTCGCATCTGGACCTCAAGCCTCAGAACATTCTACTCAGCGGCTCTGTGCTGAAGCTGGCAGGTGCTTCGCCTCTGCGTGGCTGCTGCCGTCACCTCTTTCCCTGCACCTGTAGCAATCACCAGCAATTCAAAATGATCCGTAGGGTCTTTTTTCACAAGCCAAGTTCCACATGAAGCCACACTTGAAACAAAATGAGTCTTAGTTCAGAAGTCTTCAGTAAATACTAAAGTGGATGTTTTTGAGGCCTAAGGACAACAGTGGGCGTGATGATGAAAAGTCACGGCTTTGATTGGCAGACGTCACCCCAGCTGGTCAAGTCATTGACTTCAACTGCGGCTCAACACTCATGCTGCTTTCGGAGGGAAACTCCCATTTGTGTACTGCTCAGTCATTGTGGCTAATCTCTGATCACATGTCTCAGACTCACACTGAATGCTTTGCATCAGCTGTTTTACAAATATGATGTCAGCGAATGTTTTTAAGGGCCTCGCATCATGGTGCCTCACTCCTTGCATGCTGTTGTGCAATTTTTTTATAATTGTGACCAAAACTGACTGAACGTTCTTTTTGCCATCCGGTGCCTGTCTGCAGATTTTGGCTTCGCCCAGTACATGTCTCCCTGGGACGAGCAGAGCGCTCTCCGCGGCTCCCCGCTCTACATGGCTCCAGAGATCGTGTGTCGGCGGCAGTACGATGCGCGGGTGGACCTCTGGTCCGTGGGGGTCATCCTGTACGGTACGGCACTCTGCGACCATCTCTTGACCCCCAGCCTCCTCAGTGGTGTTCTTAACACACATCTCCTGTACCTCTTCAGTATAAGATGGTTACATTTCCTCACTTTAACCCTGTGACTGTTGGATCTTGAGCCTGTAAGACATGCCAGATCTGTCTGTCATACACCTGAACTAAGTGGAAAGGGTGACCATTAGTAGATGTCTGTACTGCAGCTGTGTAGAGTATGCATAACTGTCCATAATTTTAAGTGTTTCTTTTATATCTGTCCATATTCCATCTGGATCTCTAATAACGTTGTCTCTTCTACCAAGATCTAGACTAGAGTGATATGTTGCTGTGTTCCCGTAGCTGTCTGTACTGCGGGAGTACGATACACAGTGTTTTCTCATCTGTGTCTGTACTGCAGTACTAGCACAGGTCGCTTACCCAGTGTCACTCTGTGTCCCTGTGCAGAAGCCCTTTTCGGCCGTCCGCCGTTTGCTTCGCGTTCGTATGCTGAACTGGAGGAGAAGATCCGTAGCGACCGTGCAGTGGAGGTGAGCACAAGGGCCCGCCTTATGAAGCTGTTTTGGGAGGTGTCCTGGAGCCGGGTCTCCCTGGATCCCACTCTGGCGACTTGTTTCCTCCCGCGGCATGTGGATGTCGAGGCCACGTTCTGGTCTCCCCGCCCTGTTTGGGAGCGTCGTGCAGTGGTTTGGCCCAGTGACTCCGCAGAGGGCGGGTGCTATTTATATGGATACTTTTCATGTTCGATCCCAGACTCTCAGGGTGATGTTTTTACACGCCACGGTGAGGTGGGCTGTTTTTGGATGCAGACGGGTCAACGGTGGTTTGTCTGCTGGCTGTGTTGCAGCTGCCACCTGGGGCCAAGGTGTCCCGACCCTGCAGGGACCTGCTGTTGAGGCTGCTGGAGCGCGATCCAGACGCCCGCATCTCCTTTGCCCAGTTCTTCACTCACCCCTTTGTGGACCTTGAACACATGCCCAGTGCTCATAGTCTGGGAAAAGCGGTGAGTGGGCCAGTGGGTATTGATTGCATTGCTGGGGGCAAAAAAAAACCTAAAAAATCCAGCATAAATATAAAAGTGCCTGTGCTGCCTTTAAAGCCAAACCGAGTGCTGGTAGGGGGAGGGGCGGTGCTCATACATGTCAATCAATGGTATAATCAACCAACCACTGCGTGATTGGCTAACTTCCAGTAGCTACAGAATGTGCAAGGCAGGCTCAAAACAAAGCCTTGTCTATATATAAAAATGTAGTTTATGCTAAGGCGTTTCACAGGATGAAGCGGTAGCCAGCAGTCCAGCCGGAAGAGACAGCTTAAGCGAAGTGATCTTTTGACTTCGTCGGCTGCATGATAAAATAAGGAGGTGAATAGGAAATGCGTGACTGCATTTCTAAACGCGTCTGACGTTCCTGTACAGAAGGAGCTGGTGCTGCAGGCTGTGGAAAAAGACCAGGATGGGGACTGGCCGGCCGCCCTGTCTCTCTACTGTGGCGCCCTGGAGCACTTTGTACCTGCCATTCATTGTGAGGTTACCACCCCCCAGCACGCTCACCTGCTGGCCTGGCAGGCATACTCTTACTTCAGAGGAATGAAGTTATGTTTAGATTCTTGCCTGTGGCCTTTGCTTACAAATGAGCAGGCATAACTGGCCATGAATTGTTGTTGCTAATGACTGGAGTATAAATCCAGCTAGACCAAGCTTTGGAGTGACACGCACTCTGTCATACAACGTTATTCACACCCAGGACAGTTGACATTTTGTCTGGTATTCATGCATCTGTCATGCTACATGTTTTTTCGTGTAACAAAACGATGACATAACATTAATTAGTCTTCTGAACACATAATATATGCAAAAGACCAAATGACTGAATCCTTTTTTGTAGCTGACCTCGCCTCTGTGTTGCTGGGATGTTTATGTATATCGTGAAGTTTTTAAACTTTGTGGTTATTGACATCAGGGGTGGTCAACCAATTAGCCATGAAGACCCACTAATGTGAGCCTTGGGGGGTGGAGAAAACAGTTTGTGAAGGGGGGGTGCTGATGAAGAAGGTGTGGGAATAGGAGCAGGGTGCTCATGAAAATATGCAACAGGTGGTGGGTGGGGGTTGGACTCCTGTTTTTTTTTTTTTTTTCCTTTCTCATTGCTGAAATGTTTTTTTTTATGATGAAATAGAAAAGTTCTTGCTGGCCACCCCTGATCTATGATGAGGTGTGGCTCTGGTGTTCACTCAGTGGCCACTTTATTAGGTCCATTTGCGGGTTCACACACGCAGCCTGCATGTCCAAAGTATCAAGTGGCTGACGTTGAATTTGAAGACAGTCAGGGGGGTGTTACCAGGCAGGCAAGGCTCAGAATGGCTATGGCACATGACTGAAGTGATTTTAAAAGTTATACGATTGTAGAGCCAGATGGGCCACTTCCAGCAGCTCAGAAACGACCGCCGTCCGGAAAGTTTGAAGGATTGCAGTGTGTAGAGCTTACAGAAAAGACTGCAAAAGTCGTTCAGTCAGCCACAGTTCTGTTGACGAGCGGAATGTCCATACTCGTTAAAGCTTACGGGAAGGCCACAGGTAGAGTAGTGCTGGGTGTGCAGAAACTCACCAACCCTTGAAGAGGGCTGTCCTACCTGATACTAGGTAGCAGTGCCTAATATAGTGGCTACAGAGTCTACTTTATGTACGCCTGACAGTATTTGTGATCTCTGCGTGGTGAGAGCTGCCACCAGCTGTCATTGCTGGTAAACACGTTTTTGTGTAAAAGTAACAGATCTCACCACTTTGGAAGCATGTGAGCGCAAACAGAGTACATGGTTAGTTGGATCAGTGTTCTGATAATTCATGTTCATCCGCCCACAGATGAGACGGACCGACAACGCAAAGAAGCCTTAAGGCAGAAGGTACGTGTGGTGGGGTCACCACTTTGAATTCTGTGTTGTGTGGGCAGCCCCGCAGTAGCCTGTATTTCGCAGTTGTAAGAAAAGTTTTGCCAGTCCTTTGAAATGATCTGGATTTCTGCGTGGATGAATCTTAAATTGTGCTATGACTTTCATGTAATTCAATTCAGCTTATTTTTATAGCGCCTTTCACCACACGGTTGCCCCAAGGCACTTAACTGAGTGTGCGGTAATTACAATGTACATTGATGAAAAAGGCCCGAAGACAACAGAGGAAGAGGAATCGCAAACTTCTCAGTGAAGAGAAAAAAACCTCTGGGGGTCTGAGGTCAACTGGACATCCATCTGCTCGGGCAGGGTACTATTATACAGATCGGGGAAAGACATACTGAATGAATGATACATATTCAAAAAGCAAGTTATAGTCAAGGTCATAACCTGCAGGCTAGTTCATCATTCTGAACCTCAAGTTATAATGAATGACAACAGTCTCTTTTAACAAGCAAATCACGCAGCATTTTATGTAGCTTAATTGAACAACTATTTTGAATGAGCAAAGTCACTGCAAAATGTATGTGAATCCTTGTATAGAATCAAGTGGAACCTCCTGTATTGATATCAACCTCATGTAGTGTGTGTATTTTGGGATGTCTTGCTTAACACCACAGCATTCCATTGGGAATGAGGTCAGAACTTTTAAAATAATCTCTTCTGTTTGAACCTCTGTTGGTGGTTTTTCCTCTAGCGTTTTGGATCATTGTCATGTTGCATGGTCCAACTTTTTTTTTTTTTTGAGTTTTATGTCACAGACAGGCATCCTGACACCACACTGTTATACTATAGGAAGCTTTGCAGTTGGGATGAGGTTTTGGTTCAGTAGCATGCACTTTTTCTTCAAACATAATTTGTTCGATTAGCAGAAGTTTAACTTTTGTATTATCTGACCTCAGAACCTTGTCCCAGTAATACTGTGGAATATCCAGGTGGTCTTTAGCAAACTTGAGACCAACAACAGTGGGTTTGTTTTTGTTTTTGAGTGCTGTGGTTTTGCCATGGTAACCTTCCACGGAGACCACTCTTGTTCTGTTTTTTTTTTTTTTTTTTTTTATGGTAGAGTTATGAACACAGAGTACCAAGTGCAAGAGATGTCTCCACATCCATAACTATCACTTTGGGTTTGTCTTTTGAGGATTCTCTGGCAGGGCCCCGTGCTGACATTTGTAGGACGCCCACTCTTAGGACAAGGAGCAGTGGTGCTGACTTCTGTTCATTTGTGATATGTCTGACTGTGGTCTCCTGGAGGACCAAGTCTTTAGACATCCTTTTCCAAACTTTACCAGACTTATGAGCCTCAGTATCTCTTCTGAGGTCCTCTGAAATCTCTTGCAATCAGATCCTAGTGCACATGGATGGAATTGTTTGAAAGAGCAGGTTCCCAAACTTAATTTTTATTCATATTTCTATCTACTATATGTATACACACAAATACAATGCAGTGCAGGTCAAATCCACTTCTAAATTGATTGGAAACCTGACTCCAATTACCCTCTTTTTAACGTCATAATATTAGAGATTCAGTACTTATTTTGTAAATGACCTTGACTGTTTCAATCATTGCCATATCCTTCTTGAACCAATGTTAAATTTTTTGTCTCTTACTTTTGGAGCCTTTTATGCAGAAATCCAGATAATTACGAAGGTCAGGTGATCATGAGGGTGTCGCAAAAGAATTATGCATCTAAGAGCATGTATTTATGAAGGCATCTGCTAGAGACTGGCATTTATTAAATGGCAGCTGTTTTGTGTTCTATTACTGCCTGAAGAGCTCAGGGTGTTAATCACTGTTTCAGTGGAGAGGCTGACTGCAGAAACACTGGCCTTACTCATAGTTTTTAGCTGGCATCAGCACTTCCTGCTCGAGGCACCTGGATCCTGTCTTAAGTTTCTTAATGGCACTAAAATCTGCCTCTGTAGATTTGCTTGTCAGTTTTGAGGCTGTAAGTGTAACAATGTATGTCTATAGGTTTAAAACTGGCCCCTTTTTTAAATTGAGTTTGTGTGCGTGAGTGAGTGCATGTGTGTTTTGTGTCTGCATGTTCCGTGAACCAACTAGCCATGTTTCTTCTTGGCACCTGTGACTTTGCATGCTTGATAGTTCATCACGGTGATGATGTGTGCGTTTATGACCTCCACCTGCCTATCCCCAGGTACACCAGTATGTGTCGCGGGCGGAGGAGCTGAAGGCTCTGGTAGCTTCAGACAATAGGACGAGCTTTGAGGAGGCACGGTCTGCAAGGGATATTCTGCGTGGTAATGAATTTCAGTAGTTGCTATCCAGTGAATATGAATACCACCGTTGATAGGAAGTCTTAAAGTGCTTCAGGGTTGAATGGGGACTTCCCTTCTATATGTGCACAGCTCATGATGAACAGCCACTATGAACAGTCAGTCAATAGAGAGCATGCATGCAGCCCATTTTACCTTTACGTGCCCATAGTACTGTGCTGTATCACTTGTCCAGATATTCTTTATCATAAATGACCTTCTTTGTTGCCTTGGTAGTTAATCTCATGAGAGTATCCTGACCTTCCTTCAATGACTAAGCCACAGTTGGCTCCCTAACAGCTGTACGCTTGTGTCGTATGTCGCTTTGGACGATAGCGTCTGCTGAAAAAATAAATGTAAATGTTCATTCGAGAAAGAAAAGAACAGAACTTATGGGTCACACATTCTAAGACTTGACTGCAGAGAGAGTTGACGTGGGTGTGTACTGGAGCTCATCTCACTGTCACCCCCCCCCCCGTTCACACAGAGATGTCCCGGGACCATCCTCGTCTGTTCACAGCCCTGGAGGTGGCAGCTGCTGCAGTGGCCAAGGCACGCTGCTGACTCTGGGCAGGGAGGGGGTAACAGTTAGTCCGGCTAAACACCCTGTTTATTTATATACACTAGGCATTATTGGTGCCTTTAGAGGAAGGTGCCTGGAGAGATAATTCTGGGCTAAGGAGGGTTATTTCTCAGTGAGGCCTGTTTCCATTGCCTAACAGTGGTCATTTTTTCATTGCGAGCTGCCGTTGTTCTGTTATTTTGTGCCACCCCAGGAGGAGAGTGGAATGGAAGATGGGGACACCCTGGATCTGTATCAGCAGAGCCTGGGCGAGCTTCTGCTGGCACTGGCCGGTGAGACACGCTAACACGGCACCTGTAGTCTCTCCAGGTGTTGGCTGGCTGGCTGGTAACGCTGTGCCAGATACTCCAAACACGACATGGACGCAGCATCAGAAAATGGACGTTTGCTGGATTTATTTCCAGACACAGTGGTAAATTGTCTCTTTCTGTGCTATAAGCGGTGTGATAAATACTGCCTCATGGTCCCCTGATGACAGCATCTTGGCTAAGCAGACATGAGTAAGTGAGAAATCTGCAATGGACCACTGTGGCTGAAAGGTCAGAGGTCACCAGTTTGTGTGTCATCTGACATGCTCTGGACAGGCCATTTACCTCACGTTCCATAGCACGGCCCCCACTCTCTGTGGCCTGGTGTGTATTAACCTCCTATAGAAGGTGTGGGGAGCAGTTAATGGCAGAGAGGAAGCTAGGAGCCAGACAAGGCTTGGAGCCCTGCCCTGGTGTGTGCTTGTGGCACTTAGCTCTCACCATCTGGTTCTTACTGCGAACTGGAGTCTTGTTTTCCAATGCTGTGGCATGCTGGAAACCAGTCAATGCTATTATCTCTAACCGGAGATTGCTTTGTATGGTCTTTCAATACTCCTGGGCAGGGAGGGGGGGTATTGCTGCGATGCAAGATCTGGATCGCGGGTAATTTGCAGAGCGGGTCTGGTTCCCATCCCATGTTTTGCAGCAACTGGCTATTTTTTTTTTTTTTTTTCCCCTGCCGTTTTCTTCTCGACAATCTTGCATTGGTGCATCTGTTGGCTAGTCAGGGTAAGTGAATTATCTATGTTCTGTTAATGTTCCCAATTGGATGGGTATTTCTCATCAAGTACACCTATAGTCTCCCTACCGGCCCTTGAACCAGCAACCAACCTTAGCCAACATGCTACCTTTGGCCCCGGAGTTTAATGTTGTGAAAGTAAGTATAGTAGGATTTCAGCTGTGGTGATGTCTCTCTCCTCACCTTCTTGTCCCCTAGCGGAGCCGCAGGGGCACAGGAGGGAGCTGCTTCACAGCGAGGTGAGGAACATGACTGTCCTTCCTCAGTGACATGGTGATGTCATGTCAAACAGAAACGTCAGGCCCAATTTCCTCCTCTATATGATGTATTCAGTATGTCCCAGGACTTTTGGTAGGACACCATGGTCTCAACATGGTGTTTTCACCAAGCTAACCCCAAAAGCCTGCTTCATTGTGTTGTGGAAGCCATCCCACTCACTTCCAGGAAGCTTCAGGCCTCCTTAAACCCCCTTACTGAAGGGCCCAGTTTATCTCATACTGACCATAAGGTTGAAGCTGGGATTCTGTATGGACCAGTGTAATGTTCCCATGTTATTCTCTGAATACCAAAATATTTGCATATTTTGTAGTGAAAACCATTTTCCACCAATCAGTGGTTGTCCTGTGGTGATTTGAGTAGCTTGTGTGTGTATATATAAAGGGATCCGCTCTACTATTATGAGATTTTTGTTATTCCTTTCATTTAGTCTGCAATAATTCAGTTGGTTTTGACAAGCGGTCCAAAGAAAGATTAAAGTCTCTGGATCTCTGGGCCTCTCTATTTGAACTTTTATGGGTGTCTAAATAAATTCAGATGCTGCCATAATCTAATGCTTTGCTCAGAAGTGTTGCAAATATGAACCATATGTGAGGAGAGCAGAGCCTGTCGACTGGTAATGGGGCTGTGTGTGAAGGGGGGAGGTTCTGTCCACAGGCAGCCGAAAGCCAATGGTTGTGCTACCTAACATGGAAATTCTGCTCCCTGCAGATTAAGCGCTTGATGACCAGAGCAGAATGCCTCAAAGAGCACTTGAAGGTAGGGCTGGTTTGGTCTCTTTCATAGCGGGCCTGAGCACCGCGTGACCGGGGTCCTGCTTCTGCCTTTCAGATGTGTGAGGCACAGACAGACGTCTCTCTGGACAGAGAGGCTCTCGCCGAGTCCGTGCGGAATTGTGAGTATTCGATGGCTGCCATACGTCGCGTTCCCCCCACCCACTGGTGCGTGCCTTCGTTTTCGGTTGAAGACATGCCCTGCGGCCGCAGTTCTGCGAGTACCGGCTGCAGTCTGCAGTTCTAAGCATCTTGTGCATGAGTGTGGACGTATGTGCATACGAGTATGATCCTTTCTAACTTCGTACATTCGTACACTCGTGGGTA
This sequence comes from Gymnarchus niloticus, assembly GCA_009936485.2. Lineage (NCBI taxonomy): Eukaryota > Metazoa > Chordata > Actinopteri > Osteoglossiformes > Gymnarchidae > Gymnarchus > Gymnarchus niloticus. The sequence goes on from JAACJT020000007.1 coordinate 10,532,329, forward strand.
TCTTCTCCTCATTGAACCCTTTTCTTTACATCAGACTTGGAGCTTAGAAAATCTTCATACAGTCCAAATACGTGGTTCTGGGCTGGGAGAGAATGCACGCTGGTCTGGACTGAACCATGCTGAACTGTGCTGGGCCAGGCTGAGCTACTGACCCCGATAGGGCTTTTAATACAGTGTGGAAACTGCAAATTGACCATTTAGACCTGGTCAGTCCCTGACCCCGTGCAGATGGGGTAGGAGACTCCCTGGTACTGGATGGATGACATACGATCTAAGATCTGTAGCTTCCTAGCTCAGCCAGCTTGTGGGCATACCAACCACATCTGCTTTGTCTGACAGGTAGGGCCTCAGCCAGACTAATGATTTGTGCTTACCTTTGAAGATGGTTAATTTTTTCTTCAAGAGCTTTTGGAAGATGTATCTACTACATTCTTTCCCATCTTCACGTTTAGCCTGCCTTGCCACACCAAGTGTGTTCTGGGAGACAGTAGTCTCTGCATGTGAGACAGCCACAGCTGTGTCAGCTATTGGGCACTGGGCCTCAGTCAGCTCTTAGTAGCATAATTCACCCTGCCAGCCACATTCTTTCTTGACCCCAGGGTGTAGTCCCCCCCCACCCCCTGCCTTGCATCAAAACAGCAGCTGGGCGGATATGCAGTAAAGATGGCTGCCTCCCAGCGGTCCTCATTTCCTTCCAACAGCTCCCCCACCAAGTATCAGTGCCTCCTGTCACTGAGTGAAATCACCCCCTTGTTATGGTTAGTGGGGCCTGGGGGCTGAGAAAGGTACCACTTGTTCAGATGACGAGGGTCCTGGGTTTGCTGCAGAACCATCTGAGTGTAGACAGCGTGCTTTTGGCTCCATAACTGCACTCGCATGTTTGTACTTTAGTCGCCTAGCTAATGTTTTGACATTGGTTATTCATGAATATTTTACCTGAAAATTTCATGCATAAGGGCGCTGCAGCCAGACATTTTCCCTCCACGTACAAGACCACTACACTACCTGCTTGAGCCTATTAGGAGATGAGAATGTTGTAGCATTTAAACAGCTGCTTTGCCAATCTGGATTCTTCTGGGTTTTATAGCGGTTACATAAACATAATGTTGTTCATATAAATCCCTCCATCCATCCATCAATCCATCCAGCTGCCAACCACTTACCCAGGTCAGATTTCGAGGGGGCTGCTGGTGTCTGTCCCAGATATCCCTGAGCACAAAGCTGGGCTACATCCTGGAAAATATGTAGTCAGGGGCCACAGAGGCTCAGTTAGCACTGTAGCCCCCCACACCTCCAGGGTTGGGGGGTTCGAATCCTGCCTCCACTCTTTGTGTGTGGAGTTTGAATGTTCCTTCTGATACTCTGTGAGATTTATGGTGATTGGTGTCTCTGAATTACCCACAGTCGATGATTGTGTGTGTGAATGCATGCATACATATGACTTATGTTGGCCTGGCTTCCCATCCAGGGTGTACCCCAGCCTTGTGCCCTTTGTAGCCTGGGACAGGCTCCAGGCCCCTCCATGACGCAGACCAGGATAAACAGCTAGAGCATAGATGGATGGATGAATGGACAGATGGATTTATAGTCAAACACTCTATAACAATGAGAATTAATGACATCGTTCACTTTTACTGTTGCAATATGCACCGTGTGCATTTTTCTGGCATCTGCTGCACGGGTACAATGTGAAAGCTGACTGTAGCCCATTTCCGCCCCCCCCCCCCCACAGCTTGCCGTCCGCAGTGACCCCCAGACCCCAGCTGATGATGCAGAAAACCAACAGCTTTGTTTGCTGGGAGATTCCAGCCAGGAAATGAACCCCCCCCCCCCCCCCCCTTCTTGGACATGCTTGCTGTGAGATGTACAGTACATCCTATTGCTTCACACCCTAGTCTGTCCCCCCAGTTCAATTCCTCTCCGCTGTCTAGCTAACAAGCGTGCTGCGGATCCCTAAGACAACAGGCAGAAGTGTCTGCCTCTCGGATATGAAGCGTAATTGGAGGGCTTTTGTTCTTCACAGTTTCCATACACTTGTGAGTTCCTGGGGAAGCTGGCTACTTTAGATTTAAAAACATGGGTAAAAAACTTGAATGTAAATAATTTGTCAAAATCATTTCAGATTGCACGCACAGTGATTAATATAAAATGACAAAAATAAGATAAGTTGAAATAAAAATTTCTTTGTGTACCTGTAGAATATGTACACAGAGACACTTCTCAGTTTACACCCTTCCTGTATCTCAGCACACGCCTTCGTGGTGGCTCCTCCATGCAGCCAGGCAGCGCTAACTCCAGAGCAGCAGGACTTTAGCCATCTTATTTGCCCTGCGCTGTAGTCAGATTGAGGTTGCCCTGGTGCTATGTGGCAGGGCTGAGCTCTTCGGCAACCCTCTGTCCATAAACGCTGGTCCATACCCTTCAACGCGACTCCATCCTGGTGATGAGGAATGTGCATCCATCATGATTCTCCTGGGCTGTTTATATTAGCAGGTGCTACAGTGTAGTGTCACTGGAAACGTCCTGTATTAGTACTAGAAACATATTTAAGTTTTCAAATGCCTGGTAATTGATCCAGTCTGGGAATAAGAATTCCACATGAAATGCCTTGCACAGTGGAGTGTGTGTGTGTGTGTGTGCGCGCACACACTCCCAATGTTCTTGAGATGGTGGATTTGACATTTGAATTAATTTAATTCTAATGCGATGGACGGCAAACTTCTATATTCTGCATCTGTTTTGTGATTGTTCGATGATTTTAAGGCTTTAAAAAAATATCATTTTCAGCAAATCTAGGTACCCCCATTCCCACTACAGCTCAGCTTAAGTAAATATTATGTCTGTCTTACTCAATTCTACTGAAGGTTGCCTTGAAAACATGTGCTTTCATTAGGTTTTCGGGAAGGTCTGAGCCAGAGTGAAAGTTGTTATAGTGCAACTGTTTGGATAATTTGCTAATAAAACAGTGAAAAGGAAACTTGCCATTGATAAAAAGAAAAACTTAGATGTGTGAACTCTGAGATCTCTCGAACTTCTAAGATGACCTTGGCATTGTGATCCGAAACAGTTTACGCACAGAATTCCAAGTTAATTCCGTTCCTCTTCCTGGATTTCCTGGCTCTCCCACTGCCTTTGTGTAATGGGAATCGAGTTCAGAGAAGACAGAATTGTGCTTGATCCAGCCTGGCTTTAGTATACAAGGTGACGTTTTCCTCCTCATACTTATTCTGTAGATGTGTAACCACATAGCAGTGAAGTTGTCATTAGGCTTTTGAGCCCCATGAGTCTGACAGGCTGTTGGTAGCTTATTGTTTGAAATGTAATTTACCAACTGATACTTGCTTGCCATTGTAAAAGTTTACAAGTTAATAAAGGACAGGCTGACTTGAGTAACCTTAAGACAACCTCAGACAGGTGATTCAGCACGCTGAAGAGCCAGGAACTGATATGGCCTGTATGGCCATAAATCAAACCCATGGTCCTGTCCGTTTTGTGGAAGGGTTAATGGACCTGCTTTGCTCTCTCCCCTACCCCCAGCTATTGTGGAGTGGTATCACCCACCGGTGTTGAAGGGGAGGAACAGGGCACAGGCTGGGTTGTGGCGGGGGGGGTGCAGCATAAACACGACCTACAGGTTGGCCCTTGGGGTGCAGTGCTTAATTGGCCTCCATTTCACCTCCACTGCATGAAGAGCACTTGGATCCCCTCATGTCTCCTGCATTCTTCTCCTTGGGGCTCAGTAAATATCCAGATTGAGAGTGAGGAGGAGTGGGAGCGATTGCTGAGTGGTCAAGCTGGAGAGCTGGTTGCTGTCAGAGGGGGAGGGGGTTAATCCTCAAGAAGCAGTAAGTCTTCAGCCCCCCCCCCCCCCCCCCCCCCCCCCCCCCCCCCCCCCCCCCCCCCCCCCCCCCCCCTCCCCCCCCCCCCCACCCCCCCCCCCCCCCCCCCCCCCCCCCCCCCCCCCCCCCCCCCCCCCCCCCCCCCCCCCCCCC
>JAACJT020000007.1:10536411-10590908 GCA_009936485.2 Gymnarchus niloticus
TAGGGGGGGGGGGGGAGGGGGGGCGATGGCTGGGGGGGCAAACGGGGAGGGTGGGTGGGGTCCAGGGGGGGGGGGGTTAAACCCCAAAAAACCGGAAGTCTTAACCCCCCCCCCCCCCCCCCCCCTTTTTACACACGCACACCAGTGATCCTTTCTGGAGACACTCCACTGCCATGAATGGGACATTGTGTAAGCAGGGGACACAAAAGACCCTTCCCCCGCACACTCCCTAACAGCCCCCACTCCCTGGATCTCCAGGACATACGAGAGGGTAAGCTGTAGATTTGTATGGGTGAAAGCTATTCAGTGAAAATAAATAAGCCACTGCACAGGGCAGGCACTGCAACACCCTCTACCCCCAGGGGGCTGCAGCGTGTGCGTTTGTTTTGACCAAGTTCCCAGAGTAAGCTGGACCTGTGCCATGTGGGCAGGACCAGTGGAGGCCCAATACGATGATGCCTGGGCTCTCCAGGGAAGGGGGCTTGACCCCCCCTTGCAGGCTTCTATACACGCTGCTCACATTTCCAGATAGACAGGGAGGGTGTACACCTTCGTGTGGTGCTGTACAGGGTATTAAACCTGTCAACACCTGAATTTACCAGGCATTTCCACACATTTGCAAGATTCGTAAATCTATGCCTAGTCAGCTGACACATAGTTAACGCAGCACACATTTTCCGTTTCAGGTTAGGTAAAACCCAATACAAAAGCATTACATTATGACAGTTCTGACCAAAATATAATTTGAGATGCCTCACCGCCGTTTTCAGCTTTCGTGTTTCTTATCGTAATCTTTCAGATGTAAAGTGTTCAATTATGAACACTAGATAAGGACCAGACTTTTCCATTACACGACGTCGACGTTAAATTATTGGCACCATGTACGTTTAAGTGACGAAGCGAATAATGAAAGTTTCACAATATTAAGAGTAACACAGCAACAGTATCACCATACCTTATAGGTACTGCCTGGAAAACAGATTCTGGCCAAAGCAGTTTCGCAGATGTGAACATTTTGTCTGGAATTTCAAGACTGCTCACTTCGTCGGTCGACGCCAGAGGATACTGATGGTTTTTATAAAGACTGCAAGAGGGATGGCAAACTACTAATGAACGACGAAAATAAACGAATTAATGGGCTAACAAATCAAGAGAAACACGTCTTGACTACTCTGAAAAATAAAACGTAACGTAATTAAGTTTACTCGTTTTATTTAACTGATTTGTCCTTTTTGAGACATAAATATATTTCTCTATACATTATGTAGATAACGTTACACATTTACATTTTCACAGGGTAAGTTAAAATCGAAATAAAACAAAAGCGGGAGTCAACACCTCAACATATAATAATAGGAATAAATATCATTCGTCAAGGCAGTTTTCATGTATCGTTAAGACTGCCACTTGAGTATATATTCGGAAAGCAAAAATGCGATTCGTGACAAATCAATACCCCAAAACTGCCCATCTTCATCTCGCACAAAACAAAAATAACATTAACAAATTACAAAAATAACAAGAGCTGTAACAAACGCAAAGACTGAACACAAAGTATGATATTAATATTCATTACAAAAAAATGTTAAGCAACCTTCCATCTCATATTTACTGCCTGAAAGTCACTTAAACCACTGACGCATTTCAGTTATTCCGTAATGGTCTGAGAACTATGAATAGATTTTTAAATATCCTAAAACTTGCATAACTAAATACAGAATTCCCGTAACGAGTCATGAAGGCTGATATTTCCTACAAAACATGGCAATTCAAAGTCCGTGGCAAGGTTTCACTTATTCAGGCAAAGTAGCGATTAGCGAATAAACACTCCAGTTAGTTTAAACGCATTATCTGATAAAGTCGCCCATTCTTTCTGGATTCCACGCAAATATTTGAAGTGAAGTGCGGTGGCCACAATGTGTCGGCGCTGAAAACAGTTCTGGAAGGCGTCAGTGTTTATCTGAAGTCTTAATAAAGCCGCACACTTCAAGGGCCACTGAAACGAAACAAAACCAGTGGGAGTGTAAAGGAGACTGGCGGATAAGATGACTAAACCAATACCGTGTCCCCATGGCACAGCTACAATAAAACCAGGGCGCTCTGCTCGTTTCATTTACACGAACGGGTCACACATTTTCCTAATCTCGTCTCTTTAAAAGCAGCGCCTCCCCCTGCTATGCCAAGCTCTCCGTGAGAGTGAGGGTCGTTCTCATGGAACAGTCTCCCAGGTCAAGAGATGGGTGGGCAACACACGCGTTTCAGTGGCCCCTTGAAAGTCCATCTCTGAGAAAGCACAGAGAGATACCATGTCTACAAGCAAACAACCCCAAATTTGCGGGCTCTGGTAATGACATTCAAACGTGTACGCGGGAATGTGTGCGAAATGCAGCGAGCGTTACTCCGAACCAAAGGTGTCGGAAACCGAACCAGCTGGTACACTGAATCCCTCCTCATTACAGAAGTCTGCTCCAGTACCAAGTCAGGAGCGCTACTGCGTGTATAGGGAGGACGTGGTAAGACAAGGGTGAAAATCCCGAGATTGAAGACCCGGAATCGGAGCGAGTCTCCAGCCGATCAGTCTTCGAGTCATAGTCCTCGTCTTCATACATGTCTTCATCTCCGTACGACACAGACAAGCCCTGGTCCCCAACAGAGCACAGTCTGTCCATGTTCTCCTTAACCACTTGGCAAAAGGGCCTCTCCACGCCGTCACACACGCAGCGGTTCAGTAACATGCCGCTGGGAAAGAAGAGCATTTGCTGAATGGTGGTCTTGCACTTCGTCGTACATTTCCTGCCATTAAAAAGCTGCCCGCAGTTGGACAGATAGTCCGTCAGGGCGGCCTGGCAGGCAGGTTCTTCTTCGCATCGCTGGCGGGCCTCCGTGCACCCGATCCCGCCGGCATCACCTGGATACCTGCGCGGGAGGCAGGGCTCGATGGCCCGTTTAGTTCTCCTGCACTGTAAATCTTGGCCACAGTCGCAAGTTTCCAGGTCCGGTCCGTTGCGGGTCTGGTTGAGTCTCACTAGGGCGCCAATGCAGTGGCTGGGACAATGTCGCCTGTTCCCTCTTATGTTAGCTTCGCAGGCGGCTAGGTACTGGTTGTAGGCCAGTTCGCAGTCCGTCTCTTGCTGGCACCTAAGCAGGGCTTGCCAGCAGATGTACTGTGCGTCAAGGGCCACTAACCAGGCAAAGAGCGCCAGGGCGCCACACCAAGTATTCATACTGATACCCCGGCTGAAGTTCGCCGATAAGCCCATGGTCCCCCACTTTGCTACACAAAGTTCAGGCTATATTAGAATTGCAGTGAGAATATGCGTCCATGAATATGCCAATGAACTGGACAGCATGCTGCTACTACTTCTGAAGCATAAGCAGTAAGATATGTGGCTTCATGGAGTCGGCTGGCTCAGTACTTTCAGCCCGTGGTAGAATATTTAGCGACTTTACACGACCTCCGTCTCATAAGTAAAAAGGCATCCCGGGTAATTAATGCAAATAGGCAAAACTTCCACAGTGGTCCTGGATGATAGATTCCCCCACAGAAAAGTACTGATAATATTCCGTTTGCTCTTATTATTTTTTTTTTTTTAATGTAGAAACAATGAAAGCACCCAAACTTCGCCCCCTCTGTCCGACATTATCCACGTCCCGGAATGCTGTCACTAGTACATCTCATCGATCTGTTTGGGTATTTCTGAAATCTTCTATCCCCCCAGAAAACGTGTAGCTCTTCAGCCCTTTCCCTCGCCACTAGCGTCTTTGTCCCTTTCGCCGTTATGCTTCACGCTTCGTTTGGCTTTTGCTTTGCGGACCCCCTCCTCTGCTGAAGACAGAAAAGGAGAAGTTTGTCCTCCCCCTTCTCTCATTTACAGTCCCGTTATACGATTGGCCGACCTTCTGAAGTCCGTCGTGGGATTCATTTCCATAGCAACTCCAGTTTTGGCAAACTGCGCGACACATACAGGATAAAATGTTTATACATTTTTATGAAACTCACGAACTGTGTGGTCTTCACTCTCAACGGTCTCCCCTTCGGCGTAAAAAAAAATCTCCAAATGGGGGGCAGACGGTCCTGATGAAACATTCCACAGCTAGAAGCTCACATATGTAGCTTACCGCATTAAATTAAAGCGCAGGAACAACAAATCTGTTTCTGTTTAGCAATAAACCGAAGCTGCAAACCTTAGGAACAACTTTTTGCAATGACGTCCTTACAAAATAAATTTCACAAGACAAAATAACTACTGCCTCGCATTATCCTCACTTTCCCTTTACCCTTCGCTCGCTCTTAGTTTTTAAGCTCTGACTGATAAGACTGAATAGAAAAGAATAGTATTTTCTGCCCCGTTTCACCCTTTTGTGTCAGACTGGCCATGCAGTGCCTCTACGTCTTTCCAGACCCACGACGGTTCACGCCTTGCAACTAGTCAATAGAGGAAGTTTTCGGCATCAATATATTTTACAGCTCTGTCCTTTCAAACCACACTTGAAAACTGCCAATAGAGACAGACCTCCCTGCCATTGAAATGGTAACTAACTTGATTTTTTCCCCCCGTAAACCAAGGAAAAGCCAAGCCAACACCCGGGCCCTCATGCTGGTTTACTGAACAAAGTGTCGCACCGAGGAACTAGGGGCGCGTTTGTGTAGTGCCAGGTGGCAGAGCGAATGTCACTGAATCAACTACGTGGGGATTGCAGAAGCCAGAAAAACAGATGGCATGGTCAGTACACAGCAACAAAACACCATCATCAACACCACCACTACTACTACTAATACTACTACTACTAATAATAATAATAATAATGATAATCGCCTTTACATTCCATCCATTTGCTTTTCAAGTAAATCCTACCTTCCAGCGCTCAGCAGTTTTCATCATACCCAATCTCCCTCCAGGGACGGAAACAATTTTGTCAGAAATGTATATTCGCTTCTTATTTATCGCTGCAGAATAGCGTCGCCTGATGCGGGTCGTCCTCAGTTCAGATCACTCATTTTTAGTATCCGCAGACTTCTGCGTGTCACTACTTCGCCGTATTAGCCTGCTGTATCGTTAACTGGAATGTCAGTAATTGCAAAAATTTCGAAGATATTTAACAGTCCAAAAAAACGTACTTATTTATTCTAGGCGTTCATAGGCTGTTTTATCGGAGTGGATGTTTAAGTGGCATGTTCCGTCTGTTTACCATGTTTGTTCAGATTTCAGAAATATTAGGCTACACGTATGTTATTTATCATAATAAGCAAAAAAATATATATATCGTAAAGAGAATTTAACTGGACTTTGCAGACAGTTGTAAATGTCTACGTATGCTGATACATTTCCGTTAGATATTTAGATACTTCTCAACAGTATTATGATTAATTTCAAATTAATATGTGTTTATATGCCTAAATTATACTACGGAAAATGGCTAATTTTCTGAAAATTATCCATGATTTAATTATGCGTTTGCAATGTTTAACCTACCAAAAAAGGTTCATTCTGCTAACATAATTAAACGTTAATTAATGTATGTTTATGTCGCCATCTGCTGCTGTGTTATGATATCGAACATTCTGTGTCAGCTGTGTAACTGACCCCATGAGAAATCTGTTTTGGGATCTAAGCGTGGCGTATCCACTGGTGGGAAAATACTTGATTGAAACTGAAGTGGAAAAGGGAAGATTTTGATTGATTTTTAATTTCATCATCTTAACTGACCTATAAATTTAGGTTCATGTTGTAAATACATTGCGGAAATGTAAATACAACACAGTTTGAACGGAATGCTCTCCAAAGAGTCTTTAAGACTGCAGGGAGGATTACAGGTTCACACGTGCCCCCCATAGAGACTCTGTATATCTACCTCTGCAGGAGTAAAGCACAGGCCATCCTCAGAGACCTCCATCATCCAGGATACTCACTGCTCATGTGGAAGAAGTATACGGACTGGCGTACATTATCACACACAGGACATATATTTCCAGCAGCAATCCAGCGGGGGGGGTTGAGGATATTCAGGATGGAGAGAAGTACCTCCCCTCCCACACCAAGCTATAGTCAAACTGGACTCAGATTTAAATCACCCTTCATCCCCCCTCAGCTGCTTCTGAGACTCCAGATGCCTTATTCATCTCTTATTCAAGTACTTTGTTTACTATCCTAATCTGTTTAATTTTTTATAGTAAAAATTTGAATGTATCCATCTAAATATCATACATGCTTCTTACATGTTATAGTCTTGTTTATTTTTCATGCTTTTAAAAAAATATATAAAAAAAAAACTTGATTGATGGAACTGTGCAAGAATTCCAGTGTACTTGTACTTTGGCACCTGCATGTGAAAATGGTAGATAAAGCTTTGATTCAATTCAGTAAGCCTATGCATAAAATGCAGTGAATTCCTCAGGTTGTGTCATCATATGCTCTGCATTTAGACATTAATGCAGTAGTTGGCTGCGCATATGATTGTATTTTCTTGAACATCACATATGTGCTTGTCAGGGCAAGTGGCCTAGCATAGAGTCCAGCATTAATAAGAGTAATGTTAACATGCTGATGACATGCCTGCATCTAATAAATCCAAACTCTACCATCATTAAAGTGAAACAATAAATAAAAGGCTTGAAATTCTTGAACATACAGAATTGGACTTTGGCACAGTAACATATAGATGATGTCAGCTGGCCATAATTAACTTAAACATACATTCATAGACTTCAAGCTGAATCTAAAAGTTTACCTTGTTGAAGCTTCCACATTTTTTCCTTGAACACCTAAGAGTTTGAGTCTGAGATGAGAATGATACTTAAAGAATATTGCCGAAATCAGAAACAGTCCGTGCACAAGGAATCACTGCAAGATCAGAATACTATTACACTACATCATGTGGCTCCTAAAATGCTTCCTTAAGGCATCTCCAATGTTACGGAATGCAGCTGCAAAAGTTTGTAAAACAACAGCAGTCTTTGAAAAAATGTATCCTGCAGCCAACTCCCAACACTAACTGCTTATACAAATGCAAACATAAAATAATACAGTATGGCACAGTGAATTAGTGGGTAGCACTGAGCTGGTCTATTGATTGAGCCATTAGCATCAGCCCTCTTCATACTTTGCCTCCAGCGGCTGATTCTTGCAAACATAACTGCTAAGTCCTCACCATTATTGAACTGGATTAACTGATTGAGTAATACACTTGTCTTACATTTCTACTTCAGGCTTCTAGAGTATCAGTGGTACATGGCTTAGCTTTAGAGACCACAGTCCCCAGCTCTCTGGCTGTAACCCATAGTCCCAGCTTAACCCAATACACAGCTGTGTACAGATAGCATCGAGATCATCTGTGAATACTCTGTTCCTCTTAGTTAAGGCTATTGGGATAAAATGTAAATATGACAAGATATTCATGTTTTGGTGATCAAAAACAAAAAATTAATAACAAATACTAATGAAAGACAAGAAACCCCAAAGAATCAATTTGAGTGTATTTATTCCTAGTATATCTTAAACGTGAACCATAAGATTAATACTGACAAAATTAAAGGGTTTTTGCAATGTTTCAGGGTGCATGCAAAGCACACACAACCTGCCCAAAGTTCTGCTTCAGGTCTATTTTGTGACAATTGCTTTTCCCTGAAGAGGTGCTGACATGACACGTACACAAGTAATTTAATGAAGAATAAACCACTTAATGGGTCAATGAAAGATATAGTAATGTCAATACAATATCACAAACAACACATTTTACATGCTTTTATGTTAGAAAAACATAAACTGCCACCGCATTCGACCAAATAGCCAACAGATTTACCAAATTAAAAAACTTTTCCATCTACGTAGGTAATAATAACAACCAACACTCAGAATAAGAGCACCAAACTCAAAGACAGAAAGTAGTACACACTAAATAACAAGTGTCTAATTAACACCAAACCACTGGCACAAACACACTGCAGAGATGGACAGAGAGACGGACTTCAAGGGTAAAGCGACAGGATGACGAGTCACGTAGCGTGCCTGCGGGCTGAACTGGGAACCACAGATGCCAATGAGTCATAGGCTGCAGGTGATAAACTTGTCCATTGCGGTCCACCATCCAGCAGGCATTATTACACTGTCAATGCAATTCATGGCAAATATCATTAGTCAGACAGCCTGACTGGATGTAATTTAGTTTATTTCACCCAGCCAGTTGACTCCATAGCCAAATAGGTGTGCACCCATAATATAGCCATGTGTGACCTGTCTAAAATACAGTAATCTGTGTGTGTGTGTGTGTGTGTGTGTGTGTGTGTGTGTGTGTGTGTTTGTGTATGAAGGGCCAGATTAAGACATGGGGCCCAACCATTTATGGGACTCCAGTATATATATTTTATAAATAAAGCTTACCCAGATTTAATTTCTATTTAAAATCTTTCCAAAACTAGTGTACTCTGTGTTACAAACATTTCCTTTGACATCCTATTCAGGGCCAATCCTGCCTCATGCCCTGCGTTCATCATAACACCGATGGATGGAGGTTAAAAACTTTCACAACAAATACTGCATTTTTACGTGTGGATGCAGACACACTTTATGATGCCTCTCTTGGGAGTGACAAAGTAATGAAAAAACAGGAAGCTATTAGTCACAAAAAGGAAATTAATAGTTACAAATGAGGCCATTTCTGAGAAAACTGAGCAAGACATTGGTTGGAGGTTCAGTAACAGTAGACCATCTAAGAAGATCAGGCAGCTTGTCTTGTACAGTTCCAGAAATATTCTTTCCCAGATTCGTTATCAAAGCCTTAATCTAACCCTCTGTGTTTTGTGTGTGTTTGAATGGTTCTGCCTAAATGGATTGTGCGTGTTGGTTTCTGTGTGAGTGGATTTCCAGCTGTGCCCATGTGGTCGCCTCCGCATTGGTATCAGTGACTGTGTCTGGTGGTGACCGTGGTGCAAGGGCGGGATCCCCATGAGCTAGGGGGAGGTGTAGTGGCAGATCACATGACGTCACACTTCTCGGCCGAGTGCCGGATATCTTCCAGCGTGCTCTGTGCTTTGTCCTTCAGCTGGTCTAGATCCACATTCGGGATGCTGCTCAGCTGACCAATGATGGACCCCTTGTGGACCTTCTCCTGGTTGTCCTCGGCAATCATCTTGGCAAGCTCCGTGGGCAGCTGTACTTCCTCCCCCGCCTGCTGGATCTGTGCCTCATCCAGTTCATTCTGACACAGGCAGAGACAGGGGTTAGGGTGGGGCCAGGGGACGGGGCAGACCACAGGGTGGGGGATGAAGTGGATGCAAAACTTTAGATTTCAGTAATGAAAACTTTGTCACCAAAGCAACGGGAATTATTCTTTAACCTTCTGGAAGGTTTGTTTAGTTAGCACTTGCAATGCCAATCCCATTAAAGCAGCAAATCCAGTAATAGATAATACAAATAAAAATTTGTATAAAAACGCTTTTTTCCTGTTCAAACACTGCTATTCTGAGATGGTTCTGCCTTTTCTGTTCTTTGGAATGCAGGTCAGTCACCTTTGGCAGCCGGTACTTATCCCGGAAGTGGGTCCTGACTGTGGCACGCTCCGCCTTCCGTTGGGCGAAGCTAGCATCTCGCTCCATCCTGGGGGTGGGAAACAAGACCCACATTATGCTGAGGTGGGCTGCCTGCTCTTTCACATGTGAAACACCCACACTTGCACATAATTACACCCCCCCCCCGTGCAAACTCACAGCTTTAAAGACAGTCACACATGGCATGTGAAGTCAACTCTCACAGGGAGTGAGCGCTATATCAAGATAGTTTAAACACCTATGTAGGACAGAAAGAGGCGGGGAGTGACTGAGTGTGAGCAGCACTTGGGCTATGAATACAGCCCTGCTGAGGGTTTAATCCTGCCTCCATCACATTCCTCCTGTGAACAAGCATGACTGCATTTGCGAAAGCTTCTTAGATGAAGACCCTTTCCACTCCCCCCCAAGATTAAAGTGCAGGATTTAACCATCAATCAGTGAATCTTCAGTATGAGGCAAATTGCACATCCCAAAGACCATAGATCAGCCATAATTATCATAACATTTAAATAAATACAATTTTCACCTAATAAACCCAAACCATGCTTTTTTTCCATTCTCAAGCTTGAATGTTTCTTCCTAAGGGTTTACCTTCTCGTGGTGGTGCAGAGACTCGGGGGAGAGCACCACAAGGAAACTTGACTCAGATAAGGACTGCAGGACAGTAACTTTCTAAGGTTCTTAACCGACAGCAACCATGTGACCATTCTCAGAAGTTGGTGGGAATACGACAGAGACCCTATGTAACTGATATACACCTCCAGCAGGTTTTACAGGTATTATCTTTTTATTTACATGAAACTTCTGTCCATAGTTTATTTATAAAGATGGGTATTTCACTACAGCAATTTAGTAAATTACCTTGTTAAAGGGTACAACAGGAATTCCCCAGATTTTTCTGGTCACAAGGTTGTGTGCTTAACCTCTATGTGAACTGCTGTTCATCTTCTGATAGTATCCTGGGGATTAACAGCCACCAGCAATGGTGACAAGAATAGAAGTTGGCCAGGCCGTATTATAAGAGAGCCTTCAAAAGCACTAGCCTGCAGGAGGTGCTGTTGCATAGTCTTTCTTTTAGTATTGACTCTCCTGTGTGATGGTGTGATGGTAGATGCAGGCTAGCCGAGACTTGGAGGAAAGAGGTCAAATGACAACCGCCCTCTGCTGCCTGATGCTTGCAAGCAAATGTTGCTGTCAGCTGGACAAAAGCGACAGGAGATTTGATCGGGAATGATAAGCTTGGGAAAAAAAGAGCGCCTAAAAATCCTTCCTTTGCCAAAAAAAAGAGGTACACAAAAATACCCCTTCCCCAACAATTTGATATAACAAAGAACAGTGGAGCTACACCCAGCACAATGACACAAAGTAAAACAGTCCACTGTTCACTCAGCATCAAAGTCAAAGTACAGAATAAGCAGATAACAGGCCTGAAGTAAATGATCGAGGAGCCAATGGCCACTATACTCCTGTGGCGTTGCTGCCATTTCAGAAAGATATCACAATTTTCTGCAGTAGATGACACACCCTGTAATCTCAGTCTCCTTCACCTCTGTCATCCCAAAACTGTAAATGCATTACTTCCCTACTATGCAGGTATAAATTTGGACCCCAAAAGGCTTATTTTCCATATATAATAGTATATTTTTATCGTCATCTATGGTCCTCTTTGATACTACCAGAAGGGGGCAGTATGGAGTCACAATCTAAGAATTCAGTGAGAAGAGACCCCTGATTTTACACTCACAGCCTGACTGCGATACAGTGAGCACATGGCGTTACTTCAGGAAGTCCATTATTGCACCATTGGTGCCATGCTACCTTTCCAATGTGTAAGATTAGTGCCTGATTTATCAGAGTAGCAGTGCTGCAGTTGCCAGATGACGCAATCAAACCTATTAGCACAGACTTGTGTTTAACGACACCCACCATTTGTGAGATTGAACACATCCAGATAAGGAGACGCACAGCTGTTGTGTTATTTAAAGGCAGATTTCCAGCGACCTCAGGGTGATATGAGAGTGGAGACAGAAAAAAAAAACATCAAAACAATAGCATCAGAATAAACTGTATTTCCACTCCTAGTAATAAAGTTGTAAAAAGAGATTTTTTACACTTTTGACCCCTTTATGTGAAAATCCCATTTTAAAAAGCTGGTGTTTCTGTGATAGCTGTTTATCATTTTGGTATGGTAAACAGCAGCTTGCTATCTTAAATGGAAATTCAGTGTTAGTTACAAAATACACCAGCTTATTCACCAGCTGATTTCTTGAAGTTAAAACTGAAATAAAAAACATCCTAGGTACTCTTTGCCCTTTGAATGAAGGTCACAAACGCTCATTGTGAAACATGCTCCATACATCTCCCTAAGTGCTTTATGTAATTACACTTCAGCCTTTGTTATACAAACCAATAAACTGATAGACCATTTGAGTGAAGCTTGTATAGACAATACAATGATATTCTAGGTAAGAAACTGTGAAGGGTTTCTAGGTGTCTAACAGTGTGAATCATTGTAACACACAACTGTCAATGATAATTCAACAGAGACCTCTCAACTCATGGCAACACTCAGCGTTAAATGAAATGTTGCCATTATTTCTTCTGCGTCATGTACCTGTTATATATGTATATATATGTATATGACAGGTACACAGACACACACACACACACACACACACAGACGGTGTTCAGTTCACAGATCGGGCACGCTGCAATATAGGAATAAGAGTGTTATAATAAGCGACGCTCTTGAAACCTTGGGATTCATGGCAAAAAATCAGATCATATTTCTTTCTGGATGTAATTGTAAAATCAGATGAGATAATCATTTAAATGATTTTATTTCACCGTTTATCCCCAAAATACTATATGTAAACCTCCTGTCTTAAAAATTCGCTTCGTTAAATTCAAACGTAGCCAAATAATGGAAATGCCAGGGAAAGGAACATGTATTTATTGGATTGGGTTTAATTAAACTGTCAACTTGTAAAAATATGATACCAACATTAAACTGCCACTAATGAATTGAACTCAGGCTACTTACACCTGTGAGCACGACATTAATTTGCTTCTGCAATGAAGATGACAATAAAAACAAAATCTTCTAGCCGAGACAATCTGCAAAGCAGCTAAAGAAAAACGGATGCATCCGACTAGAAAGCGGGACTCCAACGCCCTCCTAGGAGCGCAGCAGCAGTTAAAAGTGAAGACGGTGGAGAGCATGGGACAACGAGGCAGATCCAGCCCATAAATCTAATTCCTCAAGAATGCCACAAAATGCCCCCACGGGAGAGAGCTTTCGAGGGTCTGCGTTCTTACTTCTCTTCCACCAGCTGCTGCT
Source organism: Gymnarchus niloticus (assembly GCA_009936485.2). Classification (NCBI taxonomy): domain Eukaryota; kingdom Metazoa; phylum Chordata; class Actinopteri; order Osteoglossiformes; family Gymnarchidae; genus Gymnarchus; species Gymnarchus niloticus. The sequence continues at coordinate 10,549,296 of JAACJT020000007.1, forward strand.
GGTATTGCTCGTACTCTTCTTCGGTCATCCCTTTAGCTGCGGCTTCGGATTTTTCGCCGTCCGATTTGTCGTCTCCCAGACCGCCGGTCAGGTTCTTCAGCTGTCCCCCCACCACGTGTTTCACCATGAAAGCCATCGCCCCGCTCTTCCGCTGAAAGTTGTGTCTAATGAGGCAATTGAATAAACCAGGAGCTAAATATTGCTCTCAAAAATGAACGCATCCGTACTCTATAACAGGAGTTAAGAGGTGAAAATGTTACTGAATAAACAGAATTCTGCCGCTGGAGAGACAAGTCAACAAGTTTTGTTTCCTTCTCCAGTCGGTCCTGTTTGTCTGTTTGTCTATTCTCGGATCGAGCTCTCGCCTGGGTGACGCCAAATGCACGCACGGCATCCCGTGACTCGCCTCCTCGATTACAACTCGCCGTGGATTCGCATCAGCATCTCTCTCGCATCCGAAGGGGACCGGAGAGGTGAGCGACTCAGGTGACGTGTCAGTGTGTCCGGCCTCCACCTGTGTCTCTGGGACCAGGGCAGAGCTGGATCGCAAGGATTTGCGCTTGCAAATTCTCGACGAGAAACCAATGGAAATAATTTAGAATTTACATACACACTTTCTGGGGGGGGGGGGGGGGGTATGAAAAAAAAATAGTCCGGGCCCCGCAAAAGAAAGCCAATAATAACAACTCCAAAAAAAACAAAACAAAGCACAGTTCTCATCGGGGGAGGTGGGGGGGGGGGGGGGGGGGGGGGCGAGGGGGGGGGTTATCTAAATAAAATTCGCCGGTCAGCCTAGAATTAACTAACACTGGCCCTGGATCAGGCAGTTTCCAGCGGTTGTCTGCTGAGCATTCCTGCGGGCGATGTTGTGTGTAATTGCATCAGAGGGCAAGTCTACACAAACCTCAATAAACATTTGCCAGCGCACCTCTGTATGTGAGTCTTTTTGCCCCGAACCACAGAGGGGCTACGTGCTGTTTCCCCCTGCCTAGCCACCAAGTCTCTGGTTGTTTATGATTAGTCATATTTAGCCGTTCGGGGTTTTACAGGGCTTAAACATGTTGACCCTATTAAATCGCACATAATTTATCAAGGAGATACACCATTTTGCCAAAATTCGTGTCACACCTAGATAAGCAGGGGGATGAATAAATATGTAGTAGAGACCGTCGAAAAGGTTTGCGTTTCGATTTCCATGGCAACCATGACCAAGTTTGGCCCACTTTACAAAGGATTATAATGGGGAGGTAAAGGTGTCAACGTGCTGAGTGAGGTGCTTTCTGATGATGAGTGTGGCCACCTTCAAACACATACAAAAATCTGCATAGATTGAATTTCAGCTTCTCGGGTGAGAATAATTAAATTTACATTTGTCAGATGAGAGAAAAGATACGTCATCTCATGAAGCCTTGAACTCAAAGATTAGCCTGCAGATTAAAGTAGGGCATGTCTACTTTTTTTTTTTTTTGGAGATCCAGGAGGCAGCGGCAGGCATCCGTGACATGTCATCATACCCTCACAGCTGGGTATTTAGGTGAGCGTGTAGGTTATTGGAGATGGTTTAAAAGATCTTGAATTAACTCTGGCCTTAACTTATTCAACATGTTTATAATTACATATTCTAATTTAGGTTGTGTATTTTTGCATTCAATGCATCCATTTTTCACAAGAGCCTATGCAGTGCTGGGTCATGGTGAGAATGGAGCCTATCCCAGGCAGCAGAGGGCGTGAGGCAAGCAGAGGGATGAAACTCCAGTTATTGGCACAGCTCTCGGAATGGGAATGTTGGTACCAGCTGTCTTCTGCTCTTAATGAATGTTTCTGCGGGTGAACTAGTGTGTAACTGCATTTGCAGAGAAGTTGAATAATAATTTTTGAATGTTATGATTTGTAGCGGGAGGACATGACTAAGCGAGTCGCTCAGGGACAGAGTGGCAATGAGAAATTGGTGGGGGGGGGGGGGGGTGGAGAAAAAACTGTCCATTCAAAAAAAATTTAAATCACCCCCCAACCCCCCAGTTACACCTACACCTGGGAGCACCTTCTTAGCTGCACCGAAGACTGCACCAAGCCTGTGGTTTCTCTACACCAGTTTTCATTCAGATCCATGTATACTGGTGCAATGTAGCCACTGCATTAGTAATACAGAAGCACACAGTCTGCCACCCTACCCCCCTTGCAGCTAATCCTACAACCAGACTGGCATTTTTGCACATGATGATATGAAACACAGTGTCATACATTTTACAGAGGGTGATGCTGTAATCACAAGCCTTTTCTAGGAGCCCACAGATAGTGCCAGCAATTTGACATACATCTTAAAGTTGCTTATGGAACAAGTATGACTTTTCAGCCATAGGGAATGTGCATTCTTAATTCATATACCTGGTTGCATTGGAATAAACTGCACGGTGAACCATGCCGGCTACTGATTTCATTATGGAGTTCTTCTTTATAAACTTCACCTATCATCTGTCATCAGAACTTTGTAGTGTTTCACTTAAAATCATCCATCAATGCATTCATTTTTTAACCGCTCATCCTTTTTGGCGGGGCCTAGAGCTATTCCAGGCAGCACTGGACACACAACCTTGAATGGGATGCCAGTCTATTGCAGGGCACACACACAGTCAAACATCACAGAAACTGTCTATACACCAGTTAGCCTAACTGCATGTCTTTGGACTGCAGAAGGAAACCAGAGAGCCGAGACACTCACATCACACATGGAGAACATGTACTGTGTCCCCTTCACATCAGACCAGTATCTATAGTATATGTGTTCTTCAGTAAAACAAACTGCTACCTTTTAAATGCTAATTTATCATGCTAACAGGAGATTCAAGTTTTTACATTTTATCCTGTCTTCTTGTTTGAGCTCTTGGGGGCAGACTCATCGCTGACACCCTCTGGCTATATGCCATAATGTCATAACAACTACTTCGGAGGTAACAACCAGCGGGTATGACCCACAGGCCCAAGAATTCATGTGTGGTTCACTCAGTAGGTGTGACCTCTTCTCACCTTGCTCTCTGCACTGGTGTCAGACCCCGCTGTGACAGCTCCCGCTGAAGGGGCAGGACCACCGTCTTCAACTTGAGGAGAATTCACCATTTTTGGCATGAGCAAAGAGAGACTTCAAAAGACCAGTCACACAAGCTGCCATGTTGTTATTCTTTAGTTTACAGTTCTACACTTACACACATCTCTACAGCTGGATATCCTGCTGAAGAAATTCAGTTTAAGCACCTTCTTCAAGAGTACAACAGCTGTACCCCTCCCAAGATACGTGCAGGTAACAACTAGGTTGAGGTATTTTAACTAACTATCTACCCTACACCAAAAGGTGCATGCAAGAGTGGAACCCCATTCTAGGAATAGTATCTAGCTATGAAATTCTAAGTGAGAATTTGTGAATTCTTCATGGCTAACCATTACGCCAGGAGTGATACCACTGGGTGGTAAATCAGATTGACTCTCCTGAAGGCACACCTAAGACACACTCAGTTTCACTGTGATGCACTGGTCAGGATAGTCTGACTAATATTTTGAAAACATTTTAAAACATCTTTCTCATGAAAAGTTCAATCCACTGTAGCAATATTACAAAGTGAATGAAGGGCGTGGCTTCATGATGGGATTACGGGAGGCTAGGGGACGAGGACGGTCCCGTGTGAGCCTGTGTATAGGAAGCAGGAGAGGTGACTATGCGAGCTAGTTCTACAGGGGTCTGAGCTTTGAGTGGTAGTTCTCAGCAGCTGCCCGGGCACAGCGGGCGGTTAGCGAACACAGCTCCATCAACACAGGTCGGTGAAACTGAGTGGGAGGCGTCACACTCTGCACGGTTGGCAAGAAGTCCAGCCTCAGTCGCGCTCTCTGTTAGCCGGCCTCCGCAATTTGACCAGTGCAAATAGCTTCACATCAAATGGAGGATGTGATGATTGTGCAGATGGCCGAATGTCCGTTGTCGAAATGCTTGCTATTATTGCTACTTGCCAGAGTGACATCCAGGGCCTGTCTTCTGGTCCCAGCTCAGATGACATTGGCAGAGACACCACAGTGACCCTGTCATATCTTGAGGCAGAGCAGAAGGTGAATTACGTAACTCGGGGGGGGGGTCCTGGGTCACCCCATGATTCCTTCTTCCCCTCAGGTATTTACTGTCGCCTGGGCAATTTGGTGAAGAACAATAGGATAGTGCTGACTGAAATTAAATGGGATTTGATAACTGGAAAATACTCTTGCAGCCAAGTGATTGCAGACAACGGGGAACAGGGAGGGAGGCATGAGGCAAAGGAGGGGGAAGGCATACCGTGGTAAGGGTAGGGGGCTTGCCAGGGTCAAAGCTTGGGGTGAAAGTCCTGAGGGAGAATAAACGAGCCAGAGTTTCATTGACACATGTGGCTGATTTGCACTGTGTGCTTTTGGCACATCACAGAATGTCCGAGTCTCCAAAATTCACCGATTTGAAGACGCTCGGTAAAACCGGAGAGCCGACCCTTCCTGGAGAGACGCCCTAGAAAGACGAGCGATCCTCCCAGGATCAGATACCCACCCATTATCCGTGCTGTGGAAGTCCTTCACGTTATGCAACAGAGGCTCCGCTTCCCTGTTAATTCGAGTCTGTCATCTGGCGCTGTCTGTGAGCCAAGTCCAGAGCTCGCACCCCCCTCCACTGCTGCCGCAGAGCGGCAGACACCCACGCGGCCGAATGCGGCAAGCGTGCCGTGTCGTGTGGGGGCGCTTTGACGTACAGCATGCCCTTTCCCACCTCCGTAACAAACGTGACCTCCTGTCAGCCCTGGCCTCCATAAGAGCGCCTTATGACAACTTGCCTGTGAAACGGCGTCCGCTTCAGATTTGATCGATTGGCTGACAATCGCTGAATATAAACCTGAATGAAGCGGCTGGTGTCACAAATTAACTGGGAATCCCTGTCACGATTACGCATTCCTTCTCTTCCTCGTCTTTCTCTCTTAAGCACACAAGATGGAAATGCCCTAATACCACTTTGTCATTTTTCATCATCCCCATTTTCGTGGGCATATTTAGTGTCCCACTTAAGTTTCTTGGGAATTTAGGGATTTAAAAAAAAGAGAGCGAGCGAGAAATGCAGCTTTAAATTATAGCTGAGGGCTTTGAGTGAACACTAACAGAGGAATGGCTTTTTGCACTATGAGCCTCTGCTGTGGAGCCAGAGGCATCTTTTCAGTGTTAGGTAGACCTAAGACATGTCTCCAGCTCTCCTCCAGACCCCTCCCGTGTCTGTGCTTCCCTTGCCTGAGCTCAGAGCTTGTTGCGGGACCCTGGGAGTTGGAAGTTCCCCCTGGGAGTGCAGTCGGCTACCCTGTTGACTGTGTGCAACACTCTGTCCTGGATCTACGGCTCCTTATTCACCGCACCTGGTCCCTCTCCAACCCCCACAGCCAGGGACGGGCTGACACTAGCCGCAAGAAAGCAGATGAAAGCCATAGATCCATCTCCAGAGTACATCACTCCCTGGGTGTAGTGGCTGCGTATCGTTGTTAATGTCTGTAATGCTGTAATACAGTCAGAGGCACGGGTCAATGAGACCAGAAGCTGATACCTTGCAGACCACCTATCTGGAACCTCACGCAGCCTGAACACACGGACTCTTAACTAAATGTTGTCTGGTTTATCCTCTCTGCTGCACACTGTAGCAAAGCAGCACGCCTGATCCACTTAACAATCTAACTTAATAAACTTAAATACAAATTACACTACAAACCTAATATAAGCTTTTGCATTAATGTAGATAGAGGTGTATCTACATTACTAAATGACTTTTCCAGAGTCATTTTAATGTGCACATTTGAAATCATAAATTTCAAACTGAACTGAAGCATCTTGTTAGAGTGTAAACCTCTGGTGTAACTATTCATATTTTTGCACACTTTTGCATATGCTTACAAAAATCGGGCCATAAGAAAATTGCCTTGAATCACTGCATTAACGACTCATCATAAATGATCAAAACGAACAGACCTAGACACAAAGCAAATGGAACGCGACACCAAACCCCAGCTCGCCTGAAAATAGCACTAACACATTATCTTGGCAAGTGCATAAGCCAGATTCACACGTGGATATTTTTCTGAGAGCTACTATGAAGGCAGGAGGGAGGTTTGCCAAGCCCCCAGAAACACAGTTCTCGCTTCTTCTCCGTCTCTCTGTCTGTGGGGGCAACCAGACATCCACCCCTTTCGGATCTCCCTTTAGCTGTCTGGCCCTGCAGACTGACCAGGGACTCCTCACTAGCTAAGGAGGGCTCTGGGTTACCTGTGATTGAAGGCTGTTGCAGCCAATCGTGTCTCCCCTCACATGCCTTCACAAGACCTTCCATTCCAGCTCCCATAACTTTTTTAATGTTCCCCTAACCACTGCAGCACTTAGAAGCCTGATTAGGTTACTTTAAGTAGGGAAATAGTGTTTAGGCAGATAAGCCATTCCACTGCTTCTTGTTATTTAACCACAGTTATGATTATCATTACCATTAGTTACACTGCAGGGACAAAAGTATGTTGACACCCAAACACCACACCCATATTTCAAAACATGGGCATTAATATGGAGTTGGTCCAGCAGTCACTGCTAAAACAGACTCCACTCCTCTGAGAAGGTTGCCCACTAGATTTTGGAGTATGGCTGTGGCAATCTACTTCTATTTGGCAACAAGTGCATTAGTCTGGCTGGATTTTGATGCTGGGTGATCAGGCCTGGCATGCAGTAATGTTTCAAAGTCACTCCCGAGGTGTTCACTGGGGTTGAAGTCAAGGCTCTGTGCAGGCCATTCAAGGTTGCTTTGTGCGTGAGCACATTGTCATGCTGAAACAGGAAAAGGACTCCCCAAAACGTCGTAAGAAAGCCTGAAGATTTCCCTTTACTAGAACAAATGGGCCTAACCCAAACCACAAATTGGTATCCATATATTTCTGGCCCTATAGCATCCTTATAGGGCTGCACTGTTCAACATGAACCGCACATTGTAATTATTTTAAAGAGCATTCTTCCCAAAAACCACATGCATGGCAGAGCAAGCAAAAGGCTGACAGCTTCATGTGAGTCACATGACCTCTGCTAGGCCCCCAGGTCAGGTTGCATCATCTTTGTCAGCTGACTCAACCAGGATGAATATCAGTGGCCCCTGTCAGATGAGCCCCAGCCTGTCACAAGCAATCAGACACACATACCAAGTGACCCCTAACCCTTGTGCTGTCACACACATTGCCATGGCTGTAGACGGAGCCTGGTATGGTATTTAGGACACACAGGTTTTCTGGGTTTCGGGATGCATCTCGACAGGCTTGGGGTCACCACAGGTTATCTAAGGGAACATGAATGTGAGTTCCAGACACTATCCCCGGCTGTATTTGTCTCTCCGCCCGGAGCATCACGTGACTTGATTTTTTCGCTTCACGCTAATCAAATGACCCAGATTGCATGAGCAGACACAGACCCTGGGCAATAACCACCGCCCCCCCCCCTCCCCCACTATACCCCAGGTCCAAGTGTGCTATGGTCCCTGGGGGTGAAGCTCCACAACAGGAGGTGACCGTGGCCATAAAAAGAGATTCCCAAAAGAGCGTGAAAAGGAAAAGAAATGGAGGGTGGAGCATCTGGCCTCACACAAGCCAACACCACCCAACATCCATTACTGAAAAGGCACCATTTATTATTATAACATTTCACTAACTTCTCATATAATGAAATCCCAGCAATTCCATTTTAAGTCACTGCCAGGTCGCCTTAGCCATGTTGATCATATTAAAAGGGATCTGCATGAATTACCTGCTAACATGGTCACCAGGCTTGGTTATTGTCAGGATGGTCTCATAAGCATTGCATGCATGTACACACAAATACGAGTGAAACAATGGTGCGTGTGCAATTAAGACAGTTTTAATCACACAACGTGTACTTTGCCCCTCACGTGCTATCAGACCCAGGGAGCAAAGGACAGCCGAGCTTTTGACATGTTCATTCTCTTAACCACTATGCAATCTGCTGTTGGCAAATAGAACCACAGCGTGGGCTGAAGTCCCTAGAGGGTCAAGTTGAAGGGAGCTGTCACTCAAAAGGGTCTAGGGGAATTGTGGTTCTTGGAGAAGGGGGCAAGGGCATGCAGATATCAGAAAGGTTGTGGCCTAAAGCCATGCAGGAATCCCTGACCCGGGTCCAGGATGGTCCAGTACTGGACATTCCTTCAGAGGTCGGCAAGGTGAGGCCTCAGAGCCAGAATGGCATTGAGGGAACATAAACAGGGCCTGACAGCTGGCGTGGAAAATGAGTCCCCCCCTTCAAAATGCTTGATATTTCTCAAAGTCAAGCCTAGCAATTCAGGCAGTGCCCTTGTGACCCCCCCACCTCCACGGGCTAACAGTTCGGCTATTTAAAGATCCCAAAATCAACACATAGTTACGTCACAGATCTGGGGGGATGGGGCTGGTCAGCATCTCCTGGCTCCTCCTGTCTTTCCTACCTTTTTCTCTCTGTCTTTGACTCTCGGTGGTGAAGCACAAACAGGTCACATTAAGTCGTGCTGGGAGATGAAATTGAAATGGGAAAATCAAGCTGATTCTTGTTAGGGGATATTCTACCATGGTACTGTCAGAGCATATTTAGAACCCAAAGCTTCGAATATGACTGTTAATCTGGCACCTTTACTAAATAAAAACAGCAGTTCAGTTTTTTCCCCCACCTTGCTGGGTTTTAATTTAAAGCCTACTAAGAAACGTTCATCCTGTGCCATTTGGAGCTGTGTTTAAGTCGTGCAGATCAAACAGCTCTGCTGTGTGCAGAGCAGATGTCATCTGAATCACATGTCAGTGAGGGCAGAAGGGGGGCACTACAGAGGTCAAACATCTTTGGTCTGTGTATGGGTGTAGCTGTCACTGCATCAGAGCCATGCAATGTCCATACCATCTAAAGACAGCCCAGCAGAACCCAACACTGGACAATCAGTCTACGAAGAACCCAATACTGTACAGCTTAACATGGTAGAACATAACACTAGACCAGCCCATGGAGAACCCAGCACTCTAGACTCCAACATCGCTGGGGCCATTGTATCTGAACTCACACCGGAAACATCCAATACTGGAAACTCCCTCACCAGAGTCAAATGAGACAAACACCAGTGCAAACCCTTCAAAACTGCCCCCTGTCTGCAGGGTAGCTGCAGCAGAGGCACACAGGCTGAATCAACAGATTATTTTTAGGCTATGTGTTGAAGTGGGAGGGGTCATTGCGGGTGGGGAGAGCAGGCCCTGTCAGCAGTGAGACGCCAGCATCCTGGACAACCGTGCATTACCATGGCAGCATCAGTGCCATCCTCATCAGCAGCAGTCACATCACGGGAGCTCCCCATGGGAACCAGTGGGTGGGTGGAGTGGGGGTCACACCCTATCTGCTATAGCGAAAAGCTTAAGAGGGACAAACCCACCAGTCAGGGAGGTTTGTCTTTTATGTAAATGCAGTGAAACTCTCTTCCTGTACATGGATTTTTCAAAGCCCTGGATGATCAAGGCCTTTCATTACCAGCTACGCTTATCCAAAGTCACCCACCCAGGGCACAGATCTGTACTTGTATAGCTGGATATCTCTTCTCGGGAGACCATGCTGTTGTATCCTTGAGCAGAGCTCTCAGTTTGAACTGCCCCAGCAAATGAGTCTCAGTATGGTAGCCCTTGACGTCTTCATGGGAGTTCTCTTTGCATTAGAGCAACCAATAGTGGTTGTGGATTCAGACATGTAAACTGATAAAGGTCCTGCTATCTCACCCCTGATGTGCTCCAACTGCACAAATGAGTAAAAGCAAATTAAGAAGAAAAAATAAAGAAGTGATAAAGCTGTTATTGCTAACAGCATCTCCAATGATGGATGAAAAACAAGTGGCTTTGCGGGCAGCACTGATGCCTTACATCCCCAATGTTGGGGATTCCAGTCACACCTCTGCTCTGAGTGAGGAGTTTGCATGTCCCCCCTGTGTTGGGCAGGTTCTCTCAGGGTACTCTGATGTTCTCCTGCACCCCAAGGACATACAGTTAGGCAATCTGCCATCTGTAAATCACCCATAGTGTGTGAATGTGTAAATGTCCTATGATGGACTGGCATCCTGTTCCAGGGTGTTCCCCTGTGATCTATAATGCCTGGTACAGACTCCACATTGACCCCAACCCAGTAGATTTAACATATGGAGGGAGTAGCTCTAAAAATAAGGATTTCATTTGTCACTTCCACAAAAACCACGAGTGACTTATATGCAACCATGTGAGAACAAACAAACGTGAGGTGACTTGAACTATGAAATCTGATTAATCAACTTAATATACACTGTTCAACAGACAGCGAGGCCAACATCTTGCTTTAACTGCAGTTTAGCTATATTAGCTACACGGATACTCAGTTCTAGCTGAAAGTCATCATGAATTTGACCTAATGTTGTTTTTTTTAGTTTATCCCCAAGGCTGTGTGTTGGGTTGAGGTTAGGGCCGTGTCCTGGCCCCTAACATATTCTTCTCTGAAAACCAAATGATGTCATCACTACACAGCCATACCCATGGGGGGCCTATGACGTCCTGTAGGACACTCGTGAGTAGCAATGCCGGACAGCAGCTGAACATGTGACACAATGGCTGCAAGAGGGACTCTGGTTTTGCAGCAGCCACTAAGCATGACTTTAAAATGTAAAAATGAGAGTGACTTTAGGGGGAAGGAGGGAGAGCACTTCACAAGCATCTCAGCCTGTGGTGCTTGCTGTGCTACTCAGACATGCCAGGTCTTGCAGAAACCCCCCAGTGAAATAACTTCATAGGCATGATTCTCACCTTATTCCCAGGTCTGCCTGTCTCTCTCCAACCCATATGCCGGGTGTCTGCACTGCACAGGCACGCAGAGCTAAGAGAATTTGATGACATGTAGAGGAATATCTCATCCAGTTTTATATAAAATCATTAATAAAAATCCTGCCCTGCATCCACAGTTGCTTCGCAGCGAGAGAAGAAAAAATTCAAATAAGCGATGACAATATGGATGATATAAAAAATTATTTTTTGAAAGGGGTTTTCACTGGAGAAACCATGCCGAACTTTGATGTTCACTGCAGAGATGAAGTAAAGAAAACCAACAAAAACATGCATCTGCCACCAGTTTGGGTGTGTCTTAAACACTGAGGCTACGTTCTACCAGGGCACTAAACAGAAGACGATGCTGCGCTTCAGCATGTGAGGAACATTGATTTGCACTGCCACCTGCTGGCTGCCTGTGTTAGGTACAGCTATTATTAGATAAGATCGATACAGGTACATAGGAATTTGGTTTCATATATCCCATCTTGCTCTCTTATGAAACAGACACACAGATACAAGTGGCAGTGAAGCTTGGGGTCAGAATGCAGGATCAGCAATTTATTCAGCACCCCTGGAGCAGCTGGGTTTAAGGCCCAACAGTGACATGACTTCTCTGCCTGCCACAGGATTCAAACTGGAAACCTTCTGGCACAGATTCCTAAGCCGCAGAGCTACACACCACCCCAGTATTACCATGGAGTGTGGAATTTGTTTCTCCATGTTCAGGATACTCACCCCCATAATGGATTTTGAAGCCTCATTTAATGACAGCATTGATTGGTTGGTTCAGGATCCTCCCACCCACTACAGGTTTTGAAGCCTCATTTGTCCTATCAGATTTCCACCAGTGTATTTAAGGTCAAACTGACTGGTTGTACCAACTGGAAATGAGTGTTAAGCCAATCACATTTAGTCTTAACTTCAAATCTGCAATGACACTAAAGTTATACACTGTGTCAGTTAGATAATGTTTATCAATAAATTTCTGAATTTGGAGATCAATGTAAAATAGGCATCTGGACAAACATTACACTAAGACATTAAATACAAAAATAACACCTGGAAGCTATTTTATTTTGTGTTTGTGCTCTAAGATGTGAACTTAATGCTACTGTAGGGAAAGGTGCAAAACTCGACAGTGCAGGAGTGACAGGTACGTTACAGTGAGGTGGGACTCTCTGCTTTCAGGTAATGAAAGTCTTTCATTTTGACTCCACCTTAGCATCGCACTAACAATGGATATTTGACACACAATTACACTAGGAGGACCAAAGATAGGTGAAGATCATTTGAATTCTAGATACAGTTTCGCTCGGGACGGGGGGAGGCCCTTAGGGAATCAAGACTTTCATGCAGGAGAATGTGGAAGTAATTCTGTGTCTTAAGAAAGGTGGGTGCGTCATGCTCACGCGAGAAAGACAGAACCACCAATCGAGGAGGGGGTGGGAAGTCCAGTAAAAAAGCACATGTGGTCTTTCTGCACGTACTTGTTTCTCTTCCAGGTCTGGTCAGATAGACGGAATGATTTATTCGTGGTCATGACAGCAGAACGAAACAGCAAACATTAAAAAGCAGAAGCAGTAGAACAAACAAAGTTCACACATGACACGCATGCAAAGATCCAGGTTACTTCTCCCACTTAATGACAACAACCTTTTCAGTCCTTTAAATAAGATTCATAGAAAATAAGTCCACTTCTCGCATTAAACGATTCACAACGGTTCATCTCCGGTTTTGGTCATGGCAGCAGTTATGACCCTGTGCTTGAGGACACATGGGGGGAAAGTAATGGAAAAAAAGGAATTTTAAAAATTTAAAGGAATTAAAGCCAGAGCTGTGTAAGGGAATGTCAGGCCTGTGGGGGGTGGGGGGGGCAGACTCTGGGTAGGTAGAGGAAGGTGCTCTGCGTATAGGAGGCACTTTGGCACAGAGCAATAAAAATGACTTTCACACAGGCACACACCCACACACACACAAACTCTCAGACCAGAGTCCTGCATGCCACACAAAAACGAGTGTGGAAAATACATGGGGGGGGAGGGGTTGTCACTCATGGGACACCACTTTGGGCTGACAGGTGGTGTGTGTAAATTTTTGTGACAAACTGGAGAGGCTACCACCTCAAAAGGCTGCCTTAGCATTCCAGATGTGCTCCTCATGTTTCCAGATATGCTCCGTGCTCCCCCGTCCCCTCAAAGGAAGAGCTGTTTAGCCCTGATGTGCTGCAGCCTTTCCCTCAGCCGTGAAAAGCTGGGCCTGGCAGCTGGGTCCAGGGTCCAGCACTGCCTCATGATGTCGTACACCACCGGTGGACAGTCGTCAGGGGCGTCCATCTTGTAGCCTTTCTCTACGCGAGGCACCACGTCCTTCAGAGGCTGGGAAGGTCAAATGAAATAAAAGACATGAGTGGACCAGACACCGGTGAGAAGGACCTTTCGGCTATGCAGAAGCGGCTCTGAAAATCCACTTTAGATCTAGCTAAAAATATCAGGAACACGGAACATCTAAAGGCTGCTGGTCCTACACCCTGGATTTGAGCCCAGGTAAACGCCACATGATCAGCTTTAATTAATGCACAAACGGGGATAACGACAGCGTTTGGAAAAACTACAAGAAGTGCAGGAGCAGCACAGACGATTCCAGGAAAAAGTGGATCGCAGCACGTGCTGGTTGCCATCGGCGACAGACGCGATGAGCAAACGAGTCATGACCAGCGGGGCAGAAGGACATGGGCACTCCGGGGGAGTGACTTTGTATCTGATCTTCTGCTGGAGGGGAAACTGAATCCAGTCATTAATTAAAAAGTGACAAAGCAGAAGACGGCTACAGATTGGATCTCAAGACGGGCTGCCGGGGGGGGGGTGTTTTCCAGCATTTATTGCAAGCCGGTCTGCTGGCTTAACACGCACAATTATTATTTGATTATTTGTACCGTTTATCGTGACGCATATGTCCTGATATCCAGCATTAATACACAGCATTTCCCGGCGATCTAGCAAATAGTTTTACTATTAGTAATATTACTATTTACTATTGGTGTTAATAAAATGGAACTTCAAGCAACAGGTTTTGTTGGTGTTTCTCAGAGTACTACGTCTGAGCAGAAACGAGCTGACATAAGGACTCCAGCAGACGTAAATGCAGAGACAGGGTTAACGGCAGGTGATGCTCAGGTCCCAGTCCGGCAGATACTCACAATCCTGGGGTACGGCACGCGGCCGAAGGAGTAGATCTCCCACAACAGGATGCCATAGCTCCAGACGTCCGACTTGGTGGAGAATTTCTGTTCAGCCAGATAGAGTTAATCTGCATTAGAAGTGAGGGAGGGAGCCATTTCTCTCTCTCTCTCTCTCTCTCTCTCTCTCTCTCTCTCTCTCTGACACATACACTGAAGAGAAACCCACAAATGCTTCCATGAAGAAAAACACTAATTCTGTTTTTTTTATAAAACAAACAAAGAAACAATAAATACAAAAACACTGGTGAGTGTTATGATTGGCAGTCAGGCCTCACCTTCTCCCTCAGGGCTTCAGGTGCCGTCCACTTGACTGGCAGCTTGGCTGTGTCCTGCATAGAGGATGCCTCCTTCGTCAGACCAAAGTCACTGACCTTGGCGATGTTCTCATCTGACACCAGCACATTTCGGGCTGCCAGGTCCCGGTGGACGAAGTTATTTGCCTCCAGGTACTCCATGGCCTCACACACATCCCTGTGGGGATAGCAACCCAGTGGAATGAGTCACGGCTCACTGAAGGGAGCATCAGGGCATGGAGCTGTCAACGCCTGTCACATGACATCTGTCACATGACACCTTTCACACTACATAAAGCCTTCCTGCCAAATGCAAATATAAGCAATACTTTCAGCAGTTTATACTTATATATGTTATACTTTTAACTAGCTTGGATACTTAGACAAAATTAATTTAAACAACTTTCTCAAGTGTGAACTTTCTAAAAATGAACAAGAGAACTGGCTATAATAAAAATTCATAATTAGTGGGATAAATACATCTTTATCATACTGTATTGCAGAGACTTGGGAAAATGGAATAGTTACTTTTCCATTTCTAACCATAATCAAGTTCCTCTGTTTGGATAATACTTAAGTTTTTAATTTTAATCTTTAACCTTAAAGTCTTTGCATTTTGTGAACATGTTGCCACAAATATTGACTGTTGGTAATAAAAAATAACCAGCAGGGGGCAGTAAAAAACATCAGCGTTTGAGGAGGGGGAGTGAGTCTCACAGAGAAAACTTGAGCAGACAGTCTCTTCCCAGGACAGTTCGACCCCGTGAGCGCAGGTAATCCACGAGACTGCCCTGTGGATACACACAAACACACACACACTTTGGTTTACTGCACAATATTCTGCCAGCACACTGTTTCCAAGTTAAGCTTGTCACTTTGTTATGGATATTAATGTCTTCAGCCACGTCAGATGTGATGAGAAAGTGCTCACAGCAGACTAGGCAGCCCACCTTAGCCATGTACTCTGTGACAATATACAGACTCCCTTTCTCCTCCACAATCACACCCAGAAGCTGGACGAGATTGTTGTGTCGGAGCTGCCTGCAGAAAGATGAAGATAGTCAGACACGTACAGTACATGTCTAATCCGTATAGCCATGTCTCACTCATGCACCCACATGGACAGATATAAACAGACATGCCAACACGGGCAGGTGGGACTGACGTCATGACCGAAGCTTCTGCGATGAAGGCCTGTGCCGTGGCGTCGTGTTTGATGCACTTCACAGCCACTTTGGTCCCTCTGTAGTCGCCCACCATCACATCTGAGGAGAAAACACACGTGCACACTCTGATAAACAGGACTGAACATGTACTGGTGTCTCCAGCAGCATTATGGGTAATACACAAGCATTACCCTAGGTGAGGTCGAACCAAATATCCATTAAAGCACTACTGGAGGCAACCCAGTTTGAAGACCATCGCCCCCTGGAGATCATACCTCCAAACTCCCCCTTTCCTATGATCTTCAGCAGTTTTAGGTCCTTTCTGTTCAATGCCCAGCCACCTGAAGAGGTGAAGACACAGGACTGAACTTGTTTGGCCAGCGCTCTGGGTTGGGTTATTAAACATACATTTGAACAGTTAGACATTCATGTCAGCAGCTCATTTTTATGGTAGTAATGCTGCTGTCACCACTTTAAACTCTGGTGTAACATGCAAAGCTGCATTACTTTTGAACCACCAGCATGGGTCACTGTGTGGCACATTAGTGGCACAAGCAGTCAGTGCCTGCAGAAGGAAGGACAGATCGTTGGGTCTCCTAGCACACACCCGCTTAAGAATACTTGAAGCCTGGTTCACACTTCACTCTTCCGTGCTCCGCCACAGTCCACAGACAATGCACGTAATTTAAATATCGTTATCAGGGGTGTCAATGTGGACTGTGCACGTGCAGCCCAGATTTTTGTGTCGAGCAGACATATTGCATGTCGGATAGATTAGTGTACTGCTGAGAATTTCCAGTAGGTGGCAGCATCAAATTCAAAGCACAAAGGATGAAGGAGGAGTAGAAGAGGAGAATATTCGCCATGGACAGCTGTGTGAGGAACTCACACATTTACAACTTGTCTTTCAAGAAGACAAGACAGAAGCTCTCGATTGCCATTGTGTAGGTGCTCCACTTAAGTCTACTTAAAGCTTCATTCAGACCGTGCGGACAACATGTGCCCTCTGCTGGTCTGGAAGAATGTCATCACTGCCGACCACAAATGTACGCGAATATTGACAAGTGTTAAATGGACACAATGGTCCAGGTGCTTGTCCATGCGTGGACCGTGATGGAGCACAGAAAAGTGAAGTATGAACTAGGCTTAATGTGTGCTTCCATCATGCTGTGCCACTCTGCAATGCTCTCACCAAGCCAATTTATTTACCAGCTGGAATTTCCTTTGGGATCAATGAAGTTTTTGTGCCTGCCATGCACAGCAGACTGCTCTACATGAAGTGGGCCACATTTTCCATGGAGTCACATCTGCTTCACAGGATCGACGACGATTTCAGGGAAGACTTCATGGGCAAAATGGCTTCTGAAGTGATAGCTCACACTGTACCCCTGTAAAAGACTGTAGCTTTGCCACCCCTCTCCAGCCAGCTACTTACTTCTGAAAAATTCATCCTTGGCTGCCACCGTTCCCTCCATGACTTTGGGGTTGATAAGTCGGGTGCAGAGTCCATCTGCATCTTTGGTGTAGTGCTGTGGAAACACACAGACACACACACATACACACAAACATACACACACAGTCAGAGCGTGAACTGCATTTGAGGCAGGCACCCAAGTCTTTATTTAGGGAAATGTTTTATTCTTGCCTGTCCTGCAAGTACAAACACAAGGCAATCCATGAGGCACTGCTGTGTTTACGGGCCCTTCATTTTGCCAGTGTCCCATTAACCACTGCAAAGTCAATGCAAACTACACAATTTTTTCTTTAAATGTTCTTGTTCGGGTTCATATGTGAAGCACCTCCTTTATAATAAATGCAAAAACAGAAGCAATACACAGAGTGTCCATTAGAGGGCAGAAGGAAGCTGACAATTCAGTGCCAAAGTCAATCGTGTGAGATAGTTACAGGAAACGAGGTAGCAGTTTAAATGTAAAAGCTGCTGGTTCAAATCCAAGATGACAGCTTGCAAATGCCGCCTTGGGTAATTATTACAACACAATATTTGATTAAATTGGCTGTTTTGGAGAAAAGTGTGAACTAAAGAAAAACTGACAACAAAACATCTTTATTCAGATTCGTTGTTTGAAAAGCACACTGTCAGAGAGCGGAGAGTGCAGCCTTCAGGGAAACGAAAGCCGTAATGCCCAGCAGTCCGCTGAATTACAGTAACCCTGATGGAAACGTGCAGAATGCGAAAAGTGAAGTGAGAGCATGCTGTTGCCCCCATAGTAGATACTTCCCTCACATTTCTGTCCCAGAAATGTCGGTGTGAGACACAGAGCCAGCAGGTCATTCACAAAAAGGAACGAGCAGTCAGTCTCACACAGACAGGCACGTGGGGGAGGGTAGAGCACAGGGTGATGCAAAGACTCCGTCTGCCACTGGCTCTCTATGAACAAAGGATAGTTAGCCCAGGTGATCAATATCATTCATCTTCTACTGAGCGCTGGGATCAGAAAGCGCTTTGATTGGCTAACCACAGCAGCCACTGTTCCATTGTCCGGGGGAACCCCCTGCTACTCTGCAAAAGCACAAATCTTCAGCAGACACACAGAAGTGTTCACAAGGTTAAGAGAGATGGCTCAGAGAAAAAGACGGGGACAAAAAAAAAAAACCCACTACTGAAAATGCATGAAGGATGGGCTGGTGGCCTTACCTCAACGAGCTGCATGAGGTTGTGGAAGTACTCTTCCTCGTCGATGGACAGCTTGCCGTCATGGTAGATGATGCGGTAGTGCTCCACCTTGCCCTCGCAGCTGACACACAGTGTGTAGTCACCGGGGAAGTTGGTGCTCTCGCGCACCAGGAAGAGCCCTGTCTCCGGAGGATACAGCAGCCGCTCCGCCTGCTCCCGAGTGATCTTCCCATGGAACCATCTGCATGGAACGGCACACGCACAGACAAAGACGTGTGATTACAAACACTGGCAGTGTTGTTGCTCTGAGCAGACAAGGCCTGGTTCTGACTGACCCAGAAAGACATTAGGATGGCAGACAGGTTTGTGACAGAGTAACAGAGGTCAGGAATGTATAGGAACACTGAAAGAAACTGACAAATACAGGAACAGTGCTAATTTAGTGGGGCCCTGTAAATACTCATCAGAACCTCCCCCCCCAGCCCCATCCTGAATGGAGTACTCTGCGCCCCACGGGTACAAAAATATGACATAATGCAGAGAAGCCTTCCCAGGACAGGTCAAAAGAAGGGTGGTGTTGGGGGAAACCATGTGGAACCACGGAAACGACAGGAAGCTTCCAGGAATGAGTCTGCATGCCGTAAACAGGAAGTTGCAAATGAGAAGTGTGGCTCGCCTAAGTTGGGCCAAAGGGGGTCTTTGTCCTTCCATGGAGTGCAGCAGGAGGGTGAGTCACCTGGAGCCCGAGCGGGTCTCCCAGCTGTCACACGTTCTTTTTTGGTCTTACAGCTGCATGACAGGTAAAAGTGGTAGCAGTGCAATTCACAGGGCCTCCTGAGCAACCAAATAAATGGAGTAAGGGCGGGACACGAGCACAGGGGCGTGTCCTCGCATATCTGTCCCTCACACAATCCCCAGCTCACATCCCACGACTCATCAGGGGCTGGATGTAGCCGATTGGCCGAACGGGAGTCACTTCCGGAGAGACAGGGTGCTGCAGTTACCAGGCAACCGGTCATGTGCAGTAGGACACACATTAATAACTGGACCTAGAGGCTGTGACTGACAGATGACAGCATTAACCTCACCATAGCCTGGCTTCCACTTACTGTAATAATATAAATTTCTGGCTTTATAAAGATTAAACCAAATCTTCTATTTTGTATCCCTCAAAACACAAAAAATTAAGAACATGACAAAGTAATTCAGTCTCTTACCTACTTCTAACAGCCCCCCCCCCCGACCACACCAAACCCCCCTCCTTACCACACCCTGATCAGGATACACATGACGGATGGATGGAAGTTTTGCTGATTTTTTATTAAAAAGAGAAATGTCTACATAAGAGGACTCTGGTAAAGCTCAGAATGTTAGAGATCATGCTGTTTTTATTCCAGCTGAACTCTTAATTACTCTGCTTTGACAGTAATGTCACACTATATTAATAATACATCAGCTATCTACAATGTACTGCCTTATCAAAGGAAGCTTAAATAATCACAAAACACTCCCCTCGCCCCCTGCTTACATCGATTTAACACGTAACAACCAAAGCACAATGTCTGAATCGTGAGACACTTGTGAGCTGTTCAATCAAGCTTAATTATGAGCTCAACTGAAATGCTGGGACATCTGCAGCCTCCGTCTCATTAGAGGTGAAAGAGACTCCAAACTTCACTTTGTTATGCAGACAAACCTTTTTGTAATCCCCAGCTTCTAACAGCTTCTCTCCAAACACTGACCTGAATGTGGCAGCTCTACATACAGGGCTGCCCCACAGGGGCCTTCAAACTGTACAAGTGAATCTAACTGGCTTTCATCAGACGGCAGAATCTCACCAATGACAAAGTGTAGAGACGTGTGGTAAGCATGTGGCTGGGTAACGGGGCTCTTTAAGTACTCACTGTGGCCAAGAGAGTGGTTAACATTATTCTCTGAACTGCAGCTACCTCAAAAAGGTGGTTTTTTATTACTTTATTGATTTTCTTACAGACGGTTATCCAGAGATCCTATCAATGCCTCAAAATCCTTTGCAAACACTGTGCATGTGTGTAAGCTCCTGTGTCACATGAGCATCAGTACGTGTGGACACACACACTCTGTAATTCATTCTCAGCCACACACACTTACGGCATGAGGCTGAGCTTGCCCCCCGACTTTACTCCCTCACGCTTCTGCACGTAGTTGGCGGGGATGGTGCCCTCCCTCCCGACCGGGTTCTTAGCCTTGTACCAGTTTGGGTCCTGGAGGAACAGCATGAAGCAGCAGTCAGCCTTTGACTGAAGCAGGGTGACAAGACAGCAACTGTGGACTTTCCCGCCTTCCACCGGGAGCAGGAGCCCATTTAAACACGGCTGTGTTGAAAAGATGATACGCTAGCACACTGGTGTGTAATTCTGCAAGCCTCCTCCACTGCGTAATGCTGGGGCCTACACATCTACACATCCTATTTAATATTACACTCCCACTCTGTGACGGTGTGGGTGTCTGCTGTGCGTAACAGTTCCCTACATGGTCCAAGTGGACGCATGTCTCTGAATTTCCCTTTCAGTACGCGTGCAAGTGAGTCCCGCGATGTGCTAGCAATCCCTTCGAAGGGCGTTCACTGCTGTGTGCCCAGTGCTTCCTGGGACAGAGTCCAGGCTCGCAGCAGGCTGATAATCAGAAGACTCGTCATGCAGGACGGGTTTCCACCCCCCCCCCTCGCTGACGCTGTGTCAAGTGGAAGAAGTGCGGGGCAGTTACCTTGGTAACACCAGTGATGGTGAGGAGGTCTCCCTTGCTGAACGGCAGGTCCTGCACGGTAGTGCCCTGGAAGTTATACTTGGCGACACACTCTGTGCCGGGAGTCCATGCTGTCTACAGGGGGTGGTCACAAATATATTGTCAGAAGGGGTAAAACCAGAGTGCCACAGAGTGTGTGTGACTGTACTGCTCAGAATGACAGACTCAAATTTACATTTTACACTCAATACTCTCAGTGTGCCTGACTGCAAATGATGCAGGCTGTGTTGGCATGGTAACGCCAGCAGCACTGGGGCTTGGCTCCCACCTGGAGTGCGGACATGCTGAAGGATGTGGTCCAGCAGGTCACAGGGTGAGACCATCAGAGCTGCGGGGGGGACACAGACATAGACTCAGACTCAATGGAGGCTTGTCACACTTATTCCAGTCAGCTTCCATCACCTCTAACAACCCCCTTCTATGGCCTGACGTGCGCTGGTCTGCAGATGAGGAATTCATGTGTGACTCCCATTGTTATTCTGTGGTTGCAGAAGTCCAGAGTGGTGAGGCAGCAACTGAGCATCGGCATGTGGAATGAGGAGGGAAAGAAAGCCCCCGAAAGCCCCCCCTGGTGACAGAGCAGAGCCCCACCGCAGAGCCTGGCGCCCACACCCACACTTTCTGCTGCTCCACAGTTGCAGGAAGCGGACGTTTGTGCGGGAAGCAGATACTACGCCATTCCAACTGATCGCAGCACGTGTGGCGAGCTCACTTCCCTCCACTGTGATGGCATCTGTAGGGGGCGCCACAGAAACGGACAGCCACGGCCTTGTAAGCACACCCGCCTCAGTGTCGGGGATACCAACTCGTACCCTGTAACCTCATCTTCTGGATCTGTCGTTGTCCTGCTTTTCCCGTTTTCTTACCTCACTGGCTCTCAAGAGACAGGGGCAGGCGAGCAGGTCAGATTCGCTTATGCTGTTTTTTTGTTTTTTTTTTACTGTGACTTCCATGTAACAGGATAGATGCTTAAAAATGGCCTGGGATGCCACATGCATGACAAGACTCGTTTTTTTTTACATATATAATGTCACAGCAGAGGCCAAAACTCAGGTTAATCCACTCCTCAAGTAACCCAACTCCACATGCTCAACATGAAATGCAGTGTCTTTCTGAAACATGGGCAAGAAAATAAATTCACTGATATAGCACACTCATTAGAAAAAAAAAAAGTGGCTAAACTCTTCTGTCATAAATGGCTGGCACCCATTAGGGAGGCTCAGTGGTTAGCACTGTAGCCTCCAGGGATGGAGGTTCGAATCCTGCCTCTCCTCTGTGGGTGGAGTTTGCATGTTTTCCCCATATTGTGGGGGTGTCCACCAGTTTCTTCCCACAGTCTAAAAAGACACAGTTAATCTCTAAAATATCCATAGTGTATGATTATTCTGGCTATCTTTCAAAAGAGAGAGACTAACTTTCCTGGTTTCTGTCTGCTGCATTCCTCTAATACCACTCCCAGGCAAAGGCCAGAGACCACAATCTGACTCCAGGGAGGAAATGCCATGCTATGACCAATTTCTCTGGGTGTCATACAGCGCTGAACACCGACACCAATAAACAGTCACGCACACACACTGAGCAATTTTCAAAACACCAATCAGCCTAAACTGCATATCTTTGGACCTTGGGAGTAAACAGGGGTAACGGGATGAAAGGCACAAAGCAGGGGGAGGACATAACATGCAACTCTACACACACACACAGAGCAGAGGCAGGATTCAAACCCCCAGTTCTGGAGGTACAGCGCTTCAGTGCTAACCACTAACCCCCCCCAGGAAATAATCTATCATTCAAAAACATGGCCCACCATGGTATTGATTTTAAAGAGACTCACAGATAGAGATATACAGATAAATACTTCACTAATCCCCAAAGGAAATTTCAGAATCAAACAGGGCTCACACAACACCATATAGGAGGTAGCAGATGAAATCAGCACAAGACCACGGCTGTCATCCAGGCTAAGAATGCACACAGGGACATTTCTGTATATGTTTCTGGGAGTGGCCATAGGCATCGGAACTATGGATGCTAGTGTGTTGTGGAGTGGGGTGATCTAGCCTGTGATTCTGAATTTAATTTCAGCTTGATCCAGTGGAAAACGCCAGCTTTACAGCTCTCGTTTGCTACAGTGTGCTACAGTCAACATGAACAGTGGTTCCCAACCTGGGGCGTTTCAGTGAGGGTTTTAGATCATTGTGTGTGCATATCAGAATGTGTAGGTGGCATGTTTAAAATATTCTTATCTGAAAAAGGGGGGCTGGACAGGAAAGGTTCGGGAGCCACTGCACTGTGTAGACATGAGCAAGTCACCTGATAAAATACACCAGTTCTGGATGCAAAAGTGACCGCATCTGTCTGCACAGGGTGTGTCCAGTGCATCGTGTCAAGGTCATTTTCTCCTCGCATGACTTGAAATCCTCCTGGCAATGCCACTGTGAGCCACCTTCATGTTTACCTGCCATGTACTGCATTCATTTTCACGTTGCTGTTTTCTGCCTGACTCCATGCCCATGTATGACATATCGATCAACTGGTACCCTCCGCAGCCCCCCGTTCATGAGTCAAAGTAAATAAACAAATAAATCCAATACAACTACAGAAAGTACCAAACAAATAATAAAGCTATAAAAGAAACAGATACAGGGAGAAAATAAAGAAAAGCATGCCTGTTTGAACCAATGAGCGTTATTTAGGTCTAATTGTCAGTGGTTCTGAAAAAAGAGAGGAACACGACACAATGAACGGACGCCACCTTTTTTGGAACTGCCCTGTGACCGAGGCAGAACAAACGATTTCTGCTTAGACAAATGGGCACAGTGTGGGAGAGGCCGTGCCCCGATCTTGTGGGGGGGGGGGGGGGCACGAGACCGGGATGAGGTCACTCTCAAACCCCCCTATTCTTGCCGCCAAACTTCCTGGTTTCTCTCAGACAGGAAGTGGAGGTAACTGGGGATGGTTTGGTAATTTTGTCAAGTGATGTCACTTCCCCAGGCATCTGCACTGTGCTTCCTGCATTGTCTCTCGCCCCCCACCCCTCAGGGAGTAATACTGATGCGCAATTTCCATAAGTGACATGCCCTCAGCAACTGGCCGGACCAGAATTTAAAAATGCAAAAGCATCCCAGCATGTAAGAGCATACCACACTTGTCAGCACTGCACTGCACGTCCGCTTATATCCAAGCATGTAACAACACACAAGAACAACTTTTCTTGCATATATGAACAGCAGTTATCTTGTGTGCCTGTGCACCTGGAAACTCCACATCCTGCTACATAATTAAAGGCACAGGATACAAACATGCTGATCAGAAACGACATGGCGGGAAGCATGGCTCCATCTGTTTTGCAGCAGGGTTGCATGGCAGTGTCCCCCGCAGGCTGCTGAGGGTAAGATGGCCTCTGATGCCCCGCCCACTCGGAGGAGGGGGGTGGTGGTCAGTGGTAGCTCTCTGCCTCTATGCTGCGGACCCTTGGATCTGTGCACCAATGGCTATTAGCCGCTGGCCAGTGCTAGATTTTATTTACCATTATTATTTTGACATTAACATTTTCTTAACCATCCTTTTAGCAAGTGTTTATCTGACAATTTCACTGATCTATGGTACATCAGCAGAAATCCAGCTTCTTAAGCCTTCTAGCAAAAACGTGCAAGAAAACCCATGCCCATTTTAGAATGCTGTGCTTGGCACCACTTGGTGTTGTTTTGGAATATTACATTTAAGCTTCGTTAATTACCAAGATCTTGTACAAGCAGTTCTCGACTGATGCAAGTAATCCTTACGCAAGTCAAATTTGATACCAGTTGGATTTATCCCCCCATACCATTCAAGACACCTTACAGCAAAAAATCTCAAAAGCCAAAAACATACCAAATTCTACATCGATCTCAGTTAGCTTATGAAGCTGCAGGATTTCACCTTTGCCGAATACGGTCGAGACTCTGAAGGCTTGTGCATATAGTTAAGTCGGTTTTACATATGAAGGCGAGAGCTGCCTATACTCACTGAAAGCTTAGCCAGGCATCTCTGTGACAGCCCTGTGCTTGTAATATATTATTTGTATCACTCTATAAGTACAAATGTAAACAGGAGTGCAAAACAGGAGCTGAGGACCAGAGGAAATTAGACTGGTTGCACTTTTAAGATTACCAAGAGAAAAATTAGCACTGAAGTTAAAAGGGGAAACCCCACCTAGAGTCTCCGACTGGCTGCAGTTGTGATGGGCTGCTTGCCTGGAATCAGAAGGTACCAGGAAACTGGATTCCATTAGAGCCCGAATGGCGTAACGCAATGCCCGGCAAGATAAGGAACGTGGGGCCAACTCTAATGACCAAAGTGGACTTTAATCTTGTGCCACCAGGAAAGTCTAACTGCCAGATTTAGGGGAAGCAGATTAGCACAGCTGGGCGTGTAGCACTGCAGGTAAACACAGGTTCAAGGGTGCCGAGGTCAAAAAAGGAACAGAATTATATAGACTCAATGTGAAAACACAACACACAGGAATGGTAGTACAATTGCAGCATTATTATAGCTGTTATGTTCCATATGGGGGAAAGCATCCAAAGCAGACTTTTATTGAATGTTAATAAATGAATCATGACACACCTTAACAGGTACCGTGTGTTGGTTTAAACATTAGCATAAAAGCGACTGAAGTGGCTGCATCACTTCCTTAAGGGCAGCTCACCTGCCAGACTCACGGCTTCAGGCAGCTGCCACTTTCAGGGGCCGGAGGTTTAACGTTACGGCCGGCTAATAAGGGTCCCAACACCATGCTGGGAAGCGGGGGGTAAGGGGACAGAATGGGGGACTTGACAGCACACAGACAGGACTGCTAGGTTTAACATCCAGTGGGAAACAATCGAGTAACTGATGGACGCTAAGTGGATGAGAAACTGGTTTGACTGATAGGAAATGAAAATCCCACATGTTCACCCAGGTATGGTGAAAACATACAAGGAGGGCAAGTTTTTGGGTGATGTTGAGTTCAGCAGATGCCTGGAAGGCTTTATGTTCCCAGTGTCAGCCAGCCATCACTCCAGTTTGGCCTGATCCCAAATTAAGACAACACTGGTAGGGAGCACAATAGCTCACTGGTTAGTACTTGCACCTTGAGGGTTTGGGGTTCAAATCCCACCTCTGCTCTGTGTGTGTGGAGTTTGCATTTTTTTACACGTTCTGTGCAGGCATGCTTGCTTCCTCCCGCAATCCAAAGACATGTGCTGTAGTCTGATTGGCTCATCTAAACTGTCTGTAGTGTGTGAGTGACTGTGCCCTGCAATCCTGAATACAATAAAGAGGCTTGATGGATGGATGTACAACCTGGTCACAAAGCAACTGCTCACATTACTGAGTCTTCTTAGCTCAGCATTCATGCGTGCGCGCGCACACACACACACACACACACACACACACACACACACACACACACACACACACACACACGTCTCCTCCAGACCTAATTACTTCTCACGCTGCAAATCTAAGGAACGAGCCGAAGCTCCCAGAGGCGGAGGCAGCGGCTCGTGTATCTGTGTGACCCCTTTATGAGGCTGATCTGCCAGAGGAATCCAAATAACCATGATACACATCAATATTTACTCTTGACCCCAACACTTCACTACACACGCCTTTCAGGCACAGTCACCTGGATGTGAAAGCTAAACCAGCTGAGTTCCTCGCTTTTCTGATTTCTTTTTTTTATCCCCCATTCTTAAACTATTTCTCTCTGCTGACATAGAAACAGTCAGCCTGACCCACAAAAATCACTAGGCCTACCTCTCTACCCTAAAATTAGCTCCCAGTGCACAGCAGAGCTCTTCGCAAACTCGTTAGCTACGGGTTGCTCAGGCCGAATAACAGCTACCTGGCAAAAGAGGCCTTTTATTTCAAGTGCATCAAAGGCACAAATCAAAGGACCCAAAGGTCATTAATACGGTGTTCAGTCACAAAAGCAATTTCATTATATAACAGAATTCCAGAATTTTAAGGCAGTTTCCACAAATAACAGAATTCCAATTAGATCTATAGATTCCGACTTTAACATCTGGATTTTTCCACATGATCAGAGGAGCAGAGCTTCAATGCCATAGCTGTGCAGACTACTGAAGGCCTAACATGTCCCAAACAGCTGTAAAGGGGATTCCTCTTTATTACAATCATCAGGAGGAGAATTCTGCTTGACAAGAGGACTAATATATATACACACGCACACTGTTAATTAACATCCTGCAGAAAGCGATCTAGACGCACCGGGTTCTGAGATCCTGCAGAAAGCAGTTTTGACACACCAGCAAGGCAAGGCAAGTTTATTTATATAGCACCTTTCATAGCAGAGGCAACCCAAAGTGCACTACATAAAAAGCATTTAAAAACAACAAAGTGCATGACATAATAAGAACAAAAAAAACGGGAAATATCACCATGGTGAAATCTAACCCTAACTGAGCAGCAAAAGCTCCTGGGACATCCATGGGGTGGAGAAATGTAACCCATGTTCATCTCACAGTTGTCCAGGAACCAAAAACTCTGAATGCAGACTCGAAAGCACTCAAGCTCAACCCTCAGCTTCGCCAGGAAGCCTCATCAGCTGACCTCAGGCGAAAGGCAATTCTGGAACATCTCTTTTTTTTTGTCTGTTATGGAAACCAATTGATGAAATTACGCTCTGTAGGTCAAGCCACAATGACAAGGCGGCTAAAAATGGACAGAGGAAACTGCAGACTGGGGGAGGGGGTGAGGAGCATGTGACCGGGCAGCAGCTGGCTGCTGATTTAGACAGACCAGCTCCTCCTGACATGCAGCGGAGAAAACAACAGAGCCTACAGTTTCAGCTTCCCCCGAAAGCCGAACGGCTCCAGCCCTTTGGTGCAAAACGCAGCCGGGCGGTCTGTGCTGACATGTGGAAGGACTTCCACTTCTGAACTCTGCGAACTGCACAGACGCACAGAACAGAGCGCCGCTCTGAGGTAATCCGCAAAGCAAGCTGGGTAAAGAACCGGCCCCGGCACCAGGAGGAGGGTCCACTGTTAACACCCTGAATAAGCACATTTACCGGCGATTAAAGCGGCGGGCTTAGCGTCCTGCTGTATCACGCACGGCCCACTAGCCATTCATTTAAGCGGGGATCCACACAGGGCTCATGCAGGCTCTGTCAGTACTAACAGGCCGTCCATTTTACACCACTGTTTGGGAATAGGGTGGACAAGTGACAGTCCACGGTGTCACAGCGTTCCATCAGAATGAACAAGGAGGGGGTTACCATAACAACCGAACAAGTATCCAATGGCTCCTCACATGAACACCCATCCTGATTTAAGTGCCAGTCAATGAAAGGCCTCAAAACAAAAAAAAATACAACCCAAGCTTATCTTTCTGCGACAAAGCTCTGGGGAAACAGGAAAGAAAAGGGGTAAAAATTAACTCTGCCCACACAAGAAATCCCTGGGGAAGAGTGGCCAGTGTTTCCATGACAGCAGCAACCCAACCCCTCACAGCATTTCGTAGGGAGATAGCAGGTAAGTATTAGTTAAGGCACTAAACGCCCCTGTTCAAATGATAACGGACAAAAACCACACCAAATAAAAAAAATAAATAAAATACTGTCAAACAATGCCCACAAAAATTTAAGTCTCGACCGGGATGTGCACGAAAACTACACAAATTTCATGATTTCGTACACTAAGATGAACACATTTTACAAAACATGACTTTATCATCTCACCCTGCACACAAATCCGTTTTTTTTATGCTTTATATTTATCTCAAACACCAAGGCAGTTCCCATTAACAGAAAGAAGCTCATTAATATACACAGCTATTAAGAAGAACCTTTTAAGCATTAGCTGACAACCTAAGAGAGGAAATCCTCTTTGAGAGGTCCTTGGAGATAAATGAGGCTGCCTCACTGCCTTAACTGGGGCTTTAAGGATAGCTCGTCTCACAAGTAGCGAGGCAACTTTGAGGCAGGAATGCCAGGAAGAAGTGAGTTTGCAATCCCGCCAGTGCCGTGAAACTAGACCCGCCACAACGGCCAACCAAAGCATGAGGATTCTCACCGTCCACAAGCCAGCTTTTGGATCCGAGTTTCTGACTCTCGGTAAACACTCACCAGCATGCGTGTTCAGGCTTCGTGACAATATGGTGTCACCCACAGCAGCTATGAGCATGGCGTCCCAGCCTGTCACCGGTGGACCGATCTCTGACCGCATGCTGGGCTTCTTTATCCCACCACACCTCTGCTGTTTGTTTTTTTAAATGCACCTGCCTTCCTCCACTCTTTCTCAGTGTCCACACAGTGGCTGTTCTGCTTACCATGTCCCCCAAGCCAAGTTCCGGTGGGGATCCACAGAGGAAGCAAACCCTGTCCTTGGATACCTCAGCCACAATACCACTGAGGAGCCACTTCCCTGAGTGACTCAGCCCCTTTTAGGGTCCAGGCCCACTGGTTCCCCCCATGGAGGCAGCACCAGACTGTGCCAAATCCAGAAGCACGGAGACACAGTGTCCCGCATTTCAATAGTGACTCCTAACTCAGCAATGCCCCTATTCTGCCCCATAAGAAAGGGAGCAGGGATAGGGGAGGGCATGGGTAGCACACACAGAGCCATGGAAACAAGAAAGAACCCAAGAGCCTCTCTATATTACCCATCATTCCCTGTAACCAGCTGATTTGAGGATACTGGATCAAATCAGGTGATGCAAATAACACTGACCATGAACCTGCATCCTTGCCTTGATAACCACATTCAGCCTCATCACAGGCACGAAAGTTCAGTCCAACAGAGCAGACCAGTTTGATATTTGATATGAGGCTGAAAGATCCGAGTACGCAGGAAGGGCTGATTCGAACCCACCTCACACCCAAAACAGAATCATTTGCTGATGAGGCAAGTGACATACAACATCCCTAAAAATTCACGATTTCAGACCCCACGCCTCTTCATACCGGTGACACTGGCTCCCACCAGCCGACCGCTGCCATGGATGGAAAGGCACATGTGGCTGCAGACAACAAACCATTTTGGACAAAGACAACAGCATGAGGAAATAGCAAGAGAAATCCCTCTATGTTAATCAACAGGATGTGCAAACATGCCCATAGAACAGAAAGAGAGGATTTTTTACAAATTCATAATCAGTACGTTAACATTTATTTTTGTCTTATATCAGATGGTATGAAATGTACTAATTCATTGAGGAACTGATCTCATATATAATTATGAATTAAGTAACTCTAAATAATAAATCATAATTTCAGTGAGTCTGAAAGAGAGCTGCGTGTGTCTCAGCGCCTCACCGTACAAGAATACAGCTTTAGCCATGCAGATCTGAACAAATTCTTAAAAATGCACTCATGAATAAGCTCTCCATCTTCCAAAGGCGGACATGCATTCTGCATGACAGAAATAAGAAGTCTCGCTAACATCTGTATCCCTTTCCAGATCAGAGGCCACTAACGTCTTCACTCTGTAGTCAGTAAACATCTGGCCACTTCACAGTCGGGATTACAGATTTCAGGTTCACCAGACCTTTCCAAACCGTGACAGGGACGATGACATTAAAGACACCCCATCATTCACACATCCCTGTGAAGGCAAACGGACAAATCTGAAAGTTCAAAGTGATCTCTACAGAAGTATGCAGGAGGCGGAGGAGGGGGTAATGAAGTTAATGGACATCCCGTACATTTTCAATAGCTGATATCCTTCAACCCCGTGTACTTACCAACCACGCTAAACTAATATTTTATATACACAAGATCTAGCCGAGCATGCATCTAACATCATACCTTATCGATCCTTTCAGTTGCTGAAAAGAGATGATGACGAGAATTAAACGATGCAGACTGTCCAGCTTTGGTGTGGCATCCGCCGATTTTCCATCAGCACGGCGATCTAGGCAGCAAGACAGTGAGCGGCGTGCAGCTGCAGCGACTCGGCTCTCTGAAGTAGCACCCAGGTATGTGTCTCTACGAATCCGACTGCGGCGAGCCCGAGGCACAGGTTAAGAAGCGCAGCAGATCCTCACTGCGGTTGCAGAGATGCACCGCACAGCGCCGCAGGCGCATTGCAAAGTGTCCGCCTATTCCCCTTTGTCAGCCTTACTTTGTTGCGCTCTGCTGCCAAGCGGTACGTGTTGCAGGGAAGCACATTAATAGACAGGGGAAGAAGAAGCAGCAGCACGACGCGCTCGGCCACCGCTGCGCTAGAAACCGCACGAGCGGAATCAGCAACGAGCAGATCTGCTAATACGGAGACATTTATTGGAGCTAAGGGAATAGAAGAAAGCACGATGCGAAGACTGCGCAGGCCTTCCAGAGAGAAACTGCGCCCCCTCCGATGGGACTCGCAATGTGTCGGCACCCGAGCGCCCCTCTCTGGACAACCAGAGCGTCGGCATGTCGCTGCTGCGATACGGAAGTCGATGCCAACGTTCGCGCTTCAAGTTAAGGGAAAGCCTTTGATTTTCACGTATTCCTTCTTGCGTCCCTTAAGATTCGTATATAAAGGTGACCAGCACCCAGCACCTTTGGAATTTTTGGATTTAAGGACCCCCCTCGGTATAATACGATGGGTTTGTTCGAAACGGGCTTCAAACCGGTGACTTTATAGACAATTGGACGTAGTCACTAAGGCTTAACCTGCAGTGCCACGTACGCCGCCGAGATGCACCTACTATAACAGCATTAGAAACACATTAACAAAGAATAACAGTAAGCTTCTTTCCCTGAGCAGTGGTCCTCCTGAAGCTATGACAGTAGACACCCGCTTTGACAGAAGTACATTAGCATTTACGTATCCAGCACAACACCACATGCAAAACATTTATATTTACATTCACCGTTGACTAGAAGTTGATTTGAACTGCAGCACGACAGCAGAAAACTCAACAGTGAAGTAACAATTCCTTGAGATAAACAAGGTGTATATTGTGATTTCAGACAACCTACCACACTACCCAAACTCCAGAAATCCCTTTATTTATACTAGAACTGAATATGGAGAATTGACTTCTGATTTTACATTGGCAAATTAAACATTACAAATACACTCAACAGAACTTTAGAAACTAACAGCCTTTAAATATGGTTAATGCTCATGTTGTGAAAGGGATTATATCTGAATGTATGCTTTTCTGTAGTCTATATATGAACGCACACATCCACTGCCAAATTGCCATAACGGCCCAATCTGCCGGTGAAACTGGTTAGTAGTAAAGCCCTCGCATAGAAAGTCATTATGCGGTTTGCACATAATACTCAGACGAGATTCAGTCTGTGACATTGTGTTCAAGATGCATATTGACCATCCATCCATATTCTTATCCTGTCAGTCATAGGGCTGATACCAGAATACAGGGGTATTCCCTGAATGGGACACCAGTTCATTACAGGACGCACACACACACACACACACACACACACACACACACACTGTGGCCCACAGAGATGACAACTGCCATAAATGCCTGCACTGAGAGGGAACCGACATGACAGACTGTGTGAATTATACACATCCAGAGCAAAGGCCTGCAGGATTCGAACTCCCAGCAAGAGTGAGGCATCAGTGATACCTACTGACCATTATTATGTGCCGCTCAACTCCTAAATAAGACATTTAGAAAATGTGCACTCTTTTCATCAGATATTCAAGTTTATTTTTCCGTTTCATTTACAACTTAGGATGACAGAACAAAGGTCAGTCAAGTTCAGTAACAATTTCACATTTTTTACAACCTCACCAAATCAGTACAAAAATAATGCCTGGAAGGAGCAAAAATGACAATACAGGCCACTGGTGCTAGAGTGTGAAAGACAGATGCAGACCTCCAGGAACAGAAGCCTTGAAGGCAGCAGACAAAGAGGACACACGTTCGCTCAGGAACAGGCCGCTGAGGGAGACATGGCTTGTATGTGGTCAGCAGTGGCCACGCTCAGGCCACTGACATCCTATGCACAGCTCTGAAGCTAAATGCAATTTATCAGCAGTCAGGTGATGAACAGGTGACCTCACATCCTCACCCTTCTGAGAGAAAAATTAAACATGGCCACAAATTTGGGGACAGTCGTGACTCTGCTCTTCTCCCAGACAAGACTCCCAATTGCACTCCTTTCTGGGACAGCTCACCTGCACATTAGCCTCAAGGCAAAGCAGGCCACTTCTGAAGAAAGTTTCTCAGAAAGTGAAGATGGCAGCAATTTATCCAAACCACTCCTTCATATGGATGCCGTGCAAGCATCTCACCGGTCCTTTATGCTTGTATCAGCAACAGCTAACAAAGCTATCTAAGATGAAAGTTACAGCTGATATCTAATTTGTTCTGAAGACAGAGTATACAACTAAAGAACTTAGCAGTCTTAACGCATTGCTAGAAAACAGACTTAAATGTACTCCTCCAGCCAGAGGAAGGCAGTATGTGACAGTATTATTCATAAACTATTCAAACACACATCCACAGAGACCATGGTCCATTTCCGCCCCCAAGATGGCATAGACTGAACATTACTATGCACCTCTTCACCTGACCAATGGACCACCTGATCACTTTTGAGCCTTGTGTTATTTTAGTTGAATGTTTCACTAAACACGGCAAGCTTCAGGGTACTACATATCTGCTGGCCGCCACAGACGATCACACAAAGGGAGCCAAAAGTGAAGAATGAGACTGGATGCAGCTCTATAGCACCATAAGTGACAAAGACGTCGGCAAGCATTTGAAGCCATATCAGCATCATGTGACAAGTACCACCAATCAGGGACTGGCTGTAATCTTTGCTCAAAAGGTAGTCGAGTCAAACAGCCGTGAGAGCAGAAACCAGACAGCCAAAGCACAGCCGTTTCCAAATCATTTAAACTGAAGTTTACTTCAGTTTAAATAAGTTTCCAACAAATTGGACTGTGGATGATTTTCACAGAAAGAATCCTTAACTGATGATTTGTGTAAGAAGTTCAGGAACACTGGATGATGGAATGTACATTAGAGAATAAAAGCCACCACAGAAGAGCAACACTCCAGCACAGCAGGAATCAGAGCTGTTTTGTGAAGATAGCCAATCACGAGATACAAAATACAAGCAGACAAGTCCAAATGGCACCCTGTGGAGTATGCATATGGAAATCTCTGCTCATTTTGTCAATTAAATATGTAGTACCATTTTAGACACCTTTCACTAAAAAACATAGCACACATTTGAAGAGCAACCGTTTTGCCATATTTTCACAAAAAAAATTCAATGTAGTCATGAGTGAGAAAGGCACCAGTATAAATGTTCAAACTAACTAGAGTAGGTACACAAAAGGAAAGTGCTGAAATAAAAAGAAATTAGAGAATACAGTACAACAACCCTGGACTGAAAGGGTTAAAAAAAAAAAAGGGACAACCAAACTGTGGAGGGAAGGAGCTGGGATTCATGTGGCTCCCAGACCTGCACAGATGCCACAGTCTTGCAGGGAGGACAGGAGCGCGCTCTGTGTGATTAATCAGAGCTGATTGTGACCAAGGACTTGCATGGGGAAAGGCTGTGGCTCTCAGCTCAGAAGTCCAGGTCCACAAATGCACACCGCTCTGGTTCTGGACCACAGCTGGACAAACAGCATGCCATCAGAATTTAGAGAAAATGCAGTTATACAAAGTATACAAAGATGCCTTTGCTTCATTTTCACAACAGACTTGAGCCTGAGTTTTTTTGTTTTAAAACACACAACTGAAGTGGGTGGAGGAAGGGAACCTAAAAGCAATAAATAACGACAGGTGGATAAGAGGCCAGCTGTGTCGACATGGTGAGCAGCACGGTCAGCCAGCCGGCAGACATCCCAGCTATCAAACACCCAAATGCATTTTGGGGAATTCACACCCCAATTTAACAACTTCTGATGGTTTATCCATTTACAAAAAGAGGATATCTTTTAAGCATTTCCAGGGACCAGCCTAACCCTGTAACAAATACTCTGAAAGTCGAGTAGCGTTCACAAGGTTCATTGAAAAAGATTTTGTCATCTAAGAAATGCAGCATTTTCAACTCTCCCAAAAAACACTGACGTACGCGGCTCCCGCCACTGGAGATAAGAACCATAAAAACAACTTCACAACGCAGAAGGGACCAATACAATGAATAGTGTTAATAATAAATCAGTCAGGCTCAGCTTGGCGCCGTAAGACACCAAGCATTAGGCAATCGTCACTGCACAAGTTGTAAACACATTCGGCCACAGAGATAAGGTTTTGCTCTGTCTGTAATAAGACTAAATAAAAAACTACATCCAAGGGTTTTTCACTGTCTGTCCATCAATCATTGAAATAAAAAGCAGGACAGGCTTCTTCTCTGAAACAGAGCAACTCTGAAGAGGCGTGCTTGCATGTGAACTCCTTCCCCCAGACAGGCGCTTAGTGCCCCCACCCCAGTTCAGAGGCTATGCCAGGTGTAGGGGAATGACAAACTTGCAGCCGAAGGGTGAGCGGTAAGTGATGCCCACTTCGGGGAACACCTGCCGAGGCAGGCCTATGTCACACAAGTAGACCCGCCCGGCACCTTCGGCTAGGGGCAGCGGTAGCCCCAGGGACAATGACCACTTGGCTTCCACAGCTGGCTCCCGGCCGCTTACGGGCGGGTCGATGCTCAGCACCGGAGCTCGGTTCTGGTTAGCCCAGTCGGCCGCAGCCCGGTACCAGGGCTGCTCCCTCAGGAAGGCATTCTCATGGCAGTCCAGGCAATTGATGACCAGGTCCACAGGGCCATCAGGCAGGTCTGCACAGAGAAGAAAGCAGTGATGTGTAAATTCACACTTAAGAGTTAGCTCAAAGGTTCAGTTCACACAGAATAAAATTAATTAGCTTGCATTCATTTCCTTCAATTTTTTTTTTTTTTTTTTTTAAATGAGTTGCATTAAATGACGTTTTTTGTCGGTTTGACTAGACATTCATCCCTTTGCGTGACATGAACTTTGAGGTGAATTTTTTGAAGTCATATTTTTTGCAGTATTGATTTTTAAATGTTCTTTTCAATGGTGTAATTTCATAAAAATAACGGATATGAAATGATACACACATGCAATGTAGAGGTTTCATGCTGTTTGACGTCACAAAAAAAATGAGATGAAAATGGGTCGGTGTGATTCTCATTGTAGTTTATTTACTCTGTGGGCTAAAAGAAAAATATGAACGGATCCTGTGAGTGAGAACATTCATCTTTGAAAGTTTTTTTTTCCTAGTGCACTAAATATTAATGGGCTAGAATCCAAGAAATTTTTGATCAATTAAGTTTCAGTAGGCTAAATTAGTGTCACCATTAGAAAGCTCTTGGAGTCTACTTTGATATAAACTAATCAGCGTCACGATCAGCGCACTGGAGTGCACTGCTGTAAGACAACGCTGGTCAAGACAAGGAATGCGAATGAAAACCAAGATCATCACGTAATGATTTTCCAAGGTGCAATCCCAACACATCGTAAAACGTTGTTCCACTTGGAAGCTCAGGATGATACTCGAACTAACTTGGAACCCATTTTATTTTTTTTTTTATAGATGATGCAAGCCCTGTTGTTTGAACTATGTAGCTATATTTGAAGTGCCTAGGCACATGTGCCATGAAGGGTCGTGTATTTTGGTCAGAAAAAATTGTAAACAAAGGGGAACTGGATTAAGAGAATGAAAGAGATGGCTGTTGAGAGTGGAGTAACGGGTTTCAAATAGTTGGGAAGGGTGGAAGAGGAATATGAATTTTTGCCTATTATCCCTACTTATGGTGCGTGAACATCGTACACTCTCACCAGAGTGAGCTATAATCACGTTCATTAGATGCAAACTGTTTTCTTCAGGTTATAATAAATGAGCACGCTCATGCACAAGTTAGAAGTGTGACAATCCAGAGACCACCCCTTGAGGGCGACATTGCATCAGCTACAGACTGCAAAGGAAGCGAAGGGGAAAATGTGGCTTTGAGATACACGGTAGGTGGCATTTACTGCAAGTTGTCAATCACGCGAGTCTGATTGACAGCATGATAATCCCTACCGCCTCATTTCACCTTTCATTAGCAAGCCGAGCAACACCACCGATGACAAGCCATTAACGACATATAATGAAAAGAACGATCTATACACCTGCCACCGCAGCTTACCTTTGATGCCGGACACCTGCCGGCTGCCGGTCTTGCTGAAGAGTGCCAGCTCCACTGTGACAGCCTCCAGCATCTTGACAAAGTTGGGGAGGAAGAGGACCACCTCCACACCATGGTTGGCCAGGTGGCGACCGCAGCTAATGCCCTGGGCACCCTGAACATGCGGCCCACAAAGCAGCACCACCGTGGGGCACTGATGTACATTCTTCGGGGTCAGCCTGTGAGGAAGAGGATCACAGCCACATTTTAGCATCACTTTACACAAAGGAACACCATCATATATTAAAAAAAAAAAAAATTCATTTACATAGTCTTCTTGTTTTCATTATTTTATATTTGCAAAGATTTAAATGTCTGATGTGAAATTCTAACTGTTTGAACCCATTAACACTTAAAAATTGCCGACAAGTTTATCCACAAGACAAACATTTACTTTCTTTAATTCTGGCTAATTACCTGACCAATTAGTTGCTGATGAGAATTAAAAAGCTTTGGCCCATTTTTTTGCCCAGGAGTGCACACATCTACACGTGTACATACACATGCTATTGTACTGAGCAGTTGCTCTGGCAGTTATGGCCTTGCCGTTAGCATTAACGACTCCGACCATTCTCCTGTGAGCTCTCATTGACACAGATGCTTTTATTCATCAGATCACTCTAAACTCTGGAGTATGTGTGAACCTCCGAGATGCTGGAAGCACCACGCTGCTCGGCCGTTTTAGCCTTTCTAACAAGCTGCTGGAAACACCTCCCCCAATGCTCCATGACTGGTGACCCCCTGCTCCAGCAGGTTCTAGTACTGTTTACAATGCAATCACTCAGTAAAACCAACCACAAGAGTGCAGACTGAGGAATTATCCTCGATTTTCATCTTGAAATCGACAGTTCGCAGGGGTTGGGACACCTCTAGAGGACTATGCTGCACACCACCCCTAAGCCCACTCACCTGTTGGGCCCACCCAGCAGCGTCAGTGCCATCTGGCTGGCGCATACCCCAGTCATCTCCAGCCGCCGCTCCAGGGAAAGACCCAGCTTTTCTGCCTCTGCTAATAGGCGCTTGTGCAACTCATAGGGAATGCTGGGTACCACCAGG
Source organism: Gymnarchus niloticus (assembly GCA_009936485.2). Classification (NCBI taxonomy): domain Eukaryota; kingdom Metazoa; phylum Chordata; class Actinopteri; order Osteoglossiformes; family Gymnarchidae; genus Gymnarchus; species Gymnarchus niloticus. The sequence goes on from JAACJT020000007.1 coordinate 10,587,495, forward strand.
CCCGAGTCTGTAAAGGCCAAGAGGAGAAAGCACAGTTCATATCTCAAGCCACTGGAGCTTTCATAGTTAAGGCTCAACACACTCCTGGCTCAGTCCTGGGGCAGCAAATCTAGCAGCTTAATTTCAGTCAAAAAAGATGACCTGTGATTCAGAAAACCAACACCCCCCACCACATTACCAAGGACAAGATTCTTCAGTCTTTAAATGTGTCATAGAAGATATCTCACCATCACCACTTTCACAGCAAACGCTCAAGCAATCAGCTCCAGGGGGCGCCACAGAGCAGAAACAAAAGGCCTGATGGGGAGCAATCAGGTAGAAACAGAAGACGAAGTTGCGGCGCTTGAGATATGAATGTCGAATGAGATCAGCAGGAAGCAACTGTATGATTACCTGCTTCGGAAAGCTGGGGTGCGTCATGCGCCAGCACATGATTTCCCCAGTCTAAGAATGAGGGACATCCTAGCCTCGTGTGCGTACTTGCCATTGACTAACCCTAGGCACGCAAAGGCACAATTCCCTTAAGAAACATTTCCTCCAGCAGGCAGCCCTCCCGCCATTCGTCCATTACCCACCACTCCATTGGCTGCCACTTACACCGACCCCCCATCAGCATGAACAAGAACACATGGTCATGTGAGTTTAGCCAGCTCATAACACTCATCCAATTAAGGGGTCAAAACGTCAGTGGAGACCAATGTGACTGGTCCACTCAGCTGGGGGGTGGGGCCAGAGATGAACATGGAGGCAGGCTCAAAATTTGTTCACCGTTGAAGCAAAGGGAAAGCGATGAAATCTGCCCCAGCTCCAACTCATGCCGTGTCTTGCTCATGCTGGTTTGGTGTATGCAAAGCAGCTGAGTAAATATGTGCGGATACAAAAGATACACACACACAGACACACAGAGGATGCAAAGATGAAAGAATACTGAGCCCATCAGCTGGGGTAAAAGTCTGACCATCCATGCGGTTCTGGCCTGAGAAACTGGGTGTGTGTCACTACCTCATGAAACGAGCCCTCCACTGCTGACACAGTGCGGCAGGGTGATAATTAGTTTTAGCTTTCGATGTGTTCATTAAGATCACTTCCCTTAGTGAGGTGTGCCGTCGCTCCTTCATCCACACACACACACACACACACACACACACACACACACACACACCTGCCTACTTGCGACATGCACACACAAAACGCTCAACCTGCTTGACTGGGTCCTAAGGGAATGAGCTTTAAAATAAACTGATTTGGAAGCAATTCTTAACACATGATCACAAGGTGGAGCTGAAAGTAATATCCTCCATGGCAGGGGGGAAGACAGAGGGTCTGGATGCTGGCCATGTCTAATTGCACTTGGCACAAGAACTACAAGGGTGAGCTTTCACACGCCTCTGATAATGAGGCCACAAAAAACATCTTTCCCTTATTCATGAAACAGACCTGTCATGAGGAGGGAAAAAAAAAAAAAAAAAAAAAAACACAACACGATGGCAAACGATGGCCCCTTGCTTCACATGTTGACCATGAGACCCATTAAAGGGCAGAAAGAACAGTCGATGCCAGACAGCAGTCACACCGAAACTGCCTGACACACACCAGGAATGAGTGATCCTGTGTCAAGAACATGAAATCAGGTCTGCATCAACCATTGGAATTAAGGCCTCAGAGGGACCAAAAGCACACGGGACAATGGCTTAAGTCACGACTGTGGTTTCACCATTTAAAACCCCCACACCCCTAAGCCCATGTACAGACGTGCAGATTACCTCAAATGTGTTGCTGATTTAACTATTAACAGTGATGAGGACTGTGGGTCTCATCTCCAGTTTGAGACGTGCAGTTTAAATAAAGGCAGCTCTCGGGCGGCCTGATAATTACAGGGCTCGGGTCTCAGACAAAGGCACGGGTGTGAGCACCGGGACACGTGCTCACACCCTACACTGCCACAGGAGCAATCTCACTTCAGTACGCTCTACCACACCATGAGATAAGCTTAAACTGGCAGCTTTCCCACAATGCACTGCCTGAAATGTTACGACCCGAAGGAGGGGAGGTTCTTTACCTTAATGACCCCACATCCTGTAAGACACTACCCTTCACTCTCAGACTCTTCAGAGCAAATGACACACCTTGTCTGATACTGATAGGAGATCAGATCTCAGATCTCACACCCAGGACTTGTCAGTTGACTATCATACCCCACCAACGTGCACATTTAGGGCAGCTATCATCCCAGTGCTGCCATATCAGCGATGGGCGGTGACAGAGCGCTGGCCCCAAACGGCTGGTTGGTGCCAGCAGTAATAAAAACAAGGGTTCTTTCGACCCAGTGCATGCACGAGCCCGGAGACAAAGATCATCAACTACTGTGGAAAAGACTGCTAGGTCTCTCAGCTGCCAGTCTAGATCAGGAGCCAAACTGGGGCTCAATCTGCTGAATAAAATGGTTATGGGAGGAAGCAGAGAGCTTAGTATAGGACTGAAACACCAGGGGGAGCCATTGGCCACACCAACAGGCCCAGGTCCCACTCTGACAGACGACACAGCTGTATCATTTATACACACTTGACGGCATTCGGCCTGCTGACAAAACCAAGCCGTTTCGACAAACTCAGTTCCAATTACAATTCCGAGTATTCAGTACTCGGTATTAATGTGATAAAAGTGCTACCGTTTTTGAATTCTTTTAGCTATTTAATTAAGACTGACCCAAAACTAGCTTGCAGATGGGTGGGATGTAGGGGTCTTACCAGTGCAGTACTCCTTGCCCCCAGGCTGGGGCACGACGATCTGACGGTACACAACAGGCACCCCTTCCAGGATGTTCTCGTCGTGGCGATAGCGAGATGGAGTGCGCTCGCCAGCTGGCCGAGGACCATTGCCGCGGCCCTCCAAAGTGTTGATCTGCGAGAAGACGGCGGCCTTGTCGAAGAGTGCCAAGTTACCCTCGAAGTCGAAGTCTGTGTCCAAGCCCTCGTCGGTGCCGTCACCGAAGCACTCGTCGTCTTTCATTTTCATCACCCCTCCACCATTCTTCACCCCATTCTTCTTCGGGGTGGCCTGGTTGGCCCCCCGGCTACTGGAGGACCCTGAGGGGCAGAGGAAAACTATGTGGGGGGGGGGGTGAGGTACTGCTGACAGCTGACAAACATGCGAGCTATACAAACAAGTACGGGCTAAACAAAGGAAGGAAGGGAGAAAAGGCCTAAGAGGTGACGTGATGACCCACCCCCAAAGAGGTCAAGCAGCCATTTCTAATAAAACATCAGTCACAAGCCTTCCGGTCCCTTGGCCTCCACGTGTGTTGGAGAATGTCAGCTAAGCATGCAGGCAGCTGGGGGGGGGGGGGGGGGGGGGGGGGGCATCGCCGCTCCCGCGGGAGGCAGAGGGTCCCTGGCGGCCGGTGAACAACCTCTC
>JAACJT020000007.1:10598184-10614845 GCA_009936485.2 Gymnarchus niloticus
TCTCTGACACAGGGACTGCACTTAATTTCGTTGTACCCGTTACAATGACAATAAAGATATTCTGATTCTGATTCTCTGATTCTCTTCTGATCTGATCTTTTACCATTTTTCCCACATCCAGAAGAGTTAGCATTTAGTGAAGGCTAAAGGATGCCATCAACCAACAATGTTTCTTGTTATGGGTAGCCATCTTGTATGACCTGATCAATATCTAACAGCCAAGGTACATTAGGCTGTTTTGCAGACCCAGGTCCACCCTATAGTGCATACACCAACCTTGTGATATTCCCATTTTTAAGTTGATACCCCCAAAAAGTTCTGTTGTGCTTTCATTACTAGGATGAAGTCAAGCACCATCCATAACCTGCCAAATAGCTGGATCTAAACATCATTGAACCTTTATTGGAAATTCTGGAATACAAGATAGATTTCCACCTCTTTAATCCCCTCAAAAAATAGAGACTTCTCTTTTTGAAGAGCAGTTCAGTATTTCACTATATACAGGACTAGTATGACCCTATTCAGAGAAGGACTGAGGCTGTTCTGAAGACAAAGAGTGGTGTTATTGCTTCTTAGTTTACCATTTCCCATATTTTGTCCATCTCTTGTCAATCCCGTTTGCATGTACATTTATATAAGAAAATACATTTCTTATAATCTCATTGAAATTTGACAATTCTGAAAGCACATTTTAACATTGAGATTTTAATGGGTTGCATGTTTGAAAATATTTAGTTTATATCATTTCTCATCCACCATCCATCTTCTATTTGCTAATCCAGGGCAGGTGTGTGCAGAACCTAGAAACCATCCCAGGCAACACTGAGCACAAGGCGTAGGACCACCCTGGAAAGGATTCTGGTCTATCACAGGGCACATCACAAGTAACTCTCATGCACACAAATGCACACTATGGGTGAGAGGTGGGGAGCTGCAAGATTCGTACCTGCAACTGTGTAGGGGGTGAAGCAACAGTTTTAAGTAATCAGTTGCTCAAAATATTTATTATCAAAAAGTATGCATTTGTGAAGAAAAGTAGATTTTCCTTGTATTATAATTCACCAAGTGTAAAATTATTGCACTGCCAAGCTTTGGCACTAGACAAAATAAAATAGACACGCAAGTGATCATACTTGTGAACAAGTTTTTATTAATTTTTGTATATTTTATATAAAACATTACAACGCCTTTAGGAACCATATATCACTATACATGAATAGCTTCTTTACACATATGTGGAATCACAGCAGAGTAATCATAATGTCTATACTTCATTGTTGCTTTTTAAAAATGATCGACATTAAAAACGAACAGAAAGTAATTTCCATTTCAAAAGCATATATGTTCTGGAAACACAGGGCTGTAAGTAAAAATGGCTCTATTTCCTGAACAACAACCCATTTATACAGACACCTAACATAGATTTCTGTAAATACATGCATGTAAGTCACATTTTACAATGAAGACATCAAATTAGCTTCAGTGAGTTTGATTCACATGAAACGGATCAACCCAGAAGAATGACTAGATTTGTAAGAAATACCAAACTCAATGAGTTTACTCTCAGCGAGACTGATAGCTCAGGCTGTACAGTTATTTCATCAGTTCATTTTCTTTAAGGCACTATTAGATGTGTGATAGGGTGTGATTTTTAATGGCAAACTTGTCAACTTTTCCCTTTTTCCTTTCTCCAGCTTTCAGCAGTTAAATAATGTTTTTTGAGTAGTACTGGCTTTGCACAAATGTAAGCATCAATATGACAGTTCCAAAGCAAAGTTATGCTTGAACACAAACCCCATCCAGACAGAAACATGGATCTCGTTTAAAAAAATCACTTGTCTTGATTCAATAAGAGTTATACTTCAGAATGCTACTGTCCCAATATAATTGGTGTATTATTCTTCGAGAATTGCGATGGCCTAATATTGTTGCTAAATTATAATGCCAGTTGTCCCTGCATTATTACAGCAGGGGTTGAACTACTACCATAAGCTTTCCTGGAGGACAATTAAGCCTACGAATAAAACAAAGACAAAAATACAACACAAGTATTATGTGTGATATCCTACACTTCTCATCCATCATAGAACTGAGCAGGTCTTTGGGAAGCCTGAAGTCCCAGTCAGAAGACAGAACATTCTGGACGAAGACCATCTATACGGTTGACATCAACTGGATGGCACCTAATAATAAAAATACATCTCTCCATTTTGAGATGGAGATGCTGAGTAACTGCTCAGTTGTTGGACTGACTTGCCCATTCAGACCTACTGAAACAGACTCAAACCATCTGAAGCAGTCACACAAGGCTCAAGACTCATATAGGTCTGAATCTCACATGTTAAAGTAGTCTTTGCACCCCACACTAGGATCATTTGATCAGGCATGTTCTCAAAGTCGCAAAGTAGCACATAGCAGGCACCGCTTGTGCTTCATGGTGAGGCCATACTCAGGTGTCATGTCTAGCGATTCCCCAGCCTTCCCGTGGAAGTGCAGCTTCTGCAGCAGGATGGCCAGGAAGAGGAAGACATTGGTACGACCAATGACCTCTCCAACGCAGCGTCGTTTACCCAGGCCAAACAGCAGCACCTTCTCTGCATCCTGCTTGTTCACTGCCATGCCGTCAGCAGTCAGGAAACGCTCCGGACAGAATGAGAAAGGATCTTTCCATAATGTTCTAGCAGACACAGAGGAGGACATAAGGTGCACTTAATGAATTGCTTGACACATTCTTTCCTTCTGTTTAACTAACAGTTTTAATTCTTCTTTTGGTACATTTTGTACATATTGTGGTACTTTTAATCAGAGATACTTACGGGTCATGGTTAACTTGCCACTGGTTTATGAAGACACATGTGTCCTTGGGAATCCAGTATCCATTGAGAGATGTGTCTTTAGTAGTGCTGGAGAGAGAACCAAAGAGTAAATGAACTTTAATATATACAGGCAAAACAAAAATAAAGCATGATTTGTGCCCATTAGAAGATCATATAATCTAACAACTGTCACCTATGCCAGCTGGCCACTTATTATTGTAATTTTGCTTTTTGTTGCATGTTACTCACCAATGTGGTATAGTGAAGGGCAAGAAAGAGGAGTGACGAAACATCTCCAAGATGAAGGCCTCAAGGAAGGGTAGATTGGCCTTGTCACTAAAGCGGGGGGTCCGGTCCATCCCTACTTTTTCCTCTGCAATCGAAAATGGGCGAGGGTAGAAAAGATGAACATGGAGATCAGACACGGAATCAGGAGCGAGGTGGGACTGTGCAGAGATAGTCAGGGTGAAGGACAATAGATGACAGTTCATATTCGGTAAGACTCACTCAGTTGTTGATGGATCTTCTCTTGGATTTCAGGATAGGCAACCAAATACATGATTGACCAAGACAGTGCAGTGCTAACGGTGTCGAAACCTGTGGTACAACATGGATAAAACAAACTCCATTCATCTTGAGCCATTCACCAACATATGGACTGACCAAACAAAGCCTAGTTTTACAACCCCGAATCAGAAAAAGCTGGGACAGTATGGAAAATGCAAATAAATAAAAAACGCAGTGATTCTTAAATTTACTTTGACTTTTACTTCAATGCACGCAATATGAACCCAAGATATTTCATGTTTCAGAAGGAATGGCAGCATTACAAAGTGGTAAATGCTTTATTGTCCCAACATTTTTTGGAATGTCGTGCAGGCCTGAAATGCAGGAATGGATGTATAATAACAAATGAAATTGACCAGACAAAACATGAAATATCTTGGGTTCATACTGTCTGCAATGGAATAAGTCAAAGTAAATTTATGAATCACTGAGTTTTTTTTATATGCATTTTCCATATCGTCCCAGCTTTGTCTGATTTGGGATTGTAGGGTCTTTGTTATATTTTTGTCACTCAACTGACTCAAAATATACAAAAAGGGCTTTTGAGTTATCTAGTTAATTGTCACACACCTGCTCCAAAGAGATCATTGACAATGGTGATGATCTTCTCATCCGAGATCTCCACATTTGAGTTTTCGTCCAGTTTCCTCTCCTCACAGTGATCTATGAGTGAGTCGGTGATGTCACGGATGTTATTCTACGGAGCACAGAAGATAAAACAGTCAATTCTGAGTTAGTTGATGTCAATGAAGATCAGTTGAGGTATGACTGTTGTTCTTTACTAACCTTGTCATAGGTGTGGAAGTGATCTCTGACAATCTTCTGCACAAAGGTGTTGAAACGCATGTTGATGTTCTGGAAGAGCTTCATGGTCCGGCTGGGCAGGAAGCGCAGGAAAGGGATGAAATCTACAAGGTTACCACTGCCCACCACCTGGACAAACTCATCGCTAAGGTTCACAATGCTAAGCAGCTCCTGGTGGTCGTGGCTGTAGCGGCGGCCGAAGCAGATTCCACAGATGACATTGGCAACGGACACTACAATATGACGAAATGGGTCGAAGCTGCCGCAGACCTCCATGACAGAGCTAATCCTCTTGATGAGGTACTCGCCCTCCCTAGAGATCTGTTCCTCCAGCATGCAAGAGTAGTTGGGGCTGCTGCTCTCAGCGTTGGAGAAGGTGTGCAGGGCATTTAAAGCCAGCTTGCGCCGGGCACGCCACACCCCGACCTTATCTGTGCTGAAGGCTAGGCTTTTTCCATTGTTAATGAAACGGAAGCTATAAAGGTCCGGTCGGCCGGCAAAATCCTCCCCTTGCTTGATAAGCGCTTGGCGGATTGTTTCACTCCCGTTCAGGACCACCACAGGCCGCATCCCAATTTGGATCAGGTAGACTGGACCATAACGCTCGCTCATGGCGGTCAGGCTCAGGTGTGGGCGTTTTCCCACTTCCAGCACATTTCCAATGATCGGAAGCGGTTTTGGACCTGGAAGCCGTCGTAGGCCCTCAGGAACATCTTTGCGAAGGAGTCGCAGCAGTAGGTACACCGTGCACACTGTCACCATGGCTACAAGGCCCTCGGACACCGAGAGCGAGCCCAGAACCGGTGGAATCATCAATGCCATTTTGACAGAAGCAACTAATTCCCTGAGAAGATCCAAACCTGGAGAAATAAAATGAAACAAAAAATGGCACATCAAGTCAGCCTTCTGCATAAACATATGCATGGGTCCCTGTAAAGTGAAACATTACATAGCATTGAACAGGTGTACTGAAAATCTCAGAATGCTCTCCATCTTCTAGAGAGCAAAAAACCTGAGGATTTAACAAGAGTGCTGGAAGATCCATGGAACGCACCTCTGTAAAAAAAAAAATCTATACACAGGGAGGAGTCTGAGGCCATATGATGTCGACTGGCTTTTCGAGAAGCACGGCCGGTCGTTTTTCCAGTTTATAGCGCACTGCATGCAGTAATCTCTTTACACACCTCAGTCTCCGTTCACTGAATAGTGCACGAGCGTGCTTTTTCAGCGGAGAGAGTCCTTTCAGCCACTTTGCGCGAATGGGAAATGACCTGACATGTCACATCTGCAGCCTCCTTGGCTGTTTAACTAATCTAGAAACATATTGCACTCACATGGCGACCAGTCCTTATATATCTGGCTCATTCAGCTCAATTTCAATGCAATTCAATTGTCATTTCAATTTACACAGGTGTACCATGAAACGAAAGGCAACTAATAAGTCCTAAGCAATAGAAAAGCTATTTTCTCAATTGGAAAAATTAGTTATCTAGACCTTTTTCAAAGTTGTATGCAATTGTTAATATTATTCACCAGCGCAGTTACGATATAGCCTATAACGCATAATTTTGTGAGATTTTTGCTGATTTCCAGAGCTCTATAGTCTTCCCGACATGCTGAAAATCATTACCTTTGACTTGAGATATCAGAAGTCCAAATGCGATGAGACGTTAAGACTCGGCTCGACGTCCTCTGAGGGAATTATGTTACAGAAAGTTAATTTGTAATGCTTTTCGTTTTCTGATAGACTGCTGAAATGTAGATAAGACGGACTTGTGCTTTATAGAGCGCTCCTAAATCCTATTGGCTGTAGCCCGCGTGACGTAGCGAATATAGAGTCTTTGAATTCAGAGGTCGGCTGCGCAGTTGAAGATTGTGTAAACTAGAGGGGTAATTAAAACAACTAAACTATGGAGGGAGGCGGTGATTCAGGAAGATATTACATCCTCGCACGACAAATGATTATAGTAATGCCACTGCAAACGGGAACATCTAAACTGGGATTCCTGTTCAGGCACGCAACGCCTACTGCGGTATAGTGATTAGATACTTGGTGTGTTGTATAACAACAATATTAATAAATGGTAGCCATACATATAAATAATGACAAATAAATCATAACATTTTCAATAAAATATGATACATTGCAATCCAGAACCTTCTTTATCAGTTTTCTTTCTTATAAAGCTTTTTCTACCAAAATTTCAAACCTATAAATCGAAAAATAAAACTCATAATGGTCTTTTTTGAATTCTCATTTTGATGTCAATTTGTTCTTTGAAAAAATTATACTCGAATAAGCTGGCATCTGCACAATTATATAAGTTGCATTATTTGCAAACAAAATTAAAATCACTATTAATATTGTATCTCGGAAGAATTTTCCTTCCGTCCATTTTCCTTACTCTCCAGTACAGGCGCTCGAGCAAAACGAGCAACTTTTTTACACGAAACAGCCTATTTTATTATGGACTTAAGTTGTAATTAAAAAATAAGTACAATCAGTCATGTGTCTCGTGTGATAACGGCATGTATTTAAGAATGTTTAAATTCCATGGGTAGCATACAATATCAAGTTTTCAAAAGACCATGTCATTTTCCTAAAAAATAAAGAACGGATTAGAACAGAGAACGCAAATAATCTTATGTACTTTAACGGGGCAAGTATAGGTCACGGCGAATAAATGTAGCCTACTATTTTCATTAGAACTAATATAAATGTAATTTACTGTAATTCAGTGTCAAAAAATACAATTACTACAGATCGGAATTTTAAATGCGTGATCGTCCAACACTGGTTTCGTGCAAAGATGGTGATAGCGTGCAAAGGTGTCTGTGCGGGAGGGAGAACTTTTAGCCCCGGAGTGTTTTGTAATCAGCGGACTGGCTTCTGACAGCTTGATAAATCTCACTCATCACGCTAAGAAATACAGCGTTGTCTTACAACCAATGCATTTAAGCATTTTGAACAGGTTGAAAAAAATTTTCCTTCCATATATTTAATGAAGTTTCAACGTATTCTAAAATATGCCTAAATTAGGACGTTTTACGATCATTATGAAGGTGTTTGATTCTATAATCTTCGTTTCTGTTTCATGTCGTTGCGAGCCTACAGTAATCTGACACACAGCAGAATAATTTAAACACATACAGCTTAAATCCTACTTAATAAGGCAAAATATAAAATGTATATGGGGTAATAAAGTAAATATTAAATCGGCATCTTAACAGCTTCAGAACTGTTGAAGTGGTTACAACTGCCTCAAGAAATTAAATTTTACACGTGTTATTGAATTTAATTGCTCAATGCCATCAGTCGTAACCACTTCAGCCTTAATTGTACTAGTACTTTAAGTAAATATTTTAATACTTAATTGTACTAAACGGTTAAGTACAGGTTAGAGGAAAATCACTTTTTTATAAAATATGGTATGTGTCGGACTTCCTTTAGGCAAAGAACTTCTAATTCAGCAAGTGAAGTAATGGCCGTGGTTTTAGTCACATCTCTAAATTAAATCTTAATGACAAAATAACATACCGTGGGCCAGGCAACGCTAAGGGTTAAATATTTGCCCATTTTCGTGAGAGCTCTGTGGATTGCAAACCCCATCCCCCACTTTGCCCAACCCTAGGTTAAGGATGCTGGGCGGGGGGGGTACGCTTTCAGCACCGCAGGGGTGAAAGACCAGCTGAGTTTATTTCATCTTTTCATTTTCCGGGAAAGAAGACTAAATAAATAAATAAATAAATAAATAGATAAATAAAGGCAACGGAATAAAGCGCGAGCGGGTAGGGTCATTCTGTACCCAAGTCCGCTGAATTTTGCAATGTAAATTTAATGGCGATAAGGACAGTTTACAGGACTGGCGCCGAACCGTTAAATACTGCCATTCAACGCCTAAAGAAATTCGCAACTGAAACACTAAAATTTATGTTCTTGCATTTGTACATTCATTCATTTTAATTATTGGTGTGTATTTATTGAAAGCTAATAATGTACAGAATCTTGATTGAATTGTTTTGATCATGTTAGTTTGCTGGATTTCTGTATTGATCTCTTATGATTGTTTTATTGCATCAATTATTAAATATATTAATATATTTAATCGTACAGTTGGTATAGGCGACTGAAGAGGTTCACATGACGAAACTGGCTAATGAACAAAAATCAAAAGAAAACGCCATAGGCCTATAAACGTATCTTGATTATGTTTAGGATTTATTCCTAATAAATTAGTAATTTAAATACCAAGAATTTTAATTATGCTTCTAGCAATAATCACTGGATATAAACATAAAACGTGAGCAAAAACACCAAATTGTTTTATTTTATTTAGGGTCAATAGCCTATTCAATAATAAAATAACTTTTTCGTTTAATTAACCTAAATTCAAACCAGTTTTGAATTTAAAAATAATGTATTGCGGTGATACATTATAGCATTATTAGAAGAAAAAATTAGGATTGTTTATTACCTATAGTTGGGTACGCTTTATAACGGTTTTTTACTCGTAAATACACAGAATTTGTGGAAGGCCACAGAACTTGGGCAGCTGTTGAACTTTTTCTATGCCGCTTTTCCAGTACGTGAGGCTATCTGTGTTTTCCATTATATTGTTTTGTTATGTAAGCATCAGTGTGATTGTCCTGTATTTATATGATCTGCGATAGACGGATGGATGCATGGATGGATGGGTTATATACTGAATCGTAATGCGATAATGGACTATATGAATATAAATGGAATGACAGATGTATCACAATGTTATACATGTATCTCATTATTTGTCCTTAATATACAAGCTTCAATGTTTTATTACGATTTTTATTCGGCATTGTTTCAAAGCAAATAATTACAGGTTTTCGTGAAAAAAAAAAAATTGTACTTTATTTTGTAAACGGACGTAATTCGTTTCAAGATGAACACTCAGTAGGATCTAGCGCGCTGCGCGTCGTTCCTGACACACAACACCCGCAAAATGCTTTTGTTCGTTGTTGATTTTTAAGCAACCACACTAGACTGAATGGTGCTTGAATGTACGAGCCTGTTTCGCTGGATAAGTCGTCCGGCTTTCACTATGTCACCCGCCGCTGGAGCACCCTAGAGCTTTGTGTCCCTGGGCCTGGAGTTTGCGTGAGAAAGCAGTCTGGCCAGTCACGCGAAGGCGGGAGCAGCCCCTCGAAAGACACAAGGGTCTTAAATTCTCAGAACAAAAGCCGCAGGACGTGAGACTTTTTTTCCTAGGCACGGAGGTGAACATACATATGCTCGTTACAGCTTCTGTAAATAAGGCAAACTGGGGCTTTGTAGTCAGACAATCTGTCGTTCAGATTCTATGCAGGTACGCAAGCTGCCGTTTTAAAAGTTGAAGTCAAATACCCAATTCCGCATCTCGGCAATCCCCCCTTCTTCGAAAGTGACTTCGATGCAGTTTTATCTAGAGAAAACAAAAGCCACTGAGGACAAAATATCTATAACTAACACTCGGCGAATTATTTCATGTTAAGATTAAAATGACGCATGCACCATGGATAGTTCCAAAGAGGTGCCTCGTGAGATTGCGTTAAGAACGTCTTGTGACAACAATCATATTTCGAATTCATCGGATGACTGTAGTTTCCCGTTTCTTGTTATACATTCCGTTAAACAATGTCGAAATTTTTGGTACTTGCATTCAAATACATATTCGTGTCCTCAGAGTAATGTAGATTAATTTTATAGTCTTCCTTTAATTCGACAGTACAAATGATCGTTATTTATGCAAATTGTCATATACTGCAAATGACAAGTTGTCACGATATCTTGCGCAATCGTGTCCATTGTTTTAAAGAAATGCAGATGTTTCAAAACAACACAGACGAATAACACTGTAGTGCCTTTTATATACAGTATATTTTTATGTTTTATTTGTTTTACCACTGCCTAATTCAGTACCCAAGGCCGTATCAATAGCTTGTCAGAACGGCGAAAAGAAAGAGTGGATTTGGGTAAAGATTTTGAAATCGCCAGATAACTCGACAGTTCAACATTTCAATGAAGTGTCTAAATAACTTCATCACCGCTATGTTAAAAGCGGGCAGGAACTTGTAACGGAAACTGCTGCCAAGGTTGCTTCCATGAAAGAAGAAGTTATTGTGACTGGACGCCAATATCAACACATTACAATTTGTTTCATTAAAGATACTGTGGGGCTGTGTAGAATTGGCAGGTGAGCACAGTACCAGGGGGTGCTCTGATACAGTGCCAAATTTAAACCTCTCAAGACAGTATGTAAATAACAACAAATATGTGTTGTAAATAGCATGTACCGTCTAGTGTTGTGTTGTCATGTACTGCGTAAGTACAGTGAAAAGTTTGTTGGTAGTATTGGCATGCAAGTAAAGACCTTTTTGTGTTGAAGCCTCCCTGTTATAACACCATGGCGCGTAGCATTGCTTCATTGGTGTCCACAGTGGAGATAGAATTGAAGGAGATGAACTTGCTCCTCAGCAGCACAAAGAGAAGTGAGCCAACAAACCCTGTGGGAACTGTGGAAACCAAGTGTTACGCCTTCAGGGAACAATCTGACGGTGCTTGCACACCCCAATTATTGGGATGCCCGTGCCGCGACCGGCTATACTAGGACACAGAGGAAGTAGAGACTGTGTGACTAGTCCAGGCAAGGACCTCTCTCAAGCTGCCCTGCTACGATGGCAAAGGACCCCTGAAGTCTTACCTCAGCCAGGTCCACAAAGCAGCACAGCACATTGGCTAGACCTCCAGGGAGATGACAGTCCCCCTGGTCGTGGCATTGCAGGAAGAGGTGTTGCAGGTTCTCCTCAGCCTTTCCTCAGAAGAGCAAAAGGACTGGACAGCCCTGATTGGCATGCTGAAGCAAATGTTCACCTGGCAACAGTCAGCAAAAATGATGAGGGAGAAGCTCACAGGTCTGTGACGGCGTGGGGGCTAAAGCCTGGGAGTGCTTGCAGCTGACCTCCAGGACTGTCTGTAGCGTGGGTATCCGTAGTACTCTTGGGCAGTGCAATAGGATCTAGCGTAGCATGTGGGTACATTCCGCCGAGCGTCTGTGCCAGCATGTCCCCTGCAGAAACTGACCACACTAGCCCAGGTATTGGAGCAGGTGGAGGAGGCAGAAGACACCCAGACTACACAGGAACAATCTCCTTACACTAACCCACCAGATGGGGTGGCTCGGCGAAGACAACGGCCTTTTTGTCGACTGCCTGGTGGAAGGCACCCTATATTGAGCCCTGGTGGACATGGGGTCCACCATAACACTCATGTCCCTTGGTGTCCTTCCGGGTGCAGAGCAGGCAGCCCCACCTGGCTGAGAAACAACAGAGTTCTGCCTCATGTTGGAGACCAGTGTCAGTGTCATGATGAAGGGGAAGAGAATGCTGACCATTATGCTGGCAGGAAGAAGGGTGGAGTAGGATATCTGGCTGGCAGATATCGGTGACTTGAGTATCATTGGACTGGATCTGCTGTCCCGTTGGGGAGCTATCATTAATGTGCTCGGGGCAACTCTTCACCTCAGTGCAGAGGTGGTGGCTGTTTGACCTGGGCAGTGAAGCCAAGACGTTGGTGCAGTGAAAGAAGAGTCAACGGGGAGAAGAACCAACTCCAGCACCTGAAGAAGGTCGACTCTGCTCCACCAAAAGTCCACAGACCCCCCAGCAACAGCACAACAGCAGAGCCGTCTCCCAAAACCGTACAGGCTGTGTGTGAGCTGTGGCATCTGAGCAGTCAGAACCTGACGTCAGAGCAGTGGAAGGAGTTAAAGAGCATCCTGGACCTGGACATCATCGCCACCAGAGATGAAGAGTGCTGCCCCATCCTCCCTGGTGCGGCATGGCATTGACATGGGGGATGGACTGGCAATCCATCTGCGACTTCATCGGCTGGCCCTGCTAAGAAAGAACCAGCAGAGCAGCGGATCCAAGAAATAGTGGCAGCGGGAGTGATTGGGCTCTCATACAGTCCTTGGGCAGCGTTGGCGGTCCTTGTTAAGAAGAAGGACGGCTCCTGGAAGTTCCGTGTGGTCTACTGGCATCTGAATTCCATGAACCGAAGGACTCCAAGCCGCTGCTCTGGATAGATGATGCACTGGATTGCAACACAGGATCTACGTGGTTCAGCTCCTTAGACCTCCAGAGTGACTATTGGCAGGTCAAACTGGCCCCAGATACCCACTTTTACTATTAGTTAGGGGCTGTGGCACTGCCGGGCTATGCTGTTCAGGCTCTGTAACGCGCCAGCAACTTTTAAGACGTTGATGGTATACATCCTAACCCTCGTTCCTTGCAGCCAGTGTGTCGTCTATCTAGAGTATCTGCTGATTCATGCCGCCGACTTCACTGGGGCCTTGCGGAACCTTGCAACAGTCTTTGCTGTGATCCGTTTGGCGGGGTTGCGACTGAACCCCAAGAAGTACTTCCTCATCCAGCAGAAAACTGAGTTCCGGGGCCATCTCACCAGCCGTGAAGGCGTGGCCGCTGACCCCTAGAAGATGACAGCAGTACAAGACTGGCCTTGCTCGCAGTCAGTCTCAGAGCTGCACAGCTTGCTGGGGCTGGTCTCATACTACCAGTGTTTCATCTGGGACTTCGCCAGCATTGCCAAGCCACTCCACTGGCTCACAGAGAAGGGGAAGAGCTTTGAGTGGATGGCTGCCTGCATGGCAGCCTTCAACTGGTTCCAGATGGCGCTTGCTGACACCCCGATACTGACATATCTGGACCGACAGCGCCCATTCATCGTGGACACTGACTCCAACAATGTGGGGCTAGGTGCAGTACTGTCCCAGGTAGGACTGCAGGGGGAGCGTGTCGTGGTGTACTACAGCCATACGCTGAGATGGCCAAAACTCAATTATTGTGTAACCAGCTGGCATCTCTGTGCAGAATTGTGGCAGAGCTGAGGAGCATGAACAGCACTCAGCGGTGGTGGCAGCAGCCCAGACAACACCAGACAATGAGGCACTCTGTGACATTGATTGCCAGCTGCTCATTGCCGAACAGTGAGGTGACCCGGTGCTGACCAGAGTGTGTTAGTGGCTGTGTAAGGGGAGACGGCTGGAGTGGGGAGAGGTCTCTGCCAGGGACCCAGATACCCACAAGAGGACAAGCCAGAAGAGTACAAAGGGTTGCTGTACTGGTGCTGGTGATCACCCGATGGCAGGAGACAACTCCTGCAATTGCTGGTTCCCCGAAGCCTATACCCCATTGTTCCTGAGGTTGGTGCATGAGTCTATGGGAGCAGGACACTTTGGGGTGGCAAAGACTCTGGAGAAGCTGCACGGGCAAATCTACTGACGCATGTGCAGGCAGGACATGGGGTTATTCATGCACTGCTGTGAAGCCTGGAAGAGTCCAAGTCAGCAGTCATGGGCTCCACCTGCAGCTGTACCTGGTGGAAGGTCCTATGGAAATGGGGGGGGGGGGGGGAGGACATCTTAGGCCCCTTCCCCTACAGTGATGCAGGGAACCGCTACATACTCGTGGCCATGGACTATTTTACAAAGTGAACAGAGGCATATGCGGTTCTCAACCAGAGTGCCAATACCACTACAGAGAAACTCATGGAAGTTTTTTTCTGCTGCTTCAGGGCACTGGAGTAAGCTCCACAGCAACCAGGGGAGGAACTTTGAATTGCAGGTGCTTGGCGAGGTATGTAAGTGGCTTGGGATAGCAAGGACCCATACTACTCCCCCACCTGCAAAGTAATGGACTTGTGGAGCATTTTCATCGCACCCTTGCTGTACTACTCTCAATCTTCATCGCCCAGCACCAGTGCGATTGTGATACCAATCTTCCTCTGGTCCAGTAGGTGTACTGAATGGCGGTGCAGGAGCGGACTGGGTGCACTCCAGCCACCCTCATGTTTGGTTGGGTGCTATGGACCTGGTGTTTGGCTGCCTCCCAAGTTGGATCTGCCAACAACACCAGGCGTGGAGTATACCTATGCTGGCTCCGGGAGTGTTTGCACACAATGCACGAACCGGTTAGGCAACACCAATGAGCAGCAACAGGAAGGCAGAAGATGGCGTATAACACATGCTGCTGGGGACAGGGATTCTCTTCCAGGGACCAGATGCAGGTGTACTACTCTTTGAGGAAGAAAAGTCAGACACCCAAACTAGTCAGTCATTGGAAGGGGCCAGGAGAGGTGCTGGAGTGGCTCTCAGACGTGGTCTACCGCGTGCGGATGCCTGACCGGTGACAGATTGTTTTGTTGTACAAGGACTGTCTGGTCCCATACTGGCAACCGGAATGGCCTTGACCATAGGAAGGTGTAGGCACCCCAGTGGGTGAGACTCCCATGGATTCTGGGGAGGTGCTGCCTGGGATGCCTGACTGATTTTGTTGTGGGGTTGCTGGTGTAGTCAAACCCTTAATAGTGGCTAAGTGTGGTGCTGTGCATAATTGGCAAGTAACCAGTGTACCATGGGGTGTCCTGCTATAGTGTCAAATGTAAACCTCTGTAAATACAGTGTTAATAATGACTAATACGTGTTGTAAATAGCACAAACCATCTAATGCTGTGTTGTCATGTACTGTGTGTTTCACTGTGCCATGGGTTCGATGATCTAAATATCACCATGACCACATGTGTGAGAGGCTAGCAAGCTAGCCCTGTGCTGTACAGTGAAAAGGTTGTTAGTACTATTGGTGTGCAAGTAAACACCTCTTTTGTGCTGAATGCTCTGTCAAAGCCTCTCTGTTATAATGCCATGGCACATAGGTTTACTGCAACACAGAAAGAAAGAAAAAGCTAAGTCAAAAACTGGGGCTTCTAATCTCCCTCTTTGCACACCGGTGGCATGAGAGGATATGGTGCTAAAATGCTCTTTCAACAGTTGTGCAGGTCAGGGCAACAGTCAAGCAAGCCACTTATGGAAAGTAGGTAATGACCAAGTAACAATTACTCTAGATACATACAAGTCATAAGGGGTAAGGAAAAGCTGTGAGGTTTGTTTAAATTACTGTGTTATCTAGCCTAATATCTGAAGTACTGATGTGTAACTGTTGTTTTTAAGTCTACGAGTAGAACAATATTTCTGTACTTCAGACCACAGTTTCACTCAACAGTTTGCTCCAGAAAACCCAAGGCCAGTAGACATACCCTTTGTTAGGTAATTGGTTATGGAAGATGGATGAACGAATGCATACATGCAATCATGTAAATACATAATTAGCAATCCAAAGTGTCTGTTTTATAAGAGAAATTAGAAGATTTTTAAACATTAAAGGTATTTGCAGCCTTGTGTTTGTGCAAAGTCCAGAAGTTTTTGAAGATCTCAGACATTTCAGTTTTTCAAAGCATCCAGAACTTTAAAGGAAATCTCTAATTGGGTGCAAATGGACATTGACTGACTTTTGGTAAAGACAAGGAAAACAATTCAGTCACGTACCAATCATGCTTGCTATCTCTGCTTTGTTTCTGTGTGGCTTCCTATAAAGCCTGGGGTTTCACTTGGGCATGAGCTTAAGACAAGGGAAGGCTGGATCATATTTTTCATCACCTCACCTTAACGAAAATGAACATGTAAGAAATAACTAAAGATTTAATTACTTGTTAAATCTATTATCCTGTAACCTGCTGCTTGCCATTGCTGCCTATAAATTGTCCATAGGTTTTTGCTTACAATTATTTTTCTATAAATTATTGACTAATCTATTACATGTCATTGGTGTAATACTGTATTATCCCATGTTTCATGTCTTAGCATCATTCATCCTGGTAATGGCGGTGATGAGCTTTAAGTGAACCTCTGCTGCTGCTACATTACAAGGAACCTTAGACTAATTCATGTATAATCCTTTTTTTCATTCAGAGCGGTCCTAAACTGATTTTTGTTTGTGCACTTGTCTTGAACTGACACGGGATCTCGGTTATCAGAGCTAGACCATTTCAAAGCCTCCTTAATATTTTGTATGCTTCTATCATACTCATCCTCTATCAAGTTTGAGATATTGAAGAGTTATTCACCTCTTTAATTAGTCTACAGCAAACGGGCTTCTAAATGCTTTGTGCTGCTTTGTTTCTTAGTCATTTCCGGAGTCACTTGTCTGGCTGTAAGCCCAGTCAATGAGAAACAGCAAAACAATTAATGATCGTACAGAGCATGGGTGAATTCCCAATTAGGCAATGCATTACAGAAGAGCTTTACAGCACAAAATAGATGACAGGCGAACAGCAATACAGAGGAAAGAATTTGAGCTTGGGAGCTTTTGAAGTCAGCAACATGACATGCTAGAAGTAGGGATACCATTAAAGCACATTAGTATAGGATTCTCATAATTTACACATGACTACACAATATCATAATGGCAGAAAGTGAAGAAGAACTGAAGAGCCTCTTGTTGAAGGTGAAGGAAGAAAGTGCTAAAGCGAGCCTGAAACTCAACATTAAAAAGACTAAGATTATGGCATCCGGACCCATCACGTCTTGGCAAATAGAGGGGGAAGAA
>JAACJT020000007.1:10614945-10627462 GCA_009936485.2 Gymnarchus niloticus
CAGAAGATGAGATGGATGGACAGCGTGGTGGAGACAATGAACATGAGTTTGGGCAGGCTCCGAGAGGCGGTGGAGGAAAGGGCGGCCTGGCGTGCTGTGGTCCATGGAGTCACGAAGAGTCGGACACGACTGCGTAACTAAACAACAACAACAAAAAAATAATGGATAGAAATCTACAAAGATGAAATTTATCTTGTTGCATAATTCAAGAAACCAGAAGTTGTTTGGGCATGATTTGCCTATCCTAAATACAACACGACTATCCCTTAAAGTGATATTGTTTAATAGGTGCTCTATTGCCTTTCACTAAATCATAGCTTGGATAATTATCCAAAACTTAAAGAGGAAAATTCTTCTAGTTGACAAAATGCTATCACAATTTCTGTTGACTGGTGCAAGATTAGCTCAGTTTCCTGGTTTATTGCTTATGACATCCATCCATCCATCCATCCATCCATCTTGTTCAGGATCACACAGAGGTCTGAAGCCTATTGCAGACAGCACAGGTCACAAGACTAGGGTACACCTTGGATAGGATGCCAGTCCACCATAGAGCACAAGGCTGGAGTACACCCTGGATGTGATGCCAGGCAATCTCAGGGCACAGGCATGCACGCACATACAATCATTTGCTATGGGCAATTTAGAGACACCAATTAGCCTAAATTAATACCTTTGGACTGGAGGAGGAACTGGGAGTACTTGGTGGAAACCCATGGCACATAGAGGGATCATACAAACTCCACACACACACTCATGTTTGTAATTCTAACCTTGTGTGGACTTTCCATTTATTTCTATGGGTCTCACTCTAGACCTAACTATGACAACCCTAACCCTTACCCAAGACTAAGCTTAATCATAAGTGACCCCCAGCAAACAGGGAACATTCCTTCAATGTCCAATAACATTACGTCTTTAACCTTCCTGTAACATACCTGTAACGTTCCCTGTTTGCTGGGCCTTTGGCTGTTTTGGTTTTTTGATAACATTCACAGATGTTTAAAAAATTGAGTTTTCTGTCAACAAGGTAAAAATGCCATTTTTTTATGTCCTGGGGACATTTTGTTCCCACAACGTAATATAAACATGGTCCACACACACACACACACACACACACACACACACACACACACACACAAAGCAGAGTCTGAATTTGAACCCCAAATACTGCTACGCACTAAGTTTTGTTAATTTATCTTTTAAAGATTTTTATTTTTTCATGGAAAAGACATTGTGATGTTGCTTATTTCTCCATTTGTTGCTAATTATCACAGAAGTTGAAACTCATATTATGCCATTGCTGCTCATTAGGGACGAAAGAGCAGCTATGACCTAATGTATGTTATCACTTTTGTAATAAATAGCAACAGAGAAATAAGTGACAAATCTTAAGAAGCTTGTATGTCAGGAATTTTGGATTGGGATCATTTTATTGTTGTTATTGTGGTTTTTATTAATGATTAATAAATGAAAATTAACAAAAAAAAAATCTCTGGTATGATTCAATCAAATGTATGAAAGTGGTAGGGTCAAGTATACATATCTTCACTTGATCTACTCCCAGGGGTGACATGTCAGAAATGACAAGAAAATAAATGAGGAATATTCATTTTTAACACTTTTACTGTAGTAGAACAAGAAGGAAAAACGGGCTTTGAGAGTCGCGTGTATAAATTACGGATATATCCACAGGGGAAAGATAAAGACTGCTTTAGATAGCACCGGGGGGGAAAAAAAACATTCTGGAGCGTGAGAAGTATAGAAAGATAAGGTCAGCCAGCTAATCAAGATTAGTCCATTGGCTTTAGCTCTGAACGAATCTGGCAAACTACTGCCGAAAAATTATTTTAAGGCAAATCCAATGTAAGATTTGAGAAATATGTATGGGCACGCTCAGATTAGTTGTCCCTTAGCGAGAAAAGTCTGTTGAAATACATGAAACGTTGTCCTTTTTCTTTCCACCAGGCACTTTCATTCCTCTCTCCGTGTAAACAATGGTTGCGTGCGGACACGTCTATCTCGCCATTCATCTTCCTGTCACCTCCCGCGTTTTCGGACACGATGGTGCCAAATGGCTTTCTTTTCGCTGACTCAGACAGTGGGATAGCTGGAAAGGTTCAAGAAAAGAAAAGGACCCATGCGGTAAGAGAGGCGTGGGGCCGAAAGAATGTACGGCTATTCTTAACACGCAAAACACGGCGGCCATAAAACAAACGAACTCTGGCTACCCCTCCACACCTCTTCCAGCAGACCGTTGCATGCGAATGCGCGTATTAATTAAAGGCGCTTCTACGAGTTAATGATTTGTGCCCCAGTCGAAGCATCGCGTGCGGACTGTGTTTGTTCGGACCGTGCCAAGGGTCGTAAGGTTGTGGATGGAGTCTGCAGAGGGGGGCATCGACCAGTATTGCGGGTCACTCTTTTATTGAAACAATCACCGCCTGTTTTTTTCTAAGCGCAAATAAAGAGTTGGCAGAAGCAGATAATTTTTGTCCCTGTTTTCCCGCTATAAAGGCGCATATTCAACTTCGGACGAGCAGTTTTATGTCTTTAAATGCGTATGAATTTTTTGATGCAGTTATATTCAGCCATATTATAAAAGTGTTTTCTATCACTTATAAAGATGCGCGTATGTTTTACTACGTATTAATATGATGAACCTTATATATTCAGTGCCATTGTCCTGACGGGAGTCTTCATCTCCTACTATAAAAGCTTAGATGAGTGAATTCTGTCCCATATTCAAGCTGTGGGAAGTTTCTTCTTCATTAATGTTATCATTAATGGTCCATAAAGTGTTCACTCACACACTGGAAATTTAGATCGTGCTGGTGGTCAAATAAGTCAGAAAAAAGCTTTTAAAAGACCAAGACATTAGCAAACCCAGGAATACTAATACTGTCTGTCAAACACAGCCAAGACAAGGCTTACACATTCCTTCAGCATCCAAATACGGAGTTAAACCATTAAAATAACACCCACTTAAAACTGTGCACGCCAACAAACTGAATTACCCCTCTTTCCCACCACTCATAGAATACTCCAGATGACCCCCAAATCTATGTATTATGTCACACTCAGATTAGATGCACGTGTACATAATTAAATTCCCATCACACCACGCACTCATAACACCAAATCGGGAGGAATGATGAGGTGACCAAGCATGCACGACTAAAGTCAAAGTATTTCAATGGGGGACTGCAGTTACAAACAATCATTAAGATCAAGCCTTGTGGAGGAAGTGCTCATTGAACACACGTGGAGCCCACTACTCATAGCTATGTGTTTTTCCTGGATGCTCTGAGGTCCCAGTCAACTGGGGCTTAACACGTAAGACAGAACACAGCTGAAGCATAAAAGACTTCTTCCTTTATCCCAGTGAGATGTGTGTGTATGTGATCATGTCTGCTGCTCCATTCATTTGGTGCCATATGGCATATGTTACAGGCTTGGAATTGCATGTATTTCTTACAAAATGTAAATATTGTTGTACTCTTTTATAAGGTTCTTAGCTCTAAATGCCTCAGTAAAATGATTGATTATATATAAATTTGCAGGATGTGTAATTTCAAGCTAATCATTACACATAAAGAATTCATTTTTTATTGATTTTTTGGTTTCATATTCTCATGTCTTTTTTTGACTGAGAAGGTAACACTGCAACCTCACACCTAGAGGGATGTGGGTTCAAAACCCCACCCATAGCTGTGTTTGTGTGGAGCTTACATGTTTTCTCTATTTTTGTGGGATTTTCTCCTAGATGCTCTGGTACCTTCTACTGGTCCAATGATATTGAGTTGAGGCAATTTCTAAATTTCCATCCGATGACATTCTGTCCAGGGTGTGTCCTGTGTTTCTCATGAAAGCCTGCATAATCACTGTGACCATAAACTAGATAAGCAAGTCTAGGTGATTGGTGCTCCTGTATTCCTTTCCATCCCCCGATGGAGCTTACAACATGCATTATAAATGATGTAAAAAAATTAGGCTGAGTGTAAAACTCGTCTATAAGAAATATAAATGTTTTGCTTTGTTTTGTGTGCAGCGGGTATGCATATAGTGTGTGGTGAAGTGTGCAAATCTTCCCGGCATTGCCGGCACCAAAACATACTCAGGATGATGGGTTTGAAGGGGTCAGATGGGTCACACCTAGGCTTATGGTATCCTTCAGGGCATTAAAACTGACTGATGTTAAGATGTAGCCGAGCTACGACGACTGGGAAAAGATCAGGGTAGGCTAAGGTATTAATGTAAAGTTTAAGGGAGTATCAGTGTTTGAAAGAATCCTTACAAAGAAAAAATCACAGCTCAGCGTGAAGAATATGAAAAGAAACTAAGGCATAAATGAGATATTATAGCTAGATTGTGTAATATAGGAGTTTTGTCATTTGTCATAATTCATGTGTTGCCAGGGAGCCTCAATCCAGGGAGCTGGCAGAGTTTACTCACAGATGCTCGTGTGTATACATGCACACACAAGTACATTTGTATTTCTAACCTTCTGACCTTCCATTCATTTCTATGGGCTTAATCCTAACTATGACAGCTCTAACCTTTACCCAGTCCTAACCTTAACCATAAGTAACCCAACAAAATACAAGACTTTTGGCTTTTTTGATTTTTTATTGCATTCACAGATTTTTATAAAATTGAGTTTTTCCTTGTGGGGACACAACAAATGTCCCCACAAGGTAAAAATGTCATTTTGTTTACCTTCCTGGGGACATTTTGTCCCCACAATGTAATATAAATATGGTACACACACACGCTCTCTCTCTTTCAGACACAAACACCCACTGATAAACACACCGAGCCCTCGTACAGCCAGAAACACACATGCACAGTAATAATACATGTATGTGCACATGGGTGTTACCCGTACCTAAATAAAATGTCTAAACACGAGGCAGCTGTTCAGCCTTATCCACCCCTTGCCCAGCAAAGATCTTGCTCTGGGGCAGAAAACAAGAAAAGTAGAAGATAGGCAGATGACCGATTGTCCACGTACCTAATGTGCTGTGATTTGCAGAGACATGTCCTCGTTCCCAACCCCCAGGACCTCTGGAGAGAGGGAGCAGGGTGACATGGTACACAGTGCTCTCTGAAGAAGCACAGACTTTGGTCAGTTCTGTGGTGACTCTAAGCATCCTGGAAAAATGCATTATGAATATTAACTTTTCCAGTAGGACAGATGGCCGGGAGCTCCTGCTTGTATGTGGGCCATCTGCATTTGTAAACATACATGGAAAGATCTTCCAGATTGCTTATTCTGGTCAGGCTAGTAAGGAGCTTAGAGCCTGTCACAGGCAGCATAGGGCATAAGGCAGGGGTACACCCAGAACAGGATGCCAGAAGGATGCTTTGGCAGCATGTCAGCAGAGCAGACCCACATTCTCTTTGTCAGGGCACAGATTCTGGTTCATTCTGGAGGATCTTCAACCAGGAGACATATTCCTTCCAGGTGTGCCCCAGGCCCTCCGACAGTGGGTCATGTCTGGAACAGCTCTCATGGGAACCGACAAGGTGGCATCTTTACAAGGTGCCTGAACCACCTTGGCTGTCCTCTCTTGATCCAGTGGTTCTATGTCAAGGTCTTCTGGATAACTGAGCTCCCCACTCTGTCACACAAAGTGAGCCTGGTAACCCTGCGGAGAAACCTCACTCCATCCGGTTGCATTCGTAATCGTATTCTTTCAGCCATTACCCACATGTTATGACAATATGTGGATACAGAGACATAGATTACCAGGTAAACAGAAATCTGACAACTTAGCTCATGTACAGCCACTGAATCAAACTGTCTACCAATTGCACATTCCCTCTTCCCGTCACTCATGAACAAGATTCTGAGGTACATAAAATCCTTTAGTAAGAGCAAACTCTCCTTCATGTCCTGATCAGAGTGGTACATTCCATTCCAGGATGGTGCCATGGCCTTAAAGTTGGAGTATTGATTCTCGTTCTGGTGCCTCATATTTGGGATTGAACTGCTGAAGTGGGTGCTGGCACTCTGCTTAGGATGAGGCCAAAGAAAGAAAATCATGTGAAAATAGCAGGGATGTCACTTCTAGCCCCAATATTGGACACCCTTTCAGCTGTGGTGGTGAATGGAGACAAGGGGCACCCTTGCCAGAGGCCAATGCCCACTCTAAATGAGGTTGACAATGTGATGAGGTTGGGGGCAGTAGTCATCCTACATTCATACAGGAATAGCACACAGTAGTTGCTGTTACTCCGTATTCCTGCAGCATCTCCCCCAGTATGTACCAGGGCTTCTGGACATACATCTTCTCCAAAGCAGGCAGAGAAAATGTTTAAAAGTATTAATCTGGGCAGAACATGTATATTTTCTCAGGAAAAACATAATTTAACATTTGTATATATACAAATTAATGATAATACAAAAATTAACGATAATTTCTTCTGGTTTCCGAAATGTTACTGATATTTGGTTGGATGGCTAGAAGAAAACAACTTTGGTTCCCAAGCCCCTCTTGAGAGCACCCCAGCCATTCCATGCATTTGTTACATTTCACCAGTAGCTCATTTAACTAATGAACTTCATTAGTTAATTTAATTCATGAAGTGCTGATTAGTCCTCATAGTTGAGTTCAACAAATGCATGGTTATATTGGATGGTAGCTGCAAATTTCAGTGACTTGATGAGATGTTTTGAAATGTGTAAAGTAACACTTTGACAAACATAAAGTCATAGTTTCACACCAACATAAACATAATTTTCTTTGCCTGCCTAAGCCTTTTATGCAGTACTGTATTCCCATGAACCCTCATATATCGACATGATACACAGTCTCATACCTGCAATGTACCTCCTGAAACCTTGGTTTGACTATCAGGTTTTCAAAGAAACGCTGACAAGCATGATCTGTCTTTGATTGGAACATGCTATCTGGATCTCCTCTTTATAAATAATGACCACCACCTCCAGAGTATTTGCCAGTCCAGAGGTACTTTATTTGCCTTCCATGCAACACTGAAGAGGTGTGTCATCCATGTCACCCCAACAACATTCAATGCCTTCAACAGATGAATTTCTCCTACCCATATAGCCTTTCCATCCATCAGAAGATTCACACTTTGTTTCCCTTTGAAAGGGCATAGCTATCAGATTAAGGACTTCCTTCCATTACTGGACAGTGTCTCTTGTGTTGGTCAGCACTTCTTCACTCTTTCTGGACACAGCCTTTGAGACCGCTAAATAGTCTCTCTGTATGGCCTCATGCATGAGGTTTTACCCTCATGACTACTTTTGCTTCTGACCTGTCAGTACCTTCTAGCTGACTTATTGAAGGCCTTTTTTTGCTCGACAGTTTTCCTCACCACTGATATCCACCAGTGGGCCTTAATGTTACTGCCACACCAGGCACTAAATGCCTTCTGCCTACTGCTTTTTGCTGCAGCAGTTGAGGCCTTGAACATTGTCCCCTCATTCTCAGTGTCCCTGGACAAACTTATCACACAGTGGAAGTTCGAGTCTTCAGCCAAACTCTGTTGACATTTTTGCTCATTCTGTGACTTGACTATTAAAAACACATGCGCGACACCACTGCAATGACCATCGTTGATATATATATGTAGGGTTCGCACAACTGCATTCAGCACTAATGCACTACCTGCAGTCTAACTCAACATTGGCACACTGAGCTGCAGCATTTGCAGGTCTAAAACAATGAATTCCAACAGTACCAGACATAGCAGAAATGTATCAGAGGATCTCACAGAATGAATTCTGTCAATACATACTCACTGCTTCTAAGGGCTCTTTAGCAGATGAACAAAGTGGGCCAGATGAAACACACAGTGGCCTGGGAACATTTTCTAAGGTCATTTCGTAATGAGAGTTTGAAATCTGTATTGTTTTCCAACTCTCTCAGTGCACTGAGTGCCAGTTAGTAAATGGTAAGGTATTTCACTCACCATACAAATTCTTCATATGTAAATAACATTAGACAGTGTGTTGGAGTAATGAGGTTAACCACGGCTTCTGAACCAGAAAAATATCCCTTGCCAAAACGTAACCAGAGGCAAAATGGGGTGGAGGAGGCTGTGCGAGTAAAAAAACAAAAAGGCTGTAAAGACAAACAGCTGATGCACACAGTATAAGCAGTGGTTGCTGATGGGATGCCACCAAGCCCCTGAACATAAGTATAGGCAATTCACACCTGACATGAGTCTCAGCTTATGTCTGATATGGCCAGAGTAGAGCTACATGGATAGTAAGTGATACAGCTGTGTTAACTCTTCAATGAACATACCCCAAGCTGTGGCTGGACTCGATCCTGTAACCCTGGAGCTGTGAAGAGCAGTGTTGACTGTTAAATGTTTTCAAGAAAGCCACTCAGTCCAGGGTTACAGTGAGCCTGCAGTATGCCCAGGAAGTAAAGGACGTAAGAGGTACCCTGGGTGGTATGCCAGCCATTGCAGAGTTGACACGAATCTCATAATGTGGGCGATTTTCAGGCTGCAGGAGGAACACCTCACAATCACGGGTAAAACAAACTCCACAAACATAAAATCAAACCTACAGCCCCAGAGGTGTGAGCCACATTGACATCCATAATCTTTATTATGTACTTATTATATGAATTAGCGTTGTAACTCTTAAAATAATACTGACTGTTCTATTTGACAATAAATTGCACTGAAGAGGTTTGATAAAAGAAATGTGAAACTCTAGAATGCTCATTATTATCCCTTTGTGTGTATTATACTGTATACCAACAGCATACTAATACCCGATTTTATAATCTTGACTAAACAGTTTAAATGCTTAACAGAACTGCTGTCTGCCTGTTTTCATTTAGACTCCAGGTCTGTCTGCATCACAGCACTCAGAACAGGTGATCAGAGCACCCCCATCCAGTCAAGTGTCCGTGTACCATGTGCCAACACGGAATGTGCATGCAACATGGAACACATCCTCGGCTTCCAGTAAGAACAAAGTCCATGGCTGCAGCTTTGTTTCACAGTAAAGTGGTGTGCTCAGATGCAGATTGCTTTCCTCCAGAATACACATTTCCCCCTTTTTTTCTAGTTTATGGGCCATTGAAATGTAAACATGCTGATGTTACTTCCACCCACTTTGCATAAGCATCACGGCCTGCCAGTGCTTTGATGGGCCAGACAGTTATATTTACTTACTTCCTCGGGTCATGAGAGGAGCCGACAATGCGATGGAAAGGGAGAGGAAATGTCAGCAGCCCGGGACTCGTTTTCCGACAGGCCCAGGATGAAAAACTGCGGTAACAGTCACTGCCAACCCTTACCAGATTTCTGTGATGGGTGATTAATCATCTGTTTCTTAAGCCACTGCGTCATTCCTCGGTGTGCGCGCATTGTCGCTGTCCCCAGTTGCTCTGTTTGTTCTGTCCTACTCGGAGGGAGTCACATACCTACACAGCTGTCAGCGATCTCTCTCAGCACAGTGGCAGGCTGAGAACAAAGCCAAGAAGAAATACAGCAAATGCACAGATGCATGTCTTGTTTATTTTTGTTCTTTACCGATACAGCTAATACTTTTTTCCACTTGTCTGATTTCATTTTTGTCTTCTTCTCCACTCCAAGCTTTACAAGCTTCTGCCAAAACTGGTAAGGTGAGACTTTTTTGGTGATTACTGTAATTTGAATTGTTTCCATGAAAACACAAAAGTCAACTTGTGCTGTTGCACAAAAATGTAAAAACCGAATATATGCACTTACTAGATCTTAACTGAAAACATCGAACCTGTTGCAGTCCATTAACTTTTCTCAGTGTCTTTTTATGATTAGGATGGCATCAGTCCTTCTTTTATCATTAGCCAGCAGAATGGATGGAATGTCCCCTAGTGCCATCCTAGGTAGGCTGTTTGCACAAGGCCACGGTGTTCTCCAAATACTTTTCTCCCTCTTTGACCCAAAGCCTGGGGAGAACCTCAGGAAAGTAACACCTGAGAGGAGAGTTGGGACATGTCACTTACAGAATAGGGACTTTTGTGGATGATGCTGTAGTAGCCTGCAGAGATATAGAGGTAGAGATGTGAAGGCACTCCCTCCTTGATAGAGGCCCTTTCCATGATCATCAGGCATTGCTCCAAGCTGGTGCTTGCTTTGGTGGGTCTGATTTTGTAACACTACTAGCTCCTGCATAGCAGAACTTTACTGAATCACTGCTAGGTTTAATAAGGCCTTGACCATGGAAGGGACCCACATTGCTTGAAATATCTCTGGCATTATCTAAGCATGTTGAACATGCAAATCCGGTGAAAGCTCCAACAGAACTGTACTCTTCTTGGGCACCCGGGTTATATAATACAGCCCCGGGAGTGAGCTCTGCACATACTCAGCACATGGTCAGCAGTCAATCATGTGCTGAGAACCCGCGTCTGGAATGGGCACTGATTCTAAGATAGACTGGATCTCCTGACTGTTAAGAGTTCCCTTTAGATTCCTCCTAAATCTTGTAACGTCCCAGGATACCAGCTGCTCCATAATACACATTCCTATGTTGTAGCACAAATCATAATATAATATAAATCATGATGTGGAAAACGTGGTGAGAAATGCTTTGGCCTAAGTTACTGTTTTCCCCTTCAGGTTTGACTCATTGGGCAATGTTTCTTAACACCCCACCCCTTACCAGGAATTCAAAAAGATAAACTACTGGCTATTGGCACATTTAATGTTACATGACAGCTAATTGGACAGTTGGGGGGCAGAGACAAACTGCCATTGGAAGACCTTGGTGAAGGTGTTGCTGACAATGCTACATGATCCCACTTGCTTGCACAATTAAGTATGTCTGTCCTGGAAAACTGTCATATACTACACCGTTTGCTTAGATAAACAGCTGTATTCATAATCAATATTACAAAACGTACCAAAGATGCAAAACAATAACAAATTCTTTGGGCAACACATATAAAGAAGATGACAAGCGTACCCTCGTTAGCTTAATAGATGCAAAACTTGACTCTTGGCAAATCACTGTATGATGCAGGAGGTTGTATTTATTTTTGTTTTTATGTATCTTTATGCTTAGATAATGTTAGCAGTGGGTAGCCTTGTTGCCCCACACTTCTAGAATTGGGGGTTTGAATCCCACTTCTGCTCTGTATGTGTGGAGTTTGCGGATTTCCTCTGGATACTCTGCTGTCCTCCCACAGTCCAAAGGCATGCAGTGAGGCATTGGACATGCCCATAGTGTGTGATTGTTTGTAGATGTAGGTTTGTAACCTGCGATGGACTGGCATTTCATCCTGGATGTACCTCAGTCCTATGCTACCTGAGATATAGGCTCAGGTAATTCCCCCTGCAAATCTGACCAGGTTACATAGATAGCATATAGACAGAAAAGAAAATGGACACAATCTACCTGACAATGTGAACGTTCAGGCCTGACATTAAGGGGGACTCTGGTCTAGGGCTGCAGGCAAAAGCAGAACATGCTAATATATAAATGGACACCAGAATGAAGATCAAGGGGGACCAATCAAGTTGAACTATGATAGTCATCTGACTTATTCTCCAGCCTTCTCCCTCATAGATTCTAAGTACATTTAATAGTAATTGCCAGTTTTATTTTATTTTGTATCAGATTAGATACAGGTTAGATGCCTTGCGATTTAAATCTTTACAGTCTGTACAATTGTACATTTACTATTAAAGCAGATGAAATGAATTACCTTCACTGAGGGTATAACATCTGCCTGGCTGAATACTGTCCCATTCAAGTGGATGACCGAGAGTATGAAAAGAATGCTTCCTACTTAGAGTATTGGCTCTGTGAATCAGAGAGGATGCCATTCGTATTATGTCATTCTCCAGGAAGATTTGAGTGCCTAATGCAAAGTCTCTTGGTGGCTGAGTCTCTCTGATTCTTGTAGTGAAATTACGTTTTCCTCTGTTTATTTTCGAACTTACCTTTGTAAAACATTATTTCTTGGGTATATATAGTGAGTAAGAAGGTTGCATCCAAATTCCTGGAAATTCCTTACTACCCCAGACAACAGGGAGCTCCAGATTGTTTCTGAACCCTGAAGGTTCCTGCTATTATTTTTCAGGTTTAATGGATTTTCCATGACTATTTCATCTTGTTCCATTGTATATGTGCAGTTCACGGTTTAAGCAACTATTTGTGGCATCACTACTAGCAGAATAAGGAGTCTACTTAGAAAAATGTCATCTTAATGTTACGCAAGGGAAAATGAAAAATATCAACAACAATTTGTCCAGCATATTTTTGCAAAGTAATTCATTCTATATGGATGGATTCTGCTATATCCTGAAGAGGTAAGGCTTCTACAGGTGACCAGACCTTCTGTAAAACCGTCGTCACACAAGCGGTATAAGCCTGGGTGACACTCTTCGGCTGAGGAATGAGGCCGTTCCTCCCTTGCCCCCCCCCCCCCCCCCCCCCGGCGGGTCCCCCCCCGCCTTCGTCCGCCCCCCCCACGCGCGGCGGGGGGGCCGGGCCGCCGGGGGGGGAGGGGGGGGGGGGGGGGCGGCGCCCGGG
>JAACJT020000007.1:10656262-10681922 GCA_009936485.2 Gymnarchus niloticus
AGGACCCATGGTCTGGATACAGCTTTAGGATCAGTAAGGACCCGTGGTCTGGATACAGCTTTAGGATCGGTGAGGACCCGTGGTCTGGATACAGCTTTAGGATTGGTGAGGACCCGTGGTCTGGATACAGCTTTAGGATCGGTGAGGACCCGTGGTCTGGATACAACTTTAGGATCGGTGAGGACCCGTGGTCTGGATACAGCTTTAGGATTGGTGAGATCGGTGAGGACCCGTGGTCTGGATACTCCTTTAGGATCTGTGAAACTGAGAGACGGGACTAGCTTACACCTTATTAGGCTTGCTGCAGTATTGTCTGTGCACTGAAATGTGTGTGTAAGAGTGAGCGTTTGTGTGTGTGTTTATTTACAGAAGTGTGCACATCGATAGACCTACATGCATGTGTGAACACCTATATGCATGTCTCTGTCATGTATGACGGACAATAATAGGCCAGTTGTTGTGAGACCGTTTCTATCAGGCTCCTCCCTTACATGGTGAAGAAGACCCATCCATCCATCTATTGCTGAGCTATTTATGCCTGACTGGGTCACAGGGAGTTGGAAAAGATGGAAACCATCATTGTCCACAGAGATGTCACAGCAAATATTTGCCCATCAGGCCGCTATGTGCTTGAATTACGGCGAATTTACTTGCTTTATGACCCAGAAACTGAACCTAAGAAGAATTATTTGTCATAACAAAAATGACAGATGATTTGTAAAAGTTCACTTAATGTATTCTCCATTGTGGTCTTCATCAACTAGTCTACTTTGCATTTGGTGCTGGTGTTGCCAGGCAACTTCAAATTTTCCCACCTCTTCATAAGTGTGTGTGTGATGTAGAACACCTGACTCCTTTACTCCTCCGCTTTTCTTGGAGAGCGTTGAATTTTTATGCTGGAAGTGTTTTGCAGCCCCTCATGGACGTTATACTACAGATATGCTTTTTGGTGGATCACATTTCCAAGGATGGTTAGGCCACTTGTTCACTTTGGTTACACGTTAAAAGCAAATCTGGACACAAGGGTTTATGTTTTCAGTTGGTTATTACTTGTGATAAGAGACTCAAACAGTAACTTTGGTGTGGGGTCTGCTTTTCAGACAACCCTCCTTCTGAAAGCTCACTGGACTTTCTTCCCATTCTGTCTTTCCTTAATTTTTATGTTAAGCCTGGATTTAATCTACTGTAGAAGTAATAAATGTTTGAAGTTCAGGACCTTGAACGAGCTTCAATGCTTAGCATTTTACAGGACTTGTAAAGAACGAGGGCTTATTAGACTTCAATGGTTTCTTGCGAAAACTGAAAGCGGGTAAATGATCACCTTAACTGCTAAAACTTTTTTTTTCCTGTTTAATAAATCCCAGCAGGTACCAATTTTTAAAACATGAGTGGAGCAGATTTCCATAGCTGATTTACAAGGCTTGCGTCCCGTCATGCCGACGTTCAAGTCCACAACTTCCAGCTGTGCCTCAAGGCGTGTGTGAATCAGTGATTTACTGACGTTTTTATCAGCAAGCACTTTCTGTTCAGTTGTGGGGGGGGGGGCATGGCACAGCGCCAGACACTGTATAGTTCTCTGGTTAAAACCGATTGGTAAAGGCAGTAGGCAAAACACGTTCAGGGTGTTTACACCGAAGCGGGGGGGACTTAGAGTGGAAAGACAGTTTTAAACTCTTCTCCAGGTCTTGGCTTCGTTCTTGTCTGAGATACCATCGAGCTCTCTGAGGTAATCATTATTTATGAACTTTGGAAGCCTCCAGATGTAGTCAGTTTGATGGCTTGCACCTTCCTGTCAGACGTCTGCTCTGTGGTACAGTCGTCCAACGGCATAAGCAATTCTCTCTAACCCCAGCCTTGTAGCCCTCACCTCCGCAGGGCTGCTGGCCCCTTTATGCATCTTGTTTTGGTTCCTCTGATGTCAGAATCAGTTAGAAATGAAAACTCCTCCAGCTCCCAAAGGTACAGGTGGTCGCCAGCAGCTGACGGAGGCTGGGGTGGGGAGGGTGAGGTGGGGTTATGTGGGTCTGAGGCAGCCAGTGGAAGGGTCCTGACATGACACAGACTTCACATGGAGCCAAATCAATTCTGACCCCCATTGGAGAAGACATGAGCTGAATTACAGTGAAAAAACACACGAGTGAGGTCCAGCAAAAATGGCTTCTAAAAAAAGTGAGGCTGCAAGGGGACCTTTTAAGAACAGTGATTTTTTTATGCAAGCAAAAAGTGCATCTGAATGAAATTACAACACAGACAGGACCTCTGTTCCAGCTACTCTCGTAGTGACGTTTCAAATTATTTTTGGCTAAGCCGTTAATGTATATATCTATAAGTATACCATCATGACCATTTATGTCAGTCTAATTCGTGAACATTTAAAGACTCCACTCGTACTAAAAGATATGAATAAGGACTTCAGTTTATTTTGGATTTTCTGCATTAAGATTAGGAAAGAAAGAAATAGATTAATCCAACTGGACCGAAGGCATGAAAGGGAAAAAAGAGAATTTTTTGAAAAAAAAAAACAAGTGAGCAGTTAATAATTAATTCATTATCAGGCATATTTTATTCAGTGTTCAGGTTCTTGGCTTACCACGATCTCGATACTGAATCATAGCATAGATAATTATCTTTTATGAAGATTCCGTGTACCTCATTATTTTTCGTGAAAAATTCTGGGAAAGTTTCCCTCTCAATGGCACAACAGGCATTTGGCCGTTTCCCTTGTGAACCTAGAACCAAAAATCTCTAACACTGTGACGGACAGGAATAAGACCCCTCAGGCACAACTTTGTCTTAGGTCCCATCCATCCATCCATCCATCCATTTTCCTGGAGATGGATGGAGAACATCCATCCACCTCCCATCCACTTATCCTTGTCAGAGTCGCGAGGAGTCTCGAGCCTATTCTAGACAACACAGGGCACAAGACTGGGCACACTCTGGGCAGGAGGCCAGTCCATCACTAGGCACAGTCACACATACACTCAAATCCACAATCATGTCTTTGTCTCCTGTTTAAAACTGAAATTACAGTCTTACTTTAATGTCTGTTTAGTTCGCATTTTGTTCTGACTTGTGTCTCTTGATTTTTAATACCCATTTTGTGAATAACGTCCTTATTTTCTGAATTCCGTTCCCAGCAAATGAAGTGACATCAATATTTTATATAACAATGACTTTCATGCAGTTGTTTTTTCTTCCTTCTTAGTCTGCTTCTTATCTTTCTTTTTCTTCTTCATCTTCCCATTTCCTTCATTCTCCTTCTTGCCTTGGAACATTCTCAAATGTTTTATTATGTTTTTATTTTTTCTTGTACTGACTTTTTTCTACTTTTGTTGAAAAGTAAATTTTTTTAAATTTTAAAATCATAAAATGTTTGTTACATTTATGTATGCTTATTTTACTGTGTGTTATTGAATTCTGTTGATGGTTGTGGTGGCTGATGAAACATAAATAATTGTTTTTCTATTGAAAACTGTAGTTTACAGCTTGGGTAACGTTATTTTACTAAACATTGTAAAGGAATCACCAACATTAAGTGAGGCGAGGCTGTATTTAC
The DNA here is from genome assembly GCA_009936485.2 of Gymnarchus niloticus. Classification (NCBI taxonomy): domain Eukaryota; kingdom Metazoa; phylum Chordata; class Actinopteri; order Osteoglossiformes; family Gymnarchidae; genus Gymnarchus; species Gymnarchus niloticus. Next base: position 10,659,822 of record JAACJT020000007.1, read on the forward strand.
ACCACACGGCTTTAAATGCACGTTATATACAGTATTTTTTTCTCCTAATACTTGCAGTCAGAGGTTATGATGTCTAAGCGGATGTAGAAATATTTGTAGAGGCAGGAGGGGTTTGTTCTACTTCTTTCAGTGATATACTATACTAATAGTGATGATTACTTCCATTAATTATACTTAATTCAATATCTTACTTGTTCCCCTCTGGGAATGGTGACTGTGTACCCCCGCACATACCCTGGAGGTGCTGCAGGTATATGGGGTACCAGATCATGGTGTACCAGTCATTTTATGTCTCCATGCTCACCTGTGGTCATGAGCTTTGGGGTAAAGATCAAAAGAACAAGGCTGTAAGTACAAGTGGCCAAAATCAGGTTTCTTTGCAGGGCTACCGGATTCGCTCTCTGTAACAGGGAAATAAATCCTGAGATATGGAGGGACTTTGAAATAGAGCTGTTGTTCCTTCAGATTTCAAGGATCCAGCTGATGTGGTTTGGGCACATCAGCTGGATCCTTGAAATTTCACCTGGACAGCTCGCAAGGGAGCTGTTCCAGGCAAGCCTCACTGGGTGGAGGCCCTGGGTAAGAGCCAGGATACGCTGGAGGAATTTTATCTTACAGCTGTGATAGGAACATCTAGAGATCCCCTAGAACGAGCTGGAGTAACGCGTTATGGAAAAAGAGGTCCGGTCTTACCCATTTTTCATGCTGCCCCTGCAACCCTCACCAAGAGAAATGGAGAAAATGAGATGACTGATGGTGGCTCAGTGGGCTACAGTGGCCTCTGACATCGGCATGTTTGCAGTTCAAATCCCACTCTGTTAGTGTGTGAGCTTTCCATGTTCTTCTTGTGTTATGTAGGATTCCCTTCAGGGTGCAAAGACATGCAATGCAATGAATTAGCTTCTTTAAATTGTCCATAGTGTTTCTTAGTGTGTAAATGCTCTGAGATCAACTGGTGTCCTACCTGAAGTGTACTTCAGTCGTGCTCCCATGCTGCCTGTGATAGGCTGCAGGCCCCCTTGCAACAATGACCAGCATAAGCAGTTAGAAGATGGATGGATCGATGTCCTGTCAAAATGGTGCACCAACACCAAAAGCATCTGCAAAAGATCTCGAACATGCAGGATCTGAGCTCCCATCTTGTCATAAGGCAAGAAGTAGTCTGTAATGGAGGACATGCTGATGGCCATTGCTGGGTGCTGCCAGGTCAGCTTACCACACTAGATGGGTACCCCACATTGAAAAGTAAAATGAGAGAATGGACTCAGTGTTGGAGCCTCATTTTGGGCATGTTATATGAGCAGGAGTACAATTGCAAAAACCTTTTAATAAACTGGACCACAGACCCCCTATGTACTTTGTAGTGGAGAGAATGCTGGTGTGAAAACTGGTGAGCAGTGGTTTTCCCAAGCTGTTAGAATTTTTCACAGAAACTGGAGACAGATGGTGACATAAAAACGAGTGCAGATTCTCCGGGAACATCAAACAGCTCTACGTAAAAAGATGGACTTATGGTTAGGTCTGGTAGAATGATTTCCATTGAACTGAGGCTGATTTGGGTTAGTGTGATTAACGCAGTCCATACTGTTTCTCTGCTAAATGTACCTAAACTTCGCTATACTGAAGTGGACATGGATCCATTTTTGGAGGGCAGAGCAACCTCTAGAATGGTTAAAGAACTGTGATATATTGTATTAGGTGTACCACACCACTTAGGATACTCTGTTGCATGCTGTCTCCATGCAGGAGGGCAGCAAGACGTTATACTCACCCTGGGCCCAAACTCAAATGCAGGCAGGAGGGAGGTGTCACACTGAGGATAAGGGTTATTCCAAGGGTTTATTAGATCAAAACCCAACAAAACAAGACTAAAAAGACGTCAAACACAAGGACTAGTACTAAATGCTACTTCCAACAAGTATTGCTGAAACACAGCTTGAGCTATTAATGGCTTTCTCTTGATGAATCCACTCAAGACTTAGCAATTGGGGAGTGGTAGCACAGGATGAACATGGATCACCCCCAGGTGGTGATACAAAGTACCAAGTTTGGGTCGTCCACATCACACAGGGGTGATGCTACTGTTTGGAGAGTCTCCATGAGTCCAGGTATAGATAGATGTGGAGAACAACGGGACTTTATGGTCATACCTGGTTGACGTTTGTGATGGAGCAGTTTGTGAGCTAATTTCATCTACCGTTTTACCAACTAGAGGATGACAGCCAAAAGAGGGTGTGGTCATAGCACTGAGACTAAACCCCAACTATGGATCAAAAGTATGTGACCAGGCTGGAGATCTGAGGCAGCATTTCTACACTGGGGTGAAACGCCAGCTGTTGGGGTGAAAGTCTTTGACTGCGAGAGTGACCTTAAGCTCCTCCCCATGGGCACACCCTGCTGTCTAGATTGCTTTTTTTGGGATTTGAAGCTGTTCACTGAAGAACAATAACCTCAAAGAAAACAAGCAAGGACAAACAGCCTTGCAGGTTCATTCGTTGGCTTCTATCATATTGATACTGGGCAGGCTGTTTTTCATTGGCATCTTGAAGAAATTCCCCTCAAAGTCCTCATTAGAATCACCACTGTGGAATTTTACATGCCAGAATCTGTCCCTCATCAGATTTAAGCAGAAACTTGATGAGGGAGACTAGCAGACACTATATTACTAGACTAAGCGTTGTCATTGAACCCAAGGTTTACTTACTGTCTGTGGTGCTGTGACACTCTCTTAATAACTTTACCACAGAGTCATATGTCTTTTATTATTTGTTTATTTCATCTGTTTCATATAATATAATAACATCATACGGCATGAGAACAAAGGAAAAATGGCAGAAGTAAGTGGCTTGCCTCTTGCAAATTATCTGCTCATTTTGTAGGTTTTGTAAGGGAATCACTGATCTGGAGCCCAACATTGCCAAGGCTCCCCAGGGAATCATGGAGGGCAAGGTCACCTTAAGTTAGGAGAGGACAGGCATCAATAGAGAAAGGATGAAACCTATTTAAACTAAACCATCATGCTTGGTGATGAAATGGGAGGAGCAAGCTATGTGTGACGTGGTCACTCTAAGCATGGAGGTGTGAGGAGCTACTGAGGGTGGAGTCTAGTTAAAGGACAACATGGGATTGTAAGCTGGGGATAGTGAGGTCGCCCTGAATGTAAATGCCTGCGCAGGATCTCATTTTGGAAAAAAAAAATTTAGTTCACACAGAAGGGACTGGGAGAAATCCTACCTCTTACAGAGTGATCAAAGAACTGTTGAGCTCTTGAGCAATGCGCTTAACCCTAGTGATGCTTCAAAAGCTGTGATCAATGCTGGTGTGTTTTGAAGCCTAATTTAGCACAAGCATTGTTTAGTCAATTCAGGATACTCTAACCCACTATGGGTTTTGAAGACTCATTTGACCCATCACTACTTGACCCAAAAAAAACTGCTCCAGGGCTGCTGGATAAATCACTGACCTTGCGCTCTGACCACAAGCTTTACTCTCACCTGTATGTGTGTGTGTCTCATGGAGAGCCAAATGGGATATACAAAAAAACTGAAGAATTTCTGTGTACCTGTATTCATATTTGTACAAAAGACTGCTAAATTTAGCATCTTATAAGATGCAGTGGCACAGGCAGGAAACTGATGTGTAGGTGGGAAAATAATAAATAAGAGATGGTGGCTTTGCCCATGTTAAGCACCTGCTAGTTTTCCAGAATCCACTCACATTTATGACCCAGCTGTGGTTTAATTAGTCATTTTTTACAGGGCACTAATTGGTTTCCAGAGATGGTATAATTAAAGGGAGGAGGGACAAAACTCAGATAAAAGAGACTGAACATTTATGGTGTTGGAAAAACCATGACTAAATGAAGCAACAGTGCAAGATGTGGGCTGCATGCTGGTATAACAGACTTCCAGTGCTGAAGACCCCCAAAAGTGTCCAGCCGACTCCATCACTCATAGGAATCTCCATGTCAAAGTCATGCCAGTTACAATCAGTAGATGATATAGCTACAACCTTGCAGGAACACTGCAAAGCCCCAGATCTAAAGTATGGAAGTATCATTACCTCAATCATGTGAAGCTGTAGACTGTTGAATCTCCATGGTGACTAACCAGCAAACTAAATGAAAATATGTCATTTCTCTGCACATCAAAAAATCAGCATCAAAGCGACTTTTGAAGTGTTTGGCGCTGACTGACCACAGTACTTTGAGGAAAGTAATGCTCCTCTGCCACGATCTTTTCTTATCACCTGATGTTTATAATGATGCCTGGTTCCCAGGTCATTGTTCAGTATTCCAGTTGTTCTGGACTCGAGGCTTTCTGGGTATGATGGCATCCATACCTCCAGCACAGTGGCTCTGTGACCTTATTCAAACCTCTGGAAAACAAGGGAGCTCAAGGGAATCCTCCTGAGGTCTGCATCCCAGCACCAACAGGATTTAGGGGGAAGTGCTTCAACTCACTGTGTGGTATTTTCTGACTGGTGGCATGTGACTCAGCTGTGGTCACAGTCTCAGGCACCCTTTACCAAACCGTAGTGTCACTGGTTACTAGTAGACCCTGGAATCTGACCCCACAATGCAGGTTGGGGGTGGGCTGGGAGAGAGATCATCATCACTCCACAGGGCCTCCCACCAAGCCAAGGCACCATGGATGCCTCTGTGTCACAGCTGGACTAAGGCCTTTAAAATGAATGTCAGAGGCACTGTCGAGGTCTGGAGCTGCTTTGCTGGTAATAGGCATTGTAATCTTTACCAAATCTATGGCAATGTCAACCAGTATTGCCATCACTGTGTACTTCTAAGGCGAGTGAGCAGTCCTTCATTCTTCAGCAAGTTAGGGACCCAAAAGACATCACTGAATTATGCAAGAACTACAGTATCTGGCAAAGACAAAAACTGAAGGACAACTCCAACTCAGGACCTGCCCTGCCCAATCTCCAATCCTCATCCCCGTCGACCTTTTAAGGGATTAACTGGACAGAAGAATTAAAACCATGCAGCCCACAAGTACACAAAATCTCTGGAAATTGTTCCAGAAAAACTCGGAAGACATGCTGGAAAATTTCCTGCTGAATGTTTGTGAAGCTGTTATCAAGGCAAATGATGGATTTATCTAGGAATCCTCAGTTTACAGACCAGTTTTACTTTTTTGAACACTGCTTTGGAACTCCTTATCTTTTGTTATGAAATGTCTTTTTCATATTTCCACCCATTGATTTCATCTTGTAAATGCTCCTCCTGATTACAGTCATATTTTCAAGTATTTAGAGAAAAATATTGGATGTTTCACATTACGAAAAAAAACTAGTTTCCAGCTAGTGTACTCAGTCTTTTGACTGGTATTGTTATATCTGTAGCTATATGTTACCCATTACCAAGCCATTTAAACCCTGTTTAATGATGAAAAACAGCATAACCAAAAAAATAAACAAGGTAATAAATAAGAAAAACAGTTCAAAAAGCATTCTCAGTAAGGTTATTTCTATTTGAACCACAAGGGGGCAATCAAACGCTTTTTATTGCTAACCTGCAAAAAATAATTTTTTATCTGACTGGGATGCATTGGCTCAGTTTTTAGCACTGGTGCACATTCTCTCTGTATCTTGAGTGTTTCCTCTGGGTACTCTGGTCTCCTAATGCAGTCCAAAGACACTTGATTTAGACTAATTGGTATCTCAAAATTGCCTGCAGTGTTTGAGTGTGTATGTGCCATGTGATGAAATGGCATCCCATCCAGGGTGTGCCCCAGCCTTGTGCCCTATGTTGCCTCTGATAGGCTCTAGGACCCTCTATGTTCCTGATCAGGATAAGCAGGTAGAAGCTGGTGGATAGTTGTCCATCAAAAAGGCAATTGCTACACATTCTGTTTCTTACAGAAAGTAATACATACTGTACACTATATGGACTTCGACTGCTACAAAATACAGTCAATACCTGTTTTGTTTTGGTAGGACGGTCTTGACAGTAAAATCACATCCTGATGTGCTGACACGCACAGACTAAGATTTAAACATCTAAAATCATTTGGGGTGCCTATACAGCTCTGGGCTTGTTGTGAGTTTGCAGTGGGTTGTGAGTGCAAAGGCATAGAGAGATCCAAGACGGTCTTCCTTCAGAGACCACGTGGGCGAGAAGCTGAGGAGGATAGCCTGAGTCATCAAGGTACAGGGTGGGGGGAGGTGGGCGGGGAGTCACAGAAGGACTTCAGGGACACAGTTAGCTGGGGGTTGGGGACAGAAAAGGGTAAACCATCTCTCTGCAGTTTACCCAGAGCCTGTCCCACACAGGTCTCATGCATCCTCAATAAGCATTTATATAAGCATCATTTTAGTTTATTTGTTGGCTCAGATGTAATGTTTTAGTAAATACCACTCTTTTGAAAATATGACTGTATTGAAGTATCATGCTACAATGTTTACAGCAGCCGACCTAAATTTGTGATCAGAAGGTTAGAGTCTTTAGAGAAGCTTGCTGTTCTAACCTGTACTAAAGCTGGATCACACCAGAGCACATTCAGCTGCAAAAACATGAAAAATAATTGAATTTCATGAAAACTCAACAATTTCATGCCCATCTTTGTGTTTATTGTAGTGTGGAATTTAAACTATCAACTGCTTACTTTGCTTTTGAGGACAGCAATGCTGCACTGCATGATTGTTTTGCTGGTGTGGATTCCATCCCAGAATTGGTGCTTCCCCAGAATTCCTAATCAACATGTCAGAGTATATGTTATTCTTCGGCTGCCTTTTGCACCAAGAAATCTTGAGTAACTGAGGATTAGAACCTGGTGGATGAACCATTAGGAGAGCTGACATTAAGATTAGAATAGTACTAATTATTGACATGCTGCAGTGACACAAGGACTCAGTTGGTAGAACTTTGGCCTGGCACCTCCAGGGATGTGAATTTCATTTGCAGCCATGGCTGTGTGTGTATCATGTTTAGGTGAATTAGTGTTTTTAAAAGTGATTGCTCTTAGTGTGCTGCAGAAGAATTCACACACAATAGTCTAAGATTAATAGTCTTTATTGAAAGGATCAACAGACAAAGTGAAAAGTAATAGAAAAGAGGCATATTGTCCCACTATGCAACTTAAGTGTCCTCTCCATAAAGGTTTTTCCCACACACTTAAATAGTTCTGATTTGTCATGCCCATACACTCTCACCCAATCACATTAACATATACAATGCTGTAACCAATCGGAAAAGTGGAAATCCACATGGGCACCAGATGTCCACCTGGTCCTGGACCTTCACATATGAGACAAATGTTAACAGATGCCAGTGGTTAATGGCACCCAGAGGGTTCCCAGTTTCTCTTCCTCACACTAAAAGACTTGCATAATCTAGAACACAGCCAGATACCAAGGTTGTAGAACCAAAACTAGGCTAAGGAGTAAAACAGAGCAGTCAGGAAGACTGATTCTTCACAAACTTTGGTGCTCCAGGCCCCTGTAGCCTGGTTAATGCCCTATGGCCTACATATAAATACAATGAATCATATTCCATCACAGAGTCAAGTCAGGTGATCATGAACAGAAGTTAATCATAGCTAATCACAACCAATCACAAAGTCACAATGACCAATAATAAAAATGCAAACCATAATAGATTAGTTTGAGATCACTGATATAAAATGTAAGGTTTCATAGTGCAGTGGGCTGGCATTCTGTCTATGGTGTTCAGACCTGAACTTTAGAGAATTTTTTGGTTTCACTTCTCAAATACAGAGATCTGATTCAGCAATTGGACCAGAATCCAACCCTCAGCTGACCCAGAATCCTTAGCAACAGGGCAATTATGGTAAATTATACAGACTTGTTCAGAGCAGCCATTACAGTCCATGATGTCAGTCTTCAGTGCTGTGTTCATCCATTAACTAGGCTCTAAGGGGAAATGAGGCAGATATCGAGAAGAGATGGGAGCTTGCATTCAGCGTGGGAGGCCTGGGGAGAGGCAGCGGTTCTGCTTAGTGGCGCCTCCCATCACTGCTCAGCCTGCCAGCGATGTGTTGTTTTAAAACCCTTAATCAGGAGAAACCACTTTTGAGGTTTTTTCATAACTAGCCAAAGGTGTGAGTCACTGTGAGGATTTTATGTATTTGTACAAGTGGGTATATTTAAAAGGGGAAATTCAGACTATGAATGAATTGTTCTCCAAGGTACAACAGCAGTAACCTATCTGCACCTTCATGTTCAAACTGCATGTTCTTCACCACCAATGCTGCTGCCGTGTGTGTTTTCTTCACCAGCTTCTGTTGAGGTACATCAGTAGCATCATTCATTTAGTGAAATCTACATGTTAGAGGTTTGGTGCCCACTTCTTGGACTTCAGGGAACAGCTGTAAATTGCTTCCAAAGCATTTTTGCAGGACAGAGTCTGGTACCTGTGTGTTTGGGTGCCATGTACGTTATTTGCTATGTGTTTGCATGCTGTGACATTGTGGTCCCCCCGGCTTTGCTCGCAGAGAGGTACATATCAACCCAGGCTCAATAAGGAGATGTGTAACCATCAGGCTAGACCTATAACCCCACCCCGGGCTTTTTTGAGTATAAAAGAAGTGTGCTGACTTACACAGATGAAGCAGCGCTTATCCACCAGGGAGGGACTTCTCCAATCATCTCCCATGGCAGATTGGACCACATGCAGTACATATAAATAAATATTAATATAAATGTGGATTAAAAGACTAGATTCATTCCTTATGAAGACTCCCCAGAAACACTGCTAATGTTTTTGTACTTAGTACCATTAATAACAGCATCAATGATCCAATTTAATATCGATTAGAGTAATTACTCTCTCTCTCTCTCTTTCTCTCACACACACACACACACACACACACACACACACACACACACACACAAATACTGTGCTAATCCTGATCTGGGGTGGGGGAAACAGATTGGGGGTGAGAATAATACATTCACTCCCTTTCCTCACTAATTCAAATAGTCACTAAATATTGTGTTGAAAATGTATTGAATTACAGATTGTTGTAAAGGGTTATATATAAAGTTATTCATAGTTGCTCCGATTTTATTTAATCATGCATTGCAGCAATGGCAACCTCATGTTCAACTCGATTTTGTTTTGTGTTCAGTTTTTTAATAGCTGTTCACATTTGCAGTTCTTAAAATTCAATTCAATTCAATTTTATTTACATAGCGCCTTTAACAAGAAGCACTGTCACAAAATGCTTTACATAATCCGAATCCACAGTCCCCAGAGAGTAAGCCAAAGGCGACAGTGGCAAGGAAAACTCCCTCAGGAGGAAGAAACCTTGGGAGGAACCAAGCAGAAAATATTTCAGCACAATATCATGCCATGGAACTGTCACATCATTTTTAAAATATCTGTAGTAAAAGAACAGCTGAACAGATCTGTTCTTCTGATCACTCATGGCTAAAACGGAACAGCACATTAGCATCACGCTAGTCATATTTCTAGAGAACCAAACAATGACACAAGCACATTTCTGCAAAAAAACATAGACATTCCATGAAACAAAGACAAATGTCCACAAATGGATCTGAAGGGATGCAGGCTGATTCTCCCAGGCAGAACACAAGGACATGCAGGGCAAGAACAGAGAAAAAGGTAGTGAAACAGGCAACTTTTTATTACCATTCAAATACTGATATTAATAATTATTTTTCTTTTGTACATGAGTAACTATATGTGGAGAGCAAAGTGGTATTAATCTGCTACACGTCATTGACTTAAGCACACCTCGTTATTCACAGCTTTATGTATCTTTTAATATATATATTTTATTTATTCTGTAGACATTGACAGATTCAGCTGTTCTAATATGATGATCAGTGTACGTTGTTTTTATTTAGACATTTGGTTTTTAATCTTTTCTCATGTTTCACGGATTGTGCATCGTGTTCATAAAAATTGAGGTGTCACTTTAAAGCATTTCAATAATCGAAAAAATGGGGAGGAAAATATGTCGATGGATGCTAAAGTAGAAAGAATGAAATGATCAGTATGAAGAAGCGAACATATATTGGAATGAGGATTTTAGAGAGTTTTTTCAACAATTTCAAGACAAAACCTTCAGTAAAAAAAATAGTGACTCAAGCTTCCAATTGAGTTACTCTTATTTAATAATAGTAACTATTTTTTTCAGCCAAGCCAATAACAAATCATCTGGACTAGCTAACTGAAGCTCCTTTGGCTTCACTGTCATACTCAAGTGTGAGGGTGTGCCTTATTTGTTATGTGTGATGAGGCATGTGGGGATCTTTCGCTTGGACTGGATAGCAGGGTAGAATAACTGACTTTACTATCTAAGAACACAAAATCAAAGGATCCCACTTGACAGATATCCCTTTGCCAAACCTATCCAGACGGGACATGAAGCAGATGGTGACTCACTGATTTCCCCCCGAACTCTGTAGGTGTCTATTTGTTGTCTATTGCACCCCTAGCAAACTGGAAAAAGAAGCAAGATTTTAAACGCCAAACCCAAATAGTACAACACTGAAAAAGCCATATGAAAACAAACTAGAAAGGGTATGCTTAAGGTTTCAAAATGACATTGAGGTGTGAATACGTATGGTAAGCAAATAAATTAGACAGACATTACATGGGCCTTATCCAGGGTAATCTGCTAAGTAAATAAACATAACAGGTACAAATACAATTACTAAATGAAACTAATCCTGTGACAGGCCACCCTGTGTTGTGTGTATTTCAAAAGAGCCTTTGAGTTTCATAAACCTTTAATTTCTTATATTCCTCATTTCTGCCCTGCTCACAGCTGGGTTTTTCTATTGTACCATAAGTCAAACTTCTATCGGGGCCCCTTCTGCTGAGCTCTGTTTCGTGGCTGCTTGACCTCCTGCCACCTCTGTACAGCAACCGTGGAAAGTGAGTGGTTGGAATATGTCACCAGTTTCCTTCTTGCCAGACGTCTATTTAGAGGAGATGCCGTTCTTACTCTCACTGAGCATGCTCAGTCAGCTCCTTACTTGGCAGTTCAATTAGCCATCACGCAACGTGTGAATCCCTGATGCACACCCTTACAACCCCTTAGCCATATTTCAGCACTCTGCATGGTCCTGTGCCCCTCTGTGTGTGCCTCACCTGTTTCATCCACGTCCCTCTGTCTATATAATCACTCACAGAAGAGAAAAGCTCATAATGCAACGTTGACATTAGGAATACAGCAGTGCTTCCGGAATCTTCCATTTGCCTGGACGCCTTTCTCGATCGACTCACACCAGGCAATCGGAGGCGCTGACAGTTCATGCTCTCTATCCCCAAGGACCTGATGTAGTTCATTGTGAGCTTCACATGTTCATCTAATGATACCTTTGAGTGAGTCACCGAAACAAAAATAGCCCAGAAGAACAATTTTGAAAGCAATTTGTCATTAGTTCTGCTGGAACAAGCGATCGAGGCACAGTTGGGTTTTAAGTTTTATTGTTGCGTTTTGTCAAGTTGATTCAAGTTGGCTTGAAACAGAGCAATGAGGTAAATCACATTGTTCTCATACCCTAAACTTCTTTGAGATTTAGAAACTGCTGTGATATTAATAACATATTTTTTGATAGCACTTCCCATCCAGGCTGTACCCCAGCCTTCTGCCACATAATGTATGGGATAGGCTCCAGACCCCTCCGGACCCTGACCAGGAAAAGGGGTTTACATTTGGGTTGATGGGCAGATGAATTTATGGAAACAGACTAGCAATAAAAAAATCTTATCTGAAAAAGAACCAAGACAATAATGGTACACCAGAGCATTTTAATTGAAACATACACCATTAAACAACACCCTTAAAGATATTATATTTTCAACTTTATAGATGGACTGGACAAGTTAAGGAGATTCACTGTAGCTATGGCAACAGCTGACTTGTTACACATACTCATCACTGGCAAGCTGAAATACAGAGAGGGGATGCCGACAGCCTCTGGCAGAGGACTCGCTGCAATCAAGGACAGTTTTCAGTCGAAGCGAGTTGTCAAGGTGACAGGTCTGATCAAGGATTTTGGGACTGTTTGCGATGAGGTACATTCAGAGCAGTGTGTCCCCAAGTGGGCTGCGACAGATGTGGCTTCTGAATACTATCCCATCTCAGTCGAAGGGCCTCAGGGACATTTTCGGTAGAATCTCAGTTATAAACACTCATAATTTCCATTTATGAAAATTATACAATGTTGTTGTTTGGGTGCGCTAACACACATCGACAATAGATTTTGTTTGCTATTTCTTTGTCAGGCGCTGCTAGGAGAAGACATGGACATTACGCATTTACTGGGCAGGAGCATGGTCTGTGAAAGCAGCTGTGAATATCAATGACTGATTTGATCTGAAACACTTTATGCAGTGCCCTTAAACACCTATCACGGCATCATAATTTGACTCCATGTCCCTCGGTTGCCTAACCCCTCACTGGAAGGGGTCACTGTCAGGCTGTGCCCATCTCACCTGGTCCAAGCATGCGTGGGGGAGGGGGGCTTCGAGCCCAGAAGCGACCCCCTCTCCATTTTTGTGATCGCTAGGAGGGGGCAATAAAAAATGGTCAGAGCTCCTCCCCTGAATGGCGTGACTCCGGCTGGATGGCATGCCAGTGGGCTGTCTCCATCTGCCCCTGGCTGCACATCTCCGTCCAGTGCGCCTTCCCAACTTCCGGGGCCTCACTGCCAATGAGGACACGGCCCAGCACGCTGCTCTTGGTGAAGATGCGGCCCTGATGACAAGACAGGTTGCCCACCAATCGTAGGGTTGGGGGGGTGAGGTATACACTTATATACTAATATGTTCATCAGGAGAATGGCCTAAAGGAAACATATTACCAATTTAAATGGAAAATCAAAAGTGACCATGACCTCTAGTTAATTTTGGCCCCACCTCGGCGTCTTGAGAGAGGACCTCCTACCTGCATGATGACAAACTCCAGGACGAGTGTCAGCTGAGTGACATCACCGTGAGGCAGGTCAAACAGGAAGGGGGCATTCCACACTGCGTTGTACCCACTAGCCACTTTGGTCTCCTTGGTTTCGATGACCACGCCCTCGTGACGCAGATTGATCACCACGTAGTGATCTGTGGGGAGAACCCAACTACGTTGAGAGTTGCTAAGCTGCTTAACACACACACGTTTCTGAGGGTTTCATTGTGGATGTTCACAGAGGACATCTCAAATACTCTGCTTGTATAAAATAACAGCAGAACCTCAGGTCCTGTGACTTATAGGCTCTTGAGGTTACTATGGACAAAAGTTCGGTTGTGGAACCACTCCGGCTAGCTGCCGTACTGACTGCGGTATTTAGAACTGGTACCACATTACACAGAGAAGGTGCTGGAATCATGTGTGACCGACTGCAGCTTTGCAGAGGTATATATTAACGACGTACCAATCTTATATTCAGTATCGATGTAAGTCTGATACCAACCAAAAGTACTGAATCAGTTATCAGGAAAAAAGTTATAATCTGATATGTTACACAGGCAAGCCTCACATTGCCAGAGCAGTCTTTTGCTTTTTTATTTATTCCTTTAGGAAATAAGAATATTTGTTTCATATTCTTTGCCTCTTTTTAGATGGCTATATTACATCTGGCGTACATATGGCTTATAAGTTGTTTAAGTGGACACAAATAGACTATCAGAAAGGTATCGGTTAAAATTTAAGGTTGTGTTATCAGTATCAGAGATGAAAAAGTGGTATTGTGCCATCCCTAATGCATATATAATTTGATATGGAGGGACTGGAAAAATTTTTGGCATATTCGTTTTCCCCACAGTTTCATAATTGTATATTCAGGAGTGTTCTCCCATAACCTGACCTGGGTAACAGCTTTGGATAAAACAAAAGGATCAAAAAAATACAAGGTCCTTAAATGTTCACTGGAACGTGTCCCCTCTCACAAAATGAGATAAGGGAGAAGTCTAGGCATGTCCCGGAAGATCGCAAGCAGCAGCAGTGGACTATGGTCCCATGTTACCAAAAATAGCAATTTTAAATATCAATACAGTGCTGCCAAACCACTGAGAATTGAACAAATTTCCTTTTAAAGTAGCTTCTTAGCCATTTAGCATTAAAACATTTAAGAAGATCAGTGAACTTTTGCTGGAGAATTATTGAGTCGTTTTTTTGTGACAAAAACGATTTTTAATGGCACTGCAGCCCTGCACTGGTTGAGCAGTTGTAAGATGGACAGACGGTTGGATTTGAAATGAAAAATTGGGGTACGAGGCACTGGTACGTGGTTCTGCACAGCTGAAGGCATGATGGAGTCAGAAGTGGAGGAAAAGGGGAAGCTGGGGTCAAGGCTCACCTGGAGGTCCCGGTAAGCGGCTCAGTTTGGCCAGGCTCTCAGCCTTCCGGACCATGACCTTGATGCGGTGTGCTGGCGTCTGGTACTGCAGCAGGATGAACAGCTGGCCCATATCTCGTGGTCCATGGCTCAGAGAATCATGGGAGCTCTGGCTCTGTGAGATATCAGGAAACAGCATGTCGCTAGGCCGTGGAGTGAAAGCGGACTTATCTATGAGAACGCCGACAGCCCTGGGGGAGTTTGATGGGTCAATGGGGGAAGAGTAATGAACTTGTCCAGCCCGGTGCCGTCCAGAGGAGGATGGGCCTCCCCTTGAGTCTGGTTCCTCCCAAGGTTTCTTCCTCCTTAGGGAGTTTTTCATTGCCACTGTAGTCTTTAGCTAACTCTCTGAGGACCTTGGGCCTGGGGCTATGCAAAGCACTTTGTGATAGTGCTTCTTGTTAAAGGCACTATATAAATAAAATTGAATTGAATTGAATGTTCGAAGCCAATCGTCTGTCCACAGCATGTCGATTAAATTATCTATTATGTCAGGAGTAAGGAATCAAAAAGAATCTATACCATACCAAACCATGTACAACTCACTGTACAACAAGGCTGTATGACAAAAACCATGAACAAACTCTGAATTCAGCAGGCAATAACCCCGTTTCCATTCACACTGGTTTTACTATAAAGCTCGTTATTCCCACTAAGTGGTCATCCTAGGTGGGCTATCATCCTCTTCTCTGCTGGCACAATATGCTGTGTGTCTATATTTACATATATGTGAAGCACATACTGTATATGTTAAAGCTACCTTTATCAAAGTAAAGCTGTATTTAAAAACTCTGTGGAGAGTCAAATTGATTTCTGCATATGTGTTCCTAATTATTTTCTAATTTAGCTTTTTAAGATACACTATGACATTTACATTAGAGCTGAGCTGTCTCCCATTTTAGACTTGCCCTTGTATTCTTGATGCTTTTACAAGGGTTTCTCTAGAAACTTCATACTGGAGATGTGAAAACAACGAACTGTAATTCCCATTCAGGTGTAGCCTTCTGTCCCTAAGTCATAAACTACAGTGTCACACACACAGCCAAGACAGCTGTCAAAGCCTAACTGGATGAAGAACAAGAAGATGCTTCAACTTCTGGGCTGAGCCTCAGTGCCTCTCCACGTCTCATCAGACCCGCCTGGCTGAGCCTTAAACACCTTAAATGAGAATGGGTCATGAACTGAGGGAGTTCCGGATGTGGCTGACCTGCTCACAGGAGCATGAAAGCATGTTCAGGCCAGAGGGTGCACTGCCAGGCTTTGCCGCCACACCCTAGTGGGTCCCTCTCCATTTACAGGGAGGCTTACTCTCCCACCCCTTCCTCAGATCAGGCTAACGAGGAGAGAGGGTGCTTAATTCCTCAGATGTAACATATCGTTAACTACTAAATGCAAACCTCCCATCTCATATATCACATTCAAGCCATGACAGCTATGATCTCATTATTCCTGAATTTTCTGTATTTTTATATTTATATGTAATGCCTGACCCCCCCCCATAATACAACTCAGGAAATGCAATTCTGTCCCATGTCATTTGTTGATATAATCAAGAGCAGTATTAAAGCGAAGAATTGTCAGCATCCTTGGTTTCCGTAGACTCTGTCAGATCCACGTGGTACCGGCAGGTGTCATTATGGGGCATGCGGCAACCTCCGTGGCCCAAACAAAGGACAGGAGCTTGAGGACTGGTCATGTGCTAGCGGACAGTGCCAGGACACAGGGGACCCCGCAGGGTGATCATGCACTGCAAAAACTGGGGCGCCAGCAAGCCTCAACAATTGAGGATGGAATTAAACGGGGGGTACAAACAAAACAGGAAACACTTCAGTCCACAAAACACAACAGACTGAATGTTACTAACAGCCCTAGTAACAAGCACACTAAACGAGATGGAGCTATACTAACAACCACAATACTACTACTCTAACAGCTACACGTAGAATAAACTCCTTTTACAGAATCTTTCATCATAAACACAGATTTATTATGCCAAAAACAATAGTACTAGTGCAAAAGCGAGTATAAGTATTTAGATTGGCAGCACTGGGACTCCTGGTTCTAATTGCTTCAGTCAGTTGGACACGCCTCACTTGAGTACTACTGGACTGCTGCCTTGAGCCTCGAACACTCAATATGCACCTGTCCACAGGTCCTACCACACTGCTTTCTCATGAGTTGGCTTCAAATCTGCAGCAAATCCATGCCATGACTGCATGGAAGGTCATGCAAAACTGAAACGCCTCTCTCTCCGAGCTGCTGTTGCGTTTGTGTAGCAAGGCAGGATGAATGCCTGAAGCCAACACTATGTCCTCTGAGTGCAGATGCTGTCAACTCAGAGGGTAAACTCCAGGTCCTCTGCCCGTCCTGCGTTTGTTTTCACACTTCTTCTGGGGACGTCACGTGACATACGATAAGGGGAAAAAGAACCATAGCTAACTCTGTGCTATGAAACCTGTAGTAAGGTTTTTGAGTTTTTTTATTTCAGATGTTTTCTGACTGGTCTCATGCAGAATGATACTATAAAGGTAAAAAAATAGCCAGGGCCAGACTCAGGTTTAGGTGGCAGGATAATGGCAGCAGATTGTGATTAACCAGCCAGCTGTGGCCCCCCGTACCTTTCTCAGCCTACTTTTAGCTGGCTGCAGCTCCCTGCTGTAGATGAATGTGTGGTCAGGTTCCCAGTCCACCTCTCCACACGGCAGCTCCAGCTGGCCCAGGGCTGACTCCCGGAGGCCCGAGAAGTCACGAGTGACGACAACTAGCTGCAGCGAGCATCCGCGCAGCTCCACAGCAGAACCCACAGGCAGCACCACGCTCTGACCCCGCAGCTCGGGTCCCAGGCTACAGCGGCGTGCCAAGGCCTGCACAGGGGCCGGGCAGAGTGGTGGCAGGCTGGCACGCATGAAAGCCCCACCCAACCGGCGCCCCACTCCCGACAGCCCGAGCACGGTGACGGTCAGGGTGCCGCGGCCCGGGGAAAAAAGAAGTGCAAACTGCAGGAGGGGAGGCGGTCGAGTGAGGCGACCAGGGGTGGCAGCTTCCAGGGACCTGCTGGACCCCAGTGCCAAGTAGGAGGGTGGGGAGGAGCCTGTCAGGCCAGCAAGCTGACTACGCTCGCTGCACACCGTGCTGCGGCGCTCCAAGGCCCGGCGTGTCCTGGAAACCAGGCTCAGCTTGGAGGGGAGGGAGGCCCGGCCGCGCCGCTGCATCCGGGAGGCAGAGCCTGAGGCCGCAGGAAAACTGAGTCGCCGCAGAGGGGCGTGGGTCCCAGGTGGATGTGGGTCTAGTTCAGAGGCTGCGTGAGGCAGAGACCCATGGGACAGGAAGTCAGGGGGGCCTGGTCCGTCGCTTGATGACACCTCGCCGTCCAGCTCCTCATACTGCTGTCGCACGGGCACTGCAGTCACCGTGGGGCCACGGAGGTCCCGGGGTGGGGATAGGGCAGCCTCCTTGTCACCATGTTTGTGTGGCTTCCTCCAACGCCAGCAGAGGTAGCAGCCGAGGATGACGCAGAAGCAGAAGACGGCAAGGACAAACCCCAGCAGGATCTGCATGTGCACTAAAAGGAGCGTGGGGAGAGGTGGAGGAGGCGGGAGAGGCAGGGAAGGTGGGAGAGGCTCGTCACGGCAACAAGTCACCGACATACACCACATTACCAAAGTTACCCGACTCGATCACTCATGAGTAACGAGTCATCTCTGTTTGTCTCGGCAGTGTGATTGGTGCCAGACAGACTATCCAGAGCAACTCCGCTGTGGCACAGAAGTGTGCATGGGCTGCCAATCAATCATCCCCTTACACATGAGTGGGAACCAATCAGGTACCACGTGATATACTCAGTGTCTGATATTGATCCTCGTCCAGCCAAATGACGCAGCAGTTATCTTATTGTTTTTCTGCACTCATTCTTAAATTACACAGGAAATGTCCATAACACCTAATCAGAACTAATGATTCCCCTTTGGGGGTTGATCCAAAGCAGACCAGTGTGGCAGTCTGGCTCCTGTCTATTTCCTGCTTCCTGAATGCACTACATATGTTGGGAGAATAAAAACCTTATTACATCAAGCCTTTTCATCATATGAAGAGCAAAAATTATTCATTTAACAAATAAGTTATCCATCCATCCATCCATCCATCCATCCATCCATCCATCCATCCAAACTACTTAGCCAATGAAGGGTAATAGTCAGCCTGATGCCTATTTCAGATAGGACAGGACATGATGCAGAGGACACCCTGGATGTGATGCCAGTCTATTACAGGGTATAACGAATAGTTCATTTTAATGATGTAGAACCACTCACTATAAATACAGCAACAAACTTTCCATATGGCAGCAATTCTCAGACTCAGGGCCCAAAGCACGACATTTTTTTGAAAGAGAAAAGATCAGGATGCTTATTCAGTTTCATATGAGCTTTGCTTTTCTGTTAGCAAGGTTGTTTTAATAGACTAACTTAATTATCTCAAGCCTTTTGATCATTATCGCCTAATAATGAACGATGAGCCCAGTAAAGGGTTGGGTTACACGTTTTGGACTGTTGGAGTAAAACTCCACACGCACACACACAAAAATCGGGGGCGAGATCGGACCCCTGCTGATGGAGCTGCGAGGCAACAACGTGACCCATTGAGCCACCATGCCGCCGAGTAACCCATCCTTTCATATTTCTGGCGAATAAATTATAGGAGGGTTATTGCTGTAGCTAAGCGTTCTCAAGGATGTATTTATATCTCGATTTATAAATACAGAATTATGAACAAAACTACAATTAACGTCAATGATAAACACACCATGTTTCATATACTGTCCAAAAGTGATCTCTATTCCAATGGAATAATTTTTTTCAAAAGCCTTTTATATAATTTAATTTTTACTTATTTTTTTTAAAAAAAATCTAATGAAACGTGATGTGCAAGTACCTTTGCAAAAAAAAAACCAAAAAAAAAAACAAAAATGCCTTCTGTTTACAAAGCAATAAAGTTCCTCACTTACAGATATTACAGATAAAAAATGTAGTTTTCCTTCTGCTGCAAATTTTGAAAAGCTGCCAACCCTGCCTGTTAACCGGCAATCTTATCGTTGCGTGAAATCGGTGAAAAGCCCAGCTTCTTACTCCAACTCAGGCTTGCAGATTTTTCGTCAGCATTATTTATTACGAGTGAGAAACCATAAATCAGGTTATGCGACCGTTTAAGTCAAACTTGCACGTTTTACAGATTTAAGCGTGGGTCAAAGCAATCACGCTTTGTGGACACAGGCTAAATAATAAATTCCCACAATCTGCACGCATACATTTCAGAATAAGCAGCACCATGTTACGCGGTTTAAAACAACGGCATTGCCATTATTCCACAATAACGAGTTTTATGAAGGAGATGAATACATTTATTTACATCTACTACCCATCACTTGATTTTGAATTTTAAATAAAAAAATAAATGACATTAGTGCAGCGTCCGTCAAATAACAACAAATTGGCTTACCTTCTAAATGCGGCATTTCTATATAATTAGAAGTTCTAGATAAGTACACAGGTATGCTATGCTGAATTCGTTAGTTATTTAAACTGAAGCCTGGCTGAAACTTCAGATTTCCATGCACTCGGTGAAATTCCCCTTAAGCGAATAAAGTGCGGCTGTCTGACTCAGGCTGGAGCCGAGCGGTCCTCAGCCAGTATGAGGAGGCGCTGCCGGAGTCGGGGATGTACAGCTGTACCCAGACCTGTATTCATCAAAGCGGCAAGCACGCCAGCACTTTCATATATTTCAACAAAAATAAGCTTACTGAATTAATACTTAATATACTAAACATGTAAGCAGAGGAAGATTTCCATTTTGTAGCCAATAAAATACGACCGTGGAAATGCTCTAGAATAGGAAAAGATACGCAATACACCTGCTGGGAACTGGGAACTTTCTGCTGGTTGTGTAAGTTTAAATCACAGCAGCATGAAACAACCTGGAGCCTTGGTCAGGCTGACCAACAGAGCATATTGCACTTAAAAGGAGGCGTCATTATATCTGCAGTTTTCAGGGTAATTCATTTTTATACCAGGTTTATTAAGATAATAAGGGTAAACTTAAGAAAGCAAACTGGAAGTCAATGAACATATTAAATGAACCCCACCCCCCCATAACTTTCGGCTACCCCCCTTTGTTACTCATTGTTACCGTTCAGACTGCGTTGCTCACGTTCTCTTAGTCGAGAACCCAGGAAATCATATGTTCTATTGCACAGGTGAACACCTACTTGGCTCCCATTACTTAGAGGGTGTCATTTCCCATTATCTCTGTCATTCCACTCTGTCCCTGGTCTCCGAGCCTTACACGCATGCTAATCTTTAATGTCGTTTCATTTCATCTAATTGGCAAGGTTATGAATGGGTTGTTTTGAAACGTGCTGAAGGCTGGAGCAGGCCGGGGGGGGGGATCGTTGGACGAAATGCCCACCGTATTATCTCCGTTCCCCCCTTAACGCCAGCCCTGATGCTCAGTGTCAAAACAACAATAATTACATATACTGATTCTGTATTCCGATACGTTTCTGACTGGACACCTATGCCCTTCTTTATGTGGGTCACATGGTACCGTTTCTCTAGGCCCTTGTTTTTATGAGGAGTAAGTTTGCTTTTATACCTTAATCCTTTGGGAGATGTTTGCAACCAAAGGCTAATGTGCATACTTTACTTCTGACAAATCAATGGGAGGGCAATAACACAAGTGAGAATTTGCTGTGGTGAGCATCAAAGCTATTTACTAATTCTGTTTTTGGATGATCACATTGGATCTCTGTGTTCAATGGCTGTGTGTCATTATCTTGTCTAGTAGTCTAATTCCTCCAAAGCACAGGACAATGCTCATGAGTTCTACACTTTTTTTGACGTTTGTTCAGTCATTTTCTGTACCTTTTCTTTATTTCAAGCATATGGCATGTCACAAAAGCAGAGAAAACAACTCACAGGCTCCTCTTGCCTCTTCATGAACTTACTGAGGACAAGTAACAAACCAACATTATGGAAGAAATGGCAAATTCACTCAGCTGCTGTTCAGTTCATAATGTAGTGCCCTGCTGGGAGGCAGCATGCAGGAATGCCAAGATCAGTATGAAGAAACACATGATGTCTCTGCCTGCAGACACATTTTCCGGTATCTGATGTGCTCTGGATGACTAATTACTGCGACTGTGAGCACATTTTGCTCTCACATAAGTCCACTGTTTCTCCTGTGGAGCAGAAAGTAATGGATTCTTAACTCTGAGTCAGGACTTGTGACAATTTTCCCAAGACAGCAGCAGCTCAGGTCACATTGTACTGGATATTCTTGTATGTTGATTACTCCTCATTCTGCTGTTACTGTGTGACTGCATTGTCAATGGAATATTCCGTAATTAAAGTGACAGTTGTGACAACGTGAGGGGGTGGAGGTAGCCACTTGGGTGGAAAGTAGCAGGAAGAAGACCAAGAGTCCAGACAAACAGAGGCTTTCAGTTTCCTTTGCAAAAAAACCCATAATGTAAAAGTGTTGGTGGCCTTTTTCAAAATCACCAAACAGAACAAAAAGGATACAGAAACTCAGCATTATGAACTGTGTGCCTCTGGCACCACTCAAAGCCATTAAACCCACCCAACTGACCCAACTTATTCTTAGCAGCATAACCAGTTCAATTAGAGCCAGTTGGTCCTCATTAACTGAAGCATGGTGCTTAACCTTAAGCCACCTATGCTGCTTTGAATAATAATAATAATAATAATA
>JAACJT020000007.1:10682022-10703612 GCA_009936485.2 Gymnarchus niloticus
AATAATAATAATAATAATAATATTTCCCACACATTGACTCATTGACTGTTGTATTTTAGGAACTTTTATGAGATACATTTAATGTAATATCATTCAACAATCAAGTAAATTAGACTACCTTCTTAGATAATGGGGCAAGAGTAGTCTAATTACATGAGTTTAAAGATCACTTTTGCTTGACATTTTGGATCTTTTCTAAAAAAAGACATTAGCTGAGTGATGGTGATTCACTGAGTGTGGGTTGATACTCTCCAAGTGCTAACTGACCAGCACCTGTACCAGCAGACAAATGAAGAGCAGAATGATGAGAGCCTCCACGATGTCTTTGCAGTAGAGTGTTGATCCCCCTCATCTGGGAAAGCCATAATGAAGGATCCACTGGGAGGGGGGTGAAGGGAGATGCTATTAAGAAGATGTAGGTCACAGATTATGATACGGTGCCGTACTCTACACCTGAACCTGAGCCAAGTGGGTTGGTCACACTGTGGCTCCCTGTGGGTCCCAGTGACTCCCTGTGACTCCCCGTGGCTTGTGATATAGCTTGCTGACCCAGGAATTCCTTCTGCCCAGTCACACTCCTGTGAGCAGCTCATCCTGTTCTTCCTCATTGCAGCAGTGTGTTCAGCAGTGATGGCGTGTACCAGAGGTTTGCAATTCCTCCAGTGTAAACCCTCATCCTCTGTTTCACTACCCACACCGCAGTGGTGAAAGTCCCACTGCCCCCACTCAAAATCATAATTTGCAAGCTGTCATTTCCATCAACAGATTCTAGTCTAAATAGCTGTGGTGTGAAATAACATGAGTCTGCAAGATGTGTGTGTATGTAGGGGGTGGGGGTGGAGTCTGGCATTTACTGCACATGTGGCTGGTAAATGAAGATTCACTACAGTGGCTGAGAGGGGAAAGTTAAAGTAACAAGTATGAGCATATATCTGAGCCTGGTGGTTCCTGAAGTTTTGACAGAATGTGTAAATATTCCCTGATTTAAATTACATTTAGTTGCTGAAACAAATACTTGTGTCTCTGAATTTCAAAACAATAATAATCCTTAGAAACATTATGGTATCATTTTATAACTTACTATGAATTTTTTTTTAGAATTTACAGTTCAGCTAAAAATCTCTGACTTTGATTTCATGCCCCAGCAGTATTAGAACATTAGCGACACCTATTGTTCATCCAGGGGAAGTGTGCTTAAAAAGGGAATTTCGGTGAGATTGCCAATTTGAGTACCAATTTAGCCTGAGAAGGTGGATGGGCAGTTGTATAAATTCAGATACATTTAAGTGGTTTACTGAAAAATAGCGTTTAACTGAAAAAATAAAGTTTGTGATTTTCAATAGCCTTACCCCTGAAATGTTTCTTATATTACATTTCTGAAACAAAAGTATTTCAAGAATTCAGTTGTGTATCAGTTAAATAATACTATAAGTCAAGCAATGTTTTCAAATAGAAGAAAACACAAGCCTGCTCTTCAGTATACTACTACTCTTTACTTTCTAAACTGTTTACAGTCCTGACAACATCCATTTTCTGCTGCTGGGTAAGCCTGTGATCTGCAGTAAGAACTGAAAGTGAGACCCATCTTTGGTTATCAGGTCACTGAATTCTTGAATGAGCACCATTCCGTGTTCCACATAGTCATTCATGGCTCTCACGGCACCTACTGTCTCTGCCGATTGCTGGTAGTCCTCCTGAGCCACTCCCAAAAGCTGCACACCCCTGTGTTTTCTTTACTGCATACCATGAGATACAGTGCATTTCATATCAAACACGTCACAGCATTCCAAGCATTTTAACCCTCTTATTATGGAAACACACCCATTCACATTTCGCCTCTCAAAATGCTCTCTAATCAGCAGAACACAACGATTCCAATTATACCTGTTACATTTTTTTTTCCTCCCACAAAGACATCACCAAGTGCTGAGTATCTTCTCTGGTGATGCTCTGCTAAGCCTCTAATGCAGTTACGTTCAGCTCCTGCTTGTTTTGGGGGCTTGCCCCTTTAAGTTCCCTCTTCATGACACGGAAGGCATGCTCAGCTGGATTTAAATTGGGTGACTGGCTTGGCCATTCGGGAATTTTCCATTTTTTAGCTTTGAAACACTCCCATGTTACCTTAGCAGTATGTTTGGGATCATTATCTTGTTGCAGGATGAAGCACCATCCAATGAGTTTGGAGGCATTTACTGGAACTTGAGTAGATAAGATGTTTCTATACACCTCAGAATTCATTGTGCAACTGCCGTCAGCAGTTACATCATCAGTGGAGATGAGTGTGTCAGTACCTGTGGCAGCCATACATGCCCAAGCCGTAACACCCCCACCACCATGTTAACAGATGAGGTGGTGTGCTTTGGATCTTGGCAGTTCCTTTTCGTCTCCACACTTTCCTCTTATCATCACTCTGATACAGGTTAATCTTGGTCTCGTCTGTTCATAAGACCTTTTCCCAGAATTCTGCAGGCTCTTTTAAGTACTTTTTTTCAAACTGTAATAAGGCCATCCTGTTTTTGTGGCTAACTAGTGGTTTACATCTTGCAGTGTACCCTCTATATTTCTGTTCATGAAATCTTCTGTGGATAGTAGTCTCTGAGAAAGACTCACCTGCATCCTGAAGAAAGTTTCTGATCTGTTGAACAGGCGTTTGGGGATTTTTCTTTACTGTAGTAAGGATTCTTCTGTCATCAGCAGTGGAGATCTTCCTTGGCCTACTAGCCCCTTTGCGATTACTGAGCTCACTGATTTTAACACACACCTTACAGTGCAACCTAGACACATCATCTGTCATGTAACCTAGTGTCATCGGGTGTTTCAGGTCTTTCAACATCATACACCCTCGCCCAGGCAACCCAGCCAGGGGTGATCAGTCTCTGACTTGTGTCTAGGTAGCTTATATGGTCCATGGGTCACCCCTTTTGATCCACAGCCATCTAGATGCTTTCTCAGCGGCATCTGTGATGTTCCTGATGGCTCTCTTATTGTGCAGTGCCCTGATCCCCAGCTCCTTGAGGGCCCTGCAGAGCAACTGGCCGGCAAATCATCGGCAGTCGACCTCGATAGAGTAACACCGAGTCTTCCATCCTCTGCTTCGGCATTCACCTACGAGCCCCTCATACTTGGCCCTCTTCCTCTTGTATGCCTCTCCCATCCGGTCTTCCCAGGGCACAGTCAATTCCAGCAGAACCACCTGCCTTGATAAATGTGACACCAGAACCATGTTGGGCCTAAGCGTGGTCATGGCAATGGTGTCTGGGAATTTCAACTGTCTCCCCAGGTCAACCTTCAGCTGCCAGTCCTGGGCTGTTGCCAGAAGCCCCCCTGTTTGATTTGGGCACTGTTGCGGCTTCTCTCCGGCTTTGATAAAAACAATAGAGCGCTTTGCAGGTTGTTGCCGCCTACTTAGAGAGATCCCTGCGCTGATGGCCTCTGTGATAACCCTCAGTACCTGGTTGTGGCCCCACCGATAACCCAGGCCCAGGGATTTTGGGAAACAACTTAAAATATGTTGCAAGGATCCTCTTTCCTGGCACAGCGGGCATGCAGGGATTTCTGTCAGGCCCCAGGTGAACAAATTGGTTGGGCTGGGGAGAACATCGTAGACTGACTGGATAAGAAATTTAATCTGGTGTGGCTCAACTTTCCACAAATCTGACCACAGGATCTTCCGGTCCATTACCTGCTCCCATCGAGTCCACGCCCCTTGCTGTCGCATCCCAACCATCCTGCAGGTGTGGGATTCCTCCACCCCTGCACAGACTTCTTCCTGGACCAACCGGCGTCTTTCTTTTCCCTGGTCCTTGTCATACTGAGGTCTTGGGATACTGCCAAGTCCTGCCCAACCTGATGCAACTACCCGCACCAGCACACTATGCCGCAGCCGCGCTTCAGCCTGGTCAACTGCCTCCTGAGCCCTCCACTTCCTACCTGTCCTCACCTCTATGCCAACCAAGGAGACTTTGGTGTCACTAGATTCTCCGTACAGCAGCACCTCTCTTTGCCCGGGTAACCATAAATTCTTCCGACAAGCTACGGAATGGAAATCGTAGTTTGTTCTTACTCCCGTATAAGGCGATGCTGCTGAGGCTGCGAGGGAGACCCAACCATATATGCAGGAATTTGCCGATCTTCCTCTCAAAGCCCTCAACAATGGTCAGTGGGGCTTCATCAACCAGCAGCAGCCAGAGGAGCTGTGGGAGGCACCAGTGCATTCTTTCTTCTTAATGAAATTCCAGATGTTTGACCAATGTCTCTAATGGTTTTATTCTTGTTTTTCAGCCGCATAATAGCTTCTTTGACTTTCATTGGCACAGCTTTTCTCCTCATATTGAACAACGGCAACTACAGACTCCAAATGGTAGAAGCAAGCCTAGGTATCTCATGCCTGCACTAATGAAGCAATGAAACACACCAGAGTAATCACAAACACCTGTGAAGCCAAATGTCCCAAACATTATGGTGCCCTGAAATGAGGGGGGCTATGTATAAAAAGTGTTGTAATTTCTACATGGTGAAACCGAAATGTATGCAAATAACTTTATATTAAAGTCTGGAATGTGCACTTTAATCACGTCTGAATTGTTTGATTTGAAATTTTAAACTGTGGAGCAGAGGGGTAAATCAAGGAAAAATGTGTCTTTGTCCCAAACATTATGGAGGGCACTGTAGTTCCCTGATCTCTGCTCACCTGGTTCTGGCCCTCTGCCTGTTGATCCTTACTGCTTATTAAACACTCTCTGTCTCTGCACTTAGATCCTCCCTTCATATTACACACTGATAGGTTTAGTACATGTTCACATTGTTCAGCAAATTACAAACATGGATAGCATCCTGTGATAAAGCTGGTTATTTATTACAGGGTGTCATTCTGAACTGGGTAGGGTTGACTATGACACAAACACTTGCAGGTAGTTGGGAATTGTGGCCGAGGGTGCCCACTTGGCCTTTTTGCCCAAACCACAAAAGTGCCCCATCAAATTGCCCCCCACCACCACCACCTTCAGCACCTGCCCCTCAAAAAGAAGATAGGTAGTATGGGGGCAGTCAAGCTATTTTTGGAGGGGAGTATTGATTGACTCCCATTGGAAGGTAGAATCTGTATTCCGAGTTGCATGGCCAAGAATTTACTGGTTAAGTATTCCAGTTAAATACTTGTACTGTGAACTTTTAATAACTTGTATAATATAACAGTAGGGGTAGGTTAGGCTGGCTTAGAGCAAGACAGTGAGATTGTGGTGTTTCTATAGTATTTTCCATAATTTGGATCCTTTCTATATACTTGTCTTCGAGGCAGCTTATATTGGCGATGGACTAAGAGGTTGATGAAAACTGCGCTAAAATGTCATGGATGGTCTTGGTGCTGCTTACGCGTGTTTTCCTGTGGGTGTGCTCTAAGCTTGTGTTTAGTTATCTCTGTGCCCTTGTTATATGGATTATAGTGAATAAAGCAATTGTCATAATTGTGAGTTACTTTCCTGTTTTCTCGAACTTAACCGTTGCGGGCTTGCGGTATTCTGGATACTTGGAAAGAAACGCTGAATTTCGCTCTCATTTTACTTTCCTTGATTAAGTGGAGGAAGCGCAAGTTAATAGAAAAGGGTGGGAGTTTAGTTTTAGTTTGGTGTCGCCGTCCTCCTCGCCTAATTACATTTCTGAGCTGGATGTCACGAAAATGCTTGTCCCTATTTCTTTCCTGGGCTGGATTTTTTTAAATGTCGCGAAAGCATTGGATTTAGCGGACAGACCGAGGTTCGAGCTGGACGTGAAAGGTAAATGTATTATAAAGAGAAATGTAGGTTCGACCCGCCGTATTATCATACGAGATGTTCATATTTATGGAGTTTTTCTGTGTCAAACTTTATAACCAATTTAAAACACGTTTAATGTACTGGGTCATGATGCATGAAGTGCTTATCCGTAGTATATACGTTTTAAAATGTGCATTTCAGTGCAAAGGAACAAAGTGCCGATAGTACACCTGCGCATTATTTTTGTGCGTTTGTTATGTTTGAGATCAATTAATTTACCGAGAGATTTAACACTAGAATTTCAAAACTGAATAAAAGTGGTACGTACATGTAATTATGTAGGAAAACAAAAGTGGAACGAATATAACGGACAGTATTTAAAACAGGTATGCCTGTGTAGTGTGATTCACACTATATCGTTTTTATTTTTGCAATAAGGAGTCGATTTTGACCGGTGGTTTCCGGGGCCGTGCGGTAGCTGGTATGGCGCTAAGTTTAATACTTATCTTGTATGTCCTGTTGGTCCTATAATGTCGTCACTGGAAAAGTGTTTTATAACGTTGTGGTCGTGTTAAGTGTGTTGAATTGTCCACCTTGTGTGTGAGCGCCGTCGGCACACTTGTTGCTGTAAGTAGTTAGTTGCTACAAACTTGAGGAAATGTGTCTTTCAACTCCGAGTCCTGTGCTTCATTAACACTGCCCACGAGTTCGCCAGTCGCCACATATTACAATAAAGGCCAAAAGTATATCAAGGCGACCAGTGACATAAAGTGAACGCACAAGTTTTACTACCACAAATAAAAACCCACGCTACTGTTGGCCGTACCCACTCTTAAGTCCCCAGAACTAAACCCATGTAACTCCTGTAAAACTCCCGCTGCTAACAGGGGTGATCCTTGATCAGTGTAATACTGGCTACTGGCTGGAGAAGATCTCTGCAGGCAGGATCCATCAGCACTTGTAGGTACTGATGAGATCTGAATGACACTTATCAGTGTATGTAGACTAAGAATGTGAATTAAGGAATCCTGGACTAGCACATGGAAGATATTCTATTAAGCAGAGCTCTCTGTGAGAAGCCTTGGCTGTTTTTAGTGGTTTTAACTTTTGGTGTGGATAACTTCAAATCAAAAGGTGCTGGCTTTCTTAGTCAAGTTGAGACGATGCGTATATGATCGTATGTGTGGTCCTTGAGCAAAGTAAGCTGCTCTGTAAAGTAGAACAAATTGATTTGTATTGTGTGATGTATGTATCCTTTAAAATTTGTGAAAACTAGTAGCGCTAGCATATACCAAAATTGAGTTTTTATCTGATAACCACAGCATTACCCAGTAAACATTCTTCAAAATCCCATTCTGAGAGCTTGAGTCATCACCCTTTCTCACCATTACATGCCATGTCAGATGGCCTCCTTTGCAGTAATCAGTACTGGAGGTCTTCCATGCAAATGACACATTTGTTGTCTCTGAAGTGACATTATTTACAGATGAAAAGCTCCGTGTTGAAAGTGTTATATAAATAACATTGAATTGAAGATGCTTGTGGTAAGTGACTGTGTCTGCATGGAGCCTGCCTCTACCTAACTATGCTCAGGCTATCTATACCTATACCATGATCCACCCATTACACACAAGCATGTTGTAATCTATCACAGGAGGATGTGGGATAAGGTGTTGTTGTTGAATGCACGCAATGTTTTGAAGAACAACATAGTGGATAAAACCAGTATTTGCAGTGTCTGCTCCTCTAAAGCCTTTTTTTTTTTTTTTACTAGAGTGATGTACCCCAATGTACAAACCCAAAAACCTTTTAGTGTATATTGTGATGCAATCCAGCAATGTTTTGGTATAGATAGGTAAGTTAGGAGTTTCAGTGTTTATTTGACTAAGTTGCCTTGAAACTCAATGTATCTGTCCGACAGGCCCTTACCTTCTGTTCAGAATTAGGAAACATTAGCCTAACCCTTTTCATGATGAATTTAGAGTAATCACCTCTGGAACTGGACTGAAGGACTGAAGAGTACATAGGAGGTTAAAATACTTGTAAGAATCATCATTAGCATACCTTCAATTACTTAATCTACCGACCAGGTGCTGCCTTTAGAGACAGATGCTCCTAAATACAGCAGTTCATTTACCCAATGTGTACTTGAATTCTCGTGTTTTGCAGTTGATAAGTGCTGGCTTCTATTTCAGGGTGTGTTCCTTTGTGTGTTCATAGATGGGTTTTTCAGGAAGTGTTCTCTGGGGGGTTACCACAGCCGGGTAGAGCTTCTTCAGGGACCCTCCAAAAGCACCATCTACGCAGGCTGTAGCAGTAAGCTAGTCTTTATCAACTTCCAGGATTCCTGTAACTCTATGCAGGTACAGTAGAATAGAGAGCTGTAGTACTTTCCTCCATCTTTCTTGATGGTTGCCTCAGCCCTTGAAATTCACTGAACTGTCTGCTTGAGCCTTCTTTCCACATCAATACACATTTATGTATATACGTGTATGCTTATATCATTTAGACTTGGTTTAAGCCTTATTGTCACATGTCCAAGGAAAGAACTTTTCTGTTTAATGATATGGAGACATAGTGCTTTGTTGTTCATGCTTGGCTTTTCTGGTTCTGTTGTGTCTGATCACAGGTCCCATTGAATTACAGTGTTACCCTGTTGCACAGATATGCAAACGGACAAAACCTCATAGTGTGTGGTACCAATGGAAGGCCTGTATGCTACAACATGGTATGTCAGATATTTTCTCCGACTACTGCAACTTTTTGACTATTGCTTTTTGTTTATTTGAAACTTTCTGTTTTTTTCAACACAGTCCCTGGAGATGGTACAGAGTAACAGCCAGCCTATTTCTGCTAAAGGAATCGCCCCAGTTGCTGTGGATGAAAGAGCGCCATCTGTTTTTATTAGTGAGTCAGTTTCTATAAAGGCTGCCTGGGATGCTGATGACCAAAAAGTTGTTCTTCAAAAGCAAAGTGTCCAGACTGTGGCCTGGCTTTACATTCTGTATGTAGTGCATCCTAAACCTGTGGTATGGGTTGGAAAAAGTTTGTGTTGCTTCAGCCAATCAATTTAAGGAGGAGGTGGGACAACAAGAATGAAGGGTCCAGTCAAATCCAGATGCCAGGTTGCCTTTATTGATAATGACCAAGAAGAAAAACCACCATGAAAAGAAAAAGTAACGTTAAATGTCTTTTCATAGTGTTTTTTTTTTCTTTTAACTTAAAAGAAAATTCCACAAACTGCCTGATGGTTTTCAGTTTGTTTAGTTGACACATACTGTACATTGAAGGGATCCTGTATCATAGCAGCACACCTTGTCCAAAGTCGTTCCCTTTTTAATTACAAACAAACGAGGATTGTAGGAATGACCACTGAGATTCCATCTTCGGAAGTTCCATGCTGATATCGAAGGCCATCTCTGCATCTTTTCCTTTAGGAGATGAGCTGTACACCGCTGCCAGTGTTGACGGCAGTGTTATTGGGATTCGCCGCAATTTTGGGCCAATAGGCAGCCTCTGGTCATCTCCAAACAAGACGGGTAAAAAAAAAAAAAAAAAAAAAAGGAACTGATTATACCCAAGGATCCACTGACTGTATCTGTGGCTTGGCAGTGTGACAGTAATATCGGTCACTTAAAAAAAAAATCACATGTCCCTTAGCTGTCTTGTGAGAGTCACATAGTTAAAATGTTTGGTTTTTTTAAGCTAATAGCTAATATTTTGAATCCTGCCTCTATTTAGTGCTTGTGATATTTGCACATTCTTTCTGGGGTATTCAGGTTGCAACCTGCATTCCCAAGACATGCAGTTAGAGTAATTAGTATCTCTAAATTGTCCTGTAGTCTGTGTGTGTGTCTCTGTGTACACCTTGTGTTGGGCTGGCTTCCTGTCCAGGGCACCCCTGTCTTATACTGTAGGCTCCAGAACCTGCTGCCACATTGTCCCGGATAACTTGTAAAATAGACGGGCATTATAGTAAATTTATACTTTTACTGCAGTATGTGATCCCATTGTTGGGTGGTACGTTATAAAGACAGCCCTTTCTGTTTTGGCTCTTATTAGAGCAGAGATACGTAGCCTTGGCATGGAGTGGACCCAGAGAAGACAGGCTGCAGGACCGAGTCTATACCTTCTTGTTGGAGAGGAATTCAGACTCTTCACTGAAAGCTGACCTGTGGGTGCCGCAGGTTGCTCAGATCTGCAGAGTAAGTGCCCCCACCACTGCTTCCCAAGGTCTGCCTGTCATAAACTCACGATGTCATATTGACTTCTGGTTTCTTGATGGTGGAAGAATGGAAATGAGAACCGTAAGATTTTGCCTACAAGGGTTGACACATGAGTCTTGGTTGGGGGAGGGAACGTTTCCACACACAATACACAACTGGGCTTAAACTAGAACATCATCTGCAGTAATTTTACACAGTCATATCAATTCGAGTGTTCTTGAAGTTTAACCTGCAACCGATTCCATTAAATGGATACATTTTCTAGGGGATCTTTTTCTGAAGCACAGTTCTTGAACTGCAATTGGTTAGAGTTGTTACTAGGTCTGTTCTAGTAAAAAAACATTTTAGCAAGCATCATCTGTTACAGAACACACACAGCCTACTTTCCATTGTGGAAGACCTTCTCCAAATTCCACACTAGGGGCAGGTAATCCAAGATGGACTGGCTTGTGAACTGCCTGATTCGGTGTGCCTTGGGTTCTTATTCAGCTATGGATCTAGAAGCCCCCCCCAAGTACCTTGAACAACTTGTCTCTGACTAGGCCCCAGGTTTCACTTACTGATATAAGCTCTTGTTCTGTTACACAGGGTCAGTATGTATATTCTCTCTGTAAATATTGTAATCTAATAATTTGAGGTTAATGAGTTTTAATGAGGAACGGCAGGTTGATAGTGCTAATGAACTTGACACATGATAAATATTAATTATGCTATACTGTAAAGTAATGGATGATATTTCCACACTTCAGTCGTGGGAGATTAGAAGCTGAATTACTGTGATAGAGCCTACATATTATAAATCTATGTCCTTTTCCAGATGGATCGTGGTGGACCAAAAAATCGACTACAGAAGTCCTGGACGTCCCACCTGAAGGCCCAAATGATCTGCGGGTTCCCTGACAGGAGGCTGTACTTCAGTGAGCTGCGCGACGTAGCCGTTCTGCACATGGAGAGATGGATGGACAGCAGGGTGTATGCCCTCTTCAGCAACGGCTGGTATGGCTTCAGCGAGCCCCTCTGTGCTGCCCCCAGGGTCAGGGTACTGTCACTCGTCTTCTCCTTGTGTTGCTCAAGCAGAAGGCATGGGTGCTGTGACCAACTCCATGTGTGCTGTCAGAGCATGGAACTAGTCAGTTTCTAGTGTAGGCCTACATTACCTGACAGGAAGGATCTGCTGTAATGCAGTCTAGAGAAGGATGCAGATTAGGCCATCTCTAATGGTACATTCACACTGCGAGCCGTGAGAGCATCAAAGCGACCGGAAGTAATTCATTCTCTACGGGAGGACGTGTCGGCAGGCGTCGAGCAGCAGCGCGGCACGATTTGGGTGGTGAGTGTGTCAAAATGAAGTTGAAGCTCGGTCAACTTTATGGTGATGAGCTATGACGCGGCTCGGTGGCAACCAATCGGAATGTAGAAATGGTCCGATAAAGAGTTCCACAGAACACAAGCGTGTAAACTTTTGTTCCGACCACATAGTTCCCAAGTGTAATGGAGGGGGAACTGATCATAGCCGTAGCGGGCTTACCAGTTATTTATGACGTGTCTCTGTCTGCGTACAGTGACATTAAAAAAAAAAAAAAAATGAGGCATGGACCAAGGTGTCTGAAACTGTTGGTGTTCCAGGGGGGTTTGTGAAGTGCATAATATATTTTGCAAAAAAAGGAAGGAAATTGCATACTAATTTTGGCGTCATAGCATGCAAAACAGTGCGAACTGTCGGTGACGTCTTCGCCGCAGGTAAATTAGTGCTGCGTTTAAGCAACTACCTGGCGATTATGAGAAGATAAACTTGAAAATAAGCGCAACATAATTTATAGGGAACATTTCCCTAGAGAACACTTGATTTTAAGCAGGAATGCAATTAACTGGCTCACAACAATATCGATTTGACAAATTATACCCTATCGACAGTCGGCAAAAATATAAGCTACACGTTTGTTTGCCCTTTAAAAAGCTCCGAAGACCTAGCATTCTGAACGACCTTGTCACCGCCCATTCCGACTACGTCAGAGAGCTTTCAGAGCGTTTGCTAGCGGCGTGGGTAGCGTGGCCAGAGCGAACACTCGCAGTGTGAATGCCCCATTAGTCAACCTACAGCCTAAATGCTAAAAAACGACACCAAGCATTTTGTTCCTTTTGTCTACAAAGTCCAAAGTACCTGTAATGTATTTCTCATGAAATAGCCCCAAAGAATTAACATATACATAATTGGCAGTGTCACAAGCACAGTAAGCATAGGGAACTTTAATCGGAACAATAATTGTGCAAAACTCTAAAAAGAAATGTACTATTGACCTTCTTAATATCTTTTATTAAGCTTTTAAATCTTTTTTTTGACTGCAGATGGTCTGTCACACTTTTGGTGTAGAAAAAACTCGCAAACGATAATAGTTTAGATGTGGGACTAAACTTCATGCCTGCCACCAAAATAGTAGAGTACCTAGCCACCATCTTTTGTCTTGTGGGTTCGGTGACTGCAGTTGTAGTGTCTGGAGTCCCTGGTCATGAGGAAAAACTTTGGTCTGATCTGTTGGCCATGATGTCATTATGAACCTCACTAACAGAGGGAAGATCAGATGAGAGGGAGTGCTTAGGAACTTCTGGCCAAAATATACAAAGAGTCTCTGACTTTTTGTTCAAAATGATGACACATTCTGATGTGGTGAGGAAATTCAGGGGACATTCACATGAATTAGTCCAACTCAATTTCAGAGTACTTTGAACTGTATTTGATATGTAGCTATTAACAGTTTCTTTGTACTAGGGGTTTACAAAGTAAAAATTTAAATTCCCAGGCATCCTATACGGTGTGGACCGCGGCCTTGTGCCCTAAGCTGCCTGGGATCGGCTCCACAGCACCCAGGGCTGCTTGACAGAAAAATAGGAACTTTTATTGTTGATTTGATTAAACTTTTATGAGCCTTTACATTTAAATGCCAGGAAGCAAAAACAGCGCAGATACATTTTCAACCCGCAAATGAACTTTTTAAGATTATATCTGTATTCAAAGGAAATTTTATATGAGGGAACTGCAGTAGTTTTAGGGAAAAAAATAAAAAGCTTCGATAGGTATTAGACAGATGCAAATGTGCTCAAAATTCACAGGGCATCAATTAAAGAGTCAAAAAAGGAAATGGAAATTAAGTCAGGAAATGGGAAGGAATGTTTGAGATGTCCACTCAGGACATTCCCTGTAAAGATTTTTAATTTTTGCAGGAACATGTCTGCTGTGTGCGTTTACACCATGGGCGACATCAACCACGTCTTCACTAAATCCGACTTCAAAGGGAAGCAGCAGCCAGTTCCAGAGCCAAGGCCCGGGACGGTACGGCTGTGAATACCAGTGTTTCTCCTCAAGCATATTCAGGCTTAAAAAACATCTACGAAACCATTCCTACTACTAAGAAGTAGGCCAGGGCAGGCCAGCTTTGGGTGGAAGACCATATGAAAATGAACAGAAAAACAAAAGAGCGTTTTTCCAGGACACACAGGGGAGGAAGTGAAAAAACCAAAATTATGGCAAAAAACAACCTGAAAAATGCCAGTTTAATTTACAAATTATAAATTACACATCTCTTTAAAGGGATGGAATCATGAAGAAATATTTATTTTTGAATAAATATTTACACATTCAGCAAGGGGTTATTAAAGTGATTAAAAAAACTCTAGAAAATCATTGCAAATTACTATGAAGTTGAAATAGCTGGTTAAAAATGCAATCTTGCAATCATAGGATTGCAAAGCCATATTTCAAGCAGCTTTCTCCAGTTTACTGAAAACAGAATGTTACCTAGCCCTTAAGTGAGCATGGTGATGTGCTAATTTGTGACTAGGTATGACACAGTAGGTCTGTCACGATTAAACAGTTTCATTCAAATGTAGCCGCTTTGGAGGGGACCAGTGGCTCAGTGGTTTACACTTTTGCCTCACACTTCCAGGGTTGGGGGTTCAAATCCCACCCCTGATCTGCGTGTGTGAAATTTGCATGTTCTCCCCATCCTTCACAAGTTTCCTCTTAGTCTGGTTTCCTCCTGCAGCCCAAAGACATGTGGTTTAGACATTTCTAAATTGGCTGTAGTGTAAGTGACTTTGTCCTGCGGTAGATTGGCTCCCCATCCAGCCCCTCCCCCCCACGAGCATGCATGGGATAAGTGGTATAGAAAATGGATGAATGGATGGATATACACATTTTTACAACCAATTGGCTGGCTTGGTGAGTTCACACAAAGTGGTTTAGTTTTTTTTTTTTAAAATTAGAAGACAGTTTAAGGAGTTGTTTTTTCCTGTGTTGGGGAGAGCTGTGAAGATGGCAGCTTGCTGATATCCTTGGTTTGCAAAGAGAGACTTGTCATGAATATTGCATCAAGTTATTGTTTTTTTTTCTCCTCACCTTTCTGCACTGTAATGAACACTTTTGCCACAAATGGTGGATGTGGACTATGTGTTAATGTTTAGGTAGCCTACCATGAGTACTTCACACCTGGCAGCAAGGTGGGACACTCTGGGAGCCGTAATTATTTCATCAGGCAGTGAAGAAAAGGTT
This sequence comes from Gymnarchus niloticus, assembly GCA_009936485.2. NCBI lineage: Eukaryota > Metazoa > Chordata > Actinopteri > Osteoglossiformes > Gymnarchidae > Gymnarchus > Gymnarchus niloticus. The sequence continues at coordinate 10,696,545 of JAACJT020000007.1, forward strand.
TAAATGGACTTTAAGAACACAAGGATTGAAGAGCATAAGATAGTTAGCGAGCAATTTGGATGGATGAACCTATTTTTCATGTGTTTAGATAAAAAAAAAAAAAAGAATGTACATGAGATTAGTAAAGGACAGCATGCTGCCAGAGTACATGATACCATGTCAAGCATGATGGGGCCAATGTAATGGTATGGCAATGCTTTGGCACTGGTATGGTGGGAAACTCGTGCTACTGAACAGCCAATGACTTGTGCCCTCTGGTTCTCAATTGCACAGACCTTTCCTTAGTAATCAGTCATTGCATTATTGCACAATTGTTCACTACTGCGTTTTATAACCACTGGTTAAACACTTTTTTTTTTTTTTTTTTTTTTACTATTGCCTGTTTGTAATTTTGCACTGTCCTGTCTTATGCACTACCTTATGTCTATGCACAGTAACCCCCCCCCCATTACCCTGCTGTCTGTGTTGCACTGTATCCCTTGAATTTATTGTAAATCTGTACCATGTTTTTGTGCCCCCGCATGCCCTGTCCCCTCCCCTACAACTCTGGCACAAGATTTTCACTGTGCTCTCTGGAACATGTGACAAAACTTGACTTGACTTGCACCAAATTAGATGACTACTGACCCAACAAGGTTATTGCTCTGTATTAACTGTGGACAACACAAGATCCAAACGTCATGCTGCCGGACAGTAATCTGAAGGACACCTTTAAATTATGCAGAAGCCATCTGAGGAAGATGCAGTTGGCAGGAGTGCTGTCTCTGAATTAGCAAGCACTGTCATCTGATCTAAATCCCGCTGAGCTTGTTTTTAAAGTCTAAGAGAAGTCCCCCGTAAGCTAATTACACCTCTGAGAAGTGCTGAAGGAAGTGTGGTGTGAGAACATAGTATGTTGAGAAAATGACCGCTAGAATGCCTTAGGTCTACGAAGCTGTCTTTGCTGGAGGCTGTTTCACAAACCAGGTTACACAAAGCAGGCAATGAGCTAAAATCACAAACCATGAGAGGTGTACATGAAGGTTCTTTGATGAACAAAGTTTGAAAAATAGAAAAATTTGATTTTAAATGAAATTGGTTGTATCTGTTTTAACAGAATTTCTTCTATCAATTTAATGAAACCTTGTTGAATAACACTTTCAATTTCTTTGAAAATCATACAGGTGTAAACCATTTTTCGTGATGCCAGCCTTTTGAACGGTATCGCGTTTGTTGAACATAAAGAGCAATATTTTTATGGGCAGATTCTAAAATGTTCTTTATGCTCAACAAATGCGATACCGTTCAAAAGGCTGGCATCATGAAAAATCTTAAAGCTTAATCTTAAATCATGAAAAATCTTAAACTAAATCACCTTCTTAAAGGTATATTCTGACCAAAAAATTAAATTTACACTCGCAGATGATCACCTATTGCATGTTTGGTGTAGAAATTTAACTATGTTTTGCTTTTTTTGAGTTTGTAACAGGCAAATTTTGCTAACAGCCACAGAAACAAAGGTACAAGTTGATCTCAAATGTAATTTTTCACCACACTTTCCCTTTAAGAAAGTGATTTAGTGTAAGATTTGGTTTAATTAGTGCTATAGAAACTGGCCCTTAAAGTATAGGGTGGATCCATGCATTGGCCTATCATCTGGCGACTCTTCACCTTCTCTTGGTCTCCTGCAGTGTGTTGAAGAGAGCAGGTCCCTTCCGCAAGATGTCTTGACGATGATGATGAACCAGGTAGAGATGGTGGACTGGGTGAAGCCTCTTGGTGACCGCCCCCTAATGGTCAGCAGTCACCATTACACACACGTGCAAGTGGACAGCGTGACAGGCACTGACCGCAAACAGTACACCGTCCTGTTCTTGTCCTTGGGTGAGTGTCTTCTTATAATAATTTTTTTCAGTTACTGTTACCAACTGCTGATGAAATGACCAGTTTTGAAAGAACACATCAACATTACAGTTCCTCTTCTGCATGTTAGTGAACCGTTAAGGAAGTTTGTGATGAAGATGGCAAGCACCACAAGCCATGTATAGCTGCTCTATACTGTACTATTTTCTGTTTTGAGGTCAGTCTTCCTCTAGCAATAGAACTGTTAGTGCAACTAATGCAATCACTCATATTACATGTGGAATCTGAATGTTTATTGCCCATAACTCTTGACTTGCTGTGCATCAGTGTCTTTGAGATTTTTCTTTTACTAAACCTTGTACAGTTTCTTATTTGCTAAAACACTTCCTGTCAAATCTGTCATGCTTTTCACAAATGGTAGACACAAAACCCGATTTTCAAAGTACATTCACAAAGCCTTTGACACATCTTCAAAATCAAACAGCTGACTCAAAATTGTTCTATCTTTAATCAAAACCGAACATCACTTTCAGATCACGCACAAAGCCAGCCAAAACTTAAACGTCAGTGAGCAGTCATTACACACTACATCAAAAAATACAAAGCACTGTCTTTTTGTCTGGACAAAAAAAAAAAATCTTAGAGTATTTTGCATTACTATAGATGTAGTTATCGTAAAGTATTGGAAATCAGCAGCCAAGCTAAGTTATATTGTTTAAGCAGTGTCTACTGAAAACACAGAAACATGGTTTACATACTATTTGTAATACAGTAGCTTACTGTATGGTACATGTGTCTGTAGCATTTACACTTTAGCATTTACAATACTGCACAATTCAAGCCCAATGACAAAATGGCAATGGAAGTGGAAAGTACATTACTGTACTACAGCAAAATGATTCTCAACTGTGAAGTCATTCATTTTGCCTCAGCATCATGAGTCTGGGCTGGGTCAGGCCTGAGGATGCTGTCTATATCAAAGGAGATGTTCTTTGAAAAAGTAACTTTCTGTTTCAGTTGATCAGTCATTTGATACATTAAATCTCATGCCTTTGTTACCGATACTGAGGCACCAAAGCTGGAAAAAGTACCGAAGTCAAAATTTTGGTATCGATCCAAAGGCCATATGAACTGGTAGCTGTGGCAAGAAAACCAAGCAACTCGAACATTTTAGAAGCAAAACAAAAAACATGTAGATCTCTTTTTAAGTTTGGTCATTGTTTAATTTCATTATCAAACTGTAACTTTGTCAGAAGTACCTTTTGTGTTTCAGACATGTCAAGATGAGGAATTCTGACAATGTGTAGCTGACAAATGTGATGCTTGTTAGCAAGATAAGCTAGACTGTTTGCAGTTTATTAAAATATTTCTGTCCCAACTAGACGTTGTTTGTTTCCTTCTGTTGTAGTTCCGCATGTTGGTGCTGCTGTTTGTCTTGATAAAACGAGAAGTGATAACCAATGTACCGATGTCAAATGCATGACTGAGTGTCTTGATCTGACTTCCTGTTCACAGCGGATGGAAGCATCCACAAGGTAGTGGAGGTGATGGGTCAGCCCTTCATCATAGCTGTGCTCAGGCCCTTCCAGCACAACACCATCATCCTGAATATGCTGCTGAGCTCCACGGTGGGTTTACCTGGGACTGCTCACAGACCACCTCCGCAGCCCCGGGTGCCCCCCCCCCCCCACCACCTCTAACCTGACTCCTCCAAACCCCTATAGCTGTAGCGTGGTCATGATCATCATTAAGAAAGGGGAAGCACACAGTTTTGTGTCTGTGTAGCAAACCCTCCAGTGGGGAACTAATACTGACAGAGTCACAGAAACACGTGTGTAGCCTCCAAATGCCGGCCTCACCATGAACTGACATAAGCTCCATCTAACGTGTTGCAAAACTTTATTTAGCCTTAGTTGTTGCTGTTATTTTGGAACTATTTCACATAATCTAAAATCTACACATTTGGGAAACGCTGGCAGTGTTTAATGTCGTCGTCGTCGTCGTCATCATCTTGCTTAATGGTGCATGTAGTTACATTTTTAGTATTTTTGTAATTGCTCATGTATGGTAGTACTTTGATTATGAAGAGAATAACTACCATACCCTGGGAGCTTCAGCTGGGGAATCTTTCTGGAGATGGAGGGTGGGATAATTACAGTATAGCTGTGGTAGGCATCACCGATGTGGTAAGGTACCTGCTGTAGGACTGGGCTACTGACAGAACGTTGGTATGAAACCAACGTTGATGCAATGCTGACGAAACAATGCTGATGCCCCCCACCCCTCACAGAAGAAGCTGTACGTGAGTACCAGCACGGATGTGGTGGAGGTGGACCTGCACACTTGCCAGAGCTACGGCTCCCAGTGCATAGACTGCATTCAGGCACGAGACCCCTACTGCGCCTGGGACTATCATTTCATGTCATGCCAGCCCACCTCCAGGTACTGCTGCAGCTGCACTTTATACCATTTTCGCACCTCCTACTTGCTTGGGGGAGGGGTTGTTTATCTGCTAATATTGGCTTCACACCTTTGTAGATCTGACTTTGGTGTGTAAACCAATTCACTTCCGTTATTTTGTAAAACTGGGTGAAAGCTAACTAGTTCGGTTTCTGTAAGGCGCCCTAAGCTTTGTGACCAGTTTCTGTTTGAAGAAGCCAATCGAAGGAGCATTGGTTGACTTTAATGTCCAGCTCAGTCATATCAAGGCTGAGCTGCTCAAGTGGTTTTGCAGGTTTTAGAATCAGTTCTAGTCAGTGGCCAAGTGACCCTTAACTCCCGGGTAGGTGGTCTAGCCTGGCCTAGCAGCTGGAATGTACACTTCACATGTCACACCTCAGCTTTTTCAATCAGAATAATAGGCTACAGTTTCAATGATTTCTGAGTTTTGGCACCTGCCTCCTCAGATTTGGGGTGGGAGGAGGTGTGAAAAGGATTTCTCTGTTTTGAACAACTCTAAATGGTCCGTCTTTGTCTTTTAAACAGCGGCACAATTCAAGATGTGGAGCAGGGGCGTTTTCATTTCTGTAAAGGAGGTAAGGTCCCCCTCACCCCCAAACTTTGGTCATTGATACTTGTGGGGTTTTCCCCTTTTGAAGCAATCTTCAGTCGGCTTTACTGAGGAAATGCAGACCGTCTGCTCACAAGGGGTCTCATTTATAAAGCTTGCTTACGCAAAAAAGAAGTCCAAAATGCAACTGTGCAGGTTCTCAGGTGCATTCACTTACGCACAAACATTTACAAGATATTTCAAATTTATGAAGGAGAAGTGTGTACAAATGTGCATGGGCCAGGCTTTCTAAATCAGATTTTCTTGTGTGCTCTTTTTTTTTGCGTACACATTTTTGACTCTGAATTTTATGCAAAGTTTTATAAACGAGACCCCAGGTGATTCAGCAGAAAGGTCCAAAGATCCCAGGGAAGACTGTAGGATCTCCTTTCTGTGTTTATGTAGAGTGAATAAAAGTCATGGACGGGACCCACTAATGACTTGTGTTAAATCAAAACTCTAACATCATGCATGCATGCATGCATGTCTTTTAGTTATTGATACAGTCAAACATTCAATCTAAAATTTACAAGAGGAATCACAAACTGCTGAGATTACTGATACAACCAATCACAAATATCACTCCAGCATCCCAGGCCACAGTGGTTTGTTATAACCCTGTGGGGGGTAGGGCAGAAATTGTTTTAGAAGCCGTGAGATTTGTGGTGAATCTTTACATCCAGAGTAGCGAAGGATGAATAGATTTTAGCATAATCCAGAGTCCCGTCCTTGGGAGGACGCCCTGAAGTCACAGATAAGCTTAGTGAGCATACTGGCGTCCCGTCTAGGGTATTCCCCACTTTATGCCCTGTGCTTTGGGGACTGATTTAGCTTGATAATGGATGCTGAAAGTGGTTGGATAAATAGCCAGGAAACGAACCATGCGATTCCCCCAGCTGTACGCTTTCCCTCCCACAGCTGACGCTGCAGTCCAGGCCGCAGTCCACAGCACCCACAGCATGCTGGAGCTGCCGCAGTCAGCCTCACACTTCCTGCAGTGCCCCATGCGCTCAGGCCACGCCCGCTACAGTTGGTACCATAATGGTGTGTCGCAGGAGTGTGTTTACACAGAGCATGACTGTCTGCTGCTGATAAAGCATATGAGCCCAGCAGATGATGGCATCTATCAGTGTAGGGCCTCTGAAGGGGGCCACGAGAAGACAGTGACCGAGGCCTTGCTGAAGACCTGGGACGGAGCAGCAGGGTTGACTTCCTCACTAACTGGGCTGGTGTACCTCCTGCTTTACTCCACCCTGCTCCTCTAGGCTTCTTACCCACCGCAGCATGCTGCCTCTGAGCCTATTTTTAAATTATTTACAAGCTGTCAAGGGTTATTATAATGCAATTTCCAGGCATGTAAGTAGGAATGTGAACAGCTTTAAAATATATTTAAAAAAAAATGGCAAAGATCGTATTGTTGAGGCTTCCTGTAGTTTTATGAATTTTCACTATTTCATTCCAATTGATACGTGTAAAGAAGTTGTACACAAAGCTGGGGGGGTGTTTTGTGGCTATGTTTCGGTAAGCTCACAGGTTAGAACCTTATTGCCAACTCAGTAATGGACCTTAACCACAACTGGTCCAGGAACACGGACTCTGGTCTCAGATCACCAGTTCTTTCTTGCCAGTATGGTGCTTTAGGTAAAGGCAGCTACCAAGGAAATATGAGATAAAAGCTGTAGAACCCATGTTGAGAACATTCCAGATAAAGTTGGCTTGATGATACCCGCTTCCCGTCTGTGTTAAATTGCCCAGTGACAGGATTTCCTCTAATTGGTCTGCCTGTTCCTGTAAGTTGTGACACATAGAAAATTTGAAGTTTACATTTGTACACATTACCGTAGGTGTATATCTGTGGCTGAATCCAGAGTCTGAACAGAAAGCAAGGGGCAGAATCACCCAGACAGATGAGCTGACAATGACACTGTCCCAAGTTATCACAAAAAAGACAATGGGTGTTTTAATTTTTAACAAGTCAGTACAGATAAGACATGAGACTGTTGGGGCTATGTCAAGGCCTGACAGAGCCACATTCTAAAATCTGAGTGAAGCCTAATTAATCCGACTTTAGGAAAAAGAGTCACCTTAAATACAAATGGCACAAATGTGTTTCTTACATAAATTTTATTGTTTTCCCTGAAAACAATTCCTGATCCCCCCTAATAATAATAATAATA
>JAACJT020000007.1:10708020-10727314 GCA_009936485.2 Gymnarchus niloticus
CCCGCCTTCGTGCCCAGGGAGGACGGCTGCGTGATCGCGCAGTTTTGTGGGGGCTGTGGGTTGGTTTTGTGGGGGGGGGGGGGGGGGGGGGGGACGGGGGGGGGGGCAGATGGGGACCTTGTTCCATAGCTTTAAAATCAGTAACAGGTTTTGCTTGGTGCAGTCATTGGAATGCGCCAACTCCTGAATTGCATGGACTGCCGTGTGTCTCACATGCAGTGTTCATGTGTGTGACACACACGACACACGTCATTCATAAATCAATATCCAACGTAACCAATCAAGCCCATTAAATTGCATAAATGATATGTCCCCCATTCGTAACACGAGCTCCCGGGACACCATATTTACAGTGCACAAAATGACAGCTTCTTATTTTGTGGTGTCAGGGGTACATCTCAGAATAGATCAATGCTGCTCGATAGCTGATTTAGCAAACTAGCCCTAAAGTTTGATACAAATCTCTGAATTGCAAAGCTTGAAGTGAATGCCTGTTTCTAAGAATCTGCATCCAACTGTGTAACTGTCTCCTGCGCTCACTGTAAGCCAGAGAAGCTAGCTACCAATCAGCCCATTGCTTTGCCTTCTGCTCTAACGGCATCCAGCTGCCTGGCTGGAAAACAAACGCTAACCGTTCCTTTATACCATGGGAAACAGCCAATCTTGTCTCGGCTGCGATGTGGATGTACCGCTCGGCCGGGTTTTGACCGTTTCACATATGTCTGTGCTTAGCAAAGCTGACAGGTAAACCTTCAGACAGGGTCTGTGAAATTCAGAATGAAACAGCAATGCCACGCAAAACAACTGGCTTCTCTTATAACCAATAATGCATAATAATATGACATCACTGACAGCTTGAGCGCTGACAAATGTGCTGTGTGTGGAGTAGTAATAAGGATAAATAAAAACAGACTAATTCAGGATTTTCATGCACACCAGCAGGGACGTTTTAGACACTATCTTCAAACATTTTGGAAATCAAGATGAATGTAGGTTAATGTCTTAATTAGGCCTCAATCCTAAATTCCTACTTTTTTTTTTTCAACAGAGTTCAGGTCTCTCAAATTAAATGGCAATGCGGGGAATGCAGTACCAATAGACACTTGTACATTTATGGCAAATTAGGCAAATTATGGAAAGTTTTATTTGCCTACTAATAAAAATGATTAGTGCTAGCCAGTAGCTATTTGAAAAGGATGGTTCAAAGGTTTTCCTTTCTCTAGCCAATTATTTAAGGATCTGAATGTGCTATGCAGTGAACAAGCATTCCATGTTAACAGTAAACCAATAAACTAGTTAATGAGAACATTATTGTGGGCTGTCAACTTGCCACACTTTTAACTGAATACTGAGGACATTACATATTTGGCATAGTTATTGCAGCATCATTTTCTCTTTTTCTATAAAGGTAATTAATGAAAAAAACAGGATTAGAACTGTGCGAAGATTTTTTTAAGACAATTGCAAGTGAGCTGCCAAGAAGTGATTGTTCTTCCAGGAATTAATATAGCCTATGAACTATGCATACAAACGAAATCTTGACACATATGGATTGTGATTTTTCACACATTTCTTACAAGCATAGATTATGTGCTCGAATTAGCGTTTTACGAGTGCGGATTCAGAAATACCTGCACTGATCTGGTGAGGAGAACAGCAGGATCCTGTGCATTCAGAAATTTGTAAAGAGGAAGCCTTTTTGTTTAAATTTTGAAGATTGATGCACAGATCATAGGAAATATAAAGAATATGAGAGGAAACGTGGCTATGAATTACCACAGGGGTGTTTTCAGCCTCTTGTGATGCATGCATGTTGTTGCATAGAGATGTGCGAGAGCGAGGCTAGGCTGAACACACAGTTGCACTGTCTTGCATCAGACCAGACAGAGAGTGCGCGCTCACTCGTGCGCGTGTGTGTGTTTGTGTGTGTGTTGAATTTGAAAAAGTGTGTGTGGGTGAGGAAGAGATAGAGACTGCTTGCGTGTTTGCCCGTGTGCATGTGCGTGCATCTGGGACTGTGCTGAATGACATCCTATTATTAGTCGTAGACTTTGCGGACAGGAAACAGAAGGATCTGAGATGTGGGCTCTGTTCTCTGCTCCGCCTACCCACGAGGCTTTGCAGCGGGGCTCTTGACACTAAAATAGGCCATGAAGGTGGAAAACAGGAAAACATCCATCCTATTCTCTGGGATCAAGATGTCCTGCATCCTCATGCCTCCCGGACCTACTCATACCATAAAGCGACCCAGGAGAGAAGTGACACGACCAAACCCCCCCCCCCAAAACACACACACACCACCACAGCGTCTACCCTGAAATCCTCACGCCTGACCTGCTATCACCCTGGCATGAGGAGACATTGGTTTGCTGAGGCTGGCCCCAGCCGCACAGAGCCAGTGGCGGAGGCCTTGTCACCACGGGAACAGCTACGACGACGAAGGCGACGGCAGCGACTGTCTCTCCCGGGAACACGAGCTATTAGGCAGGTGGCATGACTCACGTGCCGTCCGGTTCCCCCCCCCCACGACTGTCTCCCCTTTCCCAGCAGCCCTGGCTACACCGCGACAAATAATCGCTGCACGACGATTCTTCATCCCCCCGGGATCGCTGAAGCAAGCCAGGTGCATTATGGTAACTGATGAGTGTTATTATTGTCAAAATAAAATCAAATGAATAAATCAACTTGATGATTGGGGAAATCTTCAGCATGACAGTGAAAGCGAGTTTATGGACCGTTTCTGACACTCGCTGATTGCTTTTTATTTTTCCTGTACCGTCTTTTTTCAAATGGGGGGGCTGTAATCTGTGATATGAAAAATAGTTAAAGAGGGAATAAATGACACGCTTTCCGAGACAGTTCCTGCAGCTCGACATGTTGCCACGTTCATCTGTGCCAGCCGTTGGATCCGCAGTGTTCCAAGGCGTCTCGTCTCCAGGAAAACGACAGAGTACGATCGACCTACAGGATCTCGGGCCACAAACGGGTCAGTCAGCCGCTCGTATACTAATGAAGGAATAATAATAGAATGTGAAATTAAATCACCAAACTAGGTCCGCTGTTGCCATTCTCATTAACATCAGCGCTAAAGTCACCGCAAATGTTTTGGTTCTGTGTAGACTCGCTCTAATTAGTGGTGGTGCCTAAAAATAAATGGGGGGGAGGATGCAACAGAAAAATATGTCAAAATTAGTTGTGCAAGAACAGTGGGAATAATTCACTGTAACTCAGAGGAAAGCGGCGGGGACGAATACTGTAGTGTTTATGTATATCTGACTGGCGGAGATCTGACTGCAGAGCCTCTTTGTGCGGAGCTGCTGGCAGAGCTAAGCGTGGGCTGAGGGTGATTACATTTACATTTATTTATTTAGCAGGCGCTGTTGTCCAAAGTGGCATACAGTGAGGAGAGCTTGGGGTCAGAGAGCAGGGTCAGGCAGCATCTTAAGATAACATGAAGCCAGGGAGCATTCCGGGGAGAGGCAGGAGGGTGCAGGCGGTGGCAGCTAGACAGGTATCTGTTATCCAGACACCTGTAGTCAATCATGCGTTTATGGGAGATGGAGGTTGCTGATTATTTATCGCTGTGGAGGCCCTTTGGGTGTGAGTGTATGGAGCGTTTAGATGCTGTGGCAGGTTAGGTTCTGCCCTCGGTTACAGGATTGAGAGTAACTCACCACGGAGGGAAATGGGGGGAGGGGGGATAGATTGACAGATTGGTATGTGATATTATTTTCATTTCACAAATTCTTATTTTGACACAAGTTAATAACCAAAGGTAAGGACTGTAACAAAACAAGCTCTACATCAGTACACTTCAAATAGGATAGGGATGGAATGGAATAGTGTTGCACCTTAAAGAAACTGTTTCATCTTTCTCAAATGGCAGTTCGTATCCGTTCACCTTGAGTCCTGACCGTCTCTAAACCTGGCCATCAATCACGATGAGCTTTGCGTGGGTGTAGCGGATAACACAGCAGTCCATTCGGGCTGACACGACACTCTGACTCCTCCAGGTTCAATCAGGCTGAGTTATTTGAGGAAAACGTGAAGATAGGAGTGAGCTCCCCCTCAGTGTTTACGAGGCGTGTTAGACGGGGGCTGGGGGGGACATCCCCAAGTGCAGCTGGAACAGGTTTTTCCTTCCCATGAGTGTTAGTGTTGGTGATACTTATTATGGTAGAGCTAATTTAACATGAGGGAGTAACTGGAGCAGTGTTTGGTCTACTGATTATGTTTTTAGACTTTCGTTTCTTTACATAATGGATGTGTTTCCGGGATGCAATAATACAAAGCCGTTTACACACCTTAATTTCAGACCCTATCCCAGCAGGCCTCAGACGGCCATAACAATATAGCTCCTGGGATTTAAGTGAACAGAATGTTAGGTCATAATTTCAAAACCACTTACTGACCCACTTTGGAACAAAAAAAAAACCTAATTGCTTTGTTTTGTTCTTATTTCGGCAGGAAGCAGCATCACCTTTGTGTGTCCTCACCTTGTGGAGCTTAATCTCCAAAGGGTTATCCTTTGAGCTAGCCAAAGGACACTGGCCTTCGGCTTCATCCTTGAGAAATCCAGGCTAAAGCCTGGGTTTTTAAAATAGCCCCACTATACCTTTAAGTGCTACGGAGATGGCGTTGTGCCGGACAGGGGCGAGAATCTGCAGCTCAGGGGAGAGTTTTGAAGTGTGAGCGAGTCTGAATCATCCCAGTAGCATGAGAACTTGAGCCTCTTCCTTCGATGAGACAACACACCCCAGGAGGCCGGGAAAGTTGAAAAGCTCCAATGGACAGATACCCACTGTGGAGGACTCGAATATGGGAGCGGCACTCTTATTTTTAGAACCTGCATTGCTACGGGCACGAGTCACCCAGCCTCTACCTCAGGTGAACCAGGAATCAACACCTTGTGGTCCACAGAGCAGAAAGCTCAGCCTTAAGTGTCTCTTCCTTATCATCCATAATGCTTTGCTTCTATGCTTGTTGTTTTCAGTTACAAACTCTGGGGTTGCTGAGCTACACTACAGGTTCGGAAAAAAAATCCAAAGGTGGTAGAGAATGCTCCTTGTGTTTCTGGGATCTGCTACTTTGTAAAATTTTGCCTCATTCTATTACCCCAATCTGATCTCGCATATGAACTTTTCCATGTCTGATTTTGGCAGATGCACCTGTACACTGTGAGTCTCATTGGGGCTGGTAATTGGACCAAAGCACCGAGCAGTGTCACCTGCAGATATCCCATGACACCTCTCTCACCCCTCCCACCCCCATTCATGCACAAATATCCGTCACACAGCTTCCAATTCTAGGCTGGAGGACCACCAGGGGAGGGCGGCTATTCAGGTCTCCCAGCCCAGATGCCCAAAACACACAATGGCAACGAAGACTCGGCATCAACTTCTGAACCGCACCACGTGTTGTGTGTGTGCTCACCGATAACGTGGCAGGACCCCGGATCCACCGGGGGGTTAGAGGGCAGTTTCAAAGTTAAGAGATGGCGTATGGAAGGCTGACTCCCTGGCAGAAGGCCGCTTTAATCCCGGATTTGCACGGCGCACGACGCTACGGAGCCGCGCAGTGGCTAAGCCGTTACTGCCCTATTACTGTCAGCAGCTCCTCTCAATAAGGTGACTTATGACAAGTAGCTGGCTTGCTGAAGCCTCGGCCCCCATCTCGTTCCCTGACAGATTACGGTGGTGGACGAGCTGTCACTCCTCAGCCCGAGGGTGTGACGGCTTTGAAAATTGGACCGGCTAGTGCTGAGGGGTGGACGCCAAGCCCAGCACTGATCGATGGACCGGCCCAGGGTGTGCCGAAAGAAGGAGGCGAGCAAACTGGCAGGTGCGGTGTGGCTTCTGGGATGGAAGGAAAGTCGCGATGCTTCCACCGTTTACTGACTGTAGATCCCTGTAAAGCTTGCTTCAGTCGAGACAGCAACCGAGAGACGGGCTGTGAGGAAGAAATGGAACTTTTTTTAGAAAATGGAAAGAGGTAACACAAAGAAAAGACAGCCATTTCTGTTTCAGCAAAAGGGAAACACCCAGATACACAAAAAGAGTATCAAATCTGAGGAAGTTTAATGGGGGGGACAGAAGACAATTTAAAATCACAGGAAACTGCCTATAGGTAAGTTACAGGGCAGGTCACCTGACCAGGCCTCACCCCAGGGTGTCCAGAGTCCCCCCGTCTTCATCCCTAAAGAGGGACAAACATTCAGTGTGCAAAGCAGTTTTCCCAGTGCCAAACGGACTTCTGTTCAACGTCACGCTCCTGGTAAGCTGACAGCTTACACCACGCTGTGCCTCACACACAGACACATACACACACACGCGCGCAGAGCACAAATGCACACACGCCCAGACTCCTCGGCGCTGGCACTGGAAGCAGCACCGATGGCGTCATTTCAGTTGGCCGGCAGGACACCCCCATGACGTCCGTCGGCATGAAAACAGACAAACAGCCTTGTTGCTGAAGGCAGGGCAACAGAAGCAGAATAATTCAGAACAAAGGAAGCCCTCTCCTAAGAAAGTGAGCCACCCGTGCTACTAACATGACCATCAAGCCGAGCTTCCCAATGGAAATGCCTCACAAAGTCACGCCCCTGGGAGGGATCAGCACCAAGTCATTTACATGTTTAGATTATACAGAAACATGTACCGCCACAGTGCTACCAAAGTTTAAATCCTGTGCAGATGCATGCCAATCTGTTATTGATGAATAAGATTATACACAGATAAAGGCCAGTCCTGCAACAGTTCATTACAGATGAGTTTAGATTACAGACAGCGATATACAAAAGGCTATACCATGCCACAGTAATACTGAAGAGTGACGATTATGCAGGGATATAAAACATCGCAAACAACAGCAGCGCAAGTGATGTATAAAGAACCCACACAGATTATAAAGCTTAAGCCCGTCAGGAATGCTGTGAAAACCAGCTCTCAGAAACCCAGCACGCAGCCCAAGTCGGCGATTATTAATGGCTCTGTGATAGTAGAAGTCTAGGTTAGCAGCAGTACCCAGGACAGCAGGCAATGGATACAGACTTGGCCTCTCATCCAGAAGGTTTCTGGTTCACATCCCAGGAGTTGCAACGGGCTCCAGTAAAATAGCAAGATGTTGAAAAAAATTGTAAATTGCTTTGGATATAAACTCCAGCCATGCAAAAATTGTGTCGGTGTGCTGAACCAAATGTTGGGCAGCATCTGTAGAGTACATCACTAATGCCTGGGCCAACCTGATTACAGCTCATATAGTTAGGTAATGGCAAAAAGAATAAATGAGATTTTGGTTACAGCATACATGGCGGGTTTTCTTTATTTTTTTACATCCATAAGGAGCTTGAAATCGTGGATTGTAAGACAAATAAACAGGCAAAAAGTTAAGTTGTCCATATTAAACAAATTGCAGTGTTAAGGAACGAGTGGAAGAAAGTGAGACGGATGAGGCTCAGACCAAGTCATGGGAGTAGATAAAAAGAAATAGCCAATTAGCAGTGAGCTAGCCTTTTCTCCTAAGGTCCCACCATCCCGTCTCCCCAGCAGCTCGTGGGCTCATGGGGAACAGGGCAGGGAGGGGTTCTGGGGGGGGGTCCTGAATGTGCCTTAAAGAGCAGGGAGTTTCCATGGCAACCGCCTGGCACGCTCTGTCTCCCGGGAAACAGAAATGTCACAGCCCGAGAGCATGTTTCATGGGGAGAGAGATAGGAAGAGAGTGGCAGAAGAAAGAAATTCAGGTACGAGGAGGGAATTGAGGTGAGTCCTCCGCTTTGCTTGTGGGGGGCGAGACTGGCGTTGCTGCACATTTGCATAAAACCTAATTACAATGAAAGGAACTTACCAGCAGGAGGGGCCGTCTGCAGCGGCTCCTCCAGACTAACCAAAAAAAAAAAAAAAACAAATGTAAAATTACATGACAGAAATGAGTTCCCAGCGTACGTCTCCCTGCAAGGCTGCTGACCTCACAGGTAGGAGCGCTGAAACTTTTGAAATGAACACGAGAAAAAGGGATAAAAAAAATGGAGGCTGCTCACTCTGAACTCCAGGACAGGTCTGCCAATGAAGCTCTTCCCCAGGCCAGCAGACCTTGAGCCTCCAAATTGCACATTAGCCGACTATGCCCTCTGGAAAAGCCGGTCAAGCTAAACAGCAGCTGGCTGTTAAGCCACGGAGATGCCGTCAATTCATCACCTCTGAAGCTGAAAACTGCGGCTCTGTGGCAGGTGTTTAAGTGCCCTGAAACGTCTCTGTGCAGAGGTAATCGAGGTGTGCAAATGTTGGCCTTTGTCACCGGCGCACGCCTTGCTTGATGTATGCCGTGCATTAAGGTTAAAGGCAACTCCCACACTTCCAGAACATTCTCTGTGAATGTATTTGTGCGACTGTCCCATCTGGCCCAGGTTTGAGTGCTGAGATTGATCCTATTCAGACCTACAGTATGTGTGTTGCTTGGGTTACCTGCAGGGTGTAGGACCATGTTAGGGATCTGTTGCGGGATTCAAATCTCAGGGCTGGCAGAGTCCTCACATTGCTGTTGGGTCCTTGAGCAGGGCCCTTAACCCCAACTCTTCCAGGGGTGCTGAATGCTGGCTGACCCTGTTCTTGGACCCCAAGCACATCTCTTTGGACAAAAGTGTCTCCTAAATAAATAAATGTAAAATTAAATGTAGTGTGGCCACAGTGAGTGATGAATTACATAGTTTTCAGGGTTACCCCTTGTGACGCCATGCCCTACATCCTGAAACCGAGTGTCCCAAAACAGTTTATGCGACTCTTCAGTGGAAGCCAGACAGACCTGGCTTGTAAATACTTCTAGTCACTATTTTTCCCATGCACATTATCAGAAGCTTTAGTTCTGTTTGAGGCATACTCTACTGTTCCCTTCCCTTACCTCAGTGCCTTCTTTACTGATTTTGGAACTTTTCATCTGATCCCACCCCTTTCACGATATGAACAGCCCATCGTTGATTTTGAAACTGCCCCACTCATACCCTTACTCCAGTAGTCTTTCATTGATTATGGAACTTTTCAGCTGACCCCACCCTTTTCCTGACACAAGCAGCCCATCATTGATTGTGAAACTGCCCTGCCCCTACCATTACTCCAGTAGTCTGTCATTGATTAAGGAACTTTTCAGTTGGCCCACCCCTCTCCTTATATGAACTGCCATCATTGACTTTGAAACTACTCCACCCCTACCCTTATTCCAGTAGTCTTTCATTGATTATGGAACTTTTCAGTTGGCACCATCCCTACCTTCCTTACAAATCAAAGTAATATAATAAACAAAGGTAAAGCATTAAAAATGAAAAGCTGAAACTAAAAAAACTCTACTGAGACCATCATTATTCTGGATTCTTAGGCATTTAGCTATGCCAAAACACTACAATTCATCATTTCAGCATTAACTAAGCCATGAATCATACATTCTGGCAGCAAATTCCATGCACTAGTGTAAAGAGTACTGTAAAATTATGAAAATTTGTATATATCCATTTACTCATATAGCAGTACAAAAGCATAATGAAATATTCATGTACAATCGAAATCAAAACAAATTTTAATGAGTAACGTTTTATTACCTAATATTAGGCATACAAGGGCCTGAAGGGTGGCAAAGTGGGTAGCACCATCACCAAAGTTCTCCTGGGCTGGAGGTTTGAATCTTGCTGTCTGTGTTTGGAGCTTGCATGTTATCCTGCTACGTGCATTTCCTCACACGATAAAAGCCAAATGCCATATTAAAAAGTGAGAAGTTCACGTATGCGGTACAATGTATGGAAAATGACTACTTGACTGTTATTCCTATTACAAAGCTCACTAAAATTAAGGTTCTTTCTAATGAGAAAATATGAGTTATTCTAGCAAAGTTGCCCCTTTGGCTGGATTTTGATACATCAAGGCGTTTGGAGTATTCACACTTTGGTTTGTCATCAGAGCTGATTTGAAGCGATGGGAAAACAGCTACATTCAAGAATAGGAAAAGAACAGGCCCTGGACTCATGTCACTGGCTTTGCATAGTTCTGGCTGTTGGGGAGACATCCAGGGAGGCTGTGTCTTCTGGAAGCTTCCGGGAGCGTACCTGTCCTGCTCCTGGCCCTTGGACAGAAAGTGGACTGGCTGTGACAGAACCCTCATGCAGGCTGTTGTGGTACGCAAAGGCATTCTGTCCAAGCGGGCCCCATGTGTGACGCTAACCACTTTCATTACCGCCAACCACTTACGTGGGTCGGCACATGGTATCCACGACACTCAGGCGTGGTCCCCGACGTACCGGCATTCCTCATTAGCGATTGCCCCCCCCCCCACTCCACTGATCTAGAAGAGGGAGGTTTCAGCATTCAAAGCAGGTTACATAATATCGGATGGCTCTCTCATCAGAATCTCCCCTGGGTTCCCTCACAGGACTCAAGATGCCGGCTCCCAGATGCCATTAGTCTTAATGAGGCTCGAAGGGTACACCCAACCACACCCCCCTAAGTGTCTGCATTGGTAGGTAGCCCTGTTAGCAGGAGATGACATGCAGGACTGCCTACTCTGATACAACACCTTGGTGTTTATCGCCACACCCTCAGGCCCGCTTTAGACCCCCCTCCCACCACTTATCGGCCTGTGTCCTCCACGGCGGGGATCAGCTCATGGTGCCTGTTTGACAGATGCAGTAAAAAAACTACAAACCTTACGAGAGGAGGGCTGGAGGGGGCATGGAGAGTGGGTTTGTTCTCACAAATAAAACCAATGGGGTAGCAACCACCGGGGTTGGTGTTGGGTCAAGAGAAAGGGGGGACGGGGAAGAGCTCTGATGAGGGAAGAAGGCAGGGGGCTATTTTCTGTCTGCCCAGAGGCAGGGTGCATTGTGGGAAAGGTGCTGGATGAACTAGTCATTATGGGAAGGTCAAACTTAGGTCTGCTGCCGCAGTCCAGACATCCCCCACAGACACACACATATACAGAAACTGGCCAATACTCTACACATGGCAGAGACATGCACTGGGATTTGGGTGGCACTGGAAGAGGAGGAAAGGCTCTAGCAAAACAAACGCTCATTAAATTTGCAAGGGATTCCGCTGAGCTGTTTGTCAGACTCCTGGCAACAGGAAATAATGGAAATGGACCAACACATGTCCTCATGGGCTGGCAGCAGAGCCATGTGGCAGCGCAGGGATGCTTCAGACCTCACAAACAAACACAGGTACCCCTTTGGGTGGCTCCAAGGGCTCACAGACTTCATGGCCTTCAGTGTCTCGGGGTTGGGGCATGAAAGCTAGGGGCGATGAGGCAAGAGGGTCTCCGACGGGTGCAAGGCAGGGACATGACCATGTGGTTACGATGACGATGGGTCAATCAGAACAGGAGGTGATGTATGTCAGCCACAGAAGTCCAAACAACTTTTAACCTGCTCAGAGGATGAACCGCAAGTCACGGGCAGAGTTATGGGGAATACATGCACATGCCCGTGTCCTGCTTTGTTCACATGAAATGGTATCCAACAGCAGGCTGGCGATTCACGTGTAATGCACCACTGGCTCCCGTCACACCGTAAAAACGTCCCCCCCCCCTTCTCGAGGACCCTGCTATGCAGCTATCAATCAGTTAATGATTTTATCAGGCAGAACTCGTCAAATCAGCTCCCCGGTGGGAGTCACTAGGGGCTTAATAACGTATCGGTTTCGCTACTTTCAAACAAATTTGCCACAAGATTTATTGCAAACTGCAGTTTGTTAATCATTTACATATGGCCAATATCGTACGACTTCATTAAATAAATAATCTAGGATCACATCTCTCCTCAGATGTTTGTAAATCCAATTATTGCTTTAGCAAATTGGATTTCATTCTTATTATTCTTATAAGCCCCCCGCCACCAACTCCCCTCACCCAAACAGCTACCCAGCACCGACTGGATGATGAAATCAGTCTGCTTTAATATCGACCGCGCTGATAAACACATCGGCTCTCGGCAGTCTCGCCGTTTTCTAGCGTTCACACTCTGCCGTGGACTCACAGCCCGAAAGCCGTATGATGGGACTGGTTTCAGGCTGCGCGGGTCTCAGAGGGGAGGGAAAAAGGGGCGACGAGAGTGAGAGAGAGAGAGAGAGAGAGACTGCCACTAGAGAGAGGGCGTAGAAGCCAGAGTCCCAAACGGACGCAGGAAATGCACTCCACAAGTTCATTAAAAAATGAGACAAGACAGCAGAGTGCTGCTGGGAGTTCCACGCAATATTTAACACATAAAGCAGCAAGGGTTTACTTTGGAGGATTTAATTACATTCTGGAAATATGAACGGATGGAAAGACGACCTCTGGCTTCACCGGTGTCACATCTTGGTGTTGTGGGGGCCGTGGACCGAGCATTGCTTGCCGTGTTTTTCTGGGATATATGATGCTCCCCTAATATCTCACGCTACTTCGGAGGCAGTCCAAAGGAGATTCTTGATGGAGGTTGTGCTAGCCCCATTTTATAGATGAACAACCCCACCCTCCACCCCGCCTCTGCCACAGTGCCTTGCCCACAGCCCTCCAAGAGGTCGAGATGTCTCCTATGCACCTGAGTCCACTCGAGGAACTGTGCTTTGAAATGCTTTCTCAGAAAGACTCCCCTGCCAAGGGCAGTGCTATTGGTTGTGGGGGGTTGTTGAAAGATAAAAATAAAAAACAGACATTTTTTTGTTGGGTCTCTCATTTATTGCTTGATTTTCTTTATTTTTGAACCACGTTCCATTTTCGTCTCCCTCCTTAAGTCCCTTGCCCCTGTAGTCACACGGCATGCTAGGAAACATGGATGCAGGGGTTTGAGGCTGGGGTAAGTGAGGATTGACAAGGGGTGGGGTGGGGTGGGCGGTGGGTTGTTTCTAAATGAGGAGCTGCTTTCAATAGCGAAAAACACAGCTTGCCACCTCCATCTTGGAAGCGAATGATCATTACAGGCAGCAGACAAGAATGAGAGGTGACAGCACTCTCGTTTGTGTGGAGTTCATATTACAGAAACGGGCCGAAGGCGACAAAGCTAAACAGACAAACAGAGCGGAATCTCTAATGCTCCTTACTACACTCGATCTCACTCATCTTGCCTTGGGGGGTGGGGGGCTCACTACCTACACGTTTCCTCTGGTGGTTGGGGACACGTGAATCCCAACACCCTATTCTGGCTCTCTGGCTGAATGGCTGCACCTTCTCCCACCCGTCTCCAGCAACTCCTCCATAGTCATAAACCTTGCCGAACAGCCATGCCAGCGTCTCAGCCTCCCCCTGTTGCCTCTCCCAAACCCCCGGCCAAAACACCTGTATTTACAGTACTTATTTACTGCAACCCTGAAATTACAGAAGGAAATGAAAACACACATTTTTCATTATTTTCTCCTCCATTCAAGAGCCTTCCAGCTGACTAAAATTCATATTTATGCTAATACCTACCCCCCCACCCTCACGCAGGGGGACCTGAGATGGGCTGGAATTAATGGCGCTGCATCGACGGTAACGCTCGCCGCGTTTCATTAGCTGCTATATCTTTAATTTCCAATAAACACGGTAATTAGAGCAGATATCCACGGAGACGGCGTGAACCCCCCTCCTCCCTGTCGTTGGCCGTAACCAAATCTGCACGTGGGCCATAGTGGTCGATGAGGGCTTTCGTTTTAACCGAATCCGCCCGCCGGTGGGGAATGGGTGGAATTAAATTACAGGGAAATGAAACCTGCGACAGATATGAATTATGCCTTTCAGAAGGTGCTATACACACACACACAGACATACAAAAGAAGAAACACTCGCACTCATACACATGCACATAGAAACACATGCTGACTTTAGGAAACAGTCGTACACGCAGACATAAAGACCCTCACATGTACACATAACTACACATGCACAAATAAGCACACGTTAAACCTGCTTCTTGCTAACCCTAACATGCAGAAGTGCCACTGTGGTCTGATTATTTTAAACTTGACGTGGGAATGGCCTCTGACTTTCCAAGTGAGTGTGCAGAGAAAATGTGCTGAAAGTCGTCCACTTCTGCGTCACCCTGGCACCGCTTCGGAGAGCGTAGAGAGGGCAGGGGGAAGAATTAATCTGACACATTAGAACGGAGGACTACCGAGAGTCGCTAGCGAGCGGCCATTTACAATGCTGACCTTTACATCTCTTAAATATTCCAGTGAACTCACTTCATTACAGTGTTAAAGGCTGTTCTGGGAATTGTTGAAAGACTCCTTCTTCTTTGTCGTTGTCGTCACCTCTCGCTGGGTGCGCGTCAGATTCAGATGGAGCACCGCGAGGCAGCTGACTCCTAATGGGTACTGGCCGACCCAGGGGCTGGACGCCACACTTAATGGATCCTGACCATCTTCCCACTCTTCCGCCCGCTGAGCTTCGGAGTCAGTTTGTGTTCATGCTTTGCGGGGGAGGGGGGAACGTGAAAACCACTGTGTGCGCTGGTGATACCGCTTGTTGTTCTGCGGTGCACTGAGTCGTTTGTGCAGAGTAATTTGTAGAGCTCACCTCGGAGCCGGCCTGGCACTAAATACCAGCGGTGATTATGAGGTATTACAGTAACGAGACCAGCTTTGCTGCCGCAGAAGGGGGGTAAATGGAAAAGCTGAAGCCAGAAGTTCGCTAGTGCCCTGGGCAGCGGCGAAGTGGGTGTGGCTTTGCCTCTTCCACTAAGAGTGAGTCTACGCAACTGCTGGCTGGGGTGGGGACAGGGTCTGACACTCCTTTTTTGCATGGGTAGAAGGGGCAAGCTGCTGAAAAAAAGGGGGATGAGTCAAGCAGAAAATTCTTATCTTTGCTGCAAGCCTGGCCTCTTTTCTCCTCTATTACTTTTATTCTCTCAGCTACTTCTCTACAGTTGTTTGTTAGCTTCAGTGCCTGTGTAACATGCTCGCTTTAAGTGACAGTGCAACACACACACACACACCATACTGATTCTTGCATGACACATAAAGCGTCAATGACTAGACGAAGTCCAAAAAATGGGCAGATAGGCCTTCCCTGCTTTTCCTAGGTCTGTTTCCATCTCTTTTACCTGTTGTACTTCCTCGTCACCTTAAATAGTAGCATGAATGTTTTTTTAAATCCTTCCTTCTCCAAAAATTATTTTCCTGAACAAATCACCTTCTGCGTGTGAAATTCAGTTCAGCACTTTGACCAGCTTAGATGCCTGACCTTCAGAACTGATTACGTTGTGTGTCGTCCACCATAAGGACAACATGAGCAGGAGGTGAGTGGAGCATCCACTCATTAAATGAAACCAGCATCCACTTTCCTTGCTCGGAATGACAGAACGGAGGTAGAAAAGTCTCCATTGAGGCCCACCCAAGACCAACAGCATTGAAAGCTAACAGATTGTGCTGAGTGTAAAGACATGCTTGAGAGTTAGGGTTGTGTTAAGACCCATGCACTAGGGATAAGGATATACAGGAGACCCTGCAGAATTCATGTTTCCTTCCAGTCCTTTCACCAGATTACAGACTCAAAAGCTTCAAAGTCTGCCAGCACAACCCTGGCCAGAAAAACCTCACTGTTATGGATTCACCAGCACAATCCTGGTTAGAAACAGCTCGCTGTTCTGAATGCACTAGGACAGACCCAGTCAGGAATACCTGGCTATTCTGGTCCTGCTGTTTATCCACTGGCTCCTCCTGTGCTGTACAAGGACAGACGTCTAAGTGGAGAAGCATTTTAAAGCAATGCAATATTCTGTAAGTACGAGTAGCACACTTGACAGTGGGTGGCAACCCCTCCCCCTCTTTGTGTCTGATCCAGAGGCTCCCCTCTGCTCTGGCCAAGTCAGCAACACTATTCGGAGGCCAACCCAACCTTTAATGTTTGCAAACAACCTGCTTTATTTATTCATATGCTTTGCATCACTTCCTGTTCGTGCTGGGAAGTTGTCTCGGAGACTGCCTCAGTCCTCCAACCCCCCTACAACCACATGTGATTTATGACACCCAGAGGGATGCAAATGCATCTATTTACTTTTTTTAGATGTCGTTTGGAGCCAAACACAATGGTTAATACATTGTAAGATGACAAGCTGATAGCTAGAAAATCCCTGCATATCTGCTGCTCCTCAGAAGGTCCTCCTCATGTTCCTGAGAAGATATTCTGATGTCTAGCCACCAACTTCGGGTGTGTCCCCCACTGTTTTCCAACTGTCCACTCCTCAATATGAGTCAACTCTGCTGTATTGTCCCCCCCACCCAAACCCACTCCCCCTTTCCAAGCAATCGCTCCTCGATGAAGCTTCTGGAGAGGAAGGCGTTCAGCAGCTGCCTGACGCTGTCGCTTTGACAGCCTCCGAGTCCGTCGTCTTCACATCTGTCAACTCCAGGGCTGTCAAATTACTGTCAAGCAGGATGAGGGAATTGTGAGGGGGGGGTAGGAGTGGGGAGGGGGGCTCCATTCCTGACAGACATCACTCTCAAGTCTCCTGCTGCTCCCCCCGATTCCCATCATCCCACTGCTGGAGAGGCGAATCCAATTCCAGCAGATAATTCCCCTGGTCCCATCAGCTCCACTCATCTCTCTGACGCCCCTCAGTCCCGTGTTGCCCCCCCCTCCTCCCCAACATCACTTTGGGATAAAAAAAAGTAATGGGCAAAAAAATTTAATGACTTTCTGGGCCATCGTGTGAAAGCTTGCTTCGCTGTAGGGGACCAGCAATAGCACAGAACTTGCTGCAGCCTCAAACACAAAGCGTTGCCAATTGGTTGGCAACATATAAAAGAACATATAAAGGTTTCTTTAAAGCAGAAGATGAAAATAACACCCCTCACTACAATGTGTGAGCACAACACTGGATACTCTCACATTTGGCCATCTGACACCGTGGACCTCCCATTCTAAACACGATGGGAAAGTGTGAATTGTGAAATCCTAAATTAAACATAAAAAAAAAAATACAACAAGTTACTGAAAGCAGTGAAGCAGAATGACATCTACAGAGGTACACCTCTGATTGGGGGGGCTTGGACAGTAACAGCTCAGTTCTGTTATGCTAACAGCAGTGCAAGTGAAGACAGGAACCCACTGTGGGAGGGTTCAGCCTTGTACTGGTCCCGAACCCCCAGTGTAATGGCCTGCTTTCAGTGCCCTTGTCACTGTAGCCTATACCAGAAAGCACAGGGCATACCCTGGATGGAGCACCAGTCCAGACAGAAACACTATGGACGACTGAGACTCTGATTCACTTCAAGATGTGTTTTTGGACCACAGGAGGAAAGGGGAGTACCCGGGGAAACCAGCCAGACACAGGAGAAAATCCACCCACATAGAGCAACGGCAGGATTTGAACCCACAACCCCTACCTGCTCATAATGCCCCCCAGATCCACAATGGCAGCCTTCTAGGCTACGGTTGCGCCATAAATAAGACTGACTGGAGGCACTTGTTTTGCTGCGGACGAGGTGGAGGTCCATTGCAGGTTAGCCAGTCTGACCCTGGGCAGACAGCGACACCAATTATTTTTCCTGCTACACAACTATGGGCTAATGAAAGAGTCTGGCCTCCAACTGTGGTCCGGGTGCAGCTCTGTGAGCACTTGAGGTGATCAGGAACGGTGATCATCCTCCAAGGGGGAGGCTTCATCACGTTTCTCTGAGATACCTGTGTTTCTCCACTGCCGGGTTCATCATACTCAGAGAGGTAGATGAATGATGGCAACTCAGATCTCATTCCATCAGGGCAACGTGATCTGGTGAAGCGGCCTAGCTTCGGGCATAACCGTATCTGTGCCAAATCAATAGTATTACGTGCCGACTTCGATCGATCCGGTCAGCAGTGAAAACAGCAGACGCCGCCCAGCCCCACCCTCCCAACGTCACAACAGGCAGAACATAATTCAGCCCAGGCTGATGGACGTGTCATCCCGCTGAGGTTGGCTGCTGCTTAGGGGCCTGTGCTATCACGAGGTTTACTAGGGCAGTCACTAGGGGCTCAGTGGTGGTCACCAGGATTGGTGGGGGAGCCACGCTTAAATCTACTTGCAAACAGTAAGCCATAAAAGTGACCCAGGTTCCCTCCTTCGTCCTCTGGCCTTCATACATCATCCTGGGGGAGGTCTCTTTACAATTGTGACATCACGTCATTCCTGACCTAAAGAATAGGCCAGGTCGTGGCCTTTCTGTCACTCTGCAGGGACACCACTGGTGCGGTCACATGGGCATGCACACACACACTGTGAATATTGAACAAACACGCACATGCATACAGTTTGATCACAGCCAGGCAACGGAAAAACAAAGGAGGTCACTGGTCATGTGGGAGTTGCCAAGGCAACAGTAGAAACAAGTGCCCTTGCCGGGCCTATCTAGTGATCCCCCTGCATCCTGATAACTCAATATGACATCCTATCATAAGGGGATGCCTAATACCAAGCCTTGTTGGTCACCAGCCTCAGGCTGTAGTGGAGATACATCCTACCCTCAAGTGGTAAAGCTCAACTCTGGGTGATGAGCAAAGAGCCCAAAGTCACAGGAAGTGTATACAGAAATATTTCGGCCTGTAGGCTGAGAGTGGGTCAGCCATCTTCAATCTAGAGCTAATGACCTCCATTGCCAACTCCCTCCCTCATCAACACCATCCCTTGTTGACACCCTCCCTCGCCGACACCCTACCTTGCCTTCCCCCTCCCTTGCCGATGCCCTCTCTCACCGACACCCACCCTCACCGACACCCACCCTCACCAACACCTCTTGCCACAGCATAGCTAAAAAAACTATCAAGTAGGTAAAAAAAGAAACATGGGCATCATCCTAATTAATCAACGACTCCGAGAGATAAGGCAACAATAACATCTCCTCTGCACTGTGCTGGTCGGAGCTGCACAGGGTATAAATAACTGGGAGGGAACCCAAGAAAGAAGTCCTCCTGAATTACGGACACACACACAGCCCGCTGTGCTGGTACTTTGTCAGTCCTGGAGAACGCTGTAATTGTCGCGTAATGGCAGCGCTTTGAAGAAGCGCTTCTCCCAGAGACACAGGGGAGGAAGGGGGCTGAGCGGGGGGGGGGAGTGGGGGGGGCTGGGGGCTAACAAAGGTGAAAAACGTCAGGCTGCAGATGCTGACGGAGCCATACATCCTTGTTAGGCTCCCTTCTCTCTGCACCTGGGCCCTGAAGTCACGTGTTACGTGTCATCAGGATGACAACCACCACCCCCCAAACCCCCGACCCCGACCCCCCCCCCCCAACCCACCACCCCGTTCCCAACAAACCCAAACCGGGCCCCGGAAAAAGCATGCATCCCACCGCACAAAAGCTCAGCCGCCGCCCCCGGAACACCCGCGCG
>JAACJT020000007.1:10741690-10802024 GCA_009936485.2 Gymnarchus niloticus
GTGGGGGGGGGGGGGCGCACCGCGCCTAACAAAAAAACCCCCCCCCCCCCCGCCCCCCCGTGTCCGGCCCCCCCCCCCCCCCCCCCGGCAAAAAAAAAAAAAAAAAAAAAAAATCCATTGCCTGTTGGACTATTTCTATTATCACTAGTATCACAACGTGCGACTATATGTTTCTGTTAAATTTAATTCCTGCCTTCAGTTCTGAAAGATGTATTTGTTTATTTCCCTGAACGTTGACAGTTAAGCGGAAACTGCCGGAACAGATAACAGGAAAATGAAAATGGGCAGAGCGAAAACAGGAGCTTGCTGCAAATTCATGTGCACCCGCAAGTTCCTGCGAGCGCACGATTGCGTAACACCTTTTTCATCTAGAGCTTTCTTTTCCACATCTCAGCGGGCTATTTCCCGTTTCCCGGATATGGAGTAAAAAATAAAACATCACAGGAGCGCTGAAATGCGGGACATTTCACGGAACACTTGTAACATCACATCTTCCTCGTTTTGAGCGATCTAAGCTATAAAGAGCGCGTCCTCTATGCAAGAATAAAGGAACAGTAAAATCCCGCCGAAATAGATGGCATAGAAGCATTAAGAAAGATTTAAGGATGATCCACTGGACTACTACTTATTATAATAATCTAAGCAAACTAATCATTAATATTGTTATTATTATTGTTGTTGTTGTTATTGTTATTATTATTATTAGTAGATACACATTCGAGGTATTCAGAATGATTTAATGATTTTTTTTTTAAATCGAAAAACTCACGCAAGTTTAAAAAAAATAGTTGAATTATGCCAGTGTTGGCCTGGATCTCTCTAAACAGTTGGACAATTACCAATATTATTATTATTATTTGAAATACAAAATTAATGCACATTAAACCTTATAAATTATAAATCCATTTCCCTCCAAGAAGGCAAACAAATAAAACACATAATATGTAAAACATGTCTTACAAAACGAACGCATGTGTTTTAAGTATAATGAGTAAGAATAAAAAGCAATATACACATACGTGTATATATATATATATATATATATATATACATATATATATATATATATATATAATCCTTTCCTGGACAGGGAGGCTACTGTACCACAGGCTACAAAAACAATAATAAATGTCAAACCGTGATTGTTAAAATTAAACTTATACATAAATTAAAGTAACAGATCGTGTACTTGAAATAAGGGTCATGTTATTCCTTTCAACAAACTGCAATTCAGCTACAAGATTGCGGCGCCTCGGCTTTCAGGCTGGTTGTGCACGGCAGCGTCTCGTACTTCCGACCGAATAAATGTTCCACCACACCAAGCCGTCATCGGGAATAAAATTAATTGAAGCTTTTTGATCGGCTGTCTCGGCTTATTTGCATTTTCGAAGTGCGTAGACTTCACGGGCGAATGCTTGGAAGGTTCGGGTCACCTGTTGCTAGGAGATTTTCGGTGACTTGTATAGTATCGCATTTATAGTAATGTTTAGCTTTATGCATTTAATGTATTGCTATTGCATTACATGAATAAGAAAATAAAAAAAGTTTCGTCACAAACAAACCTGTTGCTAAGAGCAGGCTGAGAAAAAAACGCGGGCGGTGCAATCAAAAAAACTTTATTCGGCCTGAGATACTATGAGGTTAATGTATCAACACGACATATTTCACAATTCAAATGTAAAAGGCAGCCTATGGACTGTGCAAAAGTCCGGAAGCCGGGCTTCAGCGTGGGGAGAAGCAATAACAAGTAGAATGCAAGTTGTGCTTGTCAAATACCACCCCTATGCAGTATCAGTCTGAATGGCAGTCTTGATATTTAGATAATTTGCATGTGTTACTTTAATATAATTATTTGATCCTAAATAAGGTTGTAATTCACCTTTCTACTTACATTCCTTACACATCTTACATGAGGTACATTATTCTGAGGTACATTAAAATTAAATAATCATCCTTGTCAATTTCACACACACACACACACACACACACACACACACACACACACACACACACACACCGTGTATGTTGTATGTGTAGGTATCTGAAACATACACAGACTACACACGTATTATACACATAATGTGCATGTGTGTGCTTGTAGTAGTGTCGCTTGTATTATTAGTTTTAGATATAATAGCTAATACTCTAATAAAATGTGAAGTGGGGCGTGCCAAAAAGACATCAGTCAACGTCAGAAAAGTAACATGCTTCCTAAGAACATGCTGATAACAGTATCGACCAGTTACCCCATCCTTATCAATTGCTCGTCCCAGCTGTGCAAAAGTGATGGAATTTTGGGTAGTACATGTTGTACATATTGGAAGCAATTCCGATAGTTAAATAGGAAGACCGAATACTTCTCGGAACAAGGTATGGCAGGTGTCATCGTAATAAAGGCACCCATAAATTGTGGCTCAATCACCGACTTAAATCAAACATTTCGGTATTGTTCATAATGTATAAACTAACTGTAGTAATGATGGATGCCGTCTATTTCAACTACTGCGACAGGTGACGCACAGAATAAGTCCGGAGCGCACAACTCCAGAATATAGCGCCCCAGGATACGGTGTGGACTGGTTCTTCCCGGTCATTTTTCCGCCCAGTCCTAGGCGCTGTGGCTTGCACTGTAGCGTGGCCCGTTAAATGTGTACTGGATACTTGGGTTTCGTAGACCACCGCGATTAAGAGCTGTACAGGGCTAGCACAGAACGTGTCTTAATGTTATGTGATTAAAATGCTTTTCCAATACAATGGTATACGATTATTCTGTTGTTTTTTTGGTTGCATCGTATATAATATGCATTGTATGCAATGCTAGTATAGCGTACATAAATATCAACTTTAATATTTAATGGTAAACGAATGCAGGTGAATGAAAATGATAATTGTATTTAGAAATTCCAGCCCATTTACCTCTTCTTAAATAATTTTTGTATTTATTAATTGATCCGTTGATTGCACTGCATATTTTAGTTATTATTTTATCAATTTATTTGAATATACTACGTATATAAGCTCTAGTTTTATCCCTAGTGATGGTCAAGATATCACGACAACAGTAGATTAAAGCAACGACAACAATAAAACAAGAAAATAAACGTATACTATGCCGCGTTAAAATGAATTGTAGTCTCTGAAAAATGTATGCCTTTTTCACTACGGAATAAAACCAATGCTCGCAATTTAGTGTTTTGAGGATTAATTAATTGCTGTGTACCGTAGGTCTACACAAAATATGTAGAAAAGCATTCATATACCACCCACAACAACGTCACGTATTTCATTACAGTAAGTAGTTACTTTATAAATATTTATAGTCTGCTTATTGAAAAGTTGATTGATAATATGTCTTCTTTGTTTTGTGATTTCTCTTAAATTAGTATTACATATTTTAAAATAATAATCGTAACTCGGTTCTCGATGTCAGTGTTTCATTTATTGTCAAACTCCTGACAAAACCACCAAATTGCCTTGTTGACGTTTGCTATTGTCGTTGTCGACGTGTGAATTAAGGCTTTGTGTAATATTTAGGTGATCGGTGCTGGAGCAGGGAGATGTGACGGCTCGGAGAGGGAAAAAAGTGCAATTTCAGGAGGGAACCGATTAGCATGGGCGGCATTTAAATCAACCTGAAAAAGCTGTCACTGGGAACTTCATCCACATCCATTTCTGAAAAGGTCAAAAGTGAGAGCAAATTCTCTCCATGTTTAGGTTTATACCTGAGTAAATTTCAAAAGGCAAAAAATAGTGGTGCGTTTCATTCGATCTTTCACACTTTTGAAAAGATGTGATAGAAAGAAACTCAACTTATATCGTTTCCATGGACAAATCGATTTGCTGTAAATACAAAGCCCAAACGCTGTCATTTCTAGCAGTTATTTTAAATTGATGTGTATCGTGATCTGGAAGACTATTACACATTTAAATCCCCTTATACTGGCATACGTTGACACATTATAGTCAGATGAAGACCCTGAAATCTTTGAGTATATAACACGGGCTTTACAATACAACAGATACGTAGAGGAATAAATAATGATGATGATGATGATGATGATAATTGCAATACCACAATACTATGCTCTTTCTGTCAATACGGCATGGTTTAGTTATTCAGCGGGCAGCGAATAACTAATAACTGGAAAATATACCTCAACGTGAACTAATATGCATCAGGGAACTTTAAGATGGTCTCTGCACTTTGTCCGACATTTTCACTTGAGAAAGTGGGCGGCACGGATGAAACGTATGTTTATTTTTTAAAGGCCTCTTCTAAGCCAGAAGGTACCCAGCTAATGTCTTGGGATACTCGCATTTAGTTAACTGCGCCTATCCCGATTTTCTCACTGTGCGCTGGAAACACAATAGCTGTACCCGACGTAAACACGCACACACGAACCCGTTTACCCATAGTATTCACGTGGACGCGGGTCTGACACAAAACAGAAACGCCCACCCCCACCCTCCATCGCCTTCCCTAAACAGAAAGAGTCTCTGCACTGTCTCAAAATTAATTTCATTTTAAATACCCAAGATTGCATGGTAGGAGGCTTCCCCTCGCCCCTACCTTGAAGAAAAAACGGCTCACTTTTTGCTCTACCAAAGTGGTGGCGAATCTGTGACGGTATGGATAGAGGAGGCTCAAAAACAATGACACAACAACAAAACCGACCTTTATGCATTCCTGTAAACCTGTCTTTCAGCACGGTGAGTTCGTATATCTTCCCGAATTCCTCAAACAGTGGTTTAAGGTCTTTCTCCTCCAGGTTTCTCGGTATTTGCCCGATAAACAACTTGATGGCGTCATGGTCTTTCATGGGAATGGTGTTCTGTACTATGCTGAGTCCGTTCATCCTGCTGGCGCTGTTCGTGGTGCTGAATCCATTCTCTTGCTGCACTCCGTTCGCAGTGACTGTAGCCATCTTTCTTCAATGGACCGACTGCTTTCTCTCTCTCCCCCTCTCTCTCTCCCTCTCTCTCTCGCTCGCACCCTCTCTCCCTCTCTCGTCCCTTCTCTCTCCCTCTATCTCACACACACTCCCCCTTCAATATCTTTCTTTCTCACTCGTCCCTTACTCTTCTCTCTCCGTCCCTCTCCGCGTTTCACTCCCTCCCGCACTATGCCCTATTGTTTTGATTTCGTCTTATTTATCTTCATATACTGTCATCCTTCTCGTTCTCAATCTGTTTCTTTCTCTCGGTGTCAGCTGCCACTCTGCTTGTGACGTCAGCTCGTGGGTTCCTGACTAGACCCCCTGCCAATTTGCATAATAAACCCGTCTCAGCCAATCAGAGGGCACGACGATCGGAGGCCTACGGGGTGCAGCGTAATTCCAAACGTTTGTCTAGAGAGAGAGACTGGGACATTTAAGATCCAGCGAGAAAATCCGCTTGTGTACACATCACATTCAGCGTAATTTAATACAAATATTGTCACTGAACACACTAACTAAAGCGGGCGCCCTGTCTCTGAAACTTTTATTAGGAGCAATTTTCTGTAAAGCGGCTAAATGTGACGGCTTTAAAGGCTTTATGCTAAAATTGCCGGCAATGAATTACTACAAACACAACATTTAGCCAATGTATGTTGGAATAATTTGATTATTAACCTAATGCAAGCGTTGAGGAAAACACACAACAATGCATAACGTGCTAAATATTATTTACATATTATTAATTTTCCTATGTAAAGTGCTAACTCATGCCTCTACGGTTCTACAATCTTAATGCAAAACTAAAGTGTTTGATTTTTTTTTTTTTTTTTTTTTGTCATAGCACACAGAACAGCACTTCAAGAATGTCTCGGTTTAGACGGCCGGATCGCAGGAGTGTGGCCTAGGAACCGGCAGCCTACCAACTTGTTGCTGTCCATGGTACTAGAGTCTCCGCAGGTCACCATGCAGGCGCTATGAAGTCCTCTTGTTCTGAACTCTGCAGCTTACGGACAATGAAACGTAATGCTGTGAAATTTTTATATGAAAAAGTAAATAATACTAATATCTGACTGAAATTGTTTACATAGACCGCAAAACCTATTTTTCATATATGTGCTATATATTTTATGCTCATAAAGGTGCAAGTACATAAAGAATCTGAAAATGCTAGGACTGTCTTTTCAGTAAGAGGTCAAAGTGCTAAACAAATTACTTCGCTCTTTTCTGTATTGCACATTTATACGACATTTTATATAATATAATATAATATAATGTAATATAATGTATGGTGTCACACGGGCAGTTGTAGGGTTGTCAGGTGTGCATTTGGATTGGTTGGATCTGACACGTTATCTCCGTGTTGATGTTGGTTCCCTCTGGGCACTCCATTCCCTAATCCAAAGACAAACTGTTCAGGTGAATGGGTGACAGTAATAGTGTAATACTGGAGTGTGTGTATGTGTATGTGTGTGTGTGTCCTGAATAGGACTAACACTGTATGAGACTTAAAAGATGAATAAAATCAGTTGTATGATAGTTTCTGATCATCTGATCATCTCTGCATTATGCTATTTATCATACAAATATATAAAATGTCTAATACATTTTTAATCAAGTCATACAAATGATATACCATATCTATCTATCTATCTATCTATCTATCTATCTATCTATCTATCTATCTATTACCCACAGATATTGTGTATCTGTGCATGGCTGTATAATATTAACTCTTTATTATTTTATGTATGTATTTGATTATTTTATCTATCATCTTCGAGTGCATGCAGAATTTATTCACCAGATGTGGCCTTAAGGTACAACGGGTTTCCCTATGGCATCCGCTCCTTTCCACAAGGGCACAATGATGGACCAGCCTGCTGAACTGGTCAAGAAAGGGGACGGTGCCCTCGTTTAAATGCACGGCATCTTCAGCAAAGGGCACCGTCTGGCTGTGAGGCCTGACGTCAAGGTGCTCACTGCTGCCTCTGCATGAGCCACAGGCACAATCCTCCCTTACTCCGGCTTTGCAGTGGGCAGAATGGCTGACGACAAACCAAGGATGCGACAGACTGTTATGGAGTTAGACTGGGCCAGTTGCACTCGTCTAAGATCTAGTGGGCCAACTCGACTTGTATGCATTATATTATTCACTTCTGGGTCAACTTTATAGAAGGAAAACCTTTAACTATGGTTATAGTGACCAGGTACAGAACTTTATTCACAAATTATAGGATGTAAGATAAACATTATATAATGATATAAACACAAAAAGCTTTATTGGTCAGTGCTGGCTATTTTCTATTTAAAACAAGCAATTAAATATAAAGCAGTTGGTCTTTTTACATATATGGATCCTCCAAAGACAACGAATATTTAAAACTCTTTTTAAAAAAAGGGGTTTTAGGTGTTAAAGGAGAACAGATTTACTTCTACATTTTAGATACCAGATTACACTTTCCAGAATGTAAAAATGCATGACAGTAAAGCCAAAATTTCTGTTTCATCAGGTGGTATTGAAATTATAGTCAGTGGTAGGAATGTTCAAAGATCTTTGGGTATTTTTTTTTCCAAAGTATGTATTACTAATTATGCTTAACGGGTAACTAATTAAACACAATGTCTTATTGACAAGGGGTGACTTTTTCTTTGCCGTTCCCTCATATGAATGACAGCCAGAGTCATGGCATATAGCTGCCTCCTCCTCGTGCGAAGCTGTGAATAATTGAGAGGGAAACCAATACATGGTCTCTGGGAGCACCATGCAAATCCTGGAAGCCAGTGCATCTCGCAGTCTCTTATTGCGACAGCTTTTTTTTAATGTCCCTCTTGTGCCTTCCCCTACAGCCCCCCATCATTCCCAGGCAGTTTTATATGACCCTCCCCATGTCATTTAAATATGAATTATACTCCATTATTGCGAATGTGATTAATAATCTATTATGAATGGAACTCATTAACGGAGGGATAGATATATAAATTCCTCTCTGCTTTCTTCCTGTAGCTTTACAAGGTCTGATATGTGTGTGCATGCTAAAGTGTTTGTTTATGTAGATTGTGATACACATTTACCTTCCTGAACAAACTAATGATGGCAATTACTCAAATGAAACAACAGGTAAGGAGGGGAACGTACAACACCTCGCGCTGATGTATGTGGCAATGAATAAGTGAGATGTGCGACGGAGAAACGGGAAATCATCAAACTTCCCAGAATTCTGCCTCTGGAAGGGGCAAGGCAGGGGATTGCTGATTACACATTGACAAGAATTTTAGAAATATTTTTCAGATCAGCTTGTGGATGCTATTCTTTTCTCCACCCACACTGAAGTGCATTTTTAATGTCGGACCCATTGTCTTTCTTCTGCGAGTCATTGTTAATCCCATGTAGATAGCAAGGCATGTGTGGTTTACACATAAATGAGGGCCACGTGATCCAAAAGTGCAGTCCATCCTCTGTGTTGTGTTGTGTTGTGTTGTGTTGCTTCTTGGGACATGAGACTGTGTGGTCATTCACGCGTGTATGTCTGTCCTCTAACTCATTAGGTCTGAAGACAGAGGGTCACATGAGTAGCCAGTTCACAAGCGAATGACACATTCAGTCCATCTCCGCCATATAAATCAACCTGCAGTTATCTGTGACATAATTGTACAAGTTCATAAAAATTTGCCTTTTATAAGTAACCAAACCAACCTCGTCTTTACCGGTAAGGAGGTGTGGCACAGCAATACCCATTTACGGTGGTTATCTGTCATTTGAGCCCACTGGTATCTTAGAGGGAACCCGGCAGTTTTGGCAGAGCATTGTTCAAAAAGGGCCGATGATTCAGCGAAGCTTCGGAGGGCTGGAGGATTTGGCTAACAACCTAACTCCTCACAAACATTAACCTCAGCTGGACAGCTGTGGCAAAACAACAAGTGGCATGAAATAATGTCCCCACAAATCTTCTATGTGCTATCATTGCACTGAACATTGGCACTGTGCACTTTACCATCTTCATATATTATTACTAATGACATTATATATGATACATGTTACGTGTTTAGAATGCTGCTAATTTTTAGCCATATGAATGCTGCTCATTTTTAATCATTTGCTGATATTAGCTTATGCTGGTACTGCTTTTTTAATCATATGATTACACCAGTGCACCTTAATTCATTCATCTTTTCTATATATAATTGTATTTTTATTACTTTTTGTCATCTTGGTGGAGATTGCATACCTGCACAATGAAAATGAAGATTCTATAACAGGAACTGTGGAAGGCGTGAACGGCGGGGTCTAATTAAAATCGGCGCTCACGCGGGAGCTCGGACCTTCACGGTAGCTGGACCAGGAATGCAAAGGAGAAGAAAAGTGACATCTCGCTCTCTTTTCAGCACCCCCATGGTTATATCTGACACTGGACTGCTTAGTGGACGTCAGCTTGGGGAACCATGGTATAAAACAGGTACAACATGGAGGTTTAACCAAATGTAGAGATGGAAATTTTTAGACCTCCCCTAAGTATGGAAACCTATCCAAAAACTATAAAAATGATCCCCATCTTTATTGCCAAATTCATGTTGTCCTACTGGGGGGCATCTGCAAATACTAAATATCATTTACAAGCATTCCAATTCTGCAGCTACTAGGTCCTATGATCTAAAGCTTAAAATGTATGCAACTTTTGCTTAATAACGTTGAAGGCTTGCAAGCTTGGGTCCCTGGGGGAACCAGTCCAGTCCAGCTTGATTTGCATCAGCTTTCTTTCTGAGCATCCTGCACAATAGGACTTGGCACAGGTGAACACTGGGCCGGTGGCTAAAGTGCCCAAGTAGTAAGGTCATGCTGGGATTCACACTGCACTATGGGGTGGCTCTGGTATGCTTTCTCGGTCACAGTTCAGACCACGGCCTGGAGTTCTTCATATAAAAAACAAAAGCAGAGCAGTACAGGCCCTGCTTACGTGCCATGCAGTCAAAGCTCTGGCATGATTGCAAATCACTTTGGGTTAACAAAGCAGCAAAATGTCACACATTGAATGATTGCCGGTGAACAGAAATTCAAACCTGGTTTGAAGTGTTTTTAAGTTTTCTACTACAAATAATATGTGGATCAGCAATAATGTTCTCATGCTCTCATAGTGATGGCCATGCACACATCAACTACCTGCATTCTGTTTGCGTTTCCAGAAGATCCATGGTCCAGTCTCCATCCATGCTCCTATGTGTTCCTGGGCTCTCTGTCGAGACAACGGTACCATCACAGTCAATTCTACTCCACTGCAGTAGCATTTTCACAAAACATGGTGGCCTTTTACATTTAAGGAGAGCTTTTGAGCATTTGTGCTGCAGTTCATATATTTGTAGTTGCCCCCCCCCCCCCCACATATGAAGGCACACAGACAGAGCCTGAAGGCATCACGACTATTGTTTGGCCCACTAGATTTCTTGAATTTCCCCTTCGACATAATAAATTCTGGGCCATCTGTTTCTTCTCACCTCCTCTCCATTACCAAGCATGGAGGACCCTCTCTGCCCCTTAACCTGATTAACCTCACACTCTCTCTCCCTTTCTCCCTCTCAGTCTAGATGTCTACAGTTTGTGCTGGTCCAGTCCATTTGCAGGGTGAGAGATGCAGATGGATAGATGGTGGGAACGAGGGATGCCGAGGGACAAAGGAAGGATGAGAGGACAAGGAAGTAGGAAGAAGCAGTTCGTTGTTTGGGGAAGATGTTATTAACGAGGAGGCAAGAGTAAAAGGCACTTAACACTTTGATAAAGAGGGAGACATTTGTGAGTCAGTTGTACCACAACTGAACTCAGTACTTCCGGCCTTTCACTTGCAGAGGAATACTAATTGCTGTGTGCTGAATTAATCAACAGAAGAACAACTGAAACTCAGTGAAGACAAAACTAATGGAAGGAAAGTCCTTTGAGACATAAAAATTCCCCTAATAGATATATATTAACCTGATATCTGATACAAGGCAAAGCCAATATTTTGCCTTATTTTCCCCATAGAAATTCCCTCCTGTCTCTTCTCACATTATCTATTTGTTTTTTTTTTCCCAGAATATTACAGGAATGAAACGAAGGAAAGCAGGCGAAATTGAATCAACATTATCTGGCACAAAGGCTCTCGTAAAATCCCGTTACGCCCTACATCTTCATACAGAGTAGTGTGTCAGAGAAACCATGGTGCACGGAAGCATCCTGAGACACGGCGGAGTCCTTGGGGGCAGGCTGCCCGTCCACTGCAGCATGGAGCGAGGCAGTGCACGGGGAAAATGTTTTTGCCTGACACCTGTTAAAGGGGTTTGTGTGCCGGCACGAGAGACTGTATTGTGCTGGCAGCCATAGGCAAACCCGGGAATTCTTTGGAAGAAAAGCTAATAAACGGTCCTGAAAGAGCTGCAGCAGCCTGTCATCTGCTAGGCCCTACTGCATAGAGTGAGGCTGCCCCTCCATCTAAAGCCGGTCTTGAATGATCACCGCCCTTGTGGTGAGTTGGGGAGGGAATTTGTGCTAGAACAGTTTCAGGGTCACAGCTCGACCAGGTGAAACAGCAGTGCCCGCGTGATGGGCCAGCAGCACCTGTCTAATATCCATTCCTCTGTTCCAAAATTAATATTTCAGTTCTTTACAAATTGGATTTCAGGAATGCAAGCAGGAAGCGAGCACACAAGCCCTGGGGGGCCGGGAAGGATGTATGGGGTGGGCATATGTGTCCACCTGCACAATCTTGTGATTTACACTTGCCTGTGAAATATGGTGGGTCATCGGGGGGGTAGGGAGTTTGGGAAACAAATTTAGAGGCTGCGCGTTGAAAATATTTTTTTGTTACTGCGAGAGTTTACGTTAGGAAATCGTCGACTAAGAATGGGTGAATTTTGTTTAAGTGCAAATATTAGGGGATTACAGGGTGAAGGTACTGTTCCCTCCTCTCCAAAGCAGATGCTCGTTCCTTTAGAGCTCTTTCAGTCCAGATTAAGAGTTCATTGTTTAAATCACTTTACAGCGTTAAATTAAAATCAGGACAAAAGATACATAAAATTATACATCGCAAGTTTGCCATTGCTTCCATTATTTAGACCTTCATAGATGTTACACAGTAGTGAATGTTTGGCTGAAAAATCCCACCGTGCGACGTCATTTGGCACGGCTGGGGGTTGGAGTTGCCGCAACAATGGCAGCTCAGTGCAGTGCGGGCCCCAAGGCTCAAAGCCAGATCGGCGTCCATATGAATCAGCAGGCAGGTCTGTGGGATTCTGGGAAAACGGCGAGAGACGGAATTCGCTTCCTTCGCCATTTGTAGGTGTGATAAAGACAGTATGCTGGGGGGTGGGGAGCATAAAGAATGGGACTTGGAGAGTGAAATGTAGTGAAGCGGCAAACAGGAAAGTAGAGTGAAGTTTCCGGAATGGGGTGCCGGCTGGGGGTATGGTGTGGCGGCGGTAATTTTGTCCCGCCGTGTGAGCCGCCGCTTCTCAGCAGGCAGTCATTCCGGCATCTGTGGCCCCCCCTCTGCCTGTCTATGTGTCCCACCCAGCCTGCTGCTGTGGGGGGGGGGGGGGTGGCACAGAGCGTGACATGCTGTTGAGGCGGTCCGCGGTGCGTTCGCCACTCCCCGTCACGATAATGCCGTTCCTGCATATTAATTGTCTGTTTGCGATGGGAGCACCGGCTGTCGGGGGAATGTGTCACGCGCAAATCATAGCAGCTAACGACAGCTGAGGGGCCAATCACGTTTTAACAAAGAGGAAGCAGGCGAGGGTTGTGTGCTGGGGGGGAGCGAGGGGGGACCATGTCAACATGGGCCTTGGCGGAGAAGCAGCGTGTAAGCGGTCTGCGTGTGTTTGTGTGCACAGCAGCGGGTGTGTTGGCTCTCTAGGAAGATAACAGCATCCATTGTGTGTCCTCCTGTCCAAACCAGACGCACCTTCTTTCAGAGTCCTGACTATCCTTTGTTCTAATGCCTTCGGCAGAGTTCATCGCTCGAATTCACACGTCAATACAAATAAATCACAATTATATTTCATCCTTTCACTTCAGCATGTTTTTTAGGAGACCAATGGGCAATTCTGTGAGCATTTGAAGTGAAGCAGAATATTGCTGAAGAGTGTAGTCCCTCTGGGATTGTGTATTTGTGACATGAACCAAAGACCTCTTTGACTTTTTGCCATTAAGATGTAAATACTCTTGACTGACGATGCAACAGCACTGGCATCAGACTTTAAGTCCAGGAGCATTCTGGGTAGGTGGGGCTCATTCGCAAGACAATTGACCTTAATTTGATGAATCTTGGTCATTCATTGATGATTTAATGATGAAAGCGCTGCCATTCTCGTCCTCCGTGTGTCATCTCGGTCCTCCTGCTCAAACTCCCACATTTCACCATTTACCTACCGCCCATCGCCAGGCGCCTATTCCCTTGACGGCTGCCAGGGTCGTTGCTGCACGACTGCGTAGGCTGGCAGTGGAGGACCTGAATTTCTGTTTCCTCCAGCAGCCCCGACACAGTCATTGCATTCCCTGCAGCCTCCACACAGAGCCTATCGACGCTGCCAAATGAAGACGATCACCATAATGGAAGCAACTCAAGTGCCAGGGTGGTAATGTTTTTTTTTTTTTTTTTAATTTACTGCACTTCTCATTCTTTTTATCTTTTATCAGAGAAATATGCCAGCCTGAATGCATCCTTGATTGTGTGAGACAGACCGGCCTTATTCTTAATGGTCCTGCCCCTGCCTCAGATTTTACCACCTCAACTGAAGTTCAGTGTTTCCTGCTCAGGGTAGAGGCTTATGCCTTCACACTGCCAGTGCAGCCTGCAATGAAACTCAGCACCCCCACTGCCTTGCTCTCCTCCATCGCCTTCTGCCCTACCGGGGGGTAAAGTAACAGGCCAGCTGCAGAGGAGTAGGAGTGGGTCGCAGCCCAAACCTGCAGTAATACAGTGTAACACACCGGGCACAGGCCCCTCACCATGCATACACTTTACTCTCCGTGGCTCAATGCCTCACAAAGTACCATCTATCACACCAGCCACAGTGAGGCGCAAGTTTTGGCAGTGGCTGGGCCTGGATGCTGTCGCCACCTGCTGGCTGCTCCCCGTTTTGTCTCTTTTGTTAAGGCGTCAAAAGAGGTAAACCGCAGAGCACTGATGTGTTGTTCAGCAAGACAATCTGGGTTCGGGCTCCAGAGTGCATCAAGCAACCGGAATGCCAGGTAGTGTACAAAAGGCATCAGTTCAGATCAAGAGTGATGTACTGGCCAATCAGGAACTGAGGTGGGACTCCCGGCCCCAACGCCCACACAGAATCATTTTTATATTGGTTTTTGGCATCTTTATCCATATGGATTTCCCTCCAGCCCAGCTCTGAAACACACACACACACACACACACACACACACACACACACACACACACACACACACCTCCCGTTAATGCTGTGGTGTGGGAGGGCAGGCAGCTGCACAAACATGTCTGTCTGTCATTCCCAGGTTCCCACTACGTCAACAGCAAATATTTCACGGCTGCAGAAAATCTGCGTCGGCACACACACCATAAAGAGGCATGGCCACATTGGGTATGTGCAGGAACGTGGAGTTCTCTGTTAACCAAGCAACGACAGACTTCATTTTTTGTCCTCCCTGTGGCCACAATGCAGTTTTCTGAGAGAAGGAGACTAAATGTTGAAATACTCAACAGGGGTCAGTCTGGTGAGGTCTGTTGTATAAAACAAGGGAGCATCAAAGGAAAGTTAGAGCTCTGGGCGAATGCAGTCCTACTGTTTAAGGTGCCATAATCCTACCGGAACATTTGCACAAGCTGCAGAATGATGCCCATCTTATTACTATGTTTTGGTTCTGGGCTTTGTAGTAGATTCCTCATTTCCTCTGCATGGAGTAACACTACAAGTGTCAGCCTGACAAAATTTCTAAAAATTGTTTTTTGATAGCCTTATGTCTGCTGTTAAATACAGTAACCAGTCAACACCAAGCAACTGGCGTCTTGTAACCAAATGTCCATATGCACTGTGGTAAAATGGCTAAGAGCTTAACAAGCCCCCCACCAGCAAACATCACTGAAAAGCGACGGGAGGGAGAGAGGGACAGACAGAGACCGCTTTTGAGATGAGCCGCAGCCTCAACGAGCCATGCAGTGACACCCACCCGACATTTCGTACATTCCACCCTCAGCCTGTGCTGGCGTAAAATTAGAAAAATAAATACGGGGGAGAGATTTATCTTGTGCAACGCCAAGTGATAATCATTCGTAGCAAAGGGGGAAATAAAAGCACAAAAGCCAGGTTCATTTCCGCAGCCCCACAGAATACCTCACCAGCATAAAAAAGGAGGGGGGTCCGGCCTCCACGTCGGCACCTCCCCTCTCACCCAACACCCATCCCCCCCCACAGCCCTGCACTGTTGCTCATTTGTCCCATTTACAACAGAAAAATTGAAATTTATTGATGCTATCAATTAATCACCTTGGCTCTAATTGCAATCCAATTAACCTTTCTTTCGCTTCGGCGGAGGGTGGGAAAGAGAGATCTAGAGTCTCTGTCTGCTGAACAGGAGGAGAGATACAGGAAACAAAGCAGGCTCTGCTCACACATCGCTGTTTATCGGGTGAAGTTGCAAGAGGCTTTTTTTACCCATTAAGGTGGCTGGGTTTTTCTCAGGGGTAATTCAAGGTGTGTACCTTGTTGCAGAATGTTGCAGGGTTTTGAACTGGGAGATCTGGTTATGGGGGTAAGGGCCCCTCCCCCACCACCTTACCTGCCCAGTCCTGGCCCCTCTCATGTTTCACTTGGCCTTTGCCCTGGTTATGCACCATTTCCTATTAGTACATCTCCTCAAGTCAGATTGCTCCCTCTGACCAATCAGAATGCTCTCTGTGCATCTAAGCTAAGCGTGCTGATTGGTGAATGGCCCACATGTGTGCAGATGCATTAAATTAGCATTATCGCCAAGCGGCTGTGTGTCACCATCTCTGACGACGGCAGGGCCGCGTGTCACAGGCGAACGACAGAGTGGGGCGTCGGGTGGTGCAATTCCAAGTTAGTGTATATGACTACTGTTTGCTCACTTCAGCATTCGCTGAAGCACAAAGATGGAGAGCAGCTGGGGGATGTCCTTAAGAGGGGGGTGCATCTAACTTGGAACGAAGTGGCTCTTTCCTCCACAGATCTCTCTTCTAAGGCATCATCAAAGCCGAGCAGAAATGTCAGGACTGCGGACTTGGGGGGAGGTCGTTCATATCGGCATGGGAGGGGGCTCCTGAATGTCACATCATCTCAGGTCATCATGTGACACAACTCCCATCAAGTATGGGTGGGTTGGGTTCAGGATAAGGAGAGTTCGGGAGCAAGGGAAGGAGAGTGAGATGGAGCAATAGAGAAAGCGAGGAAGATGAAAAAGAGTGGGGGTGGAGCTGTGAGTGTCGCTGAAATGGCTCCCTGTGTATCTACCTGGTTATCCTTCCCGTCCACCTCTTATCGGACCCAACAAGATGGGCTCCTTACAGATCGCCGGGGCGCCTCTGGTTGACTGATAACAGGGGCAGGACAACAGAGTTTATAACAAAAGACTAGCCACTAGGGATTCAAATATTGTACCTATTGTTAACTAGCTTAACATTTTATTCTGATTCAAGTATCACTATGGGGATTTTTATGAAATATGGCAGATGCAGCTGCAACCTTCCCATGTGCTTCTCTTTGTCCACTGCTATCAGGCATACATGTAATGCCAAGCATGCAGGAGGTGACGTCAAAATCACAACAGGGCAACTGAGTGTGTGGGAAGGGAGAGCCGGGTGAGTCATGGTGTCTCCCCATGTCGTACTCAGAAGGACGCACAAGAACATGGAGCTGGAGGACAGTGGTGAGATGGGCAGGACAGGGGCAGGACTTGTGGAGAGTACTGTAGACAGCTGCAGCCATGACAGCTCTGAGAGATGGGGAGGGGCTGACTGTGGGAATAGTGATGTTGCCCTGCGGGAGGAAACCTGGGGTGACCCCCGCAACTACTACTAAAAACACGAGCAATGGAACACAAATGAGGATTGCTGTGAGGAGAGGTGGAGAGATGAGTGGAGGAAAGAGAGAGAGAGGTGGAGGAGAGAAGGGAGGTGATGTGAGGAGTGGGGAGGAGAAGTAGAGAGAGGAGAGGAGAGGAGAGGAGAGGAGAGGAGGAGGGGGGAGGGAAGACAGCCCTCAACAAGAAGAATTGCAGGATGGACAGGAAAGATGGAGCCACTAGCCTCAGCAGGCATATCCACCTAAGGATGTGGTACCACCAGAAAATAACCAAATCGGTTGACAGAAGTCTTCATGACATGCCCTGCTCACCAGAGTAGCTTCTGTGAGTTTATCAAGGCAGGCTGCACGTGGCATAGCTGTCCACGATGAAGAGAACCATTGGGATGGCGAAGCATTACGTTCTTGGAGCAAAAGTGTGTAACAGCCTTGTGAGGAGACGCATGAGCCCATTAAAAAGTAAACGGGTAGGATCCAGCACATCCCTCCTGCTGCTTGAAGCAAGACACGGCCGACTTCTCCAGATTGCTTTGAACCAAACAAAAAAAGGCACATAGGGTGAATTTAAATCATGACGCAAGGCATGCGGAGAGAGGGGAAGCAAGAGCGAGGTGACGAGTGTGAAAGGCAGAACCCGTGTGGGAGTGAGAGAAGGAACGGATCAGGAAGGAAGAAGAAGAACGCCAATGAAGGCAAAGTGTGTCGTGTATGGCGTCCTTAGAAATTGGAAATCACGATATTTTGTTCCTTTGGTGTTCCATTGTTCCTGTCGTCGTCCTGAAGAGAACTGTCAGTTTCTGAGGAAGACGTATCATTTATGGTGTTGCAGTAAATATCACTTAGCGCAACTGGAATAATGCGCCTTGCAGATGGATCCATACATCAGAGCCAACGTGGCCGTAGGAAAAGCATGGAGTGGGGGGGTAAAGAATTCTGGGTGATAATTAAGACTTAGGGGGTAAATGGTGGAACTGTTCTGTGGATGGAATGAGCCATTTCCTGGCACACGGCAGCGGGGCCAGAACGAGGCCGG
This sequence comes from Gymnarchus niloticus, assembly GCA_009936485.2. NCBI lineage: Eukaryota > Metazoa > Chordata > Actinopteri > Osteoglossiformes > Gymnarchidae > Gymnarchus > Gymnarchus niloticus. The sequence continues at coordinate 10,759,697 of JAACJT020000007.1, forward strand.
GGGGGTTGCAAGTCACGACACATTGCCCTCATGCAGCTGTTGGCTCTGCGGGCACGACCCCTCCAGCGGGTCATTTCACCACACCTCTTTGGCCCTAGGACACCGCTTCTACAGACGCCCCCCCACCCACCCCACCACCAGTGTGGGTGGGACTAAAATGATCGCAGTTTGATCTTCTTTACACCACTTATGTCACACCCCATGTACTCTCTCCCTCCTTGGTGGATCTTTCTTAAATTACCAAACATACAAGCAAATGCTAAGATCAGGCCGAACTGTAAGGTAGAACGGAAAAGCACTCCACCTCTTTAATAACAAGCAGGACAACATCGCCTGCTCAGTACAGATGATTTGTTACCGTTCATAGTTTTGTTAAGACTGCCTTCTTCGCGTCCAAATGTGAAAGGTCGCACAGCCAAGCTTGATAAAATCCCCCGTGAAACCGACAACCTGTTGTGATTGGAGTTCTAGGCACTGCCACTGTCACACTTCCTCTGTCAGGCCGGAGCTGAGTAAAGAGGGGAGCTTGATTAAACACTGTGATTAAAATGGTCCCATTTAATTAGGCCCTTTGTGAAGGAAGAGCATAGTTACAATCATTACCCCACTGAAAAGGCTAAGACCTTACCCTTTGTGGGTGTGGTCTGAAGCACACAGATGTGTGTCATTGTGTGTGTGTGCACATATATACATATTGACTTAGGGGCATGTTTTCATCGACACATTCGTGTGTCCCCATGAGATTAGTACCGCTGAATTAAGAGAATTGCTAAATAATACAGGAGCTCCCCCTAGTGGACATTGTTGAGTTCTGGTGCTGTCAGACATTCACGCCCACGGACCCCGGTAAGTTCTACTCACACAAAACTATAGCAGATGTATCATCTGTATAGCTAATGACATGCTTATAAAAACACTGAATGTGCTTTAGCTATACAGCATTACAAACATATGCATTTATGCCCACCTGTCTAAGTATGCATTTTCCATAACTGCGTATTTAATGCAGGGCCAGAGTGAACTAGTCCCTCAGGAAGCACAGGGCACTTTTAAAAACATCTGAATAAAGACTGATGCTATTGCTCTGAACGACTCTAGTGAGATATCTCAGCCATAAAAATGGGCAGAGTCCCTTCAAATAAAAATGTCAGTTAAGCAACAAAATGTAAATGTATTGTGCTCCAGTCCGCTTTACAGCATGAGAGAGCTCCTTTACAGGAGTGGGCTGCCTTGGCCTTGACCTAATTCTGTGTTCCAGTTCATCCTCAAGATGCCAGACATTTTCTATCATTTTCTACTCTTGTTCTCTGAGTGCCAAAATATCCACATATCCATCAGAGGAGTATCTGATGGTTTCTGGGGGATAATGTATATGTAATTAAAGACTGAGGTACATGTCTTATGAATGGTGTAACTCTATCTTTATTGCAGGCAATACAGTAGTTCAGAGGGTAGCATGGTAGTCTGGCAGCTCGAGGGCTGATTTCATCCATACCTTCATTACTGTGAATGTGGGGTTTCCCCCAAGTGTGCTGATTTCCTCCCCTAAGTCCAAAAATATGTAGACTGGGGACCCTCAGTTGCTCAAAGCATGTGAGTGCATGTCTTGCAATGGACTGGCATCTCTTCCAGGCTGCTCCCATCCCTCATACCCTTTGTTTCCTGGTATCAGCTCCAGACTGGCCAGGACCCCATACTGCATAAGATGAATGGATGCCTTTATTACCACCCTGTTGCTGACGTGCTGGAAAATTGATGCTACAGAGACCAGAAGCCAGTGTCCTTTGATGCATCACAAAAAATCTGGAATGTTCTTTCATGATGACTAAACAAGCAGAATATTATGAATAAAAATAAACAAAGTGTCCCACCCAAGGGGAGGTAAGAGGGTTCAAACACATAATTAGTGGAGAACAGCCTTGATAACCCTGTCTGAGGAGCTGAACTTAGCCCAAACCTAACATGAACCCCATTGTCTTTGGCTTGTGAGGAATTCTTAAACAAATGGCTTAACTTGACACGGGTATAGAGGATAATGTGGGGCCTTCTCCAGTACCTGAGGTACAGATAAGACAGCTGACCCCTCATCCTGCTTCTGCTGTGTTTCTGCTCACTAGATATCAAACCTTTACCTTTACTTAATTTGCTGACAAACGTTTAAAGAAGCCTCATCGCAAAGATGCAAGCACAAGGAAATTGGTCTTCAAATGTCTTGCTGGTTTTAGAGAATGCGGCTCCTAGGACCCACAGTTGGGAAGGATTGTCAGTGAGAAGCAGTGAGATAAGAGATGAAGAAATTTCACCACACGCTGTGCAATCCCTTAAAAGTCCATAATAACACTGGGGGACTAAGACTCAACATTATAGTCCTTTTTGATCACGAAAAAGAAACAAATTAGTCTGGTTTTATTTAGTGAAATTCATTTTCCAGGGATAAGAAAATTAACTCAAAATCCAATATTGGAAATTAAAACTCAAGATAGTTCCCAAACTGTAAGGAAGGCAATCTAGTCTTCTTGGAAATGCCAATCTATGACTGTATAAACTATTTACCACATTCCTACAGTCACACACAGGTACTTTGTGGTTTCATGTCTGTTTTCTGAGACATTTTGGTATAAAAAAGAATCACCTCTGGTCAGAAAATCAGACTCCTGCTTTCTTTAGCATGGCTTTCGCGATGGAAAGAAGCTATAGAGAATTCTAAGTAGTGCAGCACACATCAGTGTCACAACACTACAACGATCACACTTCCAGGAGCCAGGCCTGGTTAGCACCCAACTGTCTACTTTCAAAATGAAAAACGGTGAAATACATACTTCTAAGGATTTTAGTGCTTCCATTTTTGACTTTCTTATGTTACAGAAATAAAGAGGAAGAAGAAAGTGAAATGAGACTGCAAAATGCCAGCTTGTTAGAACGTTACACTGGCTCCTCAATTCCACGCTAACTTTTTAATACAATTAGCCGTCGTGAGAAGTATTTCAGAGGGAATCACTCAAGCAAAGAGCTATTTGTGTCAATGAAGTGCCCTCGGCAGCTAATGAACTGCACCCAGAATGTACTGTCAACTTCAGTTAAATTGCTTAGACGATGTTGAAGTCTGTAATGGCGAACATGGAAACACCATCTTTTTAGAACTCCACTTCCCATAAGGACATACTGATCAGTGGCCTACTAATTGCTCAGTTCAGAATGTCACGTCTAAATGTTTAACTAGCTTTAAATTACTCAGTATATAATGCCATTTGCTGTTATTATATACTGAAAAGAACCAGAAAGCAGGGACGTCACTCCCCATTTTTGATCCGCTGAGCTGAGTCCTTGGGTCTTAGTGTGGTTATTCCTTGCTGTGGTAAGTGGAATCACCAGGGTAATAGAGGAGCTCACCGGAAATCAGAGAGGGTGCTGGGGGGGTGCTCCTCACAAAAACATTGACAGGAATGATTTGATCTTTCTCATATATATCAATCATATAATTAATGCCTAACACAATAAATAAAATCACTCAAATAACTAAATTCAGACAGGTAGATTTTCTGAAAAGAAACACAGCATAGCTGAAAGTGTAAGTCATGGTCAGCAGGAGTCTGACAGGTTGCCCTTCTGAAGGGTACCTCAGCTCGCTGCTGTTTAAAATGCTGGAAGGTGAAGGAGGTCTTTGGGGAGATCCCCCGGTAGAAAGACAGACGTGGGGTCGGCCTCTGCTTGCCGCCTCACTGGAGAGGAAGTCTGTGCCTGCAGCCTCTCCTCTCCCTTCTCTTAAAAAGAGCCTTCAGGACAGCAGACCAAGACCCTGCAGGCACCCCTAAATATAACAGTAGGGGCTCACCGAGGCAGCCTATTGCACTATATGAAAAATACTTATCAAACATATGGTGTGTGTCTCTGATATCATGCATGGATGTGACAGTTACAGACAGAATTTAACCATATCGTGTGGAATTCCCGGTGCATACACTAAAAAGTACTTCACTGAATACCCATACCCAACCAGTGTTGAAAGATTAGAGACTGTGAAATAAGGAGATGCTGAAATGCATTCATGATATGGAATCAAAAATATTAACAGAAATATACTGTTAAGTTACATCTTAACCTGCTTTTGACTGATAACCATCTTCTACATAAAAGTTTTTAGGCATACGGTACTCATCTCTTTACAATTAAATATAAGCTATTATATTTAACATATATACACAAAATTCAAACATAGAAACCCGGTAAACTAGATTCGGAAACCATGAACATGAGTTTGGGCAGGCTTCGAGAGGCGGTGGAGGACAGGGTGGCCTGACGTGCTGTGGTCCATGGAGTCGCGAAGAGTCGGACATGACTGCGTGACTAAACAACAAAACTAGATTCAAACTAGCACTGTGCAACAGCTGGCAAATAATGCAAAACTAACATTCAAATATTTCCACGGGTTTATTACTACCATAAATATGTATCTTTCCTACTTATATTCTAAGTAAATTATACAGCTATATTGTTATATTTGATACACTACGATGTGTTAAATTTCATTTTATCTAGTTTTGGTTTTCAGCTGATTTATGTAGCATAATATATCTTTTGTTTTGGCGAGAGACCTATCAAAACCAGTATAGCACCTTGGATTGTGAGGAATAAATGAGAGATAGACAGAAAGAGATAGAGAGAGAGAGGGAGAAAGAGGATAGAGGGCACAGGGTTGTCATTGCTGATTATTGTCAGGGAGCTTTAGGCCTTCAGGAGGTGACATCCTCTTTCCCTTGCTGTCAGAGGAGCCGTAACATCTGCTGACATAAACAAAACTGAAAACGATATCAGATCTGCAGCGAGGGAGCTGCCCCGAATCCCCACACATTTTTTCTTATACTGTAGCTGCTTATCTTCCAAGTCCCACCTGAACCAGGAACAGCCGTAACAGGAACGTGGACATTACGACTGCTCCGCTCCAAGGTCTGAGGCCCGCCGTGTCCTTAATCAGAGTTTATCCTGGATAGACGACACCCTCTGGGCTGCGGACGTGCACATGCCTGTGTAGATGTAAGAAAGAGAAAGCCTGACCATCTGGTATGCGTCAGAAGGGGACAAAATGCTGCTTTGGTGATACGGCATCTAAATGGATGCCATTCTAAAGGACTTCTCCATAGCCATTTTCTTTCAAGCAAACACAAGGAAAGCTGAACCAGGGTTGGGATTCAAGCCACATAACCCAGAGGTATAAGGCTATAGTGGTACCCACTGAGCCGCAATGCTACTCCAAAACCCAGTGAACAAACACTAATTATTAGGTCGGCCCTTCCCCAAGTATCATTTATAATGTTTTTCTTGAGACCCGACAACCCTGTACAGGGTAAGCAGATAGAAGATGGTTGGATGGATGGATGGATGGATGAGTGGATTGACAGACAATTCATTATCTTACTTTCCAATGGGTTAGAAACAAATGGCATCTCACAGCTGAATGTTTTCAGGTTTTGCCTGTATGTGATTTCCTGTGCAAAGTATTAAATAACATTGCACTAGCAATAGCTTAGTTGTTGATTAGTCACAGCAGGCAAATTATTGAAGAATGAAAATAAAGGCAATTCAGAGTTCAACAAATGCTTTAACCAGATTCCAGCTGGTTTGACAAGGAGATGACTGAATACAGCTATTTAAATTTCTAACGAGATGGCTGTGATATTTTTCTATTGCATTATAAGCTAATGAATGTTGCCCGATTAATACCAATTCAGCGACAGTTAGAATGTGCATGGTCTAATGTGTTCGTGCCATGGCCAGCTGCATAATTGCCTCATACTAATAACTATATATCCAACAACTGTTCAAACGTCATCCAGCCCTTCTCCGGCTTCGAGAGGGGCTTGACCTCATTTGTGAAAATTAGACAGGATTTAGTCTCATTTACAAAGCGCAACAAACGAGCGAAACAACGCGTGTATCACTTTTTGTGCAGTACCATATATCGCTTTACAACAAACTACAACCGTATACAGTGGACACAACACGTTCCACCAAACCAGTTGTGTGACAGTTCAGTTCTATTCTGCACACCGTTGTGTGGTTTTTGGAGTCCTTCGGTTCTTACTGAAAGAGAGAGTTTGCCCTGGGACGACCATGGGAGTTCTGGTTAGTTTGACGCACAGCTCAGGCACAAGAGATATGGCGCTTCGGGACGGGTAGGAGAAGGGCTGAGCGACTTTGGGAAGACGGGATCACAAGTTTGTCCGTCACCCATGCATGTGTGCCTCGCAGGAGGGTGAGACGAAGATAGGCAGAGGGAGAAAGCGGAAACTCAGCATGGGCAGTGGTAAGAGCAGGGTGAATGCTGGCACCGCAGGGTAAGTACGGCATACTTGTGAGACAAAGCTGCGAATGAAACTTGGCGGCACCGGTCGTTTGCTCACTGTCGCCTCTGAATTGTTCACTACCTAGGCCGTAACGAGTGATTGTATTGTCTGTACAAAATATGTCTTTAATATTAACTGTAATGTCAAATATTTAAAATGTCCGTGTGGATGTGAAATAGAACAAGAAATCAGTGAGGAATTGCAGAGATATGCGATAAGACGGCCATAAAAGCTGACAGATCTATCCGGCAGATGATTCCCGTAGGAAATATTGGCTATTAAATGGGACACAAACGGAGTAATGGGGGCCCGGTCACTCATTGGGTAGCACTGCGCGTCACACCTCCAGGTTTGCGGGTTCGAGTCCCGCCTCCGCTCTTAATGTGTGTGCGCGCGCGCGTGCGCAGTTTGCATGCTCTCCCTGCGCCTAGCTGGTTTCCTCCCGTTCAGTAGTCTAAGGGCGTGTTTCTCTAAATTACCTATAATGAATGAGTAAGTCCCTCCAGCCGAATCTCAACCTAAACGTATCTTTTCGAATAGCAGGTAAATCTTGGGAATTGCGTGTGATTATAACTGATTTATAGTATCTGGAGAGAATAGGTATTTAGTTAATAATCAGAAGCAAGGCCACGTAGAGAATCCTCCCAAATGGATACCAGTTGTTTATTTAGGAAAATTAAAAATTTGTGCGCACGCGATTATCGGTAGAGGCGTATTCAGAGATCGAGTCATTCCGTTTATTGTTTGTAGCGGACGGTGTACGATTGTCTATTAAGTGATTGATTCATTTATAATAACTACATTATTAATAATATTAATAATAATGTTTACCCTGCATCATCGTTATTTTTTTCAGCTACGGAGTTAAAAGATGTGTGTATGGAAAATAAGTTGAATAGACTGCAAGTTGGATACAGTCGCCATGTCAGTCTTTCATAATCAACGAGCACTACGTAATATTTACGTCGGAAAATCGGGGCCGGGGATCCCGGCATGGCAAAGACGTGAGAATGTAGAAGCAATACATACAGTGTGTGTCAAAGCGATATAGCGCAGTTTAACCACTAGAGGGTTCTCTTGACCTTAAAAGAGCCAATGACAAGTTAGGCAAAATGTATGCCAACCAACGCGAGTTTTTACGGAATCTTCTTACAGTGATTTATTTAACATAAAATTAAAGTTTATTACTGAAAAACTTTTCAACTCTAGTCAGTGTGTTTCTGATTAACTCATACATTTCCATCCTGAATATTATGTCTATTTTCAGGTGTTGTGTAGTGTATGGTCTAATTTATTCAGTAACATTGTCACCAATTATCCTGTACTCTTAGTCATCTTAATAATAAGCAGGTCTCACCTCCAGTGAAATTATAGTTGCAAAAGAGATATTACCCATAGGCAACCAGTTCAAATAAATAGGCCAGTATGTCACCTGTGGCACAGTGGCACACTTCTAGTGCATGAGATCTGTGAATGAAGAGTTCACATGTTCTCTTGTAAACTCATGATTACACAGGTTTCCTCTGTGACCTACAGAGTCGTGCTGCAGCCTAAGAACATGCAGCTGGGCAAAATGGTTAAAATTGCCCATATTATATTTCTCATTGTATGAGTTTGTGCCCTGTGATGGACTGGTATCTCATCCAGAGTATTTCCATGCCTCATTTCCTGGGTTCCTTGATTCACCAGTACCCTGCATTGGATAAACAGCTATTTAAGACAGATAGCATAGTATGTTCCCATTGTTGTGCTTAAAGCAGTATATGAATGAAAACAGTAATCACCCGTATACAATGTTGTACATGTAGATATTGTAAAACTAACAACCTGTGCAATTAACATGTCTGCTTCATGAGGCTGTTTTAGCAAATACTATCTTGTAGGGAAGCACTTCTTAGAGGAATTTTGTGAGGTATATAAAAAGCACAATGCACTAGATTCATGTTGTGTTACCATTAAAATTGCATCTCTGCAGTGCATGTCACACACTGTGGCTCTCAAGCAGCACTATAATTGCACTATAATCCCAGTGAGACATTTAAAAATATAATGTGCATTAATACATTTTGGAATGTATTCCATAACTACTGGCATTCTGTTGTGGGTGATCCCTATTTTGTGTCCCGCGCTCCCGATGATAGGGTCCAAGTCCATCACAACCTGGGTTTTGTGTGTTCCGTGTTTTCAGTCATGTGTAAAATCTTCTGACAGACCATGAATATATTTTACATAATATGCTTATGATGACTCATCGTTATCGATGTCAGCGTCCTCTTTCCCGTGGGGAACATTGTTAGGTGCTCTGAAATCCAATGAGGGCAATCTGGGAGAGGCACACCTTACCACAGATGGAACAGGAGAGGCCTTCTCCTGGGTCCAACTGGTGATGGAATTGTTGAGGTCAACATCTCCATCGTCCCTCCATCTTCTTGGTCCAGTGGGTTTCGAAGTACTCTACCCCCTCCTTGATGGTTATACGCCACTTAATGCAGTAATGCAGTCTGCTGTGAGGGTTTTAAGGTGCACAGGGAGGATGTTGAAGGCCTAAAGGGTTGTCAGGATGTGATCGTGGAACCACTTCTTCAGGCCACCAAGGGGGCGTTGTCTTTCTGCAATGATTTAGGCATCTGGAAGATATATCTGACCCATGGGAGCTGGCAGTGGAAGAGCATACATCTATTTAATGCTGGATTTCCACATATGGGACTCAGTCCTCCCAAGTAAGTTCCAAGAATCGTTGTAGGATTTCCAGGGTACATACATGTCGACGGTACGCAGTCCAGGCTTCGCAGCCATATAAAAGGGTGGATATGCAGACCTTTGTTGACATCCTCAGGTTCCAGTTCAGAAAGATACATTGTTTAAGGTGTTCAAAGCGTGCTAACAAGCAACTGACACTCCTTGTCCAATTGGCAGGAATTGGAAGCCATGGTGCCGAGGTAAGGAAAGGAGGATGTCCATCTAAGGAAACCTTTCCCTAGCTGCACTGATGGAAGATCATTATCTCTGGTGGGATCATAGTGCAGGGTTCTGTCTTCTTTACACTCAGTTTGAGACTTACCCATGTATAGACTTTATCAGTGAAGGCAAAGTTGACTGGTTGCTGCTGTTCTCTTCTCTGAGAGCAACGAAACAACAAAAATCATGTCAATGGTGTGTCTGTCTGCTCTTAATCCACACTCTGACACTCTGGAAGAATGCAGTGACCCTCTATGTTGATGGGGGTTTTCTGGGCAAACGGGACATGACAGGCACTGATGTCCAGTACCCCGCAGTAGAGACATAGCCCTTTTTTAGGGCCAGCATGCACTTTCCTCAAGGATCAGACAGGCAATATCCTTGAGTTCCTCAGCAGACTTTATCGGGTACTGGGGACCCTGTTGAGGGCATGTTCACCAGTACTCGTGGAGATGGCTGTTGAGATTGGATGCATTGGGTCCAGCTAGCAGTCAATGAGAGTCCAGTATTATGACAAGCAAGCTCAGTTACCACCTTGGAATTCAGGTCATTCAGAGTGCATAAGGCAGCCCCGTTCCAACTGCTCTCAGCACCAAGTATCTGAAACTCCATCTAGTATTCGGTTGAAGAGCATCTTCCCTGAGTGAGTTGGAGGAGCTGTTCAACTGCTGCTATTTTGCGGGCAAGGTGATCAAACATGGACCTGAACTCTGTGAAGGACCAGTCATACCTCGACACTTTCTCATCCCCACGCCCTGACGCAGCAGTCACCCAGTTGAATGCTCTCCCTGTGAGGCATGAAATGGCAATGGCAATATAGGACCGCTCAGGTAGTGTCAGCTAATGTGCAAAAATCCACAAAATACTTGAGGAGCCAGGAGTGCAAAGATATCCCACAACTGTTCCCACAGTCTGCATTGTAACCTTTTTCTTGTAAATTGTAACAATGGCCAAATTCTTCCATTGCTGAGGTATGTCCAAATGCCGTCAGAGCTGGGCACCTAGTGTGTTGGCTTTGTCGGACAACATGCCACACAGTGCCCAGAACTGCATCCAGCACCCTCAGGAAACTCCAGGGGGGTGGCACAGTAAGGGGACCACCGCCCAGCAACTTCTGCATACCCCTATTACGAGTCCCCTAGGGGTGAAGACCCAGCCAGGTAGAATGTAGCCAAGTGAGAATGAAGAGTCTTCTGGAGTGGCAATGGAGGGTTTGTGGGCCAGGAGCTGCAGCAAGCTGGAGGCCAAAGAGAGGGAATGGCTGCAATGGCTGCTGCAGGACCATCAGGACCTCTTTATGGCCACAGAGGAGAACTGTACGAGGACCAAGCTGGTGCATCACCACATCAACACTGGCGATGCCACACCAGTCTGCCTGGCTAAACTACAGATGGCGGAGGAGAAGGTCCGTCAGATGGCTGTGATGAGTGTCACTGATCGCTCCTTCAGCCCATGGGATGCCCCTACTGTCCTTGTCCGCAGGGATGACAGATGGCGGTTCTGTGTAGGCTACTGCAGCCTCAACGCTGACACTAAGCCTGACTCCTACCCCCTCAACTGCATCAATGATGAGCTTGATGCGCTGTCCAACTTCCAGTGGTTCTGTTCACTGGACCTTTGGAGTAGCTACTGACAGGTGGCCATGGCAGGTGAGGCAAATGAAAAGATCATGCTTGGCCAGGGGTTGTGGTAGTTTAAGGTTATGGCCTTTGGACTGTGTAATGTGCATGCCACCTTTGTGTGCCTCATAGAGTGGGTGCTGGAGGGGATCCAACAGAGCCACTACCTTGTATACCTGGATTACCTGGTGGTCCATGCCCTGAGACTGGAGCACGTGGAGCAGAACCTCTGCAAGATGCTGCCTGTCATCCAATGGGTGGGGCCAAAACTGAATTTTGCAAAGTGGCATGTGTTTCAATGCTAGGTGCCCTTTCTGGGTCACATGATCAGTGGCCAGTGGCCCACTCCAGCTACAGTGAGCAACCTGCCTCTGATTACCACAGGTTTGTTCAGAGCTTCTCAAACACGGCACCCCTCCATCACCTTACCACAAAGGAGGCACAGTGGCAGTGGACATCAGAATGCCAGGTGGCATTCCCTCAGCTAAAGACTGCTACCCTGGTGCCGTCCTCCCGCAGTACTGCTGTCCCACTATTGGGGGACTGTGACACTTCTGGCCTTACCTGTACAGGGTTCACTTCACACTGCGGCTGGACCATGCCTTCCGCATGTGGCTTCTCAGCTTCAAGGAATCAGAGTGGCAGGCAGCCCGGTGGGTTGAAGAGTTGCAGACCAACTTCTTCTTCAGCAACGCCAGGCTGAGATCTGCATAACAGTGGGGGTGGCTGCAGGGGGCACTGCCAGGCACTCGGGGCAGGCACGTCCACCACCTTTTCTCCCCCCAGGTGCAGTAGTTCAAATGGGCATGAAACCATACCCAGGTGGTGCAGTAACCAGAGAGGTGGTCCAGCAGACTCCGACTCGAGACCAAACGCCTGATGAGGAGGGGGCAGAGATAGAAGAGGTTTTCAGGCCTGAAGAGCTAAGGCCGGCCCAGGAGGCAGATCCAGAGATGGTGCTGCTGAGGGGCTGGCTGCATGAAGGACAGTGACCAGAGTAGCAAGAGGTGACCCCCTTGGACCCTACCCTAAATGCCTACATCTGCCAATGGGAGAGCTTGCAGCAGAGGGGCGGGTTGCTGTTCCACCAGTGGCAGCTGCGTGTCCCCTGTGTGCTATGGTTCCAGGTCCTGCAGGCGAACCATAGGCTGCTGGGGGTGGGACATTTCGGGACCAAGAAGACTTTCCACTGCCTGGGCAACTCTTCTACTGGCCCAGGTGCCACAGGGATGTGAAACTACACATCCACTGCTGCAAAGCCTGCACCACCCAGAAGGGGCCACCTGAACTGTGCCAGGGAATCTGAGCCACCCGGATTGCCTCCATTTCAGTTCCAGCTTAGACCCTCCCATGAAATGAATGGCATATAGGGCAACAAGTACTCTCCTTAAGTGTTTGTTGTTTTACAAGGATTGGTTGCTAGCCCGACAGTCACACTCTCACACAATGGGCAATTTTACAGTGCAGCCAAGTAGCCAAGAATACATGACTTTGGACTGTGGAAGGAAACCAGAGTACCCAGAGGAGACCCATGCAGGCATGGGGAGAACATGCAAACTCCGCACAGAAAGGCCCCAGCCTAGAATCAAACGCAGAACCTTCTTGCTGTTAGGCAGATGTGCTCACCACTCAGCCATTGTGCCACCCTCAACAGTACACGACCCCCCTTTTAAAGTGTTATCTGGCCAGCTGGTGCACCGTCTGCAGATGCTCCCAGGGCCGGCACAGGTACTCCAGGCCCAGTGTTGTCAGCAGGTCCGGCTCTGGGGGTGGGCTAAAAACCAGGTCCACGGGGGTTTGTAGCTCCCGACCAAACATGAGGGTGGCTGGGGAGCATCCAGGGCTGTCCTGCACCATAATTCAGTATGCCCAAAGCACCAGGCGAAGATACGAGTCCCAGTCGTCTTCATGTTGCGACATGAGAATGGCGAGTTGTGCAGCTAGGGTACGGTGAAACCATTCCACCAGTCCGTCGCTTTGGGGGTGGTGCAGGTCTTCACAGTTCAGACTAAAGAGCTGAATCAAGTCGACCCTGTGACACAATTCGCTGCATCGTTGGTCTGGGATACAAGTCCTTCCAGGTCACGGAGTTCAGACACTGATAGTCCATGCAGAACCACCAGGAGCCATCCTTCTCCTTTACAAGGACTGCCGGAATGCTCGATCACTCCCTCTGTCACTATCTCCCAGCTCCATTGGTCCACTGCTTCCCTCTTCGTCAGGGCCAGCTGGTGAGGTGGCAGACAGATGGGCGAGGCATCCCCCGTTTCGATGTGGTGCTGCACGAAGGAGGTAGGGTGATTGGACCAGGTGGTACTAGTCCAAGAGGACTTTCAGCTCTCACTGCTGAACAGCTGCCACAACACATGCATAGCCTGCATGGTTTCAGGGGATGGCTCTGCCACTGGACTGTTGCTGGGAGGTCTGTGGATTTTGTTCGGGGTGGAGCCGGCTTTCTTCCAGGTGCTGGAAGTTGCTTTTCTCCCTTGGTGCACCGGTGATCCCTGCTGGCTCTTCAACTGCTGCACCAAAATTTTAGGTTCAGTGCCCCATTGAGGAGCCATCACCTCTGCACCAAAATGGAGAGTTACCCCCAATCCATCAATGACAGCTCTCCAACTGGACAGCAGATCCAGCCTGACGATGCAGGAGTCTCTGATGTGTGTAAGCCAGACATCCTGCTCCACTGTCCTCCTTGCCAGCGTGACACACAGTCACTTCCCTTTCATGCGGGTGCTGACACTGGTCATTAACATCAGTCAGACCTCTGTCATCTCCCAGCCAGGTGGGGCTGCCTGCTCTGAGCCTGGGAGGACTCTGTGGTACACAAGAGTTATGGTGGACCCTGTGTCCAACAGAGCTCTAGACAGGGTGTCTTCTATCCGCCAGTCAAAGATGAGCTCATTGTCATCATTGAGCTGGCCCACCCCATGAGTCAGTGCAAGGAGTTTGTTTATCTGCAGCTTAGGTGATGCCCCCCTCACGGCACCATCTGCTGGAAGTTTCCCAGTGACGAGGAGCCGGGGCAGGGCAATCACAGGCAGAGTGGCCTGGTTAACCGCAGCGATGGCAGAGCGAATGGTGCTGGTGGCCTTTCCTCCTCTGCAACTCTACTGTATACTGGCACACAGGCTTTTCCTCCACCTCGTCTGGGTTCTCTACAGCACAGACATGGCTTTGCAGCAGGAGGCGCAGTGCAGCGAGGATCTCTTCTGCTCTCTCTACCTCTGCCAGTGTGCTAGATAGCGTGGCTGGTGCTAGCAAGTGGACATGCTGGCGTAGCCACTCCGGGGGCAATACTCACACAAAAGCATGTAGTGCCAGTTCTTCCTGCTCAGCACGTGTGAACTGGGCATATCCGCTCGGTGCATAAAGCTGTAGCAGCAAGCTCACCCAGCATCTCCCCTTCCCAGTGCCAGTGATCCATCAGCTTCTGTCTGTAAATGAACAGACTTTAGACTTAGCTTTCAACACAAGAGCATATACTGACAACCATTACAACCCAACAACTGTACACCATACAACCTGGGGATTAGGCTTGCTAGCCCCCACACACATTCTTATGGTAACATTATAACACGGTCTGCACAAGAATACACTGTACATTAAAACACCTTACTGGGCAGTACAACACAACAATATATAACACTATTTACACGTATTTACAATGGGCACTGTGCTAGGGAATCCGAGATACCCGGATTCCGTCCATTTTGGCCTCAGTGTCAAAGTATCTTTTGATGTATTTTAAATGAACAAGAATACCAGATGCGTGCTTTAGTTGGGAAACATTTGTAGCCTGGACTTCAGGTTCGAACACGAAAATATTCCTCATTTCTGTAAATTAAGATGAGCCGCCCCAGTTCTAGATGACGCCCATCGAAGTTGTCTGGATTCATTATGAAAATAGTACACATCAACGACTAAGAATCCTTTAAAAGCCGAAGGACATATAATACCGTATATCATAATAGAGTCTCCTTTATATTCATCTATGAATCACGTCCGTGAAAGCCTTTGGGTCACGTACTCGTCAGCGTATGTTTAACATCGGATACTCGGGTGCTTCTACAAGGAGGAACGTGACAACTCGTGGAGGGCAAAAGATTACGTGGTCCTAACCTTCCTACAGAATAATGAGGGATAATTAAGATTAGAAATTCTGAGGCTATTTAGATAAATACGCATGATTCAAGACCTAGGATAAGAGGTATGAAGTTACCACTTAACACACTACATTGTTCCGTCACATGGCAGCCCCATGCCTTGTGCTACAGACGAGATTTGTGATTGGCCGATCAGGAGATTGTAGTACTCTCATATAATGTAATCTTCCGCAATTTAGGGTTCGTACAGTTTTTTTCGCCTTAAATAGTATAGACAAAACGTTGAAACGAATTAATATACATATGGGAATTAAAAGATATACATTAAATATATTTTAAATGTATTACTTGGTCGTCGGCTAGAAACATTGCTAAATAATTTCAGTGTCGGAGAGATACACTATAGAGCGTAAGTAGAACCGGCAAGAGAGAGGGTTCACCTTGAGCTAGTGGCTTCGGCTGTATCACGTCAGTCTGCGAAGTCTTTCGGCGAGATCGGGTGAGTTGGTCTCCGGTGGCTATAGCTTTCTGCATATTCAAGACCCGCAAAGTACGGGGATTTCCTTTTCGTTTTTGTTAGCCGTCATGCCGCAATATAACGTTTGCGTGGTCTGTAAACGGTCTGTTAAGCAGCCGTCATCTTATATCAAAGTTGATACAGATAGGTGTCACTGGTTAACATGTAACGTCTGATCGAAGGAAGCTGCTATGGTGTCTTTCACGAATAGCGGGCTAATTAGCCACCTGATTAACTTATATTGGCCATTTAAGATGCTGGGATTTCTGTTGATATCCAGCCTGATGTTATTCGAGTCGTTCTTCTAGAAATCATGTAATCGTGATTTGGTAAAACTGTCGTCTGATCCTACTGCTATGAGTAGGTGCATTCTAGGTATGGGTACCATGTCGCTTTAAGTACATAAATAAGCAAGGAGCCGTCCGACTTGGTGGAAAACTAGTTAACAGCGTTGTCGAATATGTTGGCATAGCGCCTGACTGAATAAACTGATGTCGCGATAGTGGACCTTGGGGAGGGTCTTTTTTAAACTGTACTTAGAAGGGGGTCTCACTCAGTATTCTGTGCTGCCCTTTCTCGGTGGAATGCATTTCTGCAGGCCGGCCATCGTGATGCGCCCCCTCCCCCCCCTAAGCCCCCCGGCGAGGGGTAACATGAGGCATACACAGAGACGTGACTGCCAGCACATCGGCCCACAGCCGGGATCAGAACTGCTTTCCACAGTTCAGCCTGATACTGGACTATTACCACTTTTTAGTAGTGTTTGGGGGTGCTGGACACCTTGCTATGTTGTCTACATGGCGCTGATGTATAAATGTTTTAATATAACCGTTGCCTGCGTATCATTTGTGCCAAAGGCAAACGAATATATGCGGTGGGGAAAATAGCCGGCGGCACTGGGTTTTCCCTCACCCTCTCATTCAATGTGCCATCATTACGGAAATGAGGCCCAGTTCGGCTCCTTTTCAACTTAAAACTACGTAGGTTCGCCATAACGCTTGTCTTGCGACTACGCTCGACATAAAGGGGCAGTCCCCTCGAATTTCACATCTCTCCCCTTCTGTTGCGTGCGTGTGGTCCTTCTTCACGACTGCGTTTCACGAAGTCACCGTTTTTTTTTTTCTCTTCCTGAGATGATGCTGAGTCTCGGTTTCTCGCTGCCTTTGCTGTTTTTTTATGTCCAGTTCGCTATTGGCTGAAGCGCTGTCCATCAGCCTATCACCTGACCGCCGGTACCCCTCCTCTTTCTCCCTTTCCTCCGCATCTCTGCGGCTTATTGCCCTCGCTGCGCAGTATACCGCGTGTTCCGCTGAAGTCTTTCGTAAGCTTCCGACTTAAACTATGTGGAAGAAAGCTAGGAAACAACGAATGCCTCGTTGCTTAACGTACTGCGTAGTTTTACATAAAGCAGCTTTTTAAATTTCTTTAAAACTATGGCCATCTGTTTTAATTTTCCGTGACTTAAATATTGTTGAGGTTATGCTATTCAGGCACAGTTTCACTAATTTGACTAAGTTAAGGAAATCTAAGGTGTTTTTAAATAGGAGTAAGAGGATCTAGGACCTGCAATCAGATTTGCTCTAAACGATTTTGGTAAACCCACGTGTGTGGTTAAGACATCATCAGAGGCTGAGATGTGGTTTTGCTGCTGGCTCAAGTTGCTGTCACGTGGGTGGGCTATGCTTGAATGAAATGCCCTGCTTGTATGAAAGGGTGTGGTTCTGAGTGACTGCCAAATTGAACATTCTCAGTAACAGTCTGGTTCCGCTCAAGTTCTGAAGGTTTACGTTTGCTGGACGAAGCTGTACATAGAGGCTTGAAATGACTGTCAAGATCAGAGCTGAGTCAGTTGATGCATCAACTTTGAGGGGCCCACGTTGTCCTGACTGTAGCAGAACAGTTTGGGATGTCCCCCCAAGGTGACTCATTGGACACATTTTACTCACTCTGTGGTGTACGTGCAGCTTTGCCAGGTGCTAGCAGGCAGCGTTAACCAGCCTGTGGTCTCTGGGAAGCAGAATGAGGAGGAATTAACTGACTCACACAGGCTCCCACTCATCTTGCATACTGAGTGTCTCATTTTGAGACCTCTTAATGCATAGCAGTGTGCATTAGTCACCTACAGGAGTAGCCTATTCCTGAAAATGCCCTGCTTGAAATAGCCAGTGAACATTACTGGAGGACTTTGAGTGCCTGCTGGAGTCCTGACATATAATGTCCCCCCCCAAGTTGTGTGTCCTGAGTCTCTGCATTGGGGCGGGGTAGTAGCGTGTTTGACACGTGTTCTGTAGGCAGTAGGATTTACCCTGGAGCTGTTGACTGCTGTTCACTGACAGATTTGTGGAGTTAGTGGCATGTCCCCGTTATTCATGGGTGACTGGCACTCCCTTTTCCTCTGTTTAGAGGACAGCCCCTGTCATAGGAGCATCTGTCCATTTGCTAATATCCTCATGCTCCTGTGTCCCTGGATGTATATAGCCAGGTCAATCTGCGAAGTGTGTGGGGCATGTCTAGTTACTGGCAAGACCTTCAATAGGGGCATCATGAAGCCCTGGCAATACAGATGCTGAACTGTTGCTTTAGCATTGTACTAAAACTTTCCTGTTGCATAAAAGTGACTGAGTAGTCTTGCTGCCAAGCCTAATAACCAGGATAGCCCTTCCTGGGCCAACTCTGTAGATGAGGACCCTGGACACGTGTCAAGAGTGAGGAGGGTATTTTTAACTGGAGGCATGCTGCACTGGATCTGACCTTGAGGGTGTACCTCAGAAGTGACAACTGTTTTGTCCTTTTAACTGTGGATGAGTTCACTGGGAGTGTGAATTGGTGAATTCTGATAGGTCAACATTATACCCTTGTGTCCCCTGGGGTCAGTTGATTCCCTGACTGAATGCATCTCTGCATTAAAAATGCAGGATCGCTTGTGCAGTTCAGACTGTACACTTGATTGACACAGCTACCTGTATGGCTTTTGTACTTCAGGGACAAACTCTTTACCAATTGAAAATAAAAACTTGCGCACTCACTTTTGGCTGTGCATTTCTTCTGAGCATTTTTTTTTAATTGTCTTGGCTTAGTAACGAACACACTAAGAACATCCATACAGTAAATGCTTTATTCACTAATTATAAATGTAGCTTGTCATGGTTCTTGGTTCTTTTGATCCATCCTTTAACTGCTTATTCTGGTCAGTGTCATGCAGGGGCCTGGAGTCTATCTCAGGTAGCACAGGGCTTAAGGCTGGGGTACCCCCTGGATGGGATACTGAGTCTTTGCAGGGCACTTGCACACTACAGGTAATTTAGAGACCTAAATTAGCCCTGGGGTTAATAGGCTTGAGTTCCACATGTGGCTGCTCTTAATGATAAATTTTAGTCTTTTCAGGACCTCACTATGGGAGGAATGTGGTGTACCTAGAGGAAACCTGCAAAGCACAGTGAGAACATGCAGATTCCATGCACACAATGTTGGCGGTGTGAGGCCACAGTGCTACCCACTGAGCCCCCTTGACTTAAATTTACCACAATATTTTATGGTTCAACCTATAGCACAGTGGGCTCCAGTGTTCTGGGTCCAGATGTGTCACGTTGTATACCGACAGGAACATCTATGCTAGGACAGGGTAACTCGAGCGTCTTGAGATCTGGCTTAGAGGAAGTGTTGCTTAGTCTTTCCTGAATTAAACCAGCCCTGTCTGTTCACTTCTGCCTACCACATCTCACCCCCCTCCCCCCAACCGCATGCAGTAAAATGTGAGTCTTTTCACGTACTGTGCTGGGCCATCTCCAGAACAGGCCCTACCATGAGCTCTTTAGCGGCCTCTGCTGTGCCTGTCTGCTCTCCTTAGCTTTCCACTCTACATGTACAGAGAACCTCAGCTTTGTGGAAACTATGAACCGTGAGCAGGTCCCAAATGACACAGCGGTGTTTCTCCCACTAACCCTGGCATCTTGTAGGCAGCAGTGTGGTTAGCTCTTGCCATTACCTTGGCTTCTCAAGGTTTAACAGTGATTTCACATGCCTAATAGTATAGGGCTGCTACTGTTGTGCTAAATTTGCAAAGGACTTGTGTTTTTCAAGTTATGATATTTAGAAAGAGAACCAAGTATCTTCAGACTTTTTTATTCTGAATTTTAATTGATACATGCATGGACTTGTTAATGCCTGAACGGTTCTTCCATTATCTGTTTTGGGGTTCTATTAATCCTGTAGTTGGATGTCAGAACTTTGACAAAGCAGCCCCCTCCACTCGGCCATGGAGCAATATTGGTGTCTTATCTCTTCATGTCTGCATTTCAGGGCCTGTTTAAACAGACAGATTCCTTTATTTGCTCTAGGGGTGTGTCTTCAACTTGGTGAATGCTTTCTCTGAGCCTTTTCTTTCACAACATGGCCTGCTATCAGTCAAGCAAGTGAATTTCTGTTAGTTTTTTATTTTGAAATGTGGCACGTGACTGAATGAGAAGGTGATGGATTCTAGCATCTGACCATTTCCTGTAAATCTTTTGGCTCTGATTCACAAGGGGTTAAACATCTCTGGACTAACATCACAAGTTTTGGCATTGTAGTTAATGCTTCCTGATTTTAAATGGAAAGGCCTTTCACATACTCCTGAATAAAGAATTTAGCAAGTATAGTTTAAATCTACGATTGTTGGACCTAACATCTCCTTTTTATATCTGACACTGTCTACAGTAATTTTTCACTTGCAACGTGTACTGTTTCCGGCTGTCTAGTAAAATCATGTTAAATCTCTTCACCTGGTTTAGTAGATTAAGCTCACTCACTGTTGTAACAGGAAAACGTATGACAATTTCTGATTTTCTTGGATGTAGGAACAGATAGATCAGACTCTGAAATGAATCCATCCTGGAAGAGCTGCATTTGCTGTCCTGAAATGATCTCTAAGCCAAGGGCAGTGTGTCCTCTACTGCATTTTCTGGGATCAGATGGGTTTTCCTGCTTAGATAATTGTGCTGTGTCAGGTTCAGAGCCCCAGGTGAATAAGCTTATATTTCTAGAGAGGCTGTGGCCTCTAGGTGCTGCCCCAGAGGGCCTGTGTCTGTATTGCAGAGGTGTCTCCCTGGGGAATGGGTGTAGTACTTGTGCTGGAATGTGTATACTCATTTTAATAAATAAGCCCTGGAAGAGTTATGGCACACATTACATGTGAGCTTGGCTGCTCCTCAGGAACTTTGGCATACAAAATTTAAGAAATGTTGTGATGCCTGATTTCTGAAACATTCAAGTAATTACATGTGTAGTTAACCATGTATACCAGTATATCACTTATTTGTAATTGGGTGTACATGCTTAATGTAAAATCACAAGTCATGTCAAACACTGAATAGTGCAAACTTTATCATTCACTGACCTGTTTGATGCATTTTAAACAGACTGAGAATCCTGAGTGACTTTCTGTTGCCTAGATTGCAGAAGCACACTAACTGCTGTAAGGTCTAAGAATGGGAATATCCTGACCAGGGAAACCTTGGGGTAGGATTAGTACTGGGGCAGTGCTCTGCCAGAGTGCCAGCTTTTGTGTTGCTGCTGGAACTCAGGTTTCTGAACATGGAGTGTCAAAGATCAAACAGCCTGATTCCGCCCCCAGTTGTCATTTGGCAAATTCTTAACTGACTGGCAGAATTGTGAGCATTAACGAGGTAGCACAATGATTGTTGTCTTTTGGTACCCCCTTATGCAGCATTTAGATGTTCTATATTGCAGCCTTCAGAAGAGGGAAGATGCCTGGCCTGAGTTTCACTCTTGACTTTGTGTGTTGTTCTCCTTCCTAGGACCTCACCAACCAGTACCACTCCAATCATGCCCCAGTCAAAGCCCCAAGACATGGGTTCAGCCTTCATCCAGACGCAGCAGCTCAATGCAGCTATGGCAGACACCTTCCTGGAGCATCTGTGCCTGCTGGACATCGACTCAAAGCCCACCACAGCTCGCAACACCGGCATCATCTGCACCATCGGTCAGCTGGCTATCCACCGATCTCTGCATGCTTGTTGGTTCTGCTGATCAGCTGTTTGTTTCTTCAGCTCAAAGCTATGGCGATGGCCGGATGTGTGCCAGGCTAAACGGTAGTTTCTTGGCTTTGAACCGCCCTCTTACGTTCCCTTGCAGGTCCAGTCTCCCGCTCTGTTGAGATGCTGAAGGAGATGATCAAGTCCGGCATGAACATTGCCCGTCTGAACTTCTCTCATGGCTCTCACGAGGTGGATATCGCTGCTCTAGCCCTCATTTTGGCATTTGAAATGTCTGCTTGTGTGAAAGGCAATCTGTCCCTGTGCCCTTTTCTGACCTGCTGCCACAGTCTGTTACCGACCCAGCATTTAGTAGCTGGCCAGAGATTTGACCTTGTGACTTTTCCCCTTTAACAGGGCATTTACCCTCTGGTGATAAATGGGGCCATGGAGTACCCCCCATCTGGCTGTTTGATATTCCACCCTTCTGACATTCAGACCCCTTTGAAAGCTGTGTGCCTAGTTCTTCACACTGCCTCCCATGTTTAATCAAGCCAACCATATTACTATGCTTAACTGATAACAAAATGGTATAGGTGTTGGGGCCAAATGAGATCATTTCAAGATCTTCCATTTAGTGTCCTCCACGACAGTGTGTAGAGACCACTTTCCAAGTGCTTTTGTCAGTGCCAGCTTAAGATCAAGTCTTGAACCCCATCCACTGAATTATGATACAAGACATAATGTCAGAAAGACAGCCATGTGTCTTTAAAGAAATCAGTTATTCAGTTATATGGCAAGTTATGATCAGTGGGTAGGCTTAAATGTAAGTTAATGCTGCATTTTTGTAATAGACAATTGCATGTTGGAATGGATTTTTCTTTTGAGAACCTAGGAACAACCTCGTCAGAATGTAAAGTGTGATTATGCAGTTGATCATTAGATGTAATCAGATGTATTGTCTGTTGGTGGCTCTCATCCCATTTCAGCCTCTAAATGTTCACTTAAAGGTTTTGTAGTTTACCTGAGCCTGTTCCAGATTCTTATGAGGAAAATGTGTTCTCCATCTAAGGTAACACCTGCTATCAGTGGGGGTGGTGGTAAAGTCCAGTTGGCCCTCTTCACTTTAATGACCCCCCCCCCAGCTCTCTCTCGAGTAATCGATTAGCTGGGGTTTTTAAATTTAAGATACTTAAGCACCATGTCTGTCATTGGATAAATCAGGCTTCAAAACCCATGTGAGTATCTTGCACTGATGGAACCAAGATTGCCTAGTTCAGGATGCTCCCGACCACCATGGGTTTTGGTGTCTCCTTTGTCCCATCACTACTAAGGTGTCCTATTTTTGCTGGGGAATTAAAACTTGATTGGATTTCTAACAGAGTAATTGATTTGAGTGATGCTGTAAGACCTCTCGTAGCGCAAAGCTGCTTTCCTTTGTTATGAGGCCCCCCCAGTGAAGCTATTGCCCATAGGGCTTATCTTTAGCTGGTTTTGCACTTGTGTCCTCTCCGCACGTGTCTCCGCCCCTCAGCTCATGCTGTGCACCAAAGAAGCATCTGACTTATTTATAGGTATCGGTAACAAAATCTCATTAGGTGAAACTTAACTCTGTTCTAAATTCAAAAGCAGGCTGAGTTCAGGAAGCCTTAGCGTATCCTCAGACTAGCAAGTGACTACCCAATATGGGAAATGGCTTGTAGTATTGGAGTGGTTAACTTCGTGCAAGAAGTGCATCAGTGTTAGCCTGCTGCATTTTATGGTGCAGGTTGTGCTGTGTGGTACAGGTGTCTCCATGATGGTCCCAGCATTATTCTGACTTCTGATGCAGCCATTGTCATTTTCTAATTTGGAGCAGGCTTTGATCATTTGTTCTTGCCAGTAATTCTCTGCTTGCTCAAAGCAGTCTTGTTTACATTTCTCTTTACCTCAGTTCTTATGAGATGGTCCCTTGGAAGATTATAGGTTTGAGACTCAGACCAGATCCATGTGATCCAGCTTAGATCTTCTGTACCTCCCTTTTTGGCAACCAGTAAAGCAAACACCATATAGTCAAACCTGCCAGTTTGCAGGCGTCAAAGTATCTGATCATTTGAACACCTGGCTTCCTCCTTTCTGGTGTATAATTATGGGAGAAAAGGTGGTTAACATCTTCCTGTATGTGATCCGAGTATGAAACCAAAATTGTAGTACTTACTAGTAGGTTTGCGATTTTAAAAAAATTCCCAAATTACTATGCTTACTGACCCTGCTGTGCTGTCCTTTCCAGTATCAGGAATTTGTTTTGGTTGGGACTTATTTCGAAATATAGTAGGCTGAGGATTAAAACACCATCTTTTATTATTGAAAGACTTGGGAGTCATTCTGCTAAAAGCTGTCTAGAAACCACACCAACTATCTCTTGATGCCTCTCTGTAGTACCATGGTGAGACTATCAAGAACGTACGGGAGGCTGAGGCAAGCTTTGAACCTGGCAGCATTCACTTCCGGCCCATTGGCATTGCCCTGGACACCAAGGGCCCAGAGATCAGGACGGGACTCATCAAGGGCGTGAGTTGACCTTTCATAGCTCACACAAATACACCATGCCGTACAATCATGCATAAGCAGGGGGCCATTGTCTTGGCTGTACCTCCATCTTGAGTGGTGACATCTCTTCCGTGTGTCAACCTTAGAGCGGCACTGCTGAGGTAGAGCTGGTGAAGGGAAACTCCATCAGGTTGACACTGGATGACAGCTACATCGAGAATTGTGACGACAAAGTCCTGTGGCTGGATTACAAGAACATCACCCAGGTGGTGGAAGTTGGGAGCAAAGTCTATATTGATGACGGACTGATTTCGCTCCAGGTCAAAGAGATCGGTGAGCCCTGTTTTTTTTTTTTTTTTTTTTTTTTTTTTTTAAATGTGATTCATAGATGTGGCAGCTGCTGTTGATGTGCAACCTACCATCCAGGCACTGGGAGGAGTTAAACATCTTCATTGAAATGAGTAGCTCAAGTTTGTGTTATGAATCACCTACTTGATGTGTGATGGCAGTCAACACTCTGCAATCTCATTCCAGGGTCTAACTACCTCGACTGTATAATCGAGAATGGTGGTATGCTGGGCAGCAAAAAGGGCGTAAACCTTCCTGGTGCCGCCGTGGACCTGCCTGCTGTATCAGAGAAGGACATCAAGGACCTGCAATTTGGTGTGGCGCAAGGTGTTGACATGGTGTTTGCCTCCTTCATTCGCAAGGCAGCCGATGTGCACGCTGTGCGTGCGGTGCTGGGTGAGAAGGGAAAGAACATAAAGATCATCAGCAAGCTGGAGAACCATGAAGGTGTCCGCAGGTATGCCTTGGGTGTGGGGGGGGGTTAGGGCTTAAGTCTAGAGTGAAGAGTGGCAGCCAATGTGTGAAGTACCTCTGAAGGAATATCTGATCGGCCACTGTACATGCATGGCTTGCCCATTTCGCTTTGTCTTTTTGTTAGACTTTGCTTCTACAGTGTTCAGAGTCTGAACAGGCTTTGTTTGCCACCCCAGGTTTGATGAGATTATGGAGGCCAGCGATGGCATCATGGTGGCACGTGGTGACCTGGGCATCGAGATTCCTACCGAGAAGGTCTTCCTGGCTCAGAAGATGATGATCGGCCGCTGCAACAGAGCCGGAAAGCCCATCACGTGTGCCACACAGGTAAGTGAAAGTTGGCCTCTAGTCCTTGGGATTGGGGAGGTTCAAGTCACGTCAAGGTAAATGCTTTCCTATCAGAAAGCCAAAGGTGTGATCAATGAGTCCCATTCCCCTCAGATGCTTGAGAGTATGATCAAGAAGCCGCGTCCCACCCGTGCCGAGGGCAGTGATGTGGCCAACGCTGTACTGGATGGTGCAGACTGCATCATGCTGAGCGGGGAGACCGCCAAAGGAGACTACCCTCTGGAGGCCGTCCGCACCCAGCACATGGTGAGTGGCTTGTATCCTAGGAGTTCTGTACATTTGTCAGCTCAGGGTCAGTTGGTAAGAGGTCAGGATTTGCGTAAACCAGGTGGTTAAAATATGGCAGTTTTCACTGTGTTTTCTTGCTTTCGGTTGCAAGACTTTCTTTTAACAGGCCACAATAGCTGACCCCACCCCCTTCTCTGCTGTTTTTCTGGGCTTCGACTCCCAGCAGCAGCCTTCAGCCATGTTTTGTGAGTGCTTTGCCCATGTGTGCTGAGTATGGATGTCGTGGTCTCTGAGCACCCTGCCTGTGGAACTAACACCCTGCTCTGAGTGCTTCGCCGTAAGCCAATGGTGTCACTCTCCTAAACTGACTCCACCCCTGCTGGTCCCATCCTAAATTCTGACTCCACCCCTTGTCTTCAGCAGTAGTACTTACTACACGCTTTGCTCAATCCTCACATCAACGGTTCGCTTCCTCTAACATCTTAAATGGGTGTTGTAACTCCTGCTTGTGGCCCTCTTCTCGTTTACCAGTACTAGGTTTTGTAATTAGTAGAAACCTATAGCTGGATGTTCTCACTTAGGGTTAGAGTACTAGTCTGTCTGAAGTGTGGCGTTTCCCACTTCTAACTGTGAAACAGCATTCAGTTCTGTGGCTTGAAGCAGAAGATACATGGACTTGTTTGACATGATTTAAGACTTCTCTAATTGCACTGTACTAAACCTGCTTTGCCTATTCCTGTCTTTCCATTTTCTTTTCTCCCCTCCCCCACTCTGCCTGCCTGCATCGTGGGCTGCGTCTTGGCTCCGTCTGCACGCCAGATCGCTCGTGAGGCAGAGGCCGCCATGTTCCACCGGCAGGTGTTTGAGGACTTGCGCCGCGCCAATCCGCACTCCACCGACCCGGCCGAGGCCATCGCCATCGGGGCCGTTGAAGCGTCCTTTAAGATCTTGGCCTCGGCCTTCATTGTTCTGACAGGTTCTGGAAGGTATGCGGTCAGAGAACGGGCCAGAACCGAGGGGATGGATACCCACTCGACTTGGCCTGGGCTGTGGGGCAGGGCGTGAGACCAGCATCACCGGAAGCTGGGGACAGGATTACGTGTCGGTAGAGTAGGGCCATAGGGAAAGGCAGGCAGTACTATGGAGAGAGATGACTTGGCAAATGGGTTACCACAGACCCCCTCCCCGCTTCCTTTTAAAAGAAGCCAGTCTGGATGTATCCAGAATCTGCATTCCTGCAATTGCAACCAGCTGTGTTCTGGCAGATTTGTGCCTCTGTGCATCACTAATTTGATTGCCATGCATTGTCAGTGGTCTTTTGGAGGGGTGGGTTGCCAAGTCCACCGTAGTCATCCCCCTCCATGGTGGCTGTGTGGTAGCACGTGTGACTGAGAGTAACCACATCCCTTTCCTGGGATGGCATGCTCGCATAGATCGCCCGTGAGGCGGAGGCGGCCATGTTCCACAGGCAGCTGTTTGAGGAGCTGCGTCGCTCCTCCCACCTGACCCGTGACCCCTCCGAGGCTGTCGCCGTGGGTGCTGTGGAGTCGTCCTTCAAGTGCTGTGCCAGTGCCATTGTTGTGCTCACGAAGACTGGCAGGTAAGGCTGGTGTGAGCACTGCTGACAGGTGAGGCCTCACCCACAGCTTGGAGCTGGAGGAAGGGCCACTTGCATGTACAGAAGGTGGCTGTTTGTGTGAGTGGAACAGAGAAGAACAGGTTAGTCACCAGATGGAATTACTAACACTTCAGAGTGTAAAGCTGGTCTCGTTCTGAGATGTAACGTGGATTTGCTGCCCTCATCCCTGTGCTGAACTTGGATAAAATGCTTTTTGAACAGCTTTATTGTGATTAACCTTGAATTATACTGCACATCTTTTTGACTGCCTGTACAGATGCTCTCTGGCTGTAATGCAGGCAGTAAGGCCAATATTGATAATGCTTATCTCAGACTGAATTTTACTTCAGAGAGCCATCACTAGAAGGAAAGAGGCTGCTGGCTATTAAAATATATTGAATCAGGCATGAATGAATGCCTTGATTTGAGCATAACTGTGTCCCTCTGCCATAACTGTGCAATTTACATGTAATTCGCAGCTGTCGGAGTTAGCTTTGTCTCCAAGTTTAACGTGCAGGTTAATTTAAAACCGGAAACAGTAAGACGTAATGGCACTGGGAGGAACAGATCTTGCATGCAGAGGGACTAATTTGATATGGATTCTAAAAGCTAGCTCATTCGGAGGCTGGGCTTGTCATCACTTTGCCAGAGGCAATGGCTGGAGGTGATCCCTCTGCCCACTGAAATAGTGCCTGCTCTGCAGCCAGACTTCAGCATTCACTTAAACATCTGACTACTTCCTGACCTTTTTGGTTTTGAACCATGGCATTTTCTGGCCTATTTTTAACTGTTCCAGCTATCAGTGGCATTGGCCATGATCAAGGTCAGTCTGTCCCAGTTCCTGTATGACACTGTCCCTTACAGGAGACTGATGCCAACACACTTTAAAGGTCCTCGATTGTATGCATTTTAAAGCATTCACCTGAACATGCTGCCATGTCTGCCCTCTGTTCCCAGGTCTGCCCACCTCATCTCCAGGTATAGGCCACGGGCCCCGATCATTGCCGTGACCCGTAATGGCCAGACTGCCCGTCAAGCCCACCTGTACCGTGGTATCTTCCCTGTGCTGTACAACCAGGCCGCACATGATGTCTGGGCTGAGGACGTGGACCTGCGCGTTAACTTTGCCATGGAGATGGGTGTGTATGCTTGGGCTTTACCCTCCTCCATCTATAAGACAGATGGCAATTGTCTTTGTGGTGCTGTTGGGCCCTCAAATCTTCAGGTACCTCAGATGGTACTTGGAACCTCCTATCAGCTGACTTTGCGATCCAAGTCACTGTGGGGGAGATTTTGACCATTTTAATAGCATCTTCCTGCCATAGCATATTCAGCATTTACCTCCATTTGCTTTAGCTGTCCACCCATCCAGATTTGTTCCTCTAATCTGGTCTTCCTCGGTGCCCTTTTCTTACAATCTCACCCCTTACAGGTAAGGCCAGAGGCTTCTTCAAGACTGGCGATGTGGTCATCGTCCTAACTGGCTGGCGTCCGGGATCTGGCTACACCAACACCATGCGTGTTGTCCTTGTGCCCTAAACTCCTACCTTAGGGACAGTCCTGCTCTACCCTGCCCCCCACCACTTCTGTATCAGTCACCCATGCTACCTTCACCCCTGACAGGCAATCACTGTAAAGGAAGCCCAATCTTCAGGCCTCTGCTCTCCTAAAGGCCTTTTACTCAGGCCTAGCTTTGAACAGCATGTCACACTCCACTTCTGTAGGTATTCTCACCAGTCACCAGGGTCACTATTCACTGCTAGAAGCAGAATTTGCCTACAAGTGTGTCAAACGGTTGCAGGTGCTGAAGCTTTGACCGTGGCGTCTTCCCTTGCAGACATCCTAGGAGGAAGCTTTTTGCATCAATGTATAAGTTTTTGAAGTTGGTAACTGGTTGATACAAATGGCTCCATTTAGCTGAACTATTTGTGTCCTCCTAAACAGCCCATCACATGGCTTCTAGCTGTAGCATTGCCATGCTCCGTGCTCTGCTGAGGTCTAGTAGTCCCGTCCAGTGTTTGCTATGCTTTAGGCATCTTGTCTAATTTTGAATTGGATGCCCACAGAAAAGGAAGTTCTCAAGGCATAGGATTTTTTTCTTTCCATGGAACTTGATGTTGGCACTTGTATGAGCTACACTAGATTAAACTACTTTAAAATGCATCAGGGATCAAGACTCCTGGGTGGGGGATGGTGTTATGTTGAAATGATCCCTGAAACAGAGGCATTATGTCATCTGGGAGGGAGGGGGGGTCTCTGTTCCTGTTTTGTGTTCATCAGAACCTGACTGTCAGTGACTGGGTTTGTCCTGCTGCTGTAGCTTAGCTTCTTCACTTATAGGATGTAAACTTTTTTTTTCCACTCCTGTTTTGGTGGTGACATACCTGGTGTACCATTTTGTCCTGCTTAATAAAAGAGAAGCGCACGTGGTTTGTTTGCCTTTATGCCCTGCTGATCAAAACACACATTATCTTGCCTTAACACAAACCGCTGAAGTCTTAAACTGCATGAAAACTTGTGTTGGTTACGAATGCTTTTAAAGTGACCAAGGAGCCCTGAAGTGGTTAGTTGGCATCTCCGTGAGGCCCTGGTCTTCTCCTTTGGCTGGGTCTGTATGAGCAGAGTGTAGCTTTTGGTCTGGTGCTGCCATAAAGTATTGTGAAATGTATGAACAACACACATTTCACAATACTTTGTAGCATCATAGGACCAAAAAGCATGGCCTACTGTCCAGTGACAGCTCAGTTGTAGTTATTGCATTGTGACAATGCTCTTAAGTGCTTTGAGTCCTAGGCCTAGTGTCCTCATAGAGTAAGCTAATGGACAATGGCAAGGGGCAAAACTCCCCCCAAGGTTCCTTGCCTGTGAAGGAGCCTATCCTCATCTGGATGGCACTGGCCAGTGCAGGTGCACATTAGTGCCTCTACACCAGGGCCCTGAAGAGAAAAGCTACACTGAAGACTTGGACTATAGTAGTAGTGCTAGTTGCAGGGAAGTACTCTGCATGAAACTGGTTTTTGTATGTACAAGGTGGAGAAATTTACACTAGCGTTTGTTACAGGTCAAGGTTTTAAGGTAGTCTGAGCAATGGGTTACAATACATTTCCCAAGCACAAGGTTATGAGGTGCTCTAGAGAAACTCTAGCTACAGCACTTCATACGTTTTGAAGCCTTTTGACGTGTTTATGAGCACCTTGATTTTGAAGAATTCAGACTGTTACACCCCAGATTTATTTATCCAAAGATGATACATTTTACTGCAGAAATTCAGGGTAAGTAGCATACTCCAGGCAAGCACACCATTTTATCAGTCCATGTCTTTAACCACTATCAATTATATCCATTGTATTGATAAAGGTTTTTGTCCTTGGTAGCCCCCATCTCTCATCCTCAGCCATTGAAAGCTTTATCTGTACCATAGCCTACCTGACTTGCAATAATGTCTGAGCAAGTGCTGATTAAAATCCATCAAACAAACCATTTTCTAACATATCTTGCTCAGGGTCACAGGGTGTGATAAAAATGGTTAACCTAGAGCATTGGTGACACTGGGTTCTTTGGTGTCTAGAGTGAAATATTAAAATTAGGTTTGGAGATTATATTCCTAAGGCTCTGTAAGCGGTGGCTCTAGGATGGCCTTACATACCTGATGACTTCATGTGTGAATAGGTGCTGAAGTGTCCTCTCCAGGTATAACCTCTCCTGTTTGTTATTCAGCCTGAAGCAGTATCAGTCTAAACAGTTACTAAAATGTTCCTGGATGCATAAAAAAAACCAACACTGCCACTTTTTTGTTTCCATACCAACAGACAGCTTCAATAAAATTACACATACACAAAGACATCAGACTGAAAACAGCCCTTTAATGAGACGAGTATAAGGTGGAGCTGGCCCAGAGCTCAGGTTGGAGGAACAGCAGAGGGGTCATTGGGTGTCCTGGTTGTAAACCACACCCACTTGCTGTCTGGCCTTGTCCATGATTTCAGCCAGCAGGTAGGAGTCTGCCAGTGACATCCGGCTGCTCTCTCTCAGACCTGGGGAAGGATTGAGTTTTTTACCTTCACGTGTTATTCATCCAGCTCGAGTCAATAGTCTGTGACAACAGGATAAAATGAATGACAGTTCTGACAGCCATTTGGAGTTTGTCAGAGGAGTAACAGCAGAAAAACAAACAGGCTCCCTTGCAGCAGTCAGAACCACCAAATCACTGATGCATATGCGACAACAGAATATCTCAAGTATTTCTGTGTCAGATTCTTAGCTCACCTGTTGTATTACAAAAGCTCCCTAGTGCTAGGCTGGCCAAATTAACAAGCAAACGCCACCCAACGTCATACATGGCTCATTTTAACGTCACATGCATAGTACTGCCTTGCATGTCACCAGAAATGAATTGAATTGTTCTGCAAAAAAGAGCATCCCTGACTCCTGAGTGGAATTATCAATAAGGTAAAACAGACTGATACACAAAACCTGAATGCATATAGTAGAGGGCAGTGCTTGTGTAATAAGTGGAGACGTGTGCTGCAGCTCGAGTCACACGCGCCGTCACGTGTGCTTAACGACAAAGAAAAACCCCCAGAAAACGTCCAGACAAACAAAAGCTTTTGCTGTCTGATCTCTCAAAGGATCTGAACTCCATCCAGCTGGCCACTCACTGGCTTGTGTAATAAGCAATATGTGTGAACTGAAAGTGAGGAAATGCAGTGCGTACACAGGCGATATTTCAGGACAGACCTCTGCGCAGACACCGGCGAACCTCCTCCGCCTCATAGCGCATGCCGGTGCTGTTTAGGAAGTTGAGGGGGACCGATGGCTCCGGCAGTGGATACTGGGTCTCCTTGCCATTCACGACCAGGGTGGTAGGACACCACATGTGGCAGGGGACCTGAGGGACAGGGGTGTTTATTCTTCAACATAAAGCCAAAGGGGTAAGAACTTCAAGCCCTCTGGGACAGCATGTGTGTGTCAGTGTGTGTGAACTTGTGTCTACATCCCATCCTGTTTGTATCGCAGTTACGTGATCCCCAGGGTGAAATAACTGCGGACTGGTATCAAGGTTGCCTGACTGGCATGCCAGAGCCCACCCACCTTGATCATCCCCTTGGTGCCAATGATAGTGGCATCATTGGGAAGCTCCACAGCAATGCTACAGGTGATCACAGCCATTCTGTTGCCTGTGAACTTCAGGACAACGACCATGGCTTCATCTACACCTGGCAAGACACCATCACTTTTGATTGGTAATATAAAACGAGTGCGCACCTAACCACCACTCCTACCTCCAGTGATAATCTGCAGGACTTTCAGAAACATTGCTAAATCGGGGATGTGTGAAAGACACTTCAGATTATCCCAGGGTCCACCCATCACCTTCTAAAACGTATTATTCCATCATAACAGATCCAGTTTTACAGTACTCTTAAAACACACTTGTCTAATAATGTTAGTATAAAGCCTGAAATAAATTAAAATACAAATAAAAACAAAGCATTCATTCCTGGAAAGGATATTATTGGCTTTTTTTTTTATGTGCATTGAACTACTACAGACCTAATTTTTGTAATTCTGTGGATTTAATTCATAGTCCACGTGATTCGTCCTCTAAATGAAATGAGTAAACATGGACTCAGGTGACTCAAAAGCGCTTCCATACTCTGCAGCTGCCAGGTGACAGAAACTTGGGACAAAGTCGATAAGAATCTGATAAGGTGTTTTTGTATCTGTTTGAGGATAATCCTAAACTTGGAATTTTCAGGTAGCTGTTCCCTCGGCCCTCATCCCCATTACACCCTCACGCAAGCTTCTGCTACCTGTGTCCAGGCAGACCCCAGTGGCTTGGATGGACTCAGGCCTCTCGCCATGATAGACCATGCAGGCAAACTGCAGGCAGTAGATCCCGATGTCCAGCAATGCCCCGCCACCCAGCTCCTTCTCCACCGCACGTGGCACGTGCTTCAGTGGGGCCCCGAAGTCTGCCTTCACCACCTTCACTTCGCCCACCTCACCCTGTGCCAGCAACCGGCTGATCTCCAGGGACGCTGGGAAAAACCGCGTCCACACAGCCTTTGGCAGTGAAAAGCAGCGATGGGTGAAATACTGACTCTGACCTCACGGTAAGCAAAATCACTGAGTGCCATCTATCACAGACCAACTTGCCTGGCTTCACATTGATTACTTCAAGGAGATCTATTGGGTAAAAGGTTGAACCGGCTCGTGATTGACAGCTGGATCTCAGCCTGTCATTTAATTGCTTTATTAAGTTGTTTTCTTCCAAAAGAACTTATGTGTTTTGCTTTTTTATGATAAGCTATAAATATACTGTAATGTAATTTGGTTTCTTTCCCAGGCATACAGCAACAGTATCTCTCCTTCAGCCTGCATCGTCTGAACAACAATTCCTGTTCCTTAATCGTCACTCTCCTGGATCTGACCAAAGATACAGGTACATATGTACACCTCTGCCTAGAGTGAATAAAAGCTCAAGGATGGGGGGGGAGGGGGTCATTCTCAAACTCAGTCGTGCGAGCGGTTCCAGTACCTCCATCAGAAAGACCTCATTGTTCCTGGCCACGGTGACCAGCAGCTCCACTTCCCGGGAGTTCATGGCGAGTGGCTTCTCACACAGCACGTTCTTCTTGGAGTTCATGAAGAGCTGGCCCAGCTGGATGTGGCAGGGGTGAATGGAGCCAATGTACACCACATCTGATGGCAAGGATTGGTCAAACACAGCAAAGAAAGTGGATTGAGAAGAAAACTATAACATGATAATCAAGGAAGGAAATGACAGCGCTGCTGTTGCATTGTTAAAGAATTTTAAGCACAATAGGCACATGTCGATAATGTCATTTATTTATAAAACACTGCACTTACAGAAATACAAGAGCCTAAAGGACACACTTTAAAACCCAACCCCACAGTAGGTGTTATAAAGTTTTACCACTGCCAGTTGCATAGTGTCCTAATGAGGTCAGTGAAGTTTTGGGTTAACAGCCAACACAGAAGCTGAGGTTTAAAGCTCAGGTGGCACACTCAGTCA
This sequence comes from Gymnarchus niloticus, assembly GCA_009936485.2. Classification (NCBI taxonomy): domain Eukaryota; kingdom Metazoa; phylum Chordata; class Actinopteri; order Osteoglossiformes; family Gymnarchidae; genus Gymnarchus; species Gymnarchus niloticus. The sequence continues at coordinate 10,793,794 of JAACJT020000007.1, forward strand.
TCTGAAAATGTTATACAATTCTGGCCAAGGTCAATTATTTATTTACTAGCATATCTTCAGCGAGTAAGGAGCTATAGACCTACAATTGTTTGTACAATTGTTCACTCGAGTCACCTGTTAGACCAGTATATATGACAACAACTGTGTAACCCCGCAGCTACACCCACCTATTTCTGGGTCCTTAGCAAGTTCTTCATAGCTCCCATAAGCTCTTGGGATGTCAAATTTTTTGGCGAAGTCTTGGGCATGTTGCAGACTGCGAGCAGCCACGGCCACTACCTGGAGAAAACATCAGATAGCATGTGGGGAACCACACAATACAAATCCTAATGATGCTACAATAAAGAGCATTTTCTGAAGGTATCAAATACACAACCACATCTAACACCTATTTTACAGTGCGTAAACAATCGGTGCATTACAGTCTAAAGTAAACTTTCTTCATTTTTTTATTGAATATTGAAAAATACAACCATTATACAATACATATACAAATACAAGCCAGAGGTGCAGAAAATTACATCACACCAATTCTTTAATAATATTAAATGACCGTATTGCTTTATTCTTTCTAATCATTTGGTTTTATTCCTTATCTTGTCAGAAAATTGAACTAAAATGTCTGCGTCATTGAAAACGACCTTCTTACCAATTTTCCGAAAAACAAAATTTTCCAACTCAATCCAAAAACATTTTAGATAACTTTCTTCATCCTGCAATCTGCAGCAGTAAGTACCCCGATAGTGTAGAGGGTCCTTTTCTTTAGCGCTTAATATCCTTGTGCATCCGGTTATTTACACGGAAGTTCTCGGCAGCCGGGCGTCAACCTTAGAAAACCTACTGAGCAACAAAACGTTAATATCTACACGGACCGACGGAAGAAAAGCACGCAGATTCGTATTATCCAACCGTAAATACCGTCCCTTTTCACGCTGACACTCTGACAGTCATGCAGTGTAGCGGGGAGCTCAAAAGTGAAACTCAGAAGTGTGACTACGTGCCACGAACGTGTTACAAATACACTAATCGAAGGTTGTGTATCTAGGGTACCTGGTGGTCGTCAGCAGGTAGAGTCTTCAAGGCCACCACGAAGTCATGGCTGATTTTCCCAGTGCTACAGATCCCCCATTTGGTTGCCATGTTTCAGTCAGTGCGGGAGATTTCTTACGAACGAATTTGCGGGATCCGCTCTTAACACACCGAGAAAGTGAAAGGGAGGAAAAGTGACGCCAGGGGGCGACACTCTCCGCCTGACCGTCTTACAATCGGGACGTTTCTGCGTTGACTGGCATTATTCTCCCCGTATATACCATTTTGACCAGCCAGGAATATATTCTGTTACCTGTGAAAATGTTGACATTGACTAAAGTTTGAATTGAAGTGTATGCACATAGCGACTAAATTAACATAAACAAAAGCGTATCATCCTATGCATAATTAAAACTTCTGCAGAAAAAGTCTGTACGTACGTTTTTAACCATAGGATTAACAGATTCAGCAGCGCAAAACAAAAATTGGCCGCATGTGGATAAAGTAAGGCTCTTACCAAAAACTTGATTAAAATCTATTCAGCGACGTCAGACTAAAAATGTTAGCATTTAAACAACCCGCACACATCCATTTGAACTGATGCTTAACCTAAAAATACTTCAAGTACAAGAGAATTAGATGCTGAAACAGAAAATGATTCAAAATATGGGTCTTAAACTTTCCCTGCCATATACAAAATATTTACAACCAGTAGATAAAATTTACCAGTAGTTAAAATTTCATCCTGCTTACAGAAAATTCTTCTTTCAAGTACTTTCATTGACACTTTTTACTTATCTTTGTACCTACCTACCTACCTACCTACGACACGGGCCCTAGACGCCGGGACGCACAGGTGGAGAACGGTTCAAACAAGGACTGACAGCATGATACGGGGTATACATAGGGTGAGGGGGACAGCCGGCGGGCTCCCCCTGGTGGTAATAGCAGGAAGACATTGCAAGAACTACGTCATCACGCTTGAACTGAGTGAGAAAGCACGTTTCATTTCCTCAGTGGGAGATTCTGTTTGTGCTTCAAAAACAAGGTATAGTTGTAATGCGCGGAAGTGGCAGGTGCCCAGAAATCCCGAAATCTGTACAGAAAATTTCGACATACTGCCACTAGAAACAGAGAAAAAAAATATAATGCGGTTTTTTTTCTTCTCTAGATGGCGGAAACGGACTTCCATACCAGCGAGGCATAAAAACATAAAAAGAGAGGAAAGTCAGCAAAATCTGACAACGATCCTAAAGATATCAGGATTTTTTTTTTTTCTTCACCAGCGCCGAAGCAATTAAGCTCTAGTGTTGCTGCTATTACAGGTGACACCTCACCAGTCTCAGAAGCATACGATCACTGTACTGGATCATGACCCTTCTCTCTGACCAAAACAAGTTTCAGATAAAGAGCGCTGTGCACTTACACAACATATGCATAATCTAGCCTGGACACCACAAAGGCAGCTCTTCTACCCACCCCTGCCTCTGAATGCTCGTATATCACATCACAATGACAATGATAATACAAGTTCTACGGCTGTATTAACCTTTGACGGTACCAGGTGCCCCTTATTTACCCTTCAGCACCTGCCCATGAAAAAGTCTCCGCATGGCCCTGGTGAAAAGACATCTTACATGTAGGTCTGACTGGTTTGATTATTATGGGTTGAAAAAGTGAGAATACATACATGTCAAATTTCACAGCTTACCTGTCAGATTTTCAGCGTTTGCTGCTATCTCGTGGTTGTTGAATCCCCCCCTCCACTCGCACAATTTTCTCGTCACCCCTTCCCCCCCATGCATGCATATTAGAGCCACTGATTCGAGAACAAAGTCATAATTTTAATAACATCAACATGAGGGAAAAGACAATTGTGTTTATTTAAAAAAGAAGAACTACACGGACATGAAGTACATTGCCCCTTTTTTTGGAAAGAGAAATCACTGGAGGTGTAGCAGTAGATGAGTGGGAGTAAAACCCATCCAGGGTCATATTTTTATATTATTGAGTGATCGCAACACAAACCAGACTATTATGCTGCCAGTGAATAAGCTATATTTTTCTCGATAGTTTGGCACACTCCCATGAGTTTCAATTCCCCCATACCTTAGAGTTAATTGCCCTAGCCGTTTGCTGAGCTGCATGTTTCAGTCAATTGTCACTGTACCTGTTATATTAATATGTTCTGATATATTGAGATATTCTCCAATAAAATATTTTTACAGTTTATAAATGAATTTCTTCAAGTCTTCAGTTTGTGATCATTACCAGTTGAGTTCAGCTATCTGTGGAAGCTGCCATTGTGTGAGTAAAAAATATCCATATGGATCTGGAACTGGTTGATTTTAGGAAATAGGTGAATGAGATAGTCTCCTTCGATTATAGCCTTACGAACAACTGCATCTGTTTTCTCCATTTGACCCTGCACATACCAATGTGATGCTTGAAGTTGAGGCTAAGAAGCACATGTGAAAAAAAATTAAACACTATAGCACAATAGCCTATTGTGTCAAAACACACAGTTTGCCAATAATAGTGTGGTGCAGAGTGTGGCCATCACACTCCAATAGTGGAGGGACTGGCAGGGCTCAAGTCACAGACACCCTGCACTTTCACCTTCAGATCTGTGGAATAGTGGGCTGTGCCTGGAAGTCCAGATCTATAGTAAATTTAGCATGTGGCATGCTGGCAAAGACACAACTGAACACCATCACTGAAAATTGAGGATAATGTCTGGAGAACAAACTGAAGGCCCAGGTAGAGAAGTGTCGCCCCATTCTGAGAATGTATCCAATTCACTTGATTAACCTCTTACCCAGTCAGGGCTATGGGATCTGGAACCCATCCTGGGAATTTACTCTAAGGCAGTAGACAGCTTGGCAGTACAACTTCAGTTTTATGGACCAATAACATTGTAAAGTTAGGCATAGAACCTAAATACAGAGTGTCATCACACTATTTTAAGCCTTTTATGTCATAGATGGGGGAACCTTACAGGGTTCCAGAGGTATAGTGTAAACCACTTGGGGCTGTTCTGAGTGTGAAGTCTGTGGAGCACCCTCTGAAATGAACCAGCTCATATTAAGGTGGGGTTTACATTGTGATCCAAGTTGAATATTGGGGAGGAACTGGTTCTCTAAAACTTTCTCATTTGACTATAAAATCTTTTAGGAGTAGTGTCTTCCCAGCCTCTGCTCCACTACATTTGAGTGTTCATGTCCAGACAGGCTCCAGTGGGACAGATAGATTCCAGGGTTCCCCCGAGACAGCTTCCTCTGGCAAGATGTTCTGGGTGACACTGACATTTACTCACAAAGTAAGGTTGCATATCGTTACCTTCACAGAGGATCGAAGGTCACTTCAAAATAATTATAGTTTTTAATCTTTTTATTCATCTCTGTGTTAATATTGTTGCATACTCAGGTTTTATGTGTTTTTTAATAAAACCGTATTCTGATTTCTAGTCTTACCCATGTCCAATCAAAATCTGAGCTGGCATATAACAGGGTGGGTTTAATACTGTATCACTTGTTCTATCACAGCTGCCAAACTGAAAGTAGTCCAATCAAGAGCTGACTGGAAAATCACAGTGCTACAAATCAGCCGTGGGAAGGGACTAACTCCTCAAACACTGAAAACACATCTTCTCACAACCAGTGACTTAGCATAGCCACAAAGCCTCCCCCTCCCCCACACCCTCATTTGTATTAAAGGGAGCTGACTCTGCCCCCCCAGCTAATGTCACGTCCCAAGGAGGCGATCCATCACTGGCTGCAGCCATCCCCCAGGGTCCTCATGCATGGTGGAACCTGTCAGCCATCTGGGGCAAAATGTACAGAAATGGTTGTGGGGCACACGGAAAAGAGACTGGGTGCTATTGCCTACAACTTGCCTAGTCACCAGGCAGGAGTATTCTTGACAAGGCTTCGGCCTTTACATTTCAGTTCAGGGCTGTGCATAGCATTAATTTTACACATGTTCATTGTGTTTAGGAAATGAGTCAAGAGGCAATTCTGGAAATGATTCAGTCCCTACCAATCAATGCAATCTCCTGTTTCACCGGGCCTTTCTTCATTTTATTACCTTAATTGAAAGTTAATGTTGTGCAAGATTTCCTTTGTTCATGTAATGTTGCTGTATATGACAGTAACAGATGGTGTCTGCGAGCACTTCATGTCAGGGGCTTTGCTAATGGCTGTCCTGAGAGGGCATTCGACACAGCTGCAGCTTGTGGCTGATCGAGGATCAGAGGTTTAAATGCATACAATGATGCATAACTGCAAACAAACAATAAGCTGGCATGGTTCAGTGACACTAAGCTGACAATAACAGTTTCCGTTCCTTCCAGTGGTAAACACAATGTCCATGATTTATTTTTAAAGCAGAAAATGATGAAGGACAAGCACACTCAGATTTACTTGCTTTCCATGAACCTTTGAGCCATGTAGCTCCAGAGGCATACACTAGGGGGCACTATAACATCACACTTATGTTCCACCCTGACAAACGCCCAATTGCTTTATTTCAAAGTTGAAAGGACAATTTTTTTTTTCTGCAGAAGCATAATTTCTGTGGGAGAGCACTGTATGCATCCATGCTCAAAGGAAACTAAGCAGGTGTGATTATCACATGTATATAAAATACATATGATCAGCATATCGAAATTTGGCACTAAACACATTGAAGGCTTTTCATTTGCCTTGCTATAAATTCTAATCTTTGCACCTTAAATACAAAGTGAGAACTCAAGCGAGGTGAGCCAAATTCTTTTCCCCTTTGAGTTCTGCACTCAAACCCACACTCCATGAGGAGGTTCATGGCTTACATCTTCAACTGGTCCTACTGAGCCAGGGACTTAGAGAAATCAATACCCATTTCACCTCTTAGGATTGTGCTTAGTTTCGCCAAAGACTCATTTTTTTGCCTTAATCCTGAAAAGCAGCGGAGAACTGACTGCAACTTGGCCTGGTTGTCCAATCTATCTGGAGTGTTTGCATTTTAAGACACAGACACTGTGCCAGTTGGTCTGTAAGTAATGTAAAAGAATCTCAAAAAAGGGGATCCTCAAAGAGATCCAATGCAGGTAGGTCCCCTTTTGTGTTTTCCCACCTTGCACTTTCTGGAAGCTGTGTGCTGTTGTCATAACAACAAGGTACCAGCTGGGCAATTTGTATGCAAATGCTACCAGGCCTGGCCTACTCTCATGGCCTGGATGGTATGAGCTTGGTTACCATGGGAATGCTCGTTTCTGCCGCCATGAGGTAGGGGTAAAACTTTTCCATGGTTTTGCAGTGGGGTGGCTTGCTCCCACAATGCCATTCTGTGAGTGTGGGAGAATGGGGCAAGGACATCCACCAGAGGTACTTCTGGGGAAATCAATCAACGGTGACCTTAGGCAGACGCATGCTGCACACATCTTTGGCTCCTTTTCGCTTGGGAGACGGCCAACGTCGCGGCGCCGTGCCCTGCTGCATCTGAGGTCAGATGGGATTGCAGCATTCACAAGGGCTCTGCTTTTATTAATGGTGGTTTTCAGCCAAAGGAACACATTGAGAACCAGGGATGGATTTACATACCCGTATATTTTTGTCATGAAATCCAGGTTATGTGCATGATGAAATGCTACAAGAAGCATATCATTCCTAGGTTCTCTTTGGTGTTAATGGTCTTGGCCTTTGCTTTTCTGGTTAGCATCCTTCACTCATCTCTGAGGGATTATGTGTTAATTAGCAGAAAAGCACAGATAGACCAAAGACAGAAAAGACTCCCAGACATGCTGACCAACTGAGATGCTGAACAGCCCAAAGTATATATCCGTGTGAGTGAATGCGTGTAACAGCACTGCATAATCAATTGGCATTCTGTCCAGGGTGTACCTATGGCCCATGCTTTCTTATCCTGATCCCAGGTCACTGACTGGGTGACCAAACCTGAATGGACAAGTGGTTACTGGAAAAGGCATGCTGTGTGCCTTATATAACAGCCCCTCCACTGTCATGTGACACACTCAATATGTCAACGTTAGGGATATTGAGTGCTCTTGTCTTCCCTACAGTTTCCAAGGTCACGCCCAGGAACGGAGTTATGCCATTTGGGAGAAAGTGCTGAGGACAGAGGCCCAGGTGTGATGAGGGGACAATCCTAGAAAAGACGGACAGCTCACAAATGACCGACGGTGCGAGCGGGAGGAGCAGCAGGAGTACACTTTAGTGGGAGACTTCCAGCTGGTGAAGAAGCCTCTGCGGGTGTTAGCAGAGTGCTGTTTGCAAGTCTCACATGCTGGGCTCGTAGGACCAGATAAAAGGGCTAGCGGCCATGTGGCAGCTCTGCAGGATGGAGTGAGCAGTAGACACATTGGTTACAAGACTAATTTAGTGCTTCCGCTGTTCTGCAGAAACTCATACACTCTTGACCTGAATTGCAGTCTTATCCCTAATGCTTCTTTTTCTGAATTGATGCATATAGGGGAAAATAGTGCTGAAGACATATCTCCCCATTAGCACAGGGTCCTAAGCCATCGTACCTTTTCTTTGGATGGAAAAAAAATTCTGGTTAAAACCCAAGAACAGGCGGTGTTGTTGTACTTTGGAGAAAAGTACTTAACCTGAATTGCTGTGGTGAAAAAGTACCTGGATAGTCGTACAATTTGAATTTCCAATACAGCTTGCGTTCGGCCAGAAAATTGAAGTAATCCACACGCTTCACTGTCAGTGCTGAGGGCAGAGAGGTCATGGACAGGGGGCACAGTGACAGTGACCTTATTTTTTTATTATACGTAAAAAACAACTTTTTTTTTTTTTTTTATTTAACCTTTGTCTTGTCTTAGCCTAACCCAGCCACTGGGGGTGCACAGGCCAGTGTATTCCTTCGTGCCGGTCCCAAGCCCGGGTAAATAGGGAGGGTTAAGTCAGGAAGGGCATCTGGTGTAAGATTTTTGCCAAATATAACATGCGGACAACAAAACAGATTTCCATACCGGATCGGTCGAGGCCCGGGTTAACAACGACCGCCACTAGCGCTGTCAGTCAACAGGGTGCTGGTGAAAACTGGGCTGAAGAACAAGGAGCCGATGAGGAAGGAGAGGAGGAAGGCGTGTCCGGAGGCAGGAGGAGAGGAGGAAGATTAGGAGAGTGGAAGTGAGGGTAGGAACTTTGAATGTTGGTAGTATGACTGGTAAAGGGAGAGAGCTAGCTGATATG
>JAACJT020000007.1:10803032-10823465 GCA_009936485.2 Gymnarchus niloticus
AAAGAGGAGGTTTATGGATGTAGTGAGAGAGGACATGCAGTTGGTGGGTGTGACAGAGCGGGATGCGGAGGACAGGACGAGATGGAGGCAGTTGATCCGCTGTGGCAACCCCTGATGGGAGCAGCCGAAAGTGAATGATGATGATGTCTTGTCTTAGCCTTTCCGTGGAAAGATTTTGGGCAGATTAGTGCTCTGAAAGAAATTGTGCTGCCTGCCTTGGTGTGTTGGTAAATTGAGGAATTGGTGTCAGGATTAGGCATATGTATCAGGAATGACAATGGAGAAGAAGCATTGGCAATGGTCACTGAGAATGTGGATTGGGAATGGGTGTGAGGAGTGGGTTTCTGGAATGCGTGTTGGGAATGTGGATGGGAATCGGTGCTGGGAATGAGCTTTGGGAATGGTCTTGGGAATGGATACCGAGAATGGGTGTCAGCAATGTGGATTTGGAATGGGTGTCGGCACTGTGAATTGGGAATGATTGTCGTGAATGGGTGCTTCTCTGTCCAACAAACACTGTTTTTTTTGTCAGTGGTTTTCATCAGATATGAAGCTGCAAAGGGCTATAGTCAGAAATGATAGATGATCCTCTGCTCAGCCCAAACCTGCCAAGCCCCTCCCTGCCCCACCCCATACCCTGATAGCCAATCCAAAGCTTCTCTTCTACTCAACCTGGGCCCTGCCCCCTGCTATTCCACTTTTGATGGAGCCTTGGATGCTTCCGTCATCCAATAGGCTAGCGACTAGTATTTTTATCCGCCACTCTGCCCCAAGTGTGGCTTGCTCCAGCTGAAGGGGAGGGCTCGGCATGTCACAGCTGGGCGAGCCCCTGACGGGAACACTGTGACAGGGAGCCTGATGGGCCTGTTTCCTGTCCTAATAAAAGGCCCACATTCCAGTGTGACGCCTTACTCCTAAATGGCTCTCTGGTCCCTTTAAAACTGATTTTATACTCTTTGTCATGTCAGGCTTTAAGTAAGTGAGAGCAGGTGAATGCAAACTCTGTAGTTGAGCAAGTGTGTGTTTTCTATAAATCCACAATCAAAGCAAATGGCACAAAGGATGATGTTAATCAGTGGGTGTGTCTTTTCCGCTTTATATCAGATCACTGGCAGAAGGACTCTTGCATGAGCACATACATGTTTTCTCACATGCACACATTCTTACACACATGCACCGGCACACAGTGGTGTGTGTTGAGTTTTAAGGCAGCACACGCTGTCTGCACTAACGAGCCCAGATACACTTACCTGTCTGCCAAGGGGCCTCAGTGTATGCTGATTTAGTGGAATGTGATGGCTGTGAAGGCTTTTGGGGTCAGAGACAATCTGGCAGTCCGGCCTCCTGTGGCTTTTGGCAGACAAACTAAGCCTACCATTTGTACCAAGAAAGGTAATAAATAAATATTTAGAAAAACTGTAAAAACCTATTCTGTCATTTGGTAGGACAGCAGCATCAGAGTCCAGGGACCTGGACTCTGTTTCCTCTATGTTTCCAGAAATGGGAGTAGTGTTTTTATCATCTGGGAATTATTAAAATAATGGGAGCGGTCCCTAAATGCAGCCCGGGCAATTTAACAGCCATTGTCCAGTACTCTGATTGGTCACGGCCAGTTAGTCACATCACCACGCAAAGCTGTTCCAGTCCCACAGAACAGTGTGAGTTCAGCCAGAGAGATAACACTCATAATGTTTTAACGGACATTGTGGGTGTCAGTGAAAAATTTCATGAAAGCAGTTCATTAACGGAACCATTGCCCTAAGCTTCTCCCTCACGTTCCATTTTGGCTTCTATTTTGCGTCAACAGAGTTCTGAAATGTTAGAGGATTTGAGAGGGAGAAACAGGAGCATTTAAGTGATGGAGTCCCCATATCTTTCTGTTTATTCAAGCAACGTAATGATTACAAGTTTTATGCAAAAAAGAATCCAGGTCAAGTTCTAACAATTTTTTTTTTCACTCACTCAGAGAAGGCAGTTTTGTTGGAAACAGGAACTAAAGAAGTTCATTAATTATCTTATAAATAATCTATTAATGAATTCCAGTGTTTGACTCATAGTCAGCATCAAATATTTACTACAGTTTAACTCTCCTTTTAAGCTGAGTGGCTGACGTGAAAGTGAAATTAAAAATTCTGCACGTTGAGTGACCGCTTAATTATCCGCTGTTATTCTTCTTACCTGTGCTTCTCCCTGTCCTGCTCCTCCTCCTCTAGCCTCTTTTCCCTATATCCAGTTATTCTTCCTCACTGCACCCCTTTTCTTGGCACCATGATAATCGCACCTGCGACGGACACATCAAAGTCTCTATGCAGCAGTTTGCCCGCACGCTCGCCACAGCTGGTTATTTCTGGAGCAATATATTTATATGTATCTTTACCTCTGCTATAACTGCCATGTGACTGACAGTAATCACAGTCATGCCTATGACTTTAAAGCCTGCCATTGCTTTCACAGCCACCTTGCTGAATTTCCCACACTGCCCCACCCTCATCTCTTCATTCCTCTCACTCGGCGCCTCATCGTTTCCTCTCCAAAACTCAAATTAATTTGATGAGGCCCACCATCATCTGTGCTTGAAAGCTTCCATTTCCACACTCACAGATGTTGAATATATGAGAAAATGAGGCCGAAAATCACATGGGGTAAAAAATGAAAAACGAAAATTTGAAAGGGACTCTTCTGTTGGACCTTATTTATAAATATTTACTTGAGTATAATGCTTCTTATTGTTTTGAGTATAATTGCCTTATAAAAGTTGATAAGGTGTAAAAAATGTAAGTTATGTGCAAAATAATTAATAAGTTAAAACATCTATTAACTAATTAATTAACTGGCTTGTTTAGCCCTTGGTACATCCTCCAGCAAAGAATCTCAGTTTGGCTAATGTCCTTCTCACAATACCTTTCAATCAGACAGCTCTGAAAATGTTCTTAGAGACCTTCACCTTTTTTTTACCCTAGGAAATTCCAGTTGCATCCATTTTGCCTTGTATTCTGCTGAAAGAACACATGCACATCCAACAGGTATGAAACAAGTAATACAGATGAGAGGACAGTCTGTGCTTTGGTTCATCTCACATGTGAGAAATGTTCACTTGTTAGGTCATTGGTGAAGATCATCTTCCAGCAGATTCTGTTATCGGGCCTTGGCCAGCACACTGAAAACTACTGCTTTGAAATTTAAGTTATACAGAAGTTGTTCACCAAATGCCAGATGGATTTTTTCTCCCATCCAATCCATGCTTGAAGTGTAAGTTCACATCTGAAACCAGTCAGCAATTTTATACTGAAGTTGTTTCCTTTTGTCAGAATAACTGCTGTTCAGACAACAGGTTTTTTTTTTCTGGCAAAATTATAACTACTTGAGTCAATTAAGGCATGTCCAACAGATACTACTATGCATGTATAATTACACTGCATGTTAATTTTACTCACCATGGCTAGTAATTTGACTCTAGTCCTTCCTAAACCAGCATCCAGTCAGCTTTATTCAAGATAATACCCTCTTTTAATATTAATTAAGAATTAATTATTATGCTAGACTACATTAAAATTAGAATTGTGCTTCAATAAAGGGCTTATAGATATATATGTATTTTTTCCAGCCCCTACCACATAGTTGTAAAGGCTATCCTCTAGCCTCCTGGTTTATGTAACTAATGCTGAAGCTTTTAAATAGAAGCAGTATGTAAAATGCAGCAGGGTATATAGAGAAGTGCACAGCTGGCCCATGTGTAATTGAAGCATGGTCACACAAGGCAGCCCAGCGTCTGTCAGGGTGATGAATCGAAGGCTGCAGCCTTTTTAACATGCAAGTCCAATTGGCCCAGCTGGACCTGAGCAATCTGGATAGGTTCTTCTTAGGTTTTTGCCTCTGGAATTAAACTGCAGGTTACTGACCAGGGGAAGTTTTGTATCCTGAATTGTGAGAAGACCCTTATCCCACTGGGAGGAGTGAAGGTATACCGGCAGCGGAAATAAACCACTTGAAGACTGTTGCACTTGCAGTCATGTGCTATGCTAGGAGATTACAGGGCTTTCACTGTAGAGCACACCGATTGCCGTTGGTGGACGAGGTGGGACAGGGACAAGTGGAGAATGAGGGAAATCCATGGTGTGAGAACAGTGAAAGTTAGCCAGCTAAAGGGCTAAAATGATCAACTGGCTGGTGACATCATGGGGGAGTTTTATAGTGGGTTCTATAAAAGTTTGGGGTCACGTTGTAGTTTGTGAATTATTTAAAGCTTCTCTTGCAATTACTACAAAAAGTAAAGATCCCAACTAGAAAAACAGTGATTTAGAGATCTCCATGAAAGACATTACAATGTAAATGACAAGCCAAATGATAAATTAGTGTTTTATTGCTCGTTCGGTGCACCATTTATAGGATACATCCACCCATCTTCTAACCACTTATCCTAGTCAGGATTGCAGAGGGGCCTGGGCCATATTGCAGGCAGAATAAGGCAGAAGGTGGGGGACACCCTGGATGTAGTTTCAGGATACAGAACATGTCATATGATTTTTTGGTAAGAAAGCATATGTGCCTCAGGGTATTTGAGGAGTGCGATATATATATATATATATGTGTGTGTGTGTGTGTGTGTGTGTGTGTGTGTGTGTGTGTGTCTTTTGTTAGTAAAAACAAATGTTAAACAAGGCTTTAAAGTTCTGTCAAAATGGTCCCCTTCAACAGCTCATGTGTGAGCTCACACAGACATAAGTGAGAAAACGACCAGGCCTTCACCTTTTTCGGAAAATTCTCTGCACCAGCTTCACTCTGAAATGAAGGATAACCTTGCTTGTGAAATCCTTCCTGTGATGAACGTCTTCTGTGGTTGGATTTTTTTTTTTGCACTGGGCACTAATTAAAAATATGGAAATTGCAGCTTTACATGTGACCCATCTCCTCAGTTCAAAATACTTCCCCTTCCTGCCAAGCAGCTTGGATGTTTTTTTGAATAAAGAGACCTTATTTTTCCCATCTCTCTTCCACTTTCCCTCTCTTAAAAAATATGGAAATTTGTTCCTGTGCCTCATTCCAAAAGGCTGTGATTTCCTACCAGAGAATGATGAACAAACTTCAAGCACCATTGCACAATCAGCACTTTACTACAGTGGAAGACTAAGTAATAACTGCTCACCACAATGACAGCAGTTTGATATGAGCAAATTGAAGTAGCACCAGTGGGCAATAAGGAGACGTGGCCAGGGTCACACCTGCGTAGTGGCAGGAATAGCTATGGAGGCTGGGATGAGGTGTGTAGGGGCTGCGGTGAATGAATGAACAAGAAAATGAGCACACATGTTGTTCCAGAAGGAGGACCCTGAGAAGTGCCTTTTCATTAAGTGGATTAGGGATTATCTATAGAAACTTCCCTCCTAAATGTTTGTTACCTCCCTTCCTTAAAGTGACTAAATGGCGTTGGGCTGAAAAAAAGTGAGCAGGAGTAAGGATGTTTGGGGATGTTTGTGGCTATAGGAATAACGAAGCTACAGGATGTTCTATACTTCTGTGGACACCTCTTTTCACTCACAGACTCTTGGCTCCTTAATATCTTTCAGTGATGATTGGATGAACGTGTGTTTTCACCTCTACCTGCAGCCCTGACCCAGAAATGCACAGTAACCCATCACATGGACACAACGACCCTCAGCACTGACTCAATCACCAGCCTCACTGACACCTCACAGCACTGACCACCTGACCCACTGCACTGATACCCTTCTTTGTCGAATCAGCGAAATTAAATGGAGCACTGTTGCTCTACGTCACTGACACATTTCTCCACAGCATGTCCCCTCAGCTCATCAGCGGGGACGGGGCAGCCTGAGGTCCCAACATGGAGTCTCACAGCAGTGGTATCAGAACACCACAGCCCTGACATGACTGCATGAAGGCTTCGATTTTAGCCCAGCTTACCCAATATCACACCTCTATTTGTCATTCGTCCACTAATTTATGTCTTCGTTGTGGGCCGCTGCTGTTGAAAGGAGAGGCATGTTGTGAGGCTCCAGAGTGCATAGCTGCAGCCAGACTGATAAAGGGTGGCGGACAGCCTGGCTTTCTGTCTTAAAGACTGGAGCGTCTGCAAAACTTGTTAATCCATATTCTAATAAAGTTCACTGGCAGGGAGCTGTCCCCAAGGGACACTAATCCAGTGGAGAAATGGGACAGATGCAGCCATGTTACAAACTCGGGGCCGTCTTGCCACCATCAGAAACGTCAGATTGCTATAACCTCCTGTAACTGGGTTCTGTCATTTTTCAGGGGCTGGAAGAAAAGACTTGCCACACATCTCTAAGAAGAGCCACAAACTGCCTGAGCTAGCACCCCCACTATAATCACAACAGATACTGAGAGATTGTGGAAGGATTTGGGCTGCAGAGTATTAGATGAGAAAGCCTCATAACCTGGCTATGTAGTAGTGATTCTGTGTCACAGTGCAACTGTGAGGCCAAAGAGCACAGGATCAGTATGGCATCGTCATGGAAACGTTGAGCACAGTTCTACATGCTGATAATTAGGCTAGGTCTAGCTGGAAACCAGTGCTGACTCATGCAATTCTACCGCTTAGTTTTATTTGTTCACTGGATGCCTGTTTAGGATACATGACCTACTCAGCCTCATTCCCTGTGAAACCTGAAAAGGCACTAAAAAAATATTCTAAGTTAAACAAAAGTAAATCTTGGAAAAAAAAAAAATACTGTGATACTAAGCATTTAATTTTTCAAAGGAAACTTTGTCAAGACCAGATCCCTCTAGCCCCAATTTCACAGGGCAATAAAGGGGGATTAATTATTGCTGAATCAAACCTGACAAGTCCTAAAGGAGTTCATCCTCACAGCTGAAAAGGAGCATTAGCGAGACAGCCGCAGAGGAAAGCCACGGTAGTCAGATGGGATATGGCTAAGTGCACACTGGAGCTAACGCCATTCCACAGATTACAAACATCTGTTTTCGGGGATGATTCGTCCTGTTGGGGCTGGTTTTATTATGAAACACAGCGTTCGCTGGGTACCATCATTTTCTTGCCAGTTGGTGCAGCATTGAGCTGTTGCATTTCTTGGGTATGTGCTGAAATAATGGAGCCGGGTGGTTATTTTAAAAGGAATGTTTCTGTCACGTCAATGGCATTTGTGAAAAAGCAACATTTACAGAGCATTGAGTCTTGTGGTTGTAACAACATTATCTGTGAGGTCAAACTCACTAAAATTATTTTTTTGTGTGACTTATCATCTAGGGCCCTGTAGTTCATTTAGTTACAACTTCAGTTAAACAATTACATTGCTTTTATGTTACTGAGTCGTTAATGACTGTATTGTCTGATTTTGTGGTGTAATGTAATTGTTTTTGCACCTGCTATAATAGTTTAAATAAAGACATGATTCCTTCTCTTTTTTGGTCCTTTGCCTACCTGTTTTTAAAATAAATTACACATTTTTTCCACATTCTCGTTGTTTCAGAAAAGAGAGTGGTGGCTGACCCCCAGACAGAATTAATTAAGCAATGGCAAGAGAAACTTAGAGGAAAAATATACACAGCACGTGGTTCACCACCCAGCATGAAGTGAGTTTTCTAATAATGGGACAAATGAGGCTTCAAAACCTGTGGTGGGTGGGCGTATCCTGAAGTACCAATCAATGCAGGTGCAAAATGAGGCTTCAAAACCCATGGTGAGTGGGAGTATCTGGTACTGATCAATCAACTTGGGCACTAAATAATGCTTCAAAACCCATGGTGTGTGGGAGTATCCTGAACTAACCAATCAATGTTGGCACTAAATAAGGTATCAGTGCCTGTGGTGGGCGAGAGTATCCTGAACTAATCTATCAATAATGGTGTTAAATGAAGCTTCAAAACCCATATTGATTGGTAGTTCAGAATACTCCCACCCACCATGAGTTTTGAAGCCTCATTTGTCCCATGACCTTAGTTTGCCACATGTCCCAAAGGAAAACAGTCCCATTTAAAGCTGTATTCTGTGAATCTTTGAAGAAATACTGCATACCTCATTATTAACACAGCAGCATATTCTTGTGTTGCACGAATCATTCATATTTTGAGAAATAAACTGCAGAACATTTACCATGTAGTCCAGTTAAAAGTAATCGAGATCCCAGATTGAAATATATATATATATGTACATAAAAGTATAAAATAATAACATATAGTAATCATAGGTCATTCTTGGAGTAGCAATAAAGTGCTTTTTACATCCAATAAATGTGTCTGATTCATTTTTAAGATGATTTTTTCATAAATCTGACACTTATGGGTGGGGCCATGAGCTTTTCCTGTTGTGGTGCTTTTGTTTTCTCTTTATGACTTGACAGCATTTTCACCTTTTGTCTGGGAAGACGTGAAGTAATACCCCTCCCCACATGCACAATACAAATAAAAGCATTGGGACTCCTGGCTGTGCAATATCTCATTCCAAAAGCAAGGGTATGAATAAGAAGTTAGTCCTCCTTTGTCTTCACTCTTTGGGAAAGGCTTTACGCTAGATGTTTAAATATCGTTGGTGGGATTTGCTGCTGTTCAGCCATAACAGAATCAGTGATGTTGGGTATTGATGTTGGGTCCCTTTCTGTTTGGGTGGCCTATGACATCACAACTGAACTCTTATTGTTTATAGAAGTCTCCACATCACAATCACTTCACTTGCAGTTAACCAAGGCAGAAATTTGATATTGACTTGTTGGGAAGGTGGCGTCATATGATGGTGCCACACTGAAAGTCACGCATCTCTTCAGTATGACCCATTCTGCCACCAGTGTTTGTTGCTGGAGATTGCATGGCTGTGTGTTTAATTATACACCTATCTCAGCAATGAGTATGGTGTAATTACTCAAGTCCAAAAGTATGTGAACCCCCCATTAACTGGTGTCCCAATAATTTTGTCCTTATAGTGTATATACTGTATACATGTCCATCTTCAGAGTTTATGTCTCTCTACATCTACATCTGTTATAGCTCAGAGTGGGTAATCCATAAGCTAGAGCAACCACTCAAAAAAAAAAAACAGGCGTCCCTGAATCGGAGGGATGTTTTTTGTCACAGCAGGATGAACTATAACGCAGCGGCTTTCTGACTGTTTGTGAGGTTTGTGGTGGGCAGTTCGTTTCGTTAATGCGCCATCCTGTATCCTATAAGTCCTGCGTGTGTGCCTGAGTGCATCTGTGCCTGTTCACGTCTGCGTGTGTCAATGCTCCATATGCCTCTGCAACCCCTTGATGTCTAAGCGATCAAATGAGTAGCCTTGCCCATAGCTGCATGTTATTGAGCTGCAGCAAAAATCAGGCCACAGTTGAGGATCTCGAGTAAATGAATGCCAGCATCTTTCGACCATTATCTATAAGCTCCCAGCAGGGTCACATTGCTCTCGCACCCCAACCCCGCACCATTGAGGACCCACCTTCTCTCACCCTGATGGGGCCCAGGGAAGAGGGATGGATGCTGTACCACACAACGCCACACTTCCTGTAGATGTTCCTTAGATTTTATTTCATACCTTGTTATATTATCCAGTGTGTGCTTATCAACAACCCAATATGTTTCGCTCATAGTCCGTTCTAGTCGACGGACTTTTGACCCCACACCCCGTAACCGCCCTGGCCGCGACGTGCTGATACGCATCTCGCTTATTGCTATCTCCCAGAGTTTCCTGTTGAACACAGACAAAAATATATAGATACTGATTAAACTGAAAGCTAAGGATCCAAAAAAATACTGTTACCCTTCTGAATAAAGTCTCTTCTGTAGCCTCTGGACACCTACTCCAGGAAGTGTTAAAAGACATAAGATTATACAAGGCTAATTGTGTATCTTAAAAAAAAAAAAAAGTCATAAGCATAACAATGATAGACAACTGTACACATTTTGGTAAACATTCATTAAATTTTAACAGTGATAAAACCAACAAAAATAAATTTAAAATAAACCCAGGGAAAAAAAGTTGCTTTTAGTAATAAACTGTTATAAGCGGCTGACATATACTCAATATTAGAGCATGTAATGTATACTTTCAGTGTCTGAGAAACAAACAAAACAAGAGCGACTTTTTAGTGCACTGGTTTAGAAAGCCCTAGATCGGGTGGGTAGGAAGAGTGACGGAGGGCACTTTCAGACAACGGTCCCACTCAGAAAGATGCTTTCTGTTGAAGGTGGTGAGGGTCAATGAAGCCTGTCTTATCAGCAGCAACACACTCCAGCAAGGGCTTTCTCAAAAAGAATCATTCACATCAACCAGGACCTTCCTGCCACTAGTGACAAAACCTCGTCAAAAGTCTGATGGGCATGATGATGCCAATCAATGAAGAGCCACTTATCTTAACCTACAAGAGCTGGCTCATTATGGGGAACAGGTGGAAGCTGTGTACTCATGAATGGGCAAATAGCCTGTTAACAATGGCCGGGGCTTTACTGAGTGCCAGCTGACCCACATTTCAAACAGAGACAGCTAGCCCAGCCTGTCCGGTGCTCTGGATCCAGGAAAGGCCTCTACGGCATTCACATTTACTCAGCTCTGCTTTGTTGATCATGGAGCGGTGACTGTTGCTAACGGCTCAACGGCAACACTCTGTGAATAAAGAAGACTCCCTTGCATTTTTAAGACATGGTGACTTCCTGTCCTTGAAATCTTTTGTGGTCCTTCCTCTGTCATTGGCACTTGAACACAATCACAAGAAAAGCTTCCAAGGACCTGATCTTTGATGACTATTGGGTCCCGAACAGGCCATAGTATTTTTGGTATGAGGGGCCAAATTTGCATTTACATAAATTATATAACCATATGGCCAGATATTATTTTTCTTTTGACATGGTGAGGAAGTATTTGAGTCCACTTTTAGTTTGAAACCTATGCTGACTGTGCTACCGATGCTATGAAGCCAAAAGCACTGCCCAAAACAGAGAGTAATAATGAACTGGGAGAATACCTGAATTAAATTCAATGCTACTACAGGAAGAGCTGGAAGACTGAATTATCCAGGTATAACATTACTAGAACGTTAGAAGATTTGGCCTCATGCTTATTCCACGATACACCTGGATCAGTGGGGAATTCCATTAGCTGTAGCTAAGATAAGGCAAGCCAATCAGCCTAGAAAGGCCGTGGGTCTGAGGGGCCAATGAGATGGGAGTCTCAGCTAGAGTTAAGCAGCTCAAAACGACATTTCTATATCATCTGTATTTGCCAAATGGAGTGCAATGACATTTGCACCTGCTGGACAGAAATGAGAACTAATATCTCCTCAAATTTTTATGTTGCATCACAAGCCTCCCATCTGAACAGCCAAAAAATGGGATTGACAGTACTTCAACTTGCCGGGAAGTGTTTGCATTTGTGCCCAGTATTTGCATGTATGATTTTGTTTTGAGGAAATAAAACCTCCATGTGATGACCTTTTTAGGAAAAGACATTTATATCTTCATATAAAAGAAGTCACTTTTCTACACACAGCCAAGAGTGTTGGCGTATCACAATGGGCCATGTAGACGATAGAGAAGCCTGGTGGTGAAGCTGAGGTCTGCATGAACACAATGTAATGGTGGATCCTAAACTAGTACTCATCCAGTGTAAGCATTGATAACGCTTCAGAAAGAGAGTAAAGTCCCATCTCACTCATCGAATATGGCTCATGCTTTCGAGGTTCTTAATAACTTTGCTTTTTTCTCTTTGTTCAGTCTGTGTATATTTACAATGTTTAGTTAGCTGTCAATTTATCCAAAGAAACTAAGATTTTTTTCTCTTCTATTCAGCTAGACATTTTACTGGAACATTTTGGATTAAGTCCCATTGAGGACCCTTCCAGGACTGGACCCAATTACCTCTCGGTTACAAGCCCCTATTCTTAATACCTCCTGCTACCTGTTGCTCTAAATGGGAAACACATATTGAACTTGCTAGTAAAGAAATCCATATGTGTCGTGCACCCAACTGTAACATAAGGCCGCAAGTTCAGCATGATTAAGAACTTCAGGTCTGCACTTTGTCTATTGGATGATGGAACTCAAATACCCCAGAGAAACTAAATGAGTCATGCTGAGGTGTTCAAATCCCCCCTTTCACCCAGCCAAGTTTATTAACCAAATTCTAAAAGCTGATACCAATCCCAGGTGGGTCTGGAGTCTGGCAGGTGGTGCCACCACCTTCTGATCCTCTAGCACGCCATCATTTGCATTTGTAGGCTCGTCACAATGGTTCTTTCATCTTTCTTCCAAAGCTATACTTTGATCTTTAAGCAAAGTTATCAAGATCCTGAATTGTTTTACTTAATCATTTTCTGAATTTTTGCTAAATAGTGGTGGGAGATGAAAGGCCTCCAGTCCTGTGGTAGATAATCTGATTTAATCCAGTGCTGCCTCGTTTAACTCAACAGGAGCAGATGGAAGGCAGGTTAAATCCTTGAGTGAGATTAACAGCACCATGGCTTTTCCCGATCTGATGACTGACTCTGAGCACATCCCACTCCTTATTGTCAGGTTATTCTACTGTGTTAAGCCAAGTAACGATTGCCAAAGTGCAATAATCCCACCTCTCATTTCCTGTATCATTAACGACAAACATCGTTTAAAACCACTTTGCCAAGCCAGTGGAAATCGAACATGAGAAATCAATGGATATTACTGATACCGTAACCTTACTGACAGCTACTGATGGGAGTCCCTCCTTGCCTGCCCCACCCTGTCTTTGCCTTGTTCCTCTTGACTGGTCTGGTACATCCCCTGCAGACACCAGCAGTGTAGGCATTGGCTACCAGGCAGACTCTGATGGAATATGAATGCTTCAAGGATTTTTGGACTGGGGCTCACTATTATCATGCAACTTGTTCAGCAGCCCCCGAAACAGGAAGAATGGGCAGAAAAATTGACTGGATACCTTTGGCCAAATATGGGTCAGAGGAAATTGGATTTGTTTCAGGAGAAAACAGGATTTATTTTCTCAAAATGGCATCAGGGAACAATATCCAGAATACTGTTACGGTCGACTGCTTAATTCAAGAGCAGCCCAGTCAGAAACAGTACTCTCATGTTCTCCACGGATGATGTTCCATCCTTTGTGTTTCCCAAACATGCACCTGCCCGAGTGCAAAGGATCCATCTGTCTGTCATCACACTGTGACCAAACAGAGTGGGGAGAAAGGAACAAGGTGGCTTTGAAGTGCTGCTTTGGTATCTTTCACCAAACCAAGCTGTTAGCCTCAATCCTTTGTGTAAAGGCACATCCAAACCACATCGTCCTGTTAGTATCTAGCCAGGCTGAGCACTGAGCTTCAGATTTTCCCACCCTCTGTTTGATGGCGGCTAAGAAGCAGAAGGGAGGCGTGTCTGTCCTGCAGATCAAAATTCTCAGATTCTGCCTTCAGGAAGCATACCTGGAAGATTCAGCCACAACCAAACCAAGAGGTGCTAAGAAAAACAGCCTTTCCAAAAGAACAGGCCAACGATTCTGTGAACAGAAGAGGTGAATAATTGTTCAAAGGCTGTCAAATCTGCTGGTTACAAAGTGACCGATGCTGTCAACAAGCAGATGCAGGACCAATAGGGCCAAAGTTTGAACGCAGGGTGAGTGTCTGTCTGGTCCAATTAAGTCTGGGACATTGAGTGTCCAGCTGTGATCTGATGGAGTGATTAGAGCTCATGGAGCTGGCATACAGTAAAATGAGGAATACCTGACTAAGACTTCCTTTATCAAATTAGTTACTAACAGTTAAATTAACCAATCAAATCTTTTAACTTGCCACTTCAACATACAGCGGCACTGTCCTTTGATTGTTTTGCACTTTATGTTCATGGTTAGTTAGACTTCAGCTCTGCAACAATAATCTGTGGACCCAGCAAAACACTCTCAGCATTTAAATCAGCAGCAGCTTCTAAGCAAAGCAACACTAAGCTTTACGGTAAAGGACACCAAATATATGACCAGTGAGTTTACCCACTCATTTGGCAATGCAAAGTACATGGCTGTACAAGGAACAGCTCATTCCTTTTTTATTTAACCCCTTATTGCCCGTAGGATATAATTCCCTTTATCCCTGACTGGAGTCTAGTTTGTTTGCACGAACCTGTGGATGGGGGAGAGCACATTCAGATACAATCCAGTGATGTGACATCTCCAGTGAAAAGTCAAACTCTCTGGGTTGACTCAGCCTCACCTGCATGCCCCCTCCCCCCCTCACCCCCCCCCCCCCCCCCCCCCCCCCCCCCCCCCCCCCCCCCCCACACACACACATACGTGCATGCACACACACAAAGGCAAACGTGAAGCCATCTTTCCATCCCTGCTATATGATCTTGGAAGACTTGTAAGGATTTAAAGATTTGTCAGGACACTACTGAGTGCCACACAGCCACCTTGTCACAGGAAATCATGTTTCTTTATATAGTCTGTCCTCATGGATTTGTGACTGTCTGTGGTATTATTCAATAATACTCCATATAAGAAAAAAAAAAACAAAAAAGTAAGTATCTGAAATGATTCCTAAAGAAATTATTTTGGTTTTCTTCTAAACATCAATCCTGTAAGGTTAACGCCTTTCAGTAAAATCCAATCAACTAAAAAACAGGTTCAACCATATGTGACTCTACACGACTCTACAGCAGATATAGTTGCACCCAAAAAAGTAGTTTTATGTCTATAAAAGCTAATTTTCCTTACTGGATGTGAAAGGGAGTTTTATACACGCAGGTGTTGAGGAAGAAAGCACCTGCAGAGCAGATACCTGCAAGGAGATTTACCACTGTGGCCTCTTTGCCATCTGATCAAGAAATAGCTGATCACTTGGCATAGATCAGGAAAGGTATACCCTGTTCCACGTGAGCCTCATACCCTCTGGACAGGACATTTACTGAATCATCTGGTTACATCTAAAGAGTGAAAAAGGGAAAGGAATATGACAGAACTAAAAGTTTAATCTAGAACCCTAAGTCACCCTGTCCTACCGT
The DNA here is from genome assembly GCA_009936485.2 of Gymnarchus niloticus. Classification (NCBI taxonomy): domain Eukaryota; kingdom Metazoa; phylum Chordata; class Actinopteri; order Osteoglossiformes; family Gymnarchidae; genus Gymnarchus; species Gymnarchus niloticus. Next base: position 10,817,982 of record JAACJT020000007.1, read on the forward strand.
TCTTTTAAAAAACAGATATATTAAGAGAAGTGAAAAAATGAAGTTAAAAACACAGTGAATCCTGGGGACCCAAGGAAAAAAAGACATAACAGGACAAAATAGTTTCTCTCAGTCCAGAGGGATGCAGGAGGGCGTGACTCAATTTCACAAGTTGGATGGAAGTTTGGAGCGAACCGGTTCCAGCTCAGAGGAGAAGCCTTTCTGGGGCAGCAGTGCAGGTGACGCCCCTGCAGACTGAGTCTGAGGTGTGCCCACTGGGGAGGACTGCCTGGAGAGAGTCATGTGGCTGGGGAGGGCGCTGCAGGGCCTGGCTGCCAGCGTGGGTGAGGAGAACGGGGAGAAGCTGGACCCTGGGTCCTGGGAAGGTGGAAGCTGTGGCGGCGAGGCACTCACAGCCCAAGGCATGCCCTGGAATAGGGTGGGGTGCGAGGTGGAGATGAGTCTCATGTCTTGGGAGAATTGACCCAAGGGTGACTCCAGGGTCGGGGGAGGGACCCCACAGGGAGGTGTCTGGGGCTGGAGCAGCGAGCTACGGGAACTGAAAGTGCTGGAGGGTTCGACGGATGGGAAAGTCCGTGTGGCGACGGGGCTCTGTGAGATGGGACTAGGTGCTAAGGGCGTGCAGCAGGGGGAGCTGTTGTCTGAGCCACACTGGATCAGAGAGGCTAGGGCAGAGCGATCCAAGGACAGCTGGGGAGGCGGGCCCATTGTGCGAGCTGCCAGACCGCGCTGCGGCATGGCTGATGGTGACTCGCCTGCCCCCAAGGTCACAAAGGTCCTGCTGGGTGATGGAGAGCCAGAAGGAGGGTCCAAGAAAAGGCTGGTGCTCCCAGAAGTCCTACCACCACCCGTAAACTGCTGCAAGGTTGCCCCCGGGGATGGCCTTGGAGGGGGGGGCTGGAGCTGGGCCCGAAGGAGGTTAGGTGAGCTGGAGTTCCGGGGGCTTGCATGTGTAGCAGGTGCCCCTATAACTCCTCCGGTGAGCACTCCAGCGACCCCCCCAATTCCTCCACCAGTCATTCCCCCAGTACCTCTTCCATTATCTCCCCCTGCTGCTCCTCCAAAGGCCCCTCTAACATCTTCCCCTGACGCTCCTCCTGAGGCTCCCCCCGTTACCCCTTTCGGTGTAGCACCCCCTACAGTTCCAGCCATTGCAGTTCCCACTGCTCCCTGCTGGAAAAAGCCCGTCAGCGAGTGGTGGCTGCCTCGCATGGCTGGCTGAGGGGGCGGGTGGTGGAGCTGTGCCGTGCTGGAGGATGGAGAACCTGACACCGAGAAGCGTCCCGGTGAGACAGAGCCAGATCGGTGGGGGCCCATTTGTGACCTGGAGCCTGTCACCTGATGCTGGCCTTTCTCCTTGGCCACCTTTGCCCATGGCGGGGGTGTGCTGGGGGGTGAGTTGACGGCCGAGCTGGGGGAGCCACAGGAACGGGGTGCCAACGGGCCGAACCTCTTGGGCCGGCTGGACGGGTCTTTGAAGGAGCCAAGTATGGGGCCTGGTGGGCGGAAAAGGGAGGTGGACAGGTGGGGGTGGTGAGTCAGCGCTATGGCGACAGAGGTAGTGGCGGCGGCGGCTTGCAGTGGAGCCTGGATGAGTGGTGCCCAGATGACGGGTGTAGGCGAGGGCGGGGCCTGGGGAGGCAGGTGGGTGCAGTGGGCCATCTCCCGGTCATGCTGCACTATCTGCTGGATGATCTCATTTTCTTGGTAGTTAAATACTCCTGAGCTGAGGTCATGCTGCACCTTGTGCTGCAGGATGGAGTTCTTCTTCCCTGGAAAGCCACACAGATGGAGAAGATGGTCAGCGCCAGCTTGAGATGGAGCCCCGCATCAATCTGATGTACAGATTAGCCGTCTGCTATCCCACTGTGTCCACTTTTATCTGAAGCCATTATTTAGATGCACAAATCTAAGATGAAACGACAGCAACCTTCCCTTACTTTTCACTTCCATCCATCTGTCAATCCATCCATTCATCCATCCTACAAAATTTTCATTATAGCAAATATATATATATATATATATACATACATACCGGATATATACAGTACTGTGCAAAAGTCTTAGGCAGACAACAAATGTTTTTTTAAATCCTGCTTATTTTGGTGACTTTTACACTTGTCATTGTGTGTCAGTTTACATATGTCAAATCATGTCTTCATCTCACCCCAGAATTTATAGCTACCATCCAACATACTGTACTCATGTACTACATGTGGAGCTCAGCTAGGAGTGCACATGGTTTGGCTAACAAATGTTTCATAAAGGAATAATGACAATTAACTACTCAGGTCCACAAATTAAGTGAACCGGTAGTGAAAATTTAAAAATGCATGGAATAGCTGAGGTACTTTTAAGAAATTATTTTTACTTCTTTTTGTATTATTATTTGTTTATATACAGCAGTTTCTGCCCAGACAAATGGCCTTAAATATTTTCTCACATTTTTGGACAATACTGTATATGTGAAGTCAAAAGTACAAGAGCTGGACACATCTGGTGCTCAAGACATAAACACAGGCTTACGCAAATTTCCCTTCACACAATGAGTGTTTCACAGAACATTTAACACACCTCTTAAAGGTACAACAGCAAAGAACTCCTGAAACTAAAACTAGCAACCTTGTGGCCAGATGATCAGTCCCTTAATGACAGTCCTACCTAGCTGACCGTGTCATCCATATGCATTTGTGGGCTATTTTGAACTCAGAGACTTTACTGGAAGCATACAGTGTTTGGTGGGCCGGACAATGTGGAGGCTTGGTGTAACGTTGACTGTCTGGCACAGTAAGACTTCCCCTTGGGTCATACTGGAGCTCCTGCACATTGAATAGTCAGGGCAAATTGGCAAAACAAAGACAATCTGAGCTTACAGGTGGCAAGGAGTTGATCACCGTGAAAGTGGAAGACCAACTTATTTTGGCAATTTCATATAATGTACTAGGAGAGGTCACAAGAAGCAACATTTTTAATTGTTAGTAACAAAAGTTTACTTCCTGGTTGTTCATTCAAACGCACCATCAACAGACTTAAAAGGCACCGTGTAAATGTTACTGCAAGGCAACATTCCATCTTTTCATAGCACTGACGGTTCATGGATGATTGAGGGTTTGAATTTGGAGAGGCATAGAAGGTCACCTCTGACCCAAGGGAAATATCACATTTGAAAAATTTGAAGTGATAAAATTTTGGCTTTGCTTGTAAAATGCTGTCCATTTGCAGTAGTATGAATACTTTCTTTTACAGTTTGTCAAATCTATCTAGAAGGGAGAAACAGGGCCGAGAACACCTCCCTTCTGATGTGTACATGTATGTCAGCCAGTTCTACCTGTAAACAATGGACTGATAATAAGATAAATTAATGCGGGGAGGCAGGAGGTGATGCACGTGGCCGGGAGATGCCAGAGATATGCCTGCATTTCGGGTGCCAGCTAATTGTTTAGCCTGTGATCAAAGTCACCTCAGAACAAACACAGAAGGTGTCCTGCAGAACACCAAAGAGAGGGCATTTATAATGCACAGAGACACTCTACAGACATGCTACGAAGACTGATCCATTAGAGGTTTGGGGCGGTGGTGATGGAGGTTGAACCACTCGTCAATAGATACAGGGGTGCACACACACAAACTGAATGTCCTCTACTATTTCAATCCATAAACAGAAATAAAGAGATTTTGACACCTCTCATACATACAGCACAGTAAATGTAACTATGGATCGATCAAAATTCAAGAAGGACAGATTGCTATAAATTACAGAATAACAGACAGGGCTGAACTACAGATTTACTGACAGATGACAGACAGATCAGTGGTCATATGGACAATCTCACAGGCAAACAACAGACCTCTACTGACCCCTGATTCATCTGGAGAGTGGTCACCAGATTGCCTGGGTTTATTAAGGCTGTGATTAATTATTGGATCAGCTGTGCTAGAATGAGTTCATTATGCAGGAGGGTTCAGAAATACAAATGTAATTTATTTACAGGGCTCAAACCAGAGAGGTCAAAGGGGACAAACTCATCAGCCCCTGACATCACCCTCAATAGCAAGGTTTTATCTGGTGCCACCGAGAGACCGTCTCTCAAAAAAACTGATGGTGCATAGGCATTGTGGGTGCTCTTTTTTAATCTCTCCACTACAGGAGGCCATAATAGTTAACAGTTTTGGTGACAGACCCATTTTTGGCCCATTGAGTGTGAAGAGATTTGTACTAACGGAGCTGCTTCTCTGCTCAAGGAATAATAGCCTCCTTTTTGGGAGACTTTGACTCAAAATGGCTCCCGGCGAAAGACTGAAATGTCAATCCCTTGGCAGCCTCTCGGCAGCCAGATGTTGCCCAGGCTGTGTGAGCATGGGGTTTGGAGGTTCAGGGGCCAGGCTAAGAAAGCATTAACACATAGGCGAGCTGCAAAAGCCGCTTGGACAATTCAACTGATTCACATAGCTGGGTATTTGACCCATCTGGTCTCAAGTCCTGGTTCCTTAACCACCTAAAGACCCCAAATCCTACACTAGTGGTGTTATGGCATGCCCATCCAGGCTCTTACCTATCCGGTCCAGGCGGTCCAGTGCCACGGTCTCGAAGGCCCGCCTCATCATGGGGTACTCCTCTAGGACCTCGTTGAAGTTGTCCACGGAGAGCGAGTAGAGGCGGCAGTAGGTGTCTGCCCGCACACTGGCTGTCCTCCTGCCCCTGGTCAGCAAGCAGATCTCTGTGGATGAAACAAGCCAAAGCCATTATTATCATCCATCCATCCATCCATCCATCCATCCATCCATCCATCTTCTAACTGTTTATTCTAGTCAGGATTACTATTATTATTATTAGTTGTTGTTGTTGATTAGCTGATTTGCAGACATCCATACTTACTGAAGCGGTCGAGGGTCAGTGGCGGGGTGGGGGGTTGGTTACTGCACTTATGTCAACATTAAAGCCAGGCCTAATGTTGCTGGCCCACGACACGTAATTATCCATGGAAAGCTGAGAGCAGCATGTGTAATGAAATAATGCACCGTGTCTCCTTCAGTTGAGAATTCAATTAAAACCCGAGGGATGCCGTTGAGACTGTCATCTGTAAATGTCTCGCAGAGGGACATTTGGTCAGCTGGAAGATGCCAATGAAACTGTCATCTATGAATGTCTTGCAAAGGGACATGCGGTCAGCTGGAAGATGCCGATGAAACTGTCATCTGTGAACGTCTTATGGAGGCGTAGAGGAAAAAAACAACACACAAAAAATGTGCTTCCTTTCCCTCCTTGCATAAAAAATGTAAATCACCCATAATCCGGCACTGACATACTTAACACAGTACTGGATACTTGGAGGACTTGGTCGGTCCTGCTGGATCGGCTTTCGATTCCTGGCATATGGGGGGGGGGGGGGGCCTCCCGCCCCCCCCTTCTCCCCCCACCATCTGGTAGGGGCCTGGCCCGCAACCCCGCCCGTTCCCCGGCCCTTTTTTGCCCGCCATTGTAAA
>JAACJT020000007.1:10825595-10860338 GCA_009936485.2 Gymnarchus niloticus
CGGCGTGGGGTGGGGTTGGGTGAGGCGGTTTGGGGGGGCGGGGGGGGGGGGGGCCGCTTACAGCCCACCTGTCTGCTCCTGACAATCTGTAAGAGTCTAGGACTGAAACTCGGCCAGTTCCCCGGACTTTGTTGGCAAGTCATTGTAAAGTGCCAGTCCAGAAACTTTTTTGTTCTGTTACTCGAATTTCAAATTGCAAAAAAATGCAGAGAAAAACTACTCTAAGTTACTCTGAGGCTGGCCCTTTCTTTCCCTGCTATCCAGGTATGTCCCACTAAGACAACGTTCACGTCAAGACCACGTTTGTGACTCACGCGGCACACATTTAACCTGCAGTAAGTGCACTGTGATAAAAACCACGTCTGTCCCTTTTCTTGTAGCGGTGTCTCGCCTGCTGCTTAATGATATGCAGCCTCTGTCCTGTTTCCGTCTCATTGAATTACAGGAGACACAGCTTGTGTGCAGCAGGAAGGGGAAAAAAGCTGTTAGCACACAGTGCACACTGCCAGGATGGAGTGTGATTATATTAACGGTTGTCTGGAATCAATTAAAATGACCTCTGCAAATGACTGGGTAAACTGAATTAGTTCTTCAGATGGTTTGTAAATGTAATGCGTCTGGTTATATCCATGCGGCCATGCGGCTGTTGGTCCTGTCCTCTCTGCAGGCCCCAGCTGGGATTGTTTTGTACCTCGCTCTGTAGTGCAGTCTCCGGCCGCCTGCTGCATCTGGCCGTGTTTAGCCCCTCCTTCAGCCAAACGGCCAGCACGGCACCGTCAGCTCCTGTGTCCATCGCAGCGGGCACCCCCAGGGGTGGTGGTGGTGTGTGTGGGGGGGGTTAGGGGGGCTGTGACCTTTCTGAGGCCAGCAGCCTGTTGTCTCCACCTCACAGCTTGCGAGAGTCCCTGCGGTCATTAAGGCTGGTAAACATGAGGTGCGATGAACGGTGTGGTTGGAAGGGGGGTTAGGGGGCGGTTGGTGTGTGGGTCTCCTGGTGTCTTAGCTTATTTGTATTACTTCACTTTGAGGGGTCGACCCTCGAACAACCCCTTCAGATCCACAAATACAGTTCTTCAGCAAGGATGAAGGGGCGGAGCCAGGAGAAAGATGGGAGGGATGATGGGATGTCCACCTGGGCACCAAGCGCAGATCACTCCATGGTAACAGACAGTACGTGAGGCTGCAACTAGGGGCTCCCCAGATTTGCAGAGAGATAAGCATAATCTTGTCAATTGTGTGGTGACCCTGGCTCAGTCCTCAGGGGACCAGAGGTATAATGCTTGCAACATCATCCTGGAAAAAAAAAACTACACCAAAATGAAATCTGGGGAATAAAGACAAGAATATCGAAAAGAGGGGGCCTTCCAAAATTATCTTTGGTGATAATCCACTTTTTTCAATTGTGAATCCTTCCTCAGGATGCTGGTCACACTATTTCTCTCCTCTGACAGTGACAGATAAATCACACCATCTACACAGTACGACATGGACAGACTAAAAAATATTAATTATCGGCTTTTGTCTTCCAACACCACATCCAAATAACTGCTTTATTATGAAAGCAGAGTGAAAAAAACGAGTTTCTTTGCTTCAAACAGCCCTGAGGAAACATCCTTTCCACCTCCCAAGATGTTACCCTTGTGGGTACCATGAAAACACAGATTTTTTTTAAGTATTAAAAACAATCATGCACATTTGAGGGCGAACATAATGAGGAAGTCATTGAGTGGTAATGAAAAAAATAAACAGTGTCATCAAGTGCTCTTAGGCTGGATCTTCCAAGAAAGCTTGGAGGACAAAGCAGAAAATGAAAATACCAGACAAAATTACCCACAGGGCAGAGGCAATGCTGCCCCCCAAAAAATAAAATAAAAAAAAAATTATTTTCAGGCTTCCTTTCCACAAATGTTGGCTGTCCTTCCCAGCAAATTCTGGAGAATTTTGGAATATTCTGGCACATTTTCTAGGGTGCCCAAGTCTCAGCAGGGGTAAAATGGATTTCCCAGGCAAACATCTGTCTAGTTCATGTGTTTGGTTTGCTGAAACAGAGAAAAGCTCCCAGTTTCCAAAACCGCACAGTCCAAGATCCTGGATGGAATGGGCAGTGGGATTTTCCCAACATGTAAATCCACTAGGAAGTCAGGGAAATCTTATAGGCAATGAGAACATCAGAAAGTCCCCTGACTTTAATAACTGGAAGATGTATGATTTAAATTGCCCAAACCAGCTCAGCTTCTTCATATATGTATACAGATCAGTGTTCAGGTGTAGCTTCTGAGTGCTATCTATAGATTCTTGGGAAGGTGTTTATATAATGTATAATATTATATATCATAATCTATTTGAGTAGTTTACACTTTATGGCCAAAACTATGCAAACACCTGTTTGTGCAAAATCTTACAAAACCAAGAATATAAACAGGAAGCTGGTCCTCCCTTCACTCTTATAACAGCCTCTACTCTTCTGGAAAAACTTTCCATTAGATTCTGGAATGTTGTTGGTGGGACCTGCTGACGTTCAGCTATAACAGCATTAGTGGGGATGGGTACTAATTGAGATCAGGTCCCATTCAGTTTGCGTAGCCTACCATTTCATGATTGAACTCTTTCTGTTTCTGGACATTTCCAAGTCACAATCACTTCATTTGTAGTTGACCAGGGCAGACATTTGTAAAACTGATGGGTTGTAAAGGTGGCCTCCTGTGATGGTGCTAATTTAAAGGTCACTAACCTCTTCAGTGTGATCTTACACCACCAGTGTTTACTTCTAGAGATTACTTAATGATATGCTTCCCAGATCACACACAGCTGTCAGATCAACGTTGGTTGGCTATTGGCTCACAGGGCACTAGTAAAGTAACTAGCAGACTGATGTTGGGGCAATGTCAGCAGTGAATCAATGTCACTCTACATACCCCAAGGTAAATGGGATTTTTATTTGCAGAGTACATCAGAATGTGTTTTTCCACATATCCTATCTTGCACTCCACGAGGACATAAACACAGGTACGAGAAGCTTGGATGTTTATTTTTTGTTTTAGAGGCCCAGGGTTTTGAACCAGCAACCTTCTGATCACATGCACCAAAACCTAACCCACCCAGCCACTTACCATCCCATACAGCTGTACTGAGTGTTTAACCTATTCTTGTGTACTTCCATATCAGACCCAGTTCTTTCTGACTTGTCATTTCCTGGTTTTGTGATTTTTGGATCTGCTCCCTGTTATTGCTACTGGCCTTTCAAACCTTTTGGACCGTGTTTTGGATTTATCCCTTTTGACTGTGTAACCTCTGGTGCAATAATGACTGATTCACCCGATTTAATTAATAAAACTTTCATTATTAACTGATTTGGTTTAAAAGTGAAATTGTTTCTTGTTTGTTAAATATTGTCAGTTGTCTAGGTCTGTATTCAATCTGAACCTTCCTGCCTTCTTGAGTCTGACTGGGCTCTTGGAAAATGACCAAAATTGACTGGTTTTCAAATAAATAGAAACACAAATTTTATATGGTTTTTGCCGGTGCCACACAGGACTTGCCACTAAAGCTCACCTCTGAGAAGAATGCTTTGTTCACTGGCTTCAGTGTTTTTGTCAAATTCAGTACAGTGGCATTATGAATATTAAAGCTGAACAGGCTCTGTCTCCCTGGCTGCATGACCTTCTGCCCCACCCCACCCAACCCCCCCTTCCCTGTCAACGAGCTGCCACGAGGCCCCCTCCTTTACCCCCGAAGTAGGATCCATCAGAGAGCTTGGTCTCCTTGTTGCCCTTGGTGAGCACGCTCACCACCCCGTGCTGGATGAAGTACATCTTCTTGCCGATGGTGCCCTCACGGATGATGTAGTCACCCGGCTGGAAGACCTCGAAACGCAGTTTGGTCAGCATGGACGTCACAAAGTTGGGGTCCGCATTGGCGAACAGGGGCATGGAAGCAACCAGCTTCCGGCAGTTGAAGTTGATGATCTCCTGTTCAATGGAAAAGATGTTGAGGGCTTGAGCTTGCTGTTCAGTTTGTGGTTAACAGAAAGACACATGGAAACACAATGTTAATTACTAATACTCAAAATGCAATACCCATAATAAGAAGACTCTTTCATTTTGTTCTCTTTCACTGCGTAGTAAATACCTTTCTTTTCAGATGGTAAATGTATACTGATGTTAAAGTTCTATGTTAGGGGAGACAGTCTTTACAGTTACTGCGAGAGTGGCCATGTAGATGGAGACGGTCCTTACCGTTACTGCGAGAGTGGCCATGTAAGGGGTGATGGTTCTTTCTGTTACTACAAGAGTGGCCATGTAGATGAAGACAGTCTTTGCAGTTACTGCAAGAGTGACCGTGCAGGGGAAGAATGGTCCTTACAGTTACAGTGTGAGTGACTGTGTAGATGGAGATGGTCCTTACAATTACTGCAAGAGTAAACCATATTGAGAGGAAAGGTCCTTATGTTTAAACACAGCGTGACCACGCAAGCCCCCAAAAGGAGGTGTCTACCTACCTCTCTGAGGGGCTCGTTCAGCTCACCCAGGATGCTCTCCTCATCAAACATCTTTCCCTGGTAGCGGTGCTCATAGTAGTCGTGGATCCTCTGCCTCATGTCAGCTGGGAGCTTGTGGAAGGACATGTACTGCTCCACTTGCTTGTACTGAAGAATGAGAAGTCACACAGAAGCTCTGTGATGGCTGACGACTCGGCAACGTCACGGCTGAAGGCTAGGAGATCCACAAACGCAGCCAGCTCCTGGTAAGCTTGAGATCTACACGTTCCCCCGTTGTATTTTACAGGACGTTTTTGTAGTAAGAGGTTGATAGCACAGAGAGTTTGCGGAGTCTTTCCCGCTGCACGCCGTACACACTACTACACAGGACAAAGTGTGTCAGAAGCAATGTACTTTGAAAACAATGGCAGGAAAAACCCCTGAAAAGCATTAATCTATGCATGCCACTGCAGTGCAAAACATTGTGTGCGGCAGTGCGTACATATTTTATACCCAGGATGCAAGGGGGTGGGTGGGGCAAGTTGTCATGAGAAACAGCAACTGAATTCTGACGACTGCGTGTGTCACCATGCCTCACACAGGTGCTGTCACCTGTCACAGCACAATGGGACTCATTAGCCAGGGACACCGACGGATCTCCCGGCAACTACAATGGGTGTCAGCGAGCCACAGTGCAGCTAAAAAATAAAAAACGTGTGGGTGTGCGAGGAGAAGGCTGCTTGGGAGATGAGTGGGACACAGATGCACACACACTCAGCCAAGCATACACAAAGATGCAAAATGCACAGACCCACTCACACACAAACACACGGTAGCAAAATAACAACAACTGTGTCAAATCCTCACACACATACACTAAAAAAGAGACAATCCCTCCTATGTGTGTATCTCTGTAGGGACCTCCTGCTGACTTTCATTAAAATGCAATTAATTTCTAATCGCACCCCTGAAAAACAAGACAAGGATCAAAATTGATGGGAAGAACAAAGGTGAAATGTGTTCTCTTTGTCAGCTTGTCCTTATTAAACAAAATGTTCAGGAGTTCCTAACTTTACAGGGGCAGACTGAATAACATAACATTGTGTTTCCAGAATGCTAAAAACACATTCATTACACACACATGCAAACACACACAGGCATATATACTCACGCAAATGCATACATACATTATTTACAGCTCTGTTCATGGGAAGTTCCCTTTGACTCAGATCTTACTCTAATCGGATGGAGTTACTGATACATTTTCTAACCCAGTTCTGGATGCATGCAAGTTTAGCCCATTTGTACATATGCACAGGTTTACATTTAGAAGCACAGAAACTGAAAATGAGTGACACTGTGGTTTAGCCCACTTGTCCTCGAGACCATCCAAATAATGACCTCCATCAATCCCTATGCCTAAATGACCACAATTTAGATTTTTAGACAAAAAAAAAGATAAACTTGTTAAAAAAGGGTTTCTGTTTCATTCGGTGACTTCCCATGCATGTAAAAAAACATAGCAATGGTTATAAACACAGGGTCGGTTTTCAATTTCGTATTTACGAGAGTTGGACTTGCTGGGAAGCAGAGGGGTAGAAAAAGGGGAAGAGGAGAAGAGAGATTGAGAAAGAGAGCCATTTAATGATGAGCGCTTGACAAAATCTTAGGCGAGGGTCCACGGGGAGCATCTCGATTAGAGTGCCTGCTGTCAGGAGGGCTGTGTTTGACCACAGCAGAGGAGAGTTGCTTTGGGCAGCTGGGTTGGAGGTGGGGAGATGTATTGGATTTCAGCAACGAAGTGCTGTATGTAAAGGATGGGTGTGCAGGCACCTCCCAGTGCCCTGCCACAATGCACGGTTCACCGAGGAATGAACATTTTGCCCCTCTGTGACCCGCCAAACATAAATAAGGGCTCTTTAGTGTCTGAGTCGGTGCAGCTAATTAGAAAGCGTACTGGAAAGCTCTGGAAAGTCTTTGATGTTATGAAGGGCCACGCGGAGGGATGCTTCAGATGCACGGCCCTTTTTCCAAGGAGCATTGTGCTGTTCCTGGGTCCTTGAGGAACCTATTTAGACATCATAGACCTTACATTTATCACCAGAAAAGGGCTGGTGGGTACAGCCAGTGTTGTGCTCCCAGGAGGATGTTCAGCTCTACATGGGGCCTGCTGCCGGAAAGCAACTATGCACACGCACACGCACACACACACACACACACACACACACACACACACACACACACACACACAAGAAGGGGGCAGAAGTGAATGCACGCCTGATTTCCACCCAGCAGTGAGCAGCCACATGGTCTCCTTCAAGACGAAAGAACTGGTGGAATTAAGAATTCACCTGCTGCCTGCCCACTTCCTGAGGGATGAGGCCGCTGGATGATTGTCCTGGTACCTGCCTGATGAAAAACTCCTCTCAAGATCACTAGTTTTGGTTTAGTTCAGGTAGATCACTTAACATTAGTCCCCCATGTGTCAACTGCTCATTCATATAAATGTGGGTGAAAGAGATGAGGAAAAACAAACAAGTAATGCAATTATGCTCAACCAGGGACAAGACAGTAGGCTAATCTCTCTATCGCTCTCGCTCTCTCTCTGTCTCCACTTTTGTATTCATTTGTACCTGGCTATGACATTGTCTAATGTGCTCTTCTTAGATATCTCTATCTGCCTCTGCCACTGTTTTCACGTCTTGCTCTCTCGTTTAAGCTTTTTTGGAGGATGTTATAGCAGACATGTCTCCCTGCTTAAAACCATGCCCCCTTACAGCCCCTCCCTCTGTCCTGAATGGTGTCACATTCTGCCACTCAACTCTGAGAACCGACAGTTCAGAAGTCTAGCACAGAATTCCGGGTTCCTATGTTATACAGTTGACCATCCACACATTGACCATCCACCGACATTGTTGTCTGTGCAATGATATGATTCTAAGCAGCACCCAACAACAAACCCTAAAATAGTCATAATCTTACAAATTGCCCAACAAGTTCATTGTTATACTGGCGTTGTAACCAGCCTCATCTTTGAATAAATAATGACAGCCGTTTAAAAAGGAGCGGAACAACTATCCACAACACTGCATTTTACATGTAAAGAAGTCAACAAGATTCAAACAGCTTCAAAAAAATAAAGCATATTAACATATTAATCCCTCAGGCAATCACAAGGAAAATGGATCTTTCAGGTACATCGAGAAATCTGCTTTTAAATAAAACCTTCAATTGATATGGCTATTGTGAGGCTCTATATTGAACTGAACTGCCTTTTCAAAGCAACGTAGTTTGCTATCCCCACCAAGGTACCTCTGAGGCCGGGTGGTGTGTTGGGTCCCTTTGGCCCCCAGGGACCAGACTGCCGTGCTGCGCCACGAAAGCAATCCATTAATTCGGATCACCCAGCTGGATGCAGCATCGCTCTGTGGCCATATTCGGTACTCTTGTGAGGCTCCTGTAGCGACGCCGTGAAGTCCTTCCTGTCCCCCAGTGCCTGTCATGCCTCTGCAGTCCAGCTATGAGTCACTTTGCGCAGCAGGGGTGCTGGGTTCACTAAGCGAGCAGCTTAATCTCCGTCTTAATGATGGTTTACCTGCGTAAGCACAGTAGCACAGCTTTGCCAGCAGGGGGCCCTGTTTCCCACCTCGACCGTCTGTTTTCCTGCACCCAAACAGTGGGGGCACCCTGCAGGGGGGTCATAAATCTCCCCGCCTGACATGCAGCCACACCTCATTGGACAAGACCCCACATTCAAGCGGGCCACAGCAGAGGATGAACTCAAACTTGTTCTTCATTTGCTTTTTCAGTAATGGGACTGTTTTTGCATCAAAACAACCACCATCCGGGTAACCAAACCATTCAGTACAGTAAGCCACGAAGAGGTACAGCGTACCCCAGCTCCATGTCACAGCTCTTACTACAACTGGCAACATCGCCCATAGGTGGTGATGGGAAACTGAGTCTGCAAACCGTACTTGGGGTGGCATTATAGAGCTGCCGCATAGGTTGACCACCTGCTGCATGGTTACATGAGCAGTTTGGGAAACCATCAGGTCATCTTCATTTACTGTGTAACACAGAGATTGGAGTATCCCTTTCCAGAATTTTCCATTAACCGGATGAGAGCAGACCAGCAGGGTCAAAGAAGAACTTCATTTCATGTTTTCTTAAGGAGCAGTGGTGGAGGTGGAATATTCTGCCCCCCCCCATGTTTAATCTGCTTTGTGCTTCCAACAGATCAATCCCCAAGGAGAGGTGCTTAATTGGCAAGTCTTAATTAGTGATTTGGAGTGGAGAGACCTGTAGCCCTCCAACGCTGTTAGCCGCTAATGCCATCCGGAGGGCAGCGTGTCACGACTTGCTGAGCACAAACGAGTTGGCTCACCTTCAGGAGCAAACACACGGAGTAAAAAAAACATGAAACGTGCAGACAGCAATTACAGTAGCTCGATCTGCCACAGACGTGCATCCTTCAGAGGAAAGTCACCAAGATCCCCATTGCCTAGATTACTACATGGACACGGCATTGACACTACTGAGACACAGTGTGAATTTGAGCCACAAGGAGGGGTCTACAACAATTAATAGCCTATAGTCCTGCATCAGTACCACTGGGCATAGCAAAATAGTTGAACATTTAGCATCACAGCATTGGGCGCAATATTATGACACGTGAACAGTCGATTAGCTACCAGTCATTACAAAACTCCTGCCACACAAAACCAAGGAATGTGACTGCAGAGGAATGAATGAAATAAGCCCAGTATTGTGACAGAAAGCAGACATGCTCACTTCAGCCAGGAAACAATCACCATCTAAGGAGACGTCACTGGCCTGCTGATTGAACTTAGATTTTTAGCGGCAGGGAAGCTTTCTACTTCCCTGTCACACTGATGGTTCCTCTGATAAGTTTTCGGAGTACCTGCAGCAATCCTACCACACTGATGGAGGGTGAGGAGGGTGAATTACCCACGCTGTGGCTATAGTTATGCCAAGCACATGAACAGGATTGGGGGGGTACCATGCCGTCTGTTCCCCTCTGAAGTTAGAGGTGCGATTTCCTCCAAGCAATGTGAGTTCCAACCCATATTGCACCAACGCCCGCTGTGACACTCAGAGGTGTCAGTAAACCTCGTTCGCACGTGAGAAACATGGTCCGCCCTCCCCGTGAGGAAACACCTCCCCCCAACCAAAGTCTGTCTCCAAGGAACACATAGAGTTGAAGGGCGAGAGCGCTCTGACATAAGGCAACTCCTGGGAAAATGAGACGGACGCAAAAACAACAAACAAGAAAACCTAATCAGAAAGAGGGCTGATTTTTCTCTCCTCTCTCTACTTATTTTGGCGCTGAATTTAAATAAACTGCTTAAATGAGTACTCTGAAAAAAATGGCACAAAGAGTATCCTCTTTGGTAGAATTGAAATTTTTCATGCTTGCATTAACAAAGCACAGATTACAGTGTCCCTATTACCAACAGACATCATGGCATTGTAATGTCTCAAGTTACTCCATACGGCATTGAAATGGAATAACAGACTTTTTATTACAAAAGCTTGCTTAGCTCTTTACTGCTATCCATGTAAATGGGGCAACAGTCCTGCATGTTTCACAGGTATAGAGTAAATCATTTTTAAGATTCACTTTTGGTTTACTGCTTGAAGGGAGCTTAGTTTCAGCCAAACCACAGGCCAAAATCTCCAAATGTCCCAAAATCTCCCCACAGATTGTCCCAAGGGGGGCTGGGTTGTTGAGGTTGCATTCTGTAACATGGCTGAGGGGAAGTGAAGAAGTGTTAAAGACAGAAACAATCTTGACCTAGAGACTTAAAGTGTGACACCCTCATGTCCTGCAGTCATGCAGACTTCGATTTTAAACTCCCTACTACCTTTATTTTTATTATGTTGGTGTCACTCTCAGTTTGAAGCTTATAAACACCAGTGAAGGCCAGTTAGGTTCCAACACAATGACTCTCAGTTAGGTTCTATAACTACCAGGTAAGATTAGTTAGGTTCCAAGCAATATAGCGCCCATTGACTGGGTGATCCTATAAATCAATGAATGCACAGAAAAAACAGACTATTGGCAAAGTCTGGACTGAGGGATACTCTAACCGACAGAATTGCACATCCCAAGACTTTTTCTTGTGGCTACAAAAGGACACAGTTCTCATCCCTATGCATATCTAACCACTCTCTTAGAGACTGTTGTGAATATTTTATTGTTTATTGTTTGGGGGAAGAACATACCCAGGGTTGAAAAATCTCTGGGGCTTAAATCCTGCAGTCAACTGGGTAGGGCTATGATTTCAGCTCTTTGTGACTTCAATTTCAGGGAAAGTTAACTGGATATTGCAAAAGCTATCATAACCCGACTTTCAAAAATTAACACCCGTGTTTGTTAGAGCTACTTGATTTCAGAAATTGTATAGTAGTTCCCTAAACAATGGAAAATATATCACATCTTACATTTCTTAAAGGAAGACACGGGCACACATGGCTTCAGCTCAAGACTAGACGTCTTGTCAAATCAACAAATAGGCTGACATAACCACGACCAGGCAAATCTCCATCATAGAAGAGTCAGATGTTTAGAGTGATAGTAAATGAACTGCAGTCAACCAGATTTCAATCCAGTCAGGCCAAAATCTCTCATGAAATCACCCTCAATAAGAGTAACCTTACACAAAAGAGATCAGGAGAAAGACGAGTATTGCTGGCTAACGCCAGCTTACGATAAAACCCTAGTCAGTAAATAGGTAAGCTAAGTGTTGAGGCTTATACAAACTGGGTATAACTAATGCACTCAGGATTTTCCATATCAAATTTTTTTTGGCGGGGGGTGGGGTTACCTGTTTACAAGTAGCTGAGCTGCGAATGAAGGTTTACCTCTGAAGTCTTTCATGTACAACAGCATATTTCTCCCTGTTTAGGTAAAAAATTACATATTTTTATATTTTTTAATAGACTAATTTGAATTTACATCCAACTAATGAAAAAGTTTATAAGTTACAAAACTACCATCATTGACTCTTTTTAAGCATTTATGTACATGTGATATTCCTCATAATCTGCCTGAAAAAAGATATGCCGTTTCATAGAATGTGCCCAGGTGTGTTCAAGAGTAGACCAATGTCAATTTCAGCTCCAGTAGCTAAGACAGAAGATATGTTGGGTTAGAGATTGCTGGTTACAGCCATAGTACTATTGTGACTGTGGACCACTGATCCCAGCAAAGTATTTGTTTGGCCATGTGCTAAACAATAGAGCTTGTATTAATACTTGGTGGTAGATTAACTTGGAGAAATTCTGTTAACTGTTAGCTTTTGCTATTAGCCTTGGTAGCTATTCCCAAGCTCTAGCCAAGGCTGCTCAAAGAAAGGGTTGATTATTAGTATACTGGCTAAGAGATACAGCCATCTCAGAAAAGCTTGCACTTCTCTCAGTTTTTGTTGCCCGATGTTCTCTTCTATTCCAAACATTGTTGAAATGTTGTCTTTGCTCAAATTTAGAGTCAGCACGAACAGGCTGAGGTAAAACTGAAAAGGTACAGTATGAATTTGAAGCAAGCGTTTCAGCTTGCTATAAGAATCACATGTACACGACCAACACACTGAACAACTTCTGAAATAAAAACTGACTTGGTGTAATCATTGGATCATCAAAAAAAATATTTTAAGTCTGGGGCTAAAACCACAACCAAAATATAGCTGGCTATGTCAATGATTTTATGTCAATGATGGATGCTATTAAATCAACAAACTATGACATGAAGGGATCAGATGAGAAATCAGATTATGGAGATTTTACGATTTCAAACTGTAATTTACAATCAGTAGCTATCACAAGAAGCACTCAAACAAGCACTCAAATTGAATAATCAATTCAAAGCATCTGATCCATCCTTCAGAACCAACTGAAACTTCTGTAAGAAAAAAATAAGAAAAGTGAGTCTGTACATCTTGAGTTGTGTAAATTTGATCTAAGAGGAATGGGAAAAAGTCAGATGTTTCTACAAGGTGGGCCTTCCTACCCTCACTTCCTATTGGTGCATTCAATACATCTGAGTGTAGTGTTGTCCACTTCACTACTGGTTCCCCAGTCCTCCTTTCCCCTTCCTGTCCCAAAGGACAGAGTATCTCCATGTTAGTATGGTGTATGGCAAGGTGCCAGCATTTCACCTCCCATCCATGGTTCTTGTTCAGTCTGGGCCCTTCTTCACGGAGGGGCCCTCGGCGACCCGGCAGCAGAGCTAATTATCACCCAAATCAACTCTGCCAGAGACTCAGACAGGCAGGCAGCAGCCATGCCATCTCACTTTAGCTGGGAGGGGTTAGCACAGCAGCATGCTGGGATTTGAGTCTCAGGGAAGGTGAGGCGGGGTGACCAGATGTCACAGTCTGTCCTCAATAACATCCTAAACTTAGCTAAAGAGTGCTGAGCTGCTTATCGAGGCTGCACATCGTGTTGTGTGCTCAGTCTAAGCCTGTTTAATATGAACATTCACTAAAAAGCTTGAGAGAAGGGGCCACTCATTCCAGAATGTCCTTCAGCTGACCTGGCCTCTATTAATTTATTCATAACCATGGTAATTTACCTTTAGGCTAAAAGGTCAAGCAAGTTCACCAGAGGGTAGTCAGTGTGATTTTACTATGTGTCCTTTACTACATGTTGAGTATAAAAATACTAATATTAATAATATTAATATTAATAATATTAATATAATATTACAGTACTTTTTAGCATCCCGCTGTTCATATATGTGAATGTGATAATGAGATATGTAGAATATTATTGTTTGCAATTAGTACTTGATATAAGGACCATAAATGTGCTATACAGCTGTCCACATCAACTAAAGACTCATTAGAGCAGACCTCCATCTGATTGCCTTAAGGACTGAAAATCCATTAGTGTGAGAGGAATATGAGGGCCAACATGCCATTCCACTCTGCAAAACTCTAGGGAGTACAGTGCTGTTTTGTTGCCGTGGTTACTGCTGCATCCCACCCAGGCGCCCATGCAGAGCATGATTACAGTTTGAATGGAATGCATCAATTGCCTGCAGAAGGCCCTACAACATTGTATGTTGTGAAATGGGAGTGAATCTCTCCATCTGCCAACTACTCACCTTCTCCTGGTACTGGCGGCGAGAGGAATCCAGGGACTGGATGAGCGCAGTGGCGTGCCCCACGAACATGGCGTAGCAAGTGGCGCCCACGATCATGCTGAGGATGGTGAGCCACACGTCGGTCATTCCCACGGGGGGGTACATGCCGTAGCCAATGCACAGCATGTGGCTCATGGCCTTGAAGAGGGCGTAGGAGTACTGCTGGCCCCAGGTGTCATTCTGCAGGAGGGAGGGACAGCGGTTCATGGCATGCATACGCAACACCGCCGTTTCGAAATTACTTTCTGACACGCCATTACAAGGCTAGCACCTTAAACACAATTTCACATGCGAGGCACAAATTCAACACCCATCTCATGTTTACCTTCCGAATACCAAGCATATTTATACAAACAGGTATATTTACCGTGACACTGGTACAAATCAGGAATGAACAATGCTAAATATTCATTTTTCTTTTCAGCATGATGTTCCAAACACCTGAAGGCCAAAAGTAGACTGAGGGCTTAAAAAAGAAGTATGTCTTAAGTTTGTGGATGAATTTCCCACCACCCTTTGGTTTCCAGCATTGGCGTGCGCTGAATCGATATCGTCTCTCTCCTGAGGTGACGCTCTCGAACTCGATTTGAATCGAATTCTCAGAAGTGTGAGACCTGACGGAGGATGTGGTGGTTATTGCCTAAGAAAAGGTCAAGGTCAAACCAAAGAAGAGCAGAACGCCTGTCGGTGTTCTGAGCAGAGTGGGCGTGGTGTAGGCACAACTGCGAACAAGAATAGCATGACATGACATGACCAGTATGCTGCTGAGATGCAGACTTACTTGAGAGCCACCTGGCCACCTTCATGTTCCTGGCCCTTCCTTGTTTGCTGACATATTTGACCTCTTTGGACTGGAAGTGATTGCTAATGCAGGACACCAGCCACCAGCCAGGACACGTGGGTTTGAGTGTTTGTAAATAAAACAGTTTAGTTAAATCAGGCAGTGAAGAACGGCCATGGACCATCTAGGAAGACAGAGTCAGGTCTTTGTGCATCAATTTCTTACATCTGCCCTTCATTCTCAACAATCTGTATCTTGTACCTCAGAGTCGACACCAATCCCAAGACCTAAAATATGTAGTTTGATTCCCTTTGGTCTGGCAGCAACAATACAGAGTTTGATTTTTTCCAGCAGTTCAGATACTCAATGTCGTTTTTACTCGTTCATATTGTAGTTGACACTATTAATGTTAGGAATTATTTTTCCTCTGTTGCTCTGGTCAGGTGGAGCTTCCTCGAGGATCCATTTCTCTTTAACATATAAATGTTACCTTAGAGCAGTATTTTTCACAAGCATAATATTTCGCTTCATTTCTATGCTGATGACACCCAGCTTTATCTTCCCTCAAAACCAAATGACTCAGCCTGTTTGCCCTGCCTTCACGAGGATGTAAAAAACTGGATCGTTAATAGTCATTTTACAGTTAAATGACAGAAGTTATTCTATCTGTTCCACCAAAGCTTTCAAATAACAAATCAGCTTTTTTGGCACCATATCTCAAGCCATACAGTAAAAATCTTGTAGTGGTATTTTATGCAGGATTTAAATATAATAAACAATTTAATGCTGTTGCCAAAGCTAACTTTTCCAGTTAAGGATGAGCTCTAAAATCAAGCCATTCCTTTCTGTTTAGGATTTAAAGGAAGGCCCTCATATTTTTATTATGTCTGATTTGGACTTTTGTAATTCATTATATTCTGATGTCAGTCGGTCATTTCTATTACACTTATATTCAACTCAAAACACTGCTGCCCGAATAAGGGATCATATCTCACAAGAATTTGTCTTTTTGCATTGGCTTCCAGTACAGTTTAGGATTCAATTAAAAATTGTATTGTTTACTTTCAAAGCTGTAAATGGATTAGCCCCTTTCTATGTAACTGATCTTCTGTGCCTAAACACCACCTCAAGATCCTTGAGGTCAACCGAGCAGTTTCTCCTGGCAGTTCCTCTCAAGGTTAAACACAAAAAGCGACTGTACTTTTGCAGTAGCAGCACTGAGGCTCTGGGACAGCCTGCCTATTCATACAGAGGGGTGCCTCTTCAGTTTTTAAAACGAAATTGAAAATTCATTTTTACTCTTTAGCTTTTGAAGAGATTTAAGGTTATCTTAAGTGAATTGTTTGTTTTATATGTTGCAGGCGTTTTTTTGTCATTTATTTAGTTTGTACAGCACTATGGACAACAAAGTTTGTTTTTAGGGCTTTTTTTTTATTTTAGAAAAAATAAAGAGTATTGTTGGCCCTGTCTCAAGAAACTTGTAGTAAGGCATAAACTTTACAGTAAATCTGTTTAAAAATGTCACCTCTCAGTGCCCCTGATTCTGCCCACTGTTCCATGATTCTCTCCAACCCTAAGAGTTTTAATTGCCTGCATTTTTCTATAGATTTGTAGCTTTATATGGCTATTGCTTCAGATTTAGTCTTTAGAAATTACTAAACAGGTAATGGCTTGCATGGACAGACTATTTATCTTGTACTCATAACATTATTTTATTACTGTATTTACAGTATTGGGTTTAACTGCACTGATGAATTATGTGCTTGCTTTGATGGTCATTCTTGTTTGATGCACTTGCTCCTTTTTACACTGGAAAAATGCTTACTGGATAAATAGAAGTAAATATTTATATACCAGTGGTTATGTGGAAAATTTCTCAAGTGCCTCTGTTTTATTGTTTGTCACTGCCATTTCTTGTTTGTTTTCTTTCTGCCTCTACAATGCAACTCAGACGATTGGTGAAACTGTGAAAATGAAATTTTAAAGACAAGTAAATATTCTCACCATCTGTTCTTGTGATTTTACAGTGACATCTTTAACAGAAACTTGCCGTAGTCAACCAGATTACTTTTCTCTTAATGAGACTATGGTAGCTGGCTACAAATACTTAGACAAACGATCATCCTCATGACTGACAAGGCAAATGTGCTGTACTCTCCTGAGGACTTTTAAACTTTACTCCATCTCTTCCTGTTACTTAGACATTTCAGTGTATCTCGCTCAGAGTACCTAATTCATTTTGTGTTTTACGTTTTATTTATTGCCCACCTAAACTGAGCCTTGAATTTCGAGAAGTTTCTGATCTTACTTTCTTTAAGTTCTTGCCTCAGTAATGTTCATCATTCGTGATGAACTTTGCTACCTGTAGAGGAAATCTACCCTCACTGTACATCTGATTGCTTCCAAAGGCCACTAGTTTCACTACGAAGCAGGTATGAAAGCAGCTTGTAACTCAGATTAATCAACATTGACCTGTACAGGAAATGCAACAGTTGTCTTTTCTACCAGCTTCTCAGTTCCATTTGAATCATCTTTTCTCCATCCATTGAAAAATGTAACTGCTTTCTTGTTTTCCAAGGAATTGAATCTTTAACATCCATCTATCCATCCAACTTCTAAACACAAATCCTGGACATGGTTGTGGGGAAGGAGTCTGGACCCTATACACCCCTGGTGAGATGCCAGTGCTGATGTCATTGTGATGTCATTCCCACCTTGTTGCTGAAAATTGGCTGGTGGTAAAGTTCCATCAAAGCACCTGTCATCATGCTATCAAGCAAAACCTTGATTACCATGCATTATTCTCCAGGTACAGGCTGATCTTTAACTTTCGCTTTACTGCAAAGTTATTTGAAAAGGCAGCTGCTAATCAGGTACTGTTGCAGATAATCTCTCTGAGTATTTTCAGTCAGGGTTTAAACTTGTACGCAGTGCAGAGACTGCCCTTGTGAAAGTCACCAATGCCTTGCTAATGGCTACCGACTCATGTTCTTCTCCAATCCTTATCCTTCTTGATCTCTCATCAGTGTTTTGACACCACAGAACAAAACATCTTCTTGGAAAGATTAAGGGATTAGACACACACCTGAAATGGCTTTCCTTTTATCTGTCTAATAGACAGCAATTTGTGTCTATTGGACAAATGAGCATTAATGTCTCCTGTCACCTGTGGTGTCCCCACAGTCTCAGCATTGGGACGTTTCTTTTTCTCATATGCATGCTCCATCTGGGCCAGATAATCAATTCAGTTATGCAGATGACACACAGCTGTATATCAACACCCATGCTGATGACTCCACAGCCACTGAGGAGCTAAACAGCTGCTTGGAAATGATCCAGAGGTGGATGAGCTATACCTTCCTCACGCTGGACAGTGACAAAACAGAAGCCATATTAACTGGAACCCTAAAGGAGATCAGTTTCAGCACCTGCAGACTATCTATTAATGACAATATTATCCTCCTTGTCTCATGAGGTCTTTACTCTTGGTGGGTCTGAAACCTCTCTTAGCTTTTCCCCTCAGAAAACTGTTTATATCTCCCAGCTAAGGTCCTCACTTCATTATACCAATGCTGAAGAGCTTCTTCATCCATTTTTTTCCTCACTTTTAGACTACGGTAATGGGTTTTTCTGTGGCCTCCCCTACAGTCCTCAGAAAATACAGGAAGCTGAAAGTCGACCCATATCACCTCAGTCTTAGCTGAACAGCATTGGCTTCCCATGAAGCAGAGAGTGGACTACAAAGTGCTCCGGCTGGTTCTCAAGTCTATCCGTGGCAGAGGGCCCACTTTTCTTACTGACCTCCTTTCTGCTCCAACCTCCATGCGTCCTTCATGATTGCTGCAGCTTTCCTCTCATTCCCAGGACCACATTATGTACCTTAGCTGTTTATGTTGCTCAATCATAGAACAACATCCCAGGTTATGTTTGACACGCTGCATCCCTGGAATCATTTTAAAAAGAGCCTAAAACTCAACTTTTTAAAGAAGCCTTTTGACTTTCAGGATTTCTGTAATTTTGCTTTGATTGTGAAACACTTTGAGATTCTTAATAATGAGATGTGCTTTAGAAATTAAATATATTATTCCATTCATATGGATCCAGTTTAATCCTGGCTTTACTCTGGGCATTTACTAATGGCATTTGAACCCCAACAGAATCAAGTATGTAACATATCCATAATCAAGGAAATGTAATTTCAAAGGGCATACCCATCATATTGGTCTGCTCATGCGACCATGCAGAAATATAAAAAAGACCTTAAAAAGGCTTTACTTTGTGTTCTCTTCATGTTGCGTACTCTGAGACTCAGCTGAGACTGCTGCTTTCTGGATGCCAAGGTTTGAAGGTACATGCTTGACTCACAGGACACACATCAAAGAAAATTAAATTTCTCTGATTTACTTTTTTCTAGTGATGGGACAAATGAGGCTTCAAAACCCGCAGTGGATGGGAGTATTGCCAGCATTGATTGGTCATTCAGGATACTCACCCAATACAGGTTTTGAAGCCTCATTTAGCACCAGCATTGATTGGTTAGTTTGGGATACTCCCACCTAGAGTGGGTTTTAAAGCCTTATTTAGTGCCAGCATTGATTGGTTAGTTCAGCATACTCCCACCCACCACAGGTTTTGAAGCCTTTTTTGTCCCATCACTACTTTTTTCCTTTCACTTGAACAAAACCTAGGCAAAGCTTACACAAAATTGTTGTGTTTCCAAATTACTCTCATTTTGCAACTTTTTTTAAGGAAAAAACAAAACAAAAAATAAGCATTGCATTTAAATAACAACACCTGTCTGTCGTTCCACATGTAAAGCTGAGGAACTCCATGTTTTTCAGAGTGCTTCTTGGGGTAGAAGCACCGTCTGTCAACAGGGCAGTGCTTGTGAGGCAATGGAGGCCCCACCTAACTGCCACCTCAGCTGCTCATCCATACGGCGCTCAGTGACAATAATGACACTTACATGTACATGTGTGATATCACCTTCCCATTACTGTGATAGCTCTGGATGCAGCAGGGAGTACAGTTTAAAGGATGTTTTAAAAGTTCTAGCTAATGAGGTCTGCTGTATCCCCAGTTTCAGGTCACCTTTAGTGACTGGTTCATACCTGGACCTCCAAGTCAGGGAATAACACCAAACACCAAGTTTAAACCGACACACCCACCTGTCCAGCCCAACCCCCACCGGCTCCCAGCACTCACCACCATCTTGTTCTTGGAGACCCAGCAGTCGGCAGGGAAGTCCTGCAGCATGGGCACCAGGAACTGCAGGCAACCATCCCAGTGGCACAGCAGCAACATCATGCCAATTAGGTTGACGATGCGCACCATGGCGCTGGCCAGGTCATAGGTCATGTGGAAGATCTGCAAGGTCGTGGAGAAGCAGGTCATAGAGCTGGATACACCGATGAGTGACCAGAGATTGCTGTGGCAATTTAGTTTAGTCCATGCAATGCTTTTTCTTCAGATTTATCTTCTGCATACAGTAATCCAACTATCCTCAACCAATGAACAAAGTAAAGCCAGCAGATTTAACCATTAAAAGTTTAGTTTTAATCCAAAACCCTGATTAATTTTAGTAACGATGTGGTAATTTGGTGTAAATCCTGTACCTAATAAATAATGTTTTTTGACTAACATTATAGTCTTTTTCAGAAGGACAAATGTTCTTTTGCCTTTAAGTGGGGGAACCGGGAAGGAGTGACCATGAGGGAGCAGACTTTTCTAGTCCACCCAGTACTAAGGTGCTCCTGGGAAATTGCGGTCCAGTCTTTACCTACTGTAATTTGAAACAGTGGTTGTGATCCCTGACCCAGTTTTTAGGCAGTGAAAGACACAGAGGGAAAACCCTAGATCAGTTCATGTAGCTGAATGATTATGCAGTGTAACAGTTAGTTAAGCAAGTAAATGCTTAAGTGACCAGGTATGTCAAGAACCTGCAAACAATCTGCAGTGCCAGAACCTGGTTCAAGAACCACTAGTTTAACACCACTTGATCATCAGCTACTGAAGTGAACCAAGGCTAAAGGGGAAGACTCATTAAAAAAAATTCATCATTTAGGACTTGGAGGTGCTAAACACTGCCCACCCAAGTCTCTGTAGTTGGGGTGTCAAACTACATCATATCAATCCATTCTCCTGCTTTAACTGGCAAAGTGCAAGCTAATAATTTGTCCCAGGTCCTTTAGAATGTACTTTTCATTCCAGTTAGTTTCCCTCATGATTCAGCTTTGGAGTACAGCAATTCATGGGCAAGTTCAGCTAAGTAACTCAGTGGAACAACATCTCAATATCTGTTTGAACGTCAGCTAAGTGGAGATGTGCTTAGGGAAAGATTCAGAGCTCCCTGCTGGGATCAGATCTAACACTGGAGCTCATCACTGCTATTGATGTCACCCAAACCCTAAGAAAACTCAAAGAAATATCACACCGCTCACATTATGATGCACAACGTCCCCCGTGTCTGTTGCTGCATCACAAATCAGGCAGCAGATTAATGGATGGTGAATGAAATCACTGTTAGATGTTTGTTTGACCCAACAAAGCAGTCTGCAGTCCAACCTCCAGGAGAAGCTCATCATATATGATTGTCTTCTAAACTCACGCACTCTCTCACTGCTGTTACTAATTATGTAAACTCATTCCAGAAATGTTATTTTAGTACCACGAGCTCCTGTTTGCTTTATAAAGAACAGAAGTATTAGGGGATGATTATTTAATGACCTACCATTGAGCACTCTCAACAGTGAGTGAGCTATTGACAAAATTAACCTAATAAAGAGAACACTAAGACTTCTGGGGTGTGTGTGTGGTCACTGTAGAGAAACACAATTATGCATGGATGTGCATATATGAATACTTTCAGTGCTAAGTGGGTATGAATTAGATTTATTACATAATATCTAATGCCCAATGTGATGACAAAGAAGGGGCTCCTTTAAATGCATTTCTAAATTTAGCATCATGCAGGACATCTCTATCAACCATTACTATAAACATGCCCTTAGCTTTTAATTCTCATTTTTCTGTTGTGCCATTTACAAATGTGAATGGGGCTCTGAAACCCAAGGTGGGTGGGCTGTCGGTCACGTAATCTGCCAAAAGACACCAGAATTAGCCAAAGCCAAAACACCACCGAACACGACGCTGGGGACAATTACATACTTAATATGTTGTGTAGTTCATCCTACCAACACAAGGGGGTGAAGAATGATTCCGTGTGATTTTGGGTCCTTCAATCCAAGTTTTGTGGCAATTTGATGCCATGAATTGCCAGCCATTCGTATGTTTAAAGTCACGCCATGATCTGCCATAGAGCTGCGAATATCCATGAACTGGCTCAGATAGCTTTCTGTCATGTCTATTCATCCTGGTTGCAAAACTGTGATCGGATGTGAGTCCATGTGCAATCAACTACCTAACACGTTTTGATGAATTGTAGAGAGTGGGTTGTTTTAACCTGAAGAAGCCATGTACATCAAAGTTCTCATTGCTGGCCTGTGCATGACGCAGTGATCGCCATGGTGAACAACATGTATTTTTTACTGGCAGCACACTGCATGTTGAGTAACGTGACGTCTTTTCATCTTTTTTTGTCTGAAGTATACAGCCAGTTTAACAAGTTTACCCAACCTCTCACTGGTTACTTCATTGGATCCTATTGGGTAAAACGAAGGTGTGACTGATAACGCAAAGCAAGACCCATGCACATTGATCCTAATTCCTCCCATCGCTGTTTCCAATGATAAACAATATTATTGCATCAGGTTTCCTCAGTAAACATATAACACTACCTGCAGTCAAAACTGAAATAGAAGAAGAAGCTGTATCTCCTGCCAAACCCCTGATGAACTTTGTATTAAAACATGGCCTTGCTGAGCACAGTAATGCCAAGCAAATCTCCACACAGCCCTGAACATACCAAGCAGCCGTGAAAGCCATTGCTTTCAGAGGCGGACTGATTTGCCCAAAAGCTTTCTTTTTTGAGCTTCTCCTTCATTAAAATAAATTACCCTAGTGAAGCAGGCCTGGAATCAGCCTCTATTTCCAAAGACACTCTTCACAATGTGCAGTTATTACACATCAGTCGACTGGGGCCACAAAATGTCTCAGTCTTCTGAAACATTTTAAAGTTACATTCTCAAAAAGGTTGATCTGCTGAGTTAAAACACCAGGGAGACCGCAGTAGGGGAGGAACCTTTTTAATTATCTTGAATAATAGATGACTCAAATTATCATACATGTAACAAAATGAAGGTGTTTTAACTCTGAAAGTGGATAGAAATTAATTTACATAATGACCACAAAAACACACATAACAAACCACACATTATATAAATGTATAATTCACCTGTCATGAGAAAACTCATGGAGTGTGTAACTGATTTCATGACTAGTATCATTTAAACATTCATACATACACACTATACACCAACAAGCCAAAACATTATGACAACACATTCCTAGTGACATGACAAGGTGAATAATCCTGCTGGAAGCGATCTCTGTCATCGAGATAAACAGTCGTACGAAGGGGTGGACCTGGTCCGCCAGGATGAACAAGTACCCTGGAGCGTTTCACACAGCTGTCTTTTTATATCTCCTTTTTTATGTGTACCTTTATAGGTACACCATCTGGCTGTTGGGAAAAGCCAATTGTTCTCCTAGTTGGTCATAATATTTTGGCTCATTGGTTTATTTACACTGTAATTACCAGTTCATTATTAATTGGATGGACAAATGTTATCATTATGACCTAAAACCTTTCTGGATTTAAAATACCACTAATTTTTCATTCAAACAGGCATTTTGATAGGCTGTTTGCTTCTATGGTCTCAAAGCATCTGAGGGTTGTGTATCTGCAGGCTTTTGCTACAGCTGATCCTCCCGCCAACTTCCATCCATCTTCAAACAGCTCATCCAGTACAGGGTTGCACAGGCACAAGTCAAGGTCATACACTGAATGGGATGCCAGTCTATCACAGGGCACACACACAGAAATTCACCTAACTGTACATCTTTGCATTGCAGAAATGTCCAGAGGAAGCCTGCATAATAGGGAGAGAACATGAAAACTCCACAGAAACATGGAGCTAAGGCAGTAGTTGAACCCTCTAACCCTGCAAGTGTGAGGCAAATGTGGTATTAACCGAGCCACCATGCCACCCACTTCTGCCTTCTTAATTAACCCAATTAATTTTGGATTTTAATTATTTCAAATGACAAAGTACATGTGCTTATCGGAGGTCTTTGTGTCCCATACTTAATGAATGCCGTTTTTCATGTCACTGATTTTGGAAAGGTGCATAAACGATGGACTGCTGACCAGCTCGGCTGAGGCAAAGGGCGGTTATGAAAATCAGGCAGACAGACAGACAGACAGACACACAGCCTGGTCCTCTGCGGATGAAGCTTGAGACGTCCCATTTCACAGGGTGTCAGGGGCTGTGGCATGTCTGCAGCTAAACATGCTTCTGCTGGGGGTAGTGGCTGCAGCGGGGGGGGGGGAGGAGGCAGGGCATGCTGGACGCCTGAAGGGGGGTCGGAGGAAGCAGACACTACCTCTTTTTGGCCAAATGCCCTACTTTGGCTTCCTGTCATTATGTCGCACACATTCCATTCTGAGCTCTGAATTTCCCATCACTTAGGCTCGCCTCGGATGCCGGACGGTTGATGTTCAGCGGAGTCGACCTGCGTGTCGCAAGATAAGGCAACACCACTAATGTTCCTCGGAGCTATGCAGACTTTGTGCCCTTGGGGTTTTTGGGTGCCGGGATTCAAAGCAGGCAGGTTTTGATTAGGGATGCGACATTTACGGAAGCAGATGAGCAGAAAGCATCTAGCCCATGCTTAAGTCAGACCAGCTAGTGGGGCCACATTTGGGAAATCCTATACTTGTGTTTCATGTATATCTACTGTCATGTGTCAGGTCGCATATTTCTATACAACACACCCCTAACACATCCTGCAGTGAGTGTTAATATCACACAAGTTACACTTCCTAGTTCTTGACAAGCCGCCCCTGTTGCTGTAATCAAACAGCACCCATTAATCCCTTTATCACCCAGCCTGTTATCACTGAAAGAGCAGTCCTCTGCCTGAGCATCTGCTTGCCAAGTGAGCACTGATTATTTAGTATACGCCTCCTTTATAGCTGTCCTTTTTTCTTTATTCAAAATGAAAGACGACCCCTCCCAGCCTTACTGCTGTTCCGTCCTGCGTGTAACACCCTTTTGCTGGTCCATTTGTAACTCCCCCCCCCCCCGCAGATCCTTTGTGTCTGTAACCCCCTCCTAATGTTCTCTTTCTAATGCTCTCCTGCTGTTTTGTTTGTGCCACCCTCCCGCTGTTCTGTTTGTAATATCTAGCACTGTTATGCTTGCAAAATGCTTTCGATGTTTGTCCTGTAACACCATCTCACCCTTTGATGTGTAACGTTATTTTATGGGTCTGTTTGTAACACTCAGTGCCATTCTTTTTGTTTGGTTTGTTCCACCATCTTCTACTTGGATGTGTAACACACTTTTGATGTTTTTTTTTCCGTTTATATTGCCCTCCTGCCGTTCTGTGGCTTGTTACACCTCCCACTACTAAGTAATGTGCATAACACCCCTCCCACTCTTCATTTTTGTTCCTAATGCCCTCCTGCTCTACTCTCTCTAACCCCCTTTGCAGTTTTGCTGTTTTATTCTGTTTTTAACTCCTCACCACTGCTGCTATACCACAGCGTCATGCGATTTCTGTCACATGTTAAATCATTCGTCTACAAATCCAGCATATAGCCAGTTGGACCATAAAGCCATAAATCTTAACAATCCCAGTTTCCAATATTAATAGGGATGGACTGCCTGGCCACACACAGTAAACAAACACAGATGGTACTCTTCGGAGAGCCGAGATTCAAACCAGCGGCACTGTTGTTTGGCATGTTGAAATCGTTCTACCTTTCATGTTACCCCCATTAGCTGTTTATCTCAATGCTGTTTTATGTTTTCACACTCCATAGATATACAAAGGTTAGAACTTTCAGTCGTTTTGCAATCTGAATGGAAAATCAAACGCTTTTTGGTTAATTTAATAAGACAACAATATATATGTCAATTTCATTGGTTTTTTAGTAGCATTTACCCCTTTTTGACAGCAAGATCATATTTTTTGTAAAATGTGAAATGTGATGTCATTTGGGAATTTCCACAGGTATACAAAATCCTGTGGATGCTCAGTAGCTGTGGATTCCCATCAGTAATAATCATGGATAATACCAGTACAAAGAGACAAGCTCACTCACTGTGTTTACATTCAAAATTCTGTCTCTGTTACCTAATGGAGGACAAATGTTCTGCCACAACATTAATTAGACAGTGTGCAGCTAAACCATCCTCCCATTACTCCTACAACGTCTCATATCTGGCACACATGCCATCTCTAAGTTGTGACAAAATCATAACAGCAATTGATGGCATAAGTCTAGAACAGAAAGGCTTAGAGCTAGCAACATCCATGATTGTTTGGTCCTCTTGGCTGCATTCTGTCTGTTCGCTCCATCATAAACGAAAATGGGATTTCATAATCGTTTACCGCTTATAAACACTAGCTAAATTATAGTGTCCATATGTATGAAAAAGCAACTATGTTCTTTATTATCTCTTGACTAGCCTGAATACATATACTTATTAAGAGTCATAAAACGGTAGGTACAAGAAAATGGATAATGTGCTTTTATCTTCTTTTATTTTGCTTTTTCAATGGCTGATGTTGCCATCAGAGCACAATCCATATAGAGAACTGTAACCCACTCTGGTTATTCAATTAATAATCATCAGTTATTATTATTAATAATACCACATCACTGGCCTCTTCTGGACTCCGACTCACTGCACGTTCAATGTATCCTATTAAAATGATTTATGAAATTTATAAAAATATTATAATTGCAGCATTGCCAGTACCCTGATATTTGGTCTTTAAATGGAAATAATATGGAGAACTCGATATTTGAGATAATAAGTGACCGTTTCTCAAGCCATCTTCATGTATATCATTATGTGGGGTCAGACACACACGCAGTCATCTCTCTGAGAAACGTGTCGAGTTACTCAGGTCACTTACTCGTCCGCAAGGGATCCTTTACATGAGGCAGATTGACGCAGCTGAACTCTCAGGAGCCTCCCTGACAGGCGTATCTTAAAATGATAGATATCTCAGTATTTCTTAAAGTGTCATTACCTTTGGCAGCTTCCTCACTGCAGTATGACCCCTGTAGGCATTCAGTGTTACTGCAGAAAAACGGGCTGGCTGGCTATTCCAGATATCACTGTATCCCAGAATCTGTATGCTTGTGGCATAAGCCAGGCGCTTACCATGCAGGAGAGTATGGAAAAATGCTGTGCTGTATTTTCTTGACAGAAGGGCAGTCATTGCGAACCTTTGTGTGAGTGCAGGGTAGCAAGGTAAGAGAAAGGGGGAAGGACCATAGTTTATCATCACCTGGAGTCATATCTGAATGTGGGTGGTCATGCTGGAGATGGGGCCATCTGTGCCCTAAACCCAGATAGCCCCGCACACACAATGGGCTGGTGGGGATCAGTAAAATGCATGACTGTTTGGAGGAAAGCGCTCAGAACTTCATACTGAATCTTCATCTGTGTTTCCTCACATTAGATACACATCTCATTTTGAAGAGGATCTATTTTCCTTCAACTCCCCAAAGGATATTTACATAACATTTACATACTGTTATGGATTCAGTTAGGCTGGGCCAGATGAACAGAAAACAGGCACATGATGTGACAGCTGTGGTGTCAGGTGACAATTGTGGTGTCAGGCCCTTTCTGTCCTGCCATCCTTCAGTAAATTCCTCAGAAAACAAAAATAGACAATACATATACTGTATATAAATAAATAGTGAGAAAGATTACAGGAGAGCAGGTGATCTTATCATGTTCATCACTTTCATGGTACATAAAGCAAATTGTGAGAATTAGCTGGTGAAGACACAAGACAATAATGACATTAACAAACAAGCTACAGATCTTCTTCATTGTTATCATTCATGACCAGCCCAGAAAGAACTGTCTTTGAATTTATGGTGAATTTGTATTGGTCCTGAGAGCATTTGTCTTTGACTTTAGGGAGAATGCTCATTGGTCCTTAGAGGACCGGTCTTTGACTTTAGGGAGAATGCTCATTGGTCTTTAGAGGACCGGTCTTTGACTTTAGGGAGAATGCTCCTGGGTGCTTACAGGACCCTTCTTTAACTTTAGGGAGAATGCTCATTGGTCCTTAAAGGACCGATCTTTGACTTTAGGGAGAATGCTCATTAGTCCTTAGAGGACTGTTCTTTGACTTTATGGATAACGTTCATTGGTCCTTAGAGGACCAGTCTATTATTGTTGTTGTTGTTGATATTATTATAACAATGATAATAATCCCTATGCTTTAACCATATTGAACACTCTTCTTTTCTTTATTTTTCCTTTTATAACAACAGCAAGAACCTAAAAATGGTCAATCTTTAAAGAGAGCTTATGTTTGTTTTCACACACTTTTGATTAAACAAAACTATCCAAAATAACTCTCCAAATTAACATTAGCACCCCACCATGGTCACATGTCATCTCAGCAATGTTAAAATTTTCACAGCAGCAGAGAATGAGCATCGCTCAGTAATGCTGCTGCATAACCTAAAAATCCTCTTTATGACTTATAAATAACACCTTAGTATAACTGACTTGCAACAAATAGTTATATTATCAATCATAATAAGGACCTTAGCTCTCTCCATAAATACCCTTACACCATGCTATTTCAATCACTGTGTGCTATGCCTTTATAATTACACATAAATATGTCTAAATGATGTATAGCTTGTGAAGGTCTTGTACACATCATCTTATCTAAAAGGTTATCACATAAAACAACTGGCTTTTCAGAAATGTTTAGACATGTAAACAAGATTATTAGATTATTTAGCTTTAAAGAGGGATATGTATGTGCGTACATGTCTATATATATCTACTGTTCATATAATGTGTATATATATATTTTACTGAACATTCAGTACACCTGAAGGACCAAACACGCATGTCTCAAAAGCCCTGGTGTTTTATGAAAAATGTAAAAGAGTTTGCTACAAAGTCACAGTGTTCAAGTTAATTGCTGTCACTGATTTGTTAATGTGGCAGGACTCTGCTGGGGAGGTGATTTCATTGCTAGCATCTTATTTTGCCAGGTAATCTGGGTAGAGCACAGAATTTCAGAGCTGACAAAGAGTTTCCTTTCTTAATTAAGCCTCCATATGGCGTGTCATCCTTCACTTTACGCTTTCAGCAGACAGGGACTGCATGTGCAGGTATTCAGGATGAGGAAAAAAACAATGGTGAAGCCAATATGCATTTTAGGTGTTGTTGTTTTGTACTGCCTTGGCTAGAAAGTCACATTTTTGTTGGACTACTTGTAGTCTGGACTAGCAGCAAAGATACCAAGTTTTGAATTAACAAGGAACATAGTGACAGACATTAAGACCGATCTCTTCTTAGACTGTACGCTTTACCTCCTTGTGACAGAATACCTTAATGACCTGCACCATGTCTTTACTGTATCAAAAATTATTCTGAATGTGTTTGTCATATTATTCTTCACCCTTATGCTTGGATTTCAGTGCATTATCTTCAGATTTACTAGTGTTCATTGAACTTCCTTCATATTCCCAGTGGTGAAGGTACCAAATGAACTATAGCCTCACTATCTCCCTCTGGTGGTCTTTTAAAAGTTACAGTTTCCTGCCTCCTCACACTGGAAAGGATAACGTAATGATCTCTAGTGTTTGTATCCCCATTGATGGGGTTAAGAGTTTTAGTGTCTCTTGTAGTCATTAATACAAATGATGCTTAGTGTTGAAAATGTGGGTGTTTGGATCCATCCGCTATCCCATGTTGTCCAAATAAACAAGGATCTCCCTACCTCTTCCCATTGGTGAAGGTATCGTATGAGTCTGGACAGCCTTAGGAGGCGAAGAAGACTGAGGATCTTAGTGAAGCGGACGATGCGCAGGGCCCGGGCTGTCTTATAGAAGTCTGAGTCAATGCGTGTCTCCACAATGAGGAAGATGTAGTCCACTGGGATGGAAGAGATGAAGTCTACGACAAACCAGCTCCGTAAGTACTTAATTTTGATCTGCTGGGGGTCAAGGATGATCTCCGTGTTATCCTCCTTCACGATACCCGTGCGGAAGTTTAGCACCAGGTCGATGAGGAAGAAGGTGTCCGACACAACATTGAACACGATCCAGGGTGGTGTGTGCTCGTCCTTGAAGAAGGTGATGCCCACTGGTATGATGATGAGATTGCCTACCATTAACAGCAGCATGGTCAGATCCCAGTAGAACCTGCAGGAAAGAAAGTGCAGAGTGGCGTGATAGGTAACAGGCTGAGTTAATGTCATCATGCAGGATTGAGAAATGTGCCGTGAAAAACAAAGTCCTCGGTGGAATGTGGTACACAAGGATTCAAAGTGGATTAGCTTTTGAAGTATACAACTTTACCTAGTCATCAGTCAAGTGGCAAATGTTGACATCCCTCAGTTTACTTCATATTCAATATTATTTTTGACAATGCTTTGCAGTTGACCAATTAACATTTTTGTTAATAGAAAAGTAGTGTTGGAAAATGGCCAATTCTCCAGAAGCCTCCCTGCAAAGTTATGCAGAACCTTTTTACCAATGGAAGCTTTCCTAGTGGTCAACCCAGGGAAATTAAGCAGATAAGCAGCCTGCCACCTCCATGCTGAGCTTTCATTTCACCTGTTCATATAATGCATTGGGCTTAAGTGTTTGTTTGTTTGTTTATACAGTAGTTTTATCAGGATATTTGCCCCTTCTCATGTTTGACTTTTGCTTCCAAACTAAGCTATTATCTTGCTGATGTTTTTGCTAATGTTGAAAGTCTTTTAAGACTGAATGCTGTGATCATCTTTAGCTCGTTGACGGTGACACAGCTTAGAGTCTGTCTTTGATTAAAATTTACACAATCACTCCAGCATTATTGTTAACAAAGTGAGCCCATTTGTGAACTTCAAAACACCAGGCACCCCCATATGAACTGAGCAGAGAGTGGAATAAAATTTAAATGTCCTGCCATTTAAATTTTATTCCGCTGAACGAGGAGATCCCACCGATCACACTCATGTCTCCATAGTGATGGCCGGTGAATTTTGTTGGAAAGCAAACTAACGATTGTCTGCAGCGGACGCGCGACATTGATCGGGAACACCTGTTCTCATAGACGCTGTGCTGTTCATCCTCTCATAGCAACAAAAATGCAAGGAAATGAAATTCAAATTCTCATTTCACTCTGCATGAAACACGTCTGTTGTGTGGAACACAATTTTCATATTGTTTGATTGAATTTCCTCTTAATTACTGCAAATACTGTAAACTAAAAGAGCAAAAAATAATATTTATGCCCCAAAAATGCACCAGGCAGGATAGTTGTATTAACTGAAACTGAACGCCTACCAAAGTAATAATTTTATATGTTGTTAACTGTCAGTGTCATTATTTCAGCTTTTGATATGTTACCATAATTCTGAGCCTCAAGTTGTTATCATTGTCTCTCCAAGACAACCTATCTTCAGTGTCGTTATAATGATGGGGACAAACTTTCGCTACCCCTTTATGTTAAGGAAATTCATAACTAGAGAGATAACATGATGAAACAGAGAGCAAGCCTTGGTTGATACATACATACACCTTAGTGCATGAGTTATTTTTCCATCCAAAGTTGGGGTTTCACAGTTCTCTCCCAATTGAGAGTGTTGCCATGGTTCAAGTCCGCTGGCACAAATTTTCTAAGAATCACATTTCGACTGTGTGGTTTCATATTGAAAGAAAAATAATATTGAGACAAAAATAGGCAAGAGGCAGAATTCTCCAGAATGCAAAGAAGCATGGTGCTATATTTAGAAAGCTTTTCCTGACAGCGTGTTGGCTTTAAAATCCCCCAATTATCAAAAATTTACAAAAATAGGCCTCTTCAAAAATTGTACTCAAATTACTTCTGCACGGCCAATCCCAGCTAGGGGAAGGTGCACTAGAAGCAACACACCAGCATCTCTGTGACTTCGGTTAAATAATCTGTTGCTTTTAGCAGCGTTCTCATGCATTTAAGTCAGGTCCTGCAACATGAACTGCTCAAGGCTCTGCGTTAAGATGGATCCTGGGTACACAGATAAAGACAGGGAAACCAAGGGTTCTATACTCTACTGCCTTTACCCATAGAAGATGGATCTAGCAAAAGGACAGCCTGTCTGTCCGCCACGGCACCGATTTGTCAACCTGAAGCTAGTCGGAGATTGAACCTGAAGATTTGCTGGCTTTTACAAAGGTGTTCTATGGAGGGCTGCATTCCACCAACACTACAGAAGGGTTGAAACTGGCCAGGTGGCGATGCACCACTGCTCCTGACTGTGAAGTCGTGAGGCTCATGGGACACGATTGACTTGGCGCACCAAACCTCAGTAAAGTGTTGTAGAATCGGTTGAATCAAGGAGGCAATCTCTTTATTTCAAATAATTTCAACATTTTAGTTTCTTGGCTGACAGAGTTTAGAATTTTTAATGCATTTATCTAACTGGACACTGGAGCAGTCTTGGTTAAGGACCCTTCATGAGAGTAGCAGGCATCCAGCTTAGTTTTTAAATCTGCAGCCTGCTCTTTACAAGTCTGTGGCATGAACCACTATCTCACTAGTTGTCCATCAGCCTAAACTAAATGTCTTTCAGTGATCCAGGAGGACCAAGGTACAAATCCCAATAATATAAGAAGCGGTTCTCACAACCTGAGCAATTTACACTCCTCAAATCACCAAAGTAACGTCACGTGGAGAGCTATAAGCAGCCAGCATTGCACTCCAAGCCAGCGAGTCCATTTTACAGCCATGCTGTCTGTTTGATCGCAGTGTGTTCACTGCCTTCAAAGAGAAGTCAGATGATCTCTGCATAGTACATATTTTTTATTGTATTTTGTTCCGTGCTGGAACTTTGGCATGTATTCTCATTGTGCTATAAATACACAGTAGAAAAAGGCGGCCCGTCAAGCACATCTGAAGGACATCGAGTTCCCATTTCCTCAAGCTGCTTGGCACCAACAAACACTACCTAGTGTATTAATAATATGTTTTTTTCTTAAACAAAAGGCTATCTTCTTTGTTTTTTTCATTCTTTAGTGGAGAGGGGGAACAAAAGCCCAGCATAGCGGTTGTAATCACCACACCTGTCCCAGTGCTAGGGTTCGGCTCATTTCCCCCCCAGCTGTTGACGCCTTCACAGGGCCAAGCAGATGAGTATGGGGGGCACGGCACATATGTGATCTGGGGATACTGGGTGATCTATGAGTGCTCGGTGATCTGAGGGTACCGAGTCATCTGGAGGTACCGGGTGATCTCGGGTTACCTGGTCATCTGTGGTTATTTGGTAATCTTCGGGTACTGGGTGATCTCGTGTTACCTGATGATCTGTGGTTACTTGGTGATCTGCAGTTACTGGCTATCTGTTATCGACTGAGAGCACCTTTAGCTATGAGAGAAAGCCTGTTTCACTCCCCCACCACTGCCTACAGAGTGCTGGGCTTTAGAAATAGGACACTGCCACCAAACAGACCGACTCCAAGGTAGACGTTCTGTTACACAGAGACAACACAAGGAGCTGTACTCTGTACTAAAGTTCAACCGATATACAGGCAAACTGCATTCAACAAAACTGACTGCAACTGAAGGTCTGTTTAGTTGCCTATCTGTTATGTTTCTCTGAAGCAGCTAGCTCAGATTTGATTCGTTATACATGGATAGACAACTTACTGAAGCAAGTCATCCATCCATAACTGCGTGTCCAGTGCAGGGTCACAGTAAACCTGGAGCCAATCTTAAGAAGCTCAAGGTACACAACAAGGGACATCTTGGATAAAACGCCAGTCCACTAAACAACACATGCACACACATGAACACACACTTAAACCCATTCTGAGAGACCAATTCTGCAGGTGGAAACTAGAATACCTCCATGCTCACAGGGCCAGGAAGCAAAGCCTAATCCTTGGAGGTGTGCAGTCACAGTACTACATACTGAGCCACTGTGGAGCAATTCGGCAAGGACTGCAACAGGGGCCCATGTCACACTAAACCAAGAGCTATTCACATACACCTCCATGTCCTTTACTGTTACAATACCTGCTGTATCTACAAGGTCATTCAGTGACCAATATCACCATCGTACTTGAAAAATGCCTTTTGGCTGCTTGTCTGTAGAGCTAGCACCATTGTTGAAGCAAGGACAGCTGCCTTCATTCTACAAGGAGGCCTCCATTAGGTCATATTCTTCTGACTCCATAATGACATTCCTTGATTGGACACAGGAGCCTGCAGCTACTTACAGGACAGGTGTCCTGTGGGAATGAACCTCTACAGAGTAGAAAAACTGGTGCGACCTCGGATCTGACAAGAACAAAACGGAGTTACGGACACGAGCCTCGGGTTACAAAGGTTTTTGTCCTATTTTTGTGAACACCCGCTCAAAGAAACCGCAACGCCAGCTTCAGCAGGCAAGCCCGGAAAGACGTCACCTCCGGTACAGACGACACACTCTCGTATGAGGCTATATTTAGGTGAACCGCAGTTTTTCGCTACTTCTGTGCGCCATCCGCCTCCAAGGACAATTCTGCAATGGGGAGAGCCAATTCTCCAGAGCTCAAAAGACAGACAGGCTCACCAGAGACATACTAAGAGGCAAGCATGGAAACCATCTGATGGATCAGAGGACATCTTCTCACGCTGCAAGAACACTGACTGACAATAAGATCTGTGTGTCTCTTTGTCCCTCCAATGGCTGCTCCATCTGTTAGTTGTCACTTGTCTCAAACAGGGACCCCTTCTGTGGTTCAGAAGATACAACGTGAGGCTTATATGCTCTCTATGATCAAACCCTCACATGTACTCCAAAAATTCTTCAAAAGATTCATGGTGGAGTAGAAACATACATTTATGTTTATCCATCTACTGATACTACCGTCTGCCCTGTACTGTGAGTCTGCGCTATCTCACAGAGGCTCTTCAGCACAGACATGAGCAGCTTCAGAGCGAGTTAATTGCTGAGGTAATTGCAGGATGGTACGGACAAGTGACAGCTCCCCTGATAACACACACACTCTGCATGCACACAACACAAAATGTGCAGCAGCATCTGTAGACATATCTTGCCTTCACAGTTACCTGGCGAGAGCAATGATTTAGGGATATAAAATGCAGGTAGCGGGGGACATAGTGA